>CANTUV010000035.1:45320000-45945000 GCA_947685225.1 Garcia nutans
GAGAATGTGTACTTACTGTAAGTGTGGCAATCTATATATCCCTAGCAACGATTTGGATATGAAAATGAAAAGGTACATATAAATAAATTTCACACAATGAAAAAGTACCATTTTTGGACGTGTTTACTGTTGTTCATTGGAAAGAGTAGTGAGACGAGCTGTAGCAGTGGAGTACAAGGAATACAGCACCTCGTATGCACTCCAGAACATAAGTCTACTACTTGCTCTATCTATGAGGAAAATATGTGAAAACAAACTTATGTGAGTCATGTCAGGAGGATTCCTCAGCAAAGCTCAAGTCATGGGGATTAGTCTCTCTAAAATAGGTGCTTCCCCAACCCTATATAAGAAGAATATGGGCTAAAAAGGCTACTATGGCATTCCTGGTACAAAAATATTTGAGGTCGACCTTGAACGATGTTCAGAAGGAGTGGGGGAGTGTCGAGCTTGAGTATCTTGACAACTGGAAGGCTCAGGCCTCTTCTTTCTCCAAACTTGAGATGGCTCAGCTATAGGATCAGGCTAAGAACTAGAGAGGTCATTTGGAGTCGAAGGTGGAGTAGCAGACGTAGAAGGGAGTAAACATCGCCTCACAAATTCTAGATAATCAGAGGGGGATCTGTACTCCAAAATAAACTAGCGGCAGTTGTAATATCCATAAGTATACCCTAGATGTTTTGCCTTTATTGTTGTTTAAATTGGATTTAATGTATATATTTCTTTGGAATGAGAAAAGGTTTTTAAAGAGAGTGTATATGTTGTTTATATTAGAATATATACAACATATACCCAAGTCAAAGTCAAGGAAGAGAGTGGAAGAAGATATTTATGTGTTTGATTTAATGATTTATTAATAAAGAAATTTTTTGAGTGGAAGAGATTAATTGGATTAGTTTAATATTATAATTGCTTGGATGAGAGGGTTTTAAGGAAAGTTGACTTTGTGTTTTCTCTTTCTTCTTTCTTTTCTTCTTTGCCGTGGCTCCCTTACTTTTCCTTCCTTTTTCTTTGTTTTGGCCGGCTAACAAAGAGACAAGAGAACAAAGGAGAGATTTGAACCTCTAAACTCAAGATCTAAGGAAGATTTCAAGAGATCAAGTTGATAAGTTAATAGTTTCTTCATCCTTGGTAAGTTCTTCACTTGACTCTTTGATTTCTTTGAGTTTTTTGAGTTGAGTTTGTGGATGGTATGTGATTATGTTTGATTAAGATGGGTTTAAGAGTGTTTGGGTAAACTTATTTCTGGTTTTGGGGATGGTTTGAAAGAAAGAGTAAGTAGTTGGAAGTGAATGTATTGAGGTTGTGTTTTAGGTTTGTGTTGATGACTTTAATTTGTGTTGGAAGTATGTTTTTTGTTGTTTTGGTGTTTCTTGTAAGTTTGTTATGGTTTTTGAGTATGTTGAGATGAGTTTGGTTGAAGTGGATTTTGGTGAAAGGAAGTGTTTTGTTGGTTGTGTTGTTGTTTTGGCCGGAATCTGGATTTTTGGCCTGACACGCCCATGGGCACGTCCAGGATTTTGGGCATGTCGATGGTTATGTGTTTTGGATGGGTGTCACGAGCAGTGACACGCCCATGACACTGAGCGTGTCATAGCTTCCGTGTGGCAGTAGGATTGACACGTCCAGTAACACGCCCGTGTTATTGAGCGTGTCATAGCCACTGTGTTTTTGGGGAATTGACACGGCCATGAGCACGCTCATGATGTTGGACGTGTCAATGTTGTTGAGAGGCATAATGTATTACACGCCCAGTGACACGCCCGTGTAATATCCTCATGTATACCTTAAAAGTTTTGATTATGTTATTGTTATATATTGGATTGAATATATGTGTTAAATTACAAGAGAAAAGAAGTTGGGAAAAGAATGTATAGTTATTTGTGTTTTGAGAAGAAAAGAGCGTGTAGAGAGAAGTGTATATGTTATTTATATGGTTGTATAACTAACATATACATTGGTCAAAAGGGTTGGTCAATACAAGATGATATTTATTTGTGGCATGTGAAATTATATATATGGGTATATATGAGACAAAAGATTAATTAAATGGATGAAGGGCATGGAGGTAATTTTCTTTGGTTAAGTTGCATGGTGGAGATTAAAAGAAGAAAAGTGGTTGACTTGTTGGTATTTTCTTCTTTCTTTCTTGAAGAGGCCGGCCATTGAAGAAGAGAAAGAGCTAGGGAGGTGTTTGAAGTTCTATAATCAAATTGAAGAAGGAATCAAGGGTTTTGGTTAGAGATTTGTGGAATTTCTTCATTTAAGGTAAGTTTTCTCTTGATTTCTCTTGTTCTATTTGGAATTTTGTTTGAGTTTGATGGAGTGTGTTTGTGTATGGTGTGTAAAAGTGTTGAAATGGAATTAAAGATAAGAAGCTAGGTTGGTGTTGGTGATGGAAGAGTAAGAGTTGTGTTTAGTGAATTTTTTTCTGTTTTACAATTAGTAAAGGCTGTGACTTGTATGATTTTTAATTAATTATAGAAAAATGTTCTTGAAGTGAATTTTTGATATGTTGTGCCTCTATGAGTCTAGAATGACTGAAAAATATGTTGATTCGGTTTTGGAATGGTTATGAGTTTAGAAAGATTATTTTTATTAGACCTGTTCCAGCAGGTACCTTAACTGAGACAGCTATATTTCGGGATTTTTAATAAAATGTAGAAATATCATATCCAATTGAATTTTGGATATGTTGTTTCTTAGTGAGTCTAGTATTTGAGAAAAATAATTTGGAACCACGTTGATTGAATTTGATTTATGGAATTCACAAAGTTCAGAACTGCTGCCAGGATGCAGGGCAATTGGGGCAGTCTGGTTAGGTGAACTATTTGACCAAGATTTTGTGTTCAGTTTGATCTGAAATTTTAAAGGAATGATTTTAAGATACAAAACTAAATTCTGTAAAAATTTTAGAATTTTTAGTCAAGTAGATTATTTTATACAATTTTTCAAAATAAGGATAAAATGGAGTCTTAAACCAGAATGTACTATTCATATGGTCATTTTGCTAATATTCCTTTTGGATTAGATTGTGAAGAGGTTGAATTGCCCTAACCGTGTCCCTCAAGTGGTGCTGCCCGTGTCCCTCAAAGGTTTTGAAGAGATTGGGTTGCATTAACCTAAATGTGGAGAATTCTTGGAAAGAAAAGAAATGTATAGATTGATGGGACTAGTTCTTGAGGTAAGTACCAATACATATGATTGTATTTAATTACATAATTTGAGGCTTAACACATTTGTTTGCAAATGTGTTAAGTGATCTATTATATTGTTAACATAACTGGACTAAGGTGATGATTGAATGATGTGAAGGATGTGAAGATCATTAACAAGGTAAGCATAAACCCTATTTGATTGTATATCCTTATATGTCTTTGAACATTAACACATTGGGATGAAAGTGTTAAATAAGCTATTATATTGTGAATGTAAATGAAGAATATATATAAAGGATGAAATATGAAATGGGAAAGGTAGGAAGAAATGAGGATCATTCTTAAGGTATGTGCAATTTGTTATGATAAATGCTCTAGTAATGAATGATGTTAATGTGTTTTGAGAAGTGAGAAAATGTTATGTTATATGCATTGTGAATCTTGTGTATGGCAATGTATTATATGAATAATATACTTTGAAATGTGATATCAATGATGCTATATGTATCATATGGATTGAGATATGATATGATATGATATGAAGCCATTGTGATTGGCTATGATAATTCAATTGAAAGAGATAAGGCATGTTGGCCTAATTGATGATGAGATTGATAATGATATAATAAATGAATTGTTGTTTAATATGTTATTCAGTATCAGAGTTCTGGATTTGGGTGGCATGCCTAAGAAATGATGAAAGGTAACAGTCTTGCCGGGTTGAGGATCTCCTCATATGTGTTGAGTTGATGGTCCAAGAGACTGGATCTGTTACACTATGTGAATTGTGAATATGAGATATATGATTTGTAACAGTCTTGCCGGGTTGAGGATCTCCTCATATGTGTTGAGTTGATGGTCCAAGAGACTGGGTCTGTTACACTATCCATGGATAGAGATACATGTATATACATTGCCTACGGGCGTGATGATTGTGACTATGAACCAAAGCAGTAACTCTGAACTTTGAATAACATATTAGTGTTTTGGGCCCGAGTCTGTCTTTATTGTCAATGTGAAATGCAAGTATTGAAATACTGATTGTGAGTATTAATAATGAATTATGCTTGGTGAATTGTGAATAATATATTGTTATTAAGTGTAATATGTAAATGAATTGTGGTTGATGATAAAGGTTGTCTTTATTGGAAATATGATTTATGATTTATATGATATGTAAATTGTGTATTGCAATAATGAGTGATATGATGTGTAATGTGTGTATTGCAATAATGAGTGTATGATATGTAATGTGTTTATTGCAATAATAATTGGTATGATATGTAAAGTGTGTATTGCAATAATGGTTGGTGTGGTATATATATAATGTAGGGGTATTAATATATTGGTTTTGAGTATTGGTGATGCATTGGGGTTGGTGATAATATTATGTATATATATACATCATATATGAAATTAGCTAGGATATATTAAAGATAAAATTAAAAAGAAAAGAAGATATGATAAGAACTAATTATATATTGAATCGATGTATCATTATATATCAATACTTCTATACTATATGTTTATATTTTATATTTGGACTACTAAGCTCTCGGGCTTAGCGCGGGTGTTTATTCACGCAGGTATATAGATGGAAGATATGAAGTCTTTGTTATGCCACAAGAAGAGTAAAGTTTGTCGAGACCAACTAGAGGGTAATGCATACATGTATAAATTTTAATTATGATGTATTTCTGACGAGAGAGTATTTATATGTATAAATGAAGTTTTAATAAAGATAATGATTTTGTAAATGTTATTTAAATTAATGTATTATGGTTTGAACTCTGTTACAGGTTTTTAAAAGGTAACGAAAAGTGACATCCTTATACTATATATATTTACTGTATGTATACTAGGTATACGCATAGTACTTATATAGGGTATCGGGGTGTTACACGCCCGTGTTGTTGAGCATGTAAAAGCTTCTGTGTTGTGGAGTTAGGGCACGGTCAGGGACACGCCCGTGTTGTTGAGCGTATCAAGTTTAGAGTTTGCCCTAGTTGGTTCTTAGCCTTATGATCTTATGTGAGTTTCATCTTCCTTTTGGAATAGGTTGTGAAGAAGGTGAATTACCCTAATTCGAGTAGTGAAAGATTATTGGAAGAAGAAGTGTTTATTATTGTGTGGGTTGCATTTAAGGTAAGTATAAACTTTGTATTGTTGCATCCATCCATTTGATATTGCATTCTTGATATTTTTGAATAATGTGATATTTTGCACATTATGAATCTTGTGGAATGTAGTGTACTATATGTATGTCGTTGAATTGTCTTGATATGAATGGAGATGTAATAAAACCATTGTTGTTGGCTATGGTTATGCAAATGTAATTGATAAGGCATGATTGCCTATTTGAGTATGAGATATGATTTGAGAAAGAGATTGATAAAGAGGCAAATGAAATAGTTGTATGTTTAATTTGTTGATTCAATTTCAGAGTTCTGGATTTGGCGGCATGCCTAATAAATGTGAAAAAGGTAACAGTCTAGCCGGGTTGAGGATCTCTTCAATTTGAGTTGAATTGAGGTCCAAGAGACTGGGTCTGTTACACTATGAAAATTGTGAATATGAAATATATGAATAGTAACAGTTTAGCCGGGTTGAGGATCTCCTCGATTTAGTCGGGTTGATGGTCCAAGAGACTGGGTCTGTTACAGGTGACAGTCTAGCCGGGTTGAGGATCTCCTCAAACTTGTTGAGTTGATGGTCCAAGAGACTGGGTCTGTTACCCTATCCATGGATAGAGAGATATGTATATTGCCTACGGGCTTGATTATTGTGATTACGAACCAAAGCAGCAACTCTGAACTTTGAATATCATATTAAATACTAGTTTGGGCCCATAGGTGTCTATTTTGAATGAGTATAATGGATGATGATATGATTATTGAATTAATGAGATGCAACATTTATAAGTATGATCTTTATTGGTTGAATGCATATCATTGATATATACATTGCATAACTCCATTATGGTTTGTACTACTGAGTTGTTGGCTCAGCGCGATTGTGGTTCATCGCGCAGGTGATAGAGTTGATAGGGTTGTGGCGGAGGATTCCTCTAGACCTAGTTGAGTTTTTGTTTGAAGAGCTGGATTAGAGCTTAAAGATCAGAGAGTCAAGCTGCCAATCATGTATATATTCTATGTTTTTTGTATATTTTGATTTTTATGTATTTGAACTTGTAAAAGTTTGTAATAACTTCCGTTGTGGATTTATAAACGTTTTTATATATGGTGTCTTTTGAATTTCTTTTAAATGTTTGAGATTTGCTTTACTTATTTTCAAAGATATGATTTGTGTATTTTTAAACTGTGGCATTTTCCATATTCAGTATACGTATTTTACGATCGTATAAGCATGCTTGGTACGTATACGGGATATCCTTCCCTCCATTAAACCCAATCTCGCTTCCGGATCAACCTATAAGTGAAGAGCATTTAGGGCAAATCAAAAGGAACAAATAGCCTCTCTGGCCCTAGATAGCCTCTGTGGCCAAAATCATCTGTCACTCAACCAATGGTTCTGTTGAGAACATGGCGGGAGACTAAGGGCATTCCAATCGGTCTGTAAGATCCCACCATGCTGTCAACACCTAAAAATGAGAGATAAACATAAACAAAGATAAGTATACAACCCATTTTTGAAAGATAAAAATGTTAAAAATTAACTATTTACCTTTGACCAGGGGCACTGTTGGAGGGCAAACCTCAGAATTGTGATCTCATGAGAAATCTCTGAGGCCTTCCTATCACCCATCCAAGCCCTGAGGCAAGGATAATCATGGTGAAAACTTGACTCCACATTAAGAGGAGGAAGGAGGTTGAGCTCATAGGCCCAAATCCGTATAGCCAAATTAAAGGAGTAAATAAAAAAACTATACCTCAACCACTACCAACAAACCCACAGGAGTATTGGTACATCTGCAAGCCTGGTCTAGACCATGATATAAACAAGACAAGTTGGCTTCCCCCCAATTATAGTTAGGCACCGCAGTCAGATTAGATAAGGCTCTCAAAACACTGGTGTGCATCGCATAATTGGAATTGGTAAAAATAGTGGTGCCAAGGAGGTATAGGAGGAAACATCGAGAGCACTGAGATATGCTTCCATATGTGTCAATGGCACCCAACCTCTCTTCAATCCAGTAATCTTTGAGGCTAGGATATTGGATTTTTCGGCCATTAAACATAGGTATAAAACCAAAAGATGGACTAACTCATAATTAGGGATAGTCTTGGCATCAAAAGGAACAATCTCCCTATCAAAACTAATCCTAGTTGTAATATCCCAAAGTATGCCCTAGAAGTTTGGTATAATAATTGTTGTAATTGGATTAAGTGTATATGTGTTTAATTGGAAAGAGAAAGGAAGTGAAGAGAGAATGTATATGTTGTATATATAGTGATATATACAACATATACAAGTCAAAATGTGAAGTCAAAAGATGATTAGTTAATGATTTTAAATTAATTAAATTAATTAAGTGGAATTTGAGTGAGTGGAAGTGGATGGAGATATTTAGAATATTTTAATATTATAATGCTTGGAGGAGAGGGTTTTGAGGAGATAGTGGTTGAGAGTTTGACTTTGTTTCTTTGTTTTCTTCTTTCTTTCTTTCTTCTTCGTGGTTCACCTTCTTCTTCTTTTCTTTTCTTGTTTTTGTTTGGCCGGTCCTCCATAGCAAGAGAGCAAGAGAGGTTTTGATCTTACATACTCAAGATTGAAGGAAGTTCTTAAGTGATCAAGTTGGAAATTTAAGAGTTTCTCCATCTTTGGTAAGTTTTCCACTTGATTCTTTGAATTTCTTTGAGTTTGTGGGTTGAGGTTATGGTTGATATATGTTTTTTTTATTGTGGTGTGTTTGAGTGTGGTTGGTCTATTGATTATGGATTTTGGGGTTAGATTAAAGGAAAGAGTAAGATTGTTGGAAGAGTAAGTGTGGTGGTTGTGTTTTGGGTTGGTGGTGGTGATTATGATTTGTGTTGGATGTGTATGTTTTGAGTTGTTTTGGTGTATTTGCAAGTTTGTTATGGTTTTTGAGTGTGTTTAACTAAGTTTGTTTGAAGTGGAAAATGGTGTAAGTGAGAGGTTTGTTGGATGTGTTGTTGATGTTGCCGGAATCTGGATTTTTACCCTGACACGCCCATGAGCACGGCCAGGTCTTTAGGCGTGTCAATGGTTCTGTGTTCTTAGATGGGTGACACGAGTAGTGACACGCACATGTCATTGAGCGTGTCATAGCTACTGTGATGTTGGTGGATTGACACGGCCATGAACACGCCCGTGTTGTTGGACGTGTCAATGTTTCTGGGAGACAGAATGTATTACACGTCTAGTGACACGCCCGTGGTTCTGAGCGTGTCAAAGCTTCTGTGTTGTGGAGTTAGGGCACGGTCAGGGACACGCCCGTGTTATTGAGCGTGTCATGTGTAGAGTTTGCCCTAGTTGATTCTTAACCTTATTATCTCATGTGTATCTCTAAGTGAGTGTGTATGATCACCTTTGGTTTAGATTTTGAAGAGAGTTGAGTTGCCATAATCCAAGTGTTGAAGGATCCTTGGAAGAGGAGTTTGGTGTGGGGTGAGTTGCTCTTGAGGTAAGTACAAACCATACATTATTGCATATATTGTATGATTAAATGTGTTAAGTAACTTATTGCATTGTTGATGCATATGAATAATGTTATGTTTTGGCATAATGTGAACTTGGTGGAGTGAATCTTGAAGATTTTAAATATATGATGATATGATTGAATATGAAATGTGAAAGCTATGATAATCATTCAAAATGTATGTTCAATGCAATTGATTATGAATACTTTAATGATGAATTGCCTTAATGTGAATTGAGATATTATGTGACATGAAGCCATTGTGGTTGGCTATGATAATGTAAATGAAATAATTGGGGCATGGTTGCCTATTTGGTTATGGAATATGAAATGAGAAATGAATTGAGAAAGAGATTGATAAAGAGATAAATGAAATAATTGTGTGATTAATATGTTATTCAATTTTCAGAGTTCTGAGTTTGGCGGCATGCCTATGAATCACTGGATAGGTGAAAAGACCGGGTCGTAAACCGATTCCAGTTGAAAAATGTGAAAAATGTTAAATATGATGTTTTTGGGGTGAAAAGACTGGGTCGTAAGCCTCAAAAACAGTAACAGTCTAGCCGAGTTGAGAATCTCCTCGGGTCTATCTGGGTTGAGGTCCAAGAGACTGGGTCTATTACACTATCCATGGATAGAGATATATATATATATATATCGCCTACGGGCTTGATGATTGTGATTATGGACCAAAGCAGTAACTCTGAACTTTGAATAACATATTAGTGTCTTTTGGGCCCTTGCTTGTCTTTGTTTAAGTGTGATATTCTTATGTATTGTTTATAATGTTTGAACATATGATATTGGCATTGCATTGAAACATATTATCATTGTGGTTTGTACCACTAAGCCTATGGCTTAGCGCGATTGTGATTCATCGCGCAGGTGACAGGGTAGAACCGGAGAGTTCTTCTAGGCCAAGTCAAGTTTAGATTCTGAAGTGTGGATAGTGGGCTTAAAGATCAAAGACTGACTGTCAAATATGTATAAAGTTTATATTTTGTAAAATTTGTTTTTGATGAATTTGTATTTGTAAAAATAACTATATTTTCCGCTGCATTTTAAATGAATGTTTTATTTATTGTGTTTAAGTTTATGTATATTTTTGTAGAAAGAAGTGAGTTGTTTGTTTAGTAAACCGTGGCATTTCTATATTCAGTATACGTATATTACGATCGTATTAGCATGCTGTGTATGTATACGGGGTATAGGGGTGTTACAATTGTTTTGGTATCAGAGCCTAGGTTTGAGATTCTCAACCTAGGTCAATTGTAAGAAAAAGAATATTTTGATTTTAAAAGTTGGTTTTTATACATGTTTTGGTATTGGTAGTCTTTCATCTTTAATGAGGTATATTCTGCTATGTTTGCAGATATAGGTAGTGATGGCGTCTCAGTCACGTCAGTCTGTAGAAGGTAGTGCTGAGAGTGTAGCTCCTGAAGAGGGTAGAGATGGAGATAGGGTTGATAGAATTAGTGAGGCCCCTGTTCCTGTGCCAGGGAGATCAGTTGCTGATGAGGTTTCGCCGGGTTGGTTTCGGCATATGGTAGAATTGTTGAGGAGAGCTCCCGTACAGCAGCCACCACCGCCACCACAGCCTCAAGTGCCGGTGAGACATTATGTTAAATTGAGGAAGTATGGAGCTGAGGATTTCTTGGGTACTACAGATCTTGCAGTAGCTGAGCAGTGGTTGGATAAAGTGCAGAGGATATTTATCCAGTTGCAAGCTACTCCTAATGAGAAATTTGATTATGCTAGATCCCTTCTTCAGAAAGATGCTTATGATTGGTGGAAGACGGTTCCTCATGCCATGGATGATCCACCTACATTATCTTATAATGATTTTCTGAGGGAGTTTGAGATGAAATATACTCTGAGGGAGTATAAGGATGTTAAAAAGATGGAATTTTTGAATCTGAGACAGGAGAACCGGACAGTGACAAAGTACGAGATCGAGTTCATCCGGTTGAGTCACTATGCCGGTGGGATTATTTCTGGTGAAATTGATTGGTGCAGGAGGTTTGAGGAGGGGTTGAGGCCCTCTATTATGTGCGTTGTTGCTGGTTCTCGGTATCAAGATTTTTCTCAATTGGTTGCAGTAGCCAGAAGTGTTGAGAGAGCACAGAGCATTGCAGCAGTTGCTACCCAAGAAGAGACCAGAGTTAGGAGACCCCAGTTTGAGGCAAGGTCTTCATCTATGAAGAGAGGCCGAGGAAGTTTTGTTCCGAGAGTCAGTAGGAGCTTGGGCAGTCGGGTAGGTCATTTCAGTATCAGAGGCAGAGACCGAGACCTACAGTTTCTGTAGTGAGTGCTCCGACTCCTATGGTTCAGAGATCTACTCCACCTACATGTGTCCATTGTGGTAGGATACATGGGGGTGTTTGTTGGAAGATTGGTGGATCAGCTGTGTGTTTCAGATGTGGATCACCTGACCATTTCATTAGAGAGTGTCCTGAGCCACAGGATGATAGACAGACTGATACTGCAGCTTCTCGACCCAGTGTCAGCAGAGGTGGTCGAGGGGGCAGAGGTTTCAGTAGAGGTGGTAGACCTGGGTTCAGTCAGAGAGGAGGATCTTCATCTAGAGGCAGTAGGCCATATGAGGCTGGATCTTCTCAGAGAGTGTATGTGATGTAGTGTAATATCCCAAAATGTACCCTAGAAGTATTGGAGTAATTATTGTTATTATTGGATTAAGTGTATTTATTTTATTGGAAAGAGAGTTGAGGTTAGAGTAATGTGTATATGTTGTATATATTGTGATATACTTATACAAATATTTGTTTGAAGGGTATAAAGGTAATTATTTTGAAATTGAGTTAGTGGATTAAGATGGGTGGATGGTGATGTTTGAGATTATTTTATTTTTTATTTGTGTGGAGGAGAATGTTTTGAGGAGAGAGAGGGTTAATGTTTGACTTTTCTTTCTTTTCCTTTTCTTCCTTCTTCCTCTCTTCTCGTGTCTCTCATTTTCCTTTTCTTCTCCTTTCTTTGCTTTGGACGGCAGCAGCAAGAGAACAAGAGAGAGGGAGAGATTTGACCTTCCAAGCTCAAGATTGAAGAAGTTTTCAAGAGATCAAGGAGGAATTTAAGAGTTTTCTTCATTCTTGGTAAGTTTCCTCTTGATTCCCTTGTTTTCTTTGAGTTTGTGTTGTGGGTTTGGTGATTTATGGTTGTTGATATGGATATGTTTGAGTGTGTTGTGTTTAAGAGTGTTAGGTTTACTTGATCTTTGATTCTTGGGTTGGATTGAAGAAAAGAGTAAGATTGAAAGGAAGAATAAGTTTGTTGGTTAAGATTGAGTTGTGGTTGTGTTTAGAGTTTTTGATGATGTTGTGATTTGGTGTTGGATGTGTATTTTGAGTTGTGTTGGTGTTTTTGCAAGGTTGTTATGGTTTTGGGTGTGTCTAGTTGAGTTTTGTTGAAGTGGAAGATGGTGGAAGATTGTTGTTTGTTGGTTGGATTGTTGTTTTGGCCGAAATCTGGGTTTTTGGCCTGACACGCCCAGGAGCACGTCCAGGTCTTTAGGCGTGTCAATTGTGTTGGATGGCAGTAGGTGTGACACGGCCATTAACACGCCCGTGTTAGTGAGCGTGTCATAGCTACTGTGACTTTGGGGAATTGACACGGCCAGGAACACGTTCATGATGTTGGACGTGTCGATACTTCTGAGAGACAGTAGGTATTACACGCCCAGTGACACGCCCGTGGTCCTGAACGTGTAAATGCTTCTGTGTTGTGGAGTTAGGGCACGGTCAGGGACACGCCCGTGTGGGTGAGCGTGTCCAGTTTTGAGTTTGCCCTAATTGATTCTTAGTCTTATGATCTTATGTGGGTTTCCTCATTGTTCTGAATTAGGTTGTGAAGAAGGTGAATTGCCTTAATTATTTGGTGAAGGACTTGTTAAGAGGAAGTGTTTAGAATTGTGTGGATTTCTTTTGAGGTAAGTACAAACCTTGCATTATAACATACATTCATGTGATTTTGGAACTTATACATTTGAGTGTGAATGTACTAAGTAATTTCATTGTATTGTTGATATGTTTGAATAATGTTATGTTTTATACAATATGAACCTCATGAAATGTAATATGGTATATGTATGTGTTATGAAAATGAAAGATGTGATGATAAGATGATGTGTAAAGCCATTGTGATTGGCTATATTGATTCAAATGAGGCATGTTTGCCTAGTTGATTGTGGAATGAGAAATGAATTGAGAAAAAGATTTATAAAGAGATATATGAAATGGTTGTGTGCCTAATATGTTTATTCAAATTTCAGAGTACTGGTTTTGGTGGCATGCCTATATAAAGGTAACAGTCTAGCCGGGTTGAGGATCTCTTCAATTGAATTGAATTGATGATCCAAGAGACTGGGTCTGTTACACTAAATGAAATGTGAAAATGAAATTTATGAAAAGTAACAGTCTAGCCGGGTTGAGGATCTCCTCGATTAGTCGGGTTGATGGTCCAAGAGACTGGGTCTGTTACTAGTAACAGTCTAGCCGGGTTGAGGATCTCCTCATGTTAATGGGTTGATGGTCCAAGAGACTGGGTCTGTTACACTATCCATGGATAGAGATATGATATATATTGCCTACGGGCTTGATCATTGTGATTATAAACCAAAGCAGTAACTCTGAACTTTGAATATCATATTAAATGCTTGTTGGGCCCATGTGTGTCTATGTTAAATGTGTGAGTAATGGATGATGATACAATTATTGAAATAATGAAATGTAACATCCATAAAATAAAGTGTATTGAGTATAATCTATACTGTTTGAATGTATGACATAGCATAATATCATTATAGTTTGTTCTACTGAGCTGTTGGAGAGTTCCTCTAGACCTAGTGAGTCTAGGCGTTGAAGAGTTGATTTTTGGACTTAAAGATCAGAGAAGAGCTGCCACTCATGTATATATTTTATATTTGTAACTTTTGATTTTGATGCAAATGTATTGGGAAACATTTGTTATATTTTCCGCTGCGTTTTAAATAAACTTTCTATCTATTTCGTTTTATAAACTCATTTAAAGGTTTTGAATTTGTTCATAGTATATAAGAGTCATGTCATGTGTGTTTTGTAACCGTGACATTTCTATATTCAGTATACGTATATTACGATCGTATTAGCATGCTGTGTACGTATACGGGGTATAGGGGTGTTACATGTAGAGGCATCTGGATGCTTCAGCAGTTATAGCGGGTACATTTTCTTTATTTGATACTTCAGTTCTTGCTTTGATTGATCCAGGATCCACTCATTCATACATAAGTGCATCTATCTTGCCTGTGTCTGAGTTGCATTCAGAATCCTTAGAATTTGATGTGTTGGTGACAAATCCTTTAGGGCATAGTGTGGTAGTTAGTAAGGTGCATCGGGATAGTGCAGTTGTGTTGCAAGGAGAGGAATTTTTGGGTGATTTGATTGAAATGCCTTTTAAGGAGTATGATTTAATCTTAGGCATGGATTGGTTGTCTAAGCATGGAGCTGTGGTAGACTGTCAAAAGAAGTGTGTTACTTTGAGAACCGGTGATGGTAGAAGTGTGATGGTGTCTAGTGAGCAGAGACAACTTGCATCCTTGTTTGTATCAGCTATAACAGCTAGAAATTTGATTAGAAAAGGGTGTGATGCTTATCTTGCTCATGTTGTGGATACTAGAGTAGTGGGTTCTCAATTTGATAGTATACCTACAGTTATGGAATTTCCAGATGTGTTTCCTAAGGAGTTGTCAGGGTTACCCCCTGAGAGAGAGGTTGAGTTTGGTATTGACTTGTTGCCTGGTACCACTCCCATCTCTATTACTCCCTATCGAATGGCACCTGCTGAATTGAGAGAGTTGAAGGTGCAGTTACAGGAGTTGTTGGATAAAGGGTTTATTCACCCTAGTGTTTCTCCATGGGGAGCTCCTGTTTTGTTTGTAAAGAAAAAGGATGGTACTTTGAGATTGTACATAGATTAAAGGCAATTAAACAAAGTGACTATTAAAAATAAGTATCCTTTGCCTAGGATTAATGATCTCTTCGATCAGTTGAAGGGAGCAGCAGTGTTTTCCAAGATTGATTTGAGATCAGGGTACCATCAGTTGAGGGTTAGAGCTAAAGATGTTCCTAAGACAGCTTTTCGCACAAGATATGGGCATTATGAGTTCTTGGTAATGCCTTTTGGGTTGACGAATGCACCTGCAGCTTTCATGGATTTGATGAACAGGGTATTTAGGCCCTATCTGGATTAGTTTGTGGTAGTCTTTATTGATGATATTTTGGTATATTCACGCAATGAAGAGGAGCATGACAAGCATTTGCGGATTGTACTGCAGACCTTAAGAGAGAAGCAATTGTATGCTAAGCTGTCAAAGTGTGAGTTTTGGCTGGATCAAGTGACTTTTCTCAGTCATATAGTTTCAGCAGACTGTATTAGAGTTGATCCGAGTAAAGTTGAGGCTATTTTGAATTGGAGTCCACCGAAGTCAGTGACTGAAGTTAGAAGTTTTCTGGGTTTGGCAGGTTATTATCGACGGTTTGTGAAAGGTTTTTCTTTGATAGCTACTCCACTCACCAGATTACTTCGAAAGGGAGTTAGATTTGTGTGGACAGATCAGTGTCAAGCTAGCTTTGAGTAGTTGAAGGAGATGTTGACTCAAGCTCCTATTCTTACTTTGCCTATGGAAGATAAACCATATGTGATCTACAGTGATGCTTCGCATAATGGTTTAGGTTGTGTTTTGATGCAGGAACGTAAAGTTATAGCTTATGCTTCCCGGCAATTGAAGCCGCATGAACTTAATTATCCAACACATGATTTGGAGTTGGCAGCCATAGTGTTTGCTTTGAAGATTTCGTGACACTATTTGTATGGGGAGAAATGTTTTATCTACACTTATCATAAGAGTTTGAAATATTTGGGGGTTCAAAGAGAGCTTAATCTTCGGCAAAGATGATGGTTAGAATTGATCAAAGACTACGACTATTTGATTGACTATCATCATGGTAAGGCAAATGTTGTTGCTGATGCCTTGAGTCGGAAGTCTTTGGCAGGTTTGTCTATTTATTCGTTCTCGTTGCTTGTTGAGTTAAGAGCGTTGCATGCCAGTTTTGAATCATGTGATGATGGTGTATTGTTAGCTCAGTTGCATTTAAGACCGATGTTGTTGGACCATATAAGGGAGGCTCAATTGGCAGATGAGAAAATTCAGAAAATTGTTTCAGATTGCCAAAATGAAGAAAGTGGAGATTTTCATGTGAGAAGTGATGGTAGCCTTTGGTTTAAAGATAGGTTGTGTGTTCCTGATGATGCAAGTTTGAGAAGAACTATTTTAGAGGAAGCACATCAATCAATTTTTACTATGCACCCTGGGAGTACAAAAATGTATCAAGATTTGAAGCAGCATTATTGGTGGTTAGGTATGAAGAGAGACATAGCGGAATTTGTATCTAAGTGTCTCACGTGTCAGAGGGTGAAAGCTGAGCACCAAGTTCCAACAGGGTTGCTTCAACCTTTAACAGTGCCTGAATGGAAATGGAAGAGAGTAACAATGGATTTTGTGTCTGGTTTTCCATTGACTCAGAAGAAGCATGATGCTATTTGGGTGATTGTTGATCGGTTGACAAAGACAGCTCATTTTCTTCCAGTGCGGATGGATTATTCTCTTGAAAAATTGGCTGAGCTGTATATCAATGAGATAGTGAAGTTGCATGGAGTCCCAATTTCTTTAGTGTCCGATCGAGATCCACGGTTTACTTCAAGTTTTGAAAGAGTTTGCAAGGTGCTTTGGGTTCTCGATTGAGCTTTAGCACTGTTTTTCATCCTCAGATAGATGGGCAGTCAGAGAGAGTAATACAAATTATAGAGGATATGTTGAGAAGTTGTGTTATTGATTTTTCAGGAAGTTGGGACAGATTTTTGCCACTTGTGGAATTTGCTTACAACAACAGTCATCAATCCAGTATTGGTATGGCACCTTATGAGGCATTGTATGGTAGAAGATGCAGAACGCCTCTGTGTTGGAATGAAGTTGGGGAAGGCAAATTGATTGGTCCTGATTTGGTTAAAGAGACGGAAGAGAAAGTGAAGATAATTCAGGATCGATTAAAAGCAGCTTCAGATCGGCAGAAATCTTATTCAGATTTGAAGAGGAGAGACATAGAGTTTGATGTTGGAGATAAAGTATTTTTAAAAGTGTCTCCGTGGAAAAAGATTTTAAGATTTGGTCGAAGAGGGAAGTCGAATCCTCGTTTTATTGGACCGTATGAGATATTAGAAAGAGTTGGACCAGTTGCTTATCGTCTTGCTTTGCCACCTGAGTTGGATAGAATCCATAATGTCTTCCATGTTTCTATGCTGAGGAGGTACAAATCTGACCCATCTCATGTTCTGTCCGTTGAATCTATTGAGGTGAGTCCGGAGCTGACTTTTGAAGAAGAACCAGTGCTATTTTGGAATATGGAATCAAAGAGTTGAGACATAAGAAAGTGCCAATTGTGAAGGTTCTTTGGAAGAATCGTGGTAGAGAAGAGTCAACTTGGGAGAGTGAGCAAGCGATGCAAGATCAATATCCTCAATTGTTTCAGACATGAGATCAGGTAATTTCGGGGATGAAATTTCTTTTTAGAGAGGGAGAATTGTAATATCCCAAAGTATGCCCTAGAAGTTTGGTATAATAATTGTTGTAATTGGATTAAGTGTATATGTGTTTAATTGGAAAGAGAAAGGAAGTGAAGAGAGAATGTATATGTTGTATATATAGTGATATATACAACATATACAAGTCAAAATGTGAAGTCAAAAGATGATTAGTTAATGATTTTAAATTAATTAAATTAATTAAGTGGAATTTGAGTGAGTGGAAGTGGATGGAGATATTTAGAATATTTTAATATTATAATGCTTGGAGGAGAGGGTTTTAAGGAGATAGTGGTTGAGAGTTTGACTTTGTTTCTTTATTTTCTTCTTTCTTTCTTTCTTCTTCGTGGTTCACCTTCCTCTTCTTTTCTTTTCTTGTTTTTGTTTGGCCGGTCCTCCATAGCAAGAGAGCAAGAGAGGTTTTGATCTTCCATACTCAAGATTGAAGGAAGTTCTCAAGTGATCAAGTTGGAAATTTAAGAGTTTCTCCATCTTTGGTAAGTTTTCCACTTGATTCTTTGAATTTCTTTGAGTTTGTGGGTTGAGGTTATGGTTGATATGTGTTTGTTTGATTGTGGTGCATTTGAGTGTGGTTGGTCTATTGATTATGGATTTTGGGGTTAGATTAAAGGAAAGAGTAAGATTGTTGGAAGAGTAAGTGTGCTGGTTGTGTTTTGGGTTGGTGGTGGTGATTATGATTTGTGTTGGATGTGTATGTTTTGAGTTGTTTTGGTGTATTTGCAAGTTTGTTATGGTTTTTGAGTGTGTTTAACTAAGTTTGTTTGAAGTGAAAAAATGGTGTAAGTGAGAGGTTTGTTGGATGTGTTGTTAATGTTGCCAAAATCTGGATTTTTGGCCTGACACGCCCATGAGCATGGCCAGGTCTTTAGGCGTGTCAATGGTTCTGTGTTCTTAGATGGGTGACACGAGCAATGACACGCCCATATCACTGAGCGTGTCATAGCTACTGTGATGTTGGTGGATTGACACGGCCATAAACACGCCCGTGTTGTTGGACGTGTCAATGTTTCTGTGAGACAGAATGTATTACACGTCCAGTGACACGCCCGTGGTTCTGAGCGTGTCAAAGCTTCTGTGTTGTGGAGTTAGGGCACGGTCAGGGACATGCCCGTGTTTTTTAGTGTGTCATGTGTAGAGTTTGCCCTAGTTGATTCTTAACCTTATTATCTCATGTGTATCTCTAAGTGAGTGTGTATGATCACCTTTGGTTTAGATTTTGAAGAGAGTTGAGTTGCCATAATCCAAGTGTTGAAGGATCCTTGGAAGAGGAGTTTGGTGTGGGGTGAGTTGCTCTTGAGGTAAGTACAAACCATACATTATTGCATATATTATATGATTAAATGTGTTAAGTAACTTATTGCATTGTTGATGCATATGAATAATGTTATGTTTTGGCATAATGTGAACTTGGTGGAGTGTATCTTGAAGATTTTAAATATATAATGATATGATTGAATATGAAATGTGAAAGCTATGATAATCATTCAAAATGTATGTTCAAAGCAATTGATTATGAATACTTTAATGATGAATTGCCTTAATGTGAATTGAGATATGATGTGACATGAAGCCATTTTGGTTGGCTATGATAATGTAAATGAAATAATTGGGGCATGGTTGCCTATTTGATTATGGAATATGAAATGAGAAATGAATTGAGAAATGAATTGAGAAAGAGATTGATAAAGAGATAAATGGAATAATTGTGTGATTAATATGTTATTCAATTTTTAGAGTTCTGAGTTTGGCGGCATGCCTATGAATCACTGGATAGGTGAAAAGACAGGGTCGTAAGCCGATTCCAATTGAAAAATGTGAAATATGATGTTTTTGGGGTGAAAAGACTGGGTCGTAAGCCTCAAAAATAGTAACAGTCTAGCCGGGTTGAGGATCTCCTCGGGTCTATCTGGGTTGAGGTCCAAGAGACTGGGTCTATTACACTATCCATTGATATAGATATATATATATATCGCCTACGGGCTTGATGATTGTGATTATGGACCAAAGCAGTAACTCTGAACTTTGAATAACATATTAGTGTCTTTTGGGGCCATGCTTGTCTTTGTTTAAGTGTGATATTCTTATGTATTGTTTATAATGTTTGAACATATGATATTGGCATTGCATTGAAACATATTATCATTGTGGTTTGTACCACTAAGCCTATGGCTTAGCGCGATTGTGATTCATTGCGCAGGTGACAGGGTAGAACCAGAGAGTTCCTCTAGGCCAAGTCAAGTTTAGATTCTAAAGTGTGGATAGTGGGCTTAAAGATCAAAGACTGACTGCCAAATATGTATAAAGTTTATATTTTGTAAAATTTGTTTTTGATGAATTTGTATATGTAAAAATAACTATATTTTCCGCTGCGTTTTAAATGAATGTTTTATTTATTGTGTTTAAGTTTATGTATATTTTTGTAGAAAGAAGTGAGTCGTTTGTTTAGTAAACCATGGCATTTCTATATTCAGTATATGTATATTACGATCGTATTAGCATGTTGTGTACGTATACAGGGTATAGGGGTATTACACTAGTAATTGTTGCAAAGTCCATAGGAGTAATGGTTAGCTCTCCAAAATTAAGATGGAATGTATGTGTGGTATCATCCATCTCTCAATCAAAACCTCTACCACATATCGATCCATCTTTGCCCCTATCTCGAGCAATGTTTGGATGAAGGAACCAAAACCAAAGGCCTTAACAATATCCTGCATCGCCATCGAAAGAGTATTGTACCATTTTCGAGCCTAATGGAAGGAGCTAGCAATACGAATCAACCCAAAATCAAACTGCAAAAAAGAAGCAAAAAATTAAAAAAAGGAAGCAAGAGCCTAGATAAAGGAAGAATACAGTCAAGATTGGGCAAAACAATAAATATTGCATTCGTCAATATTATTATCGACTTTGACAATATGTATTATCAAATTCAAAATACATCTAGATGCAAGAAATAACAGCACCAACTGAAGAATTCGATAATTATTTTGATGAATTTGATCAACTAGCAAAAAGAATATCGAATAAAGCAAGGAACATAGTCTAAATAAACAAAAATATTATCAAATTTGACATTTTATTTGACACTTTTGGGTTCCTTCAACATCCGTAAGTTCCTCAATTAACCCTTCAACTAAACCCATACAATCACCTTTCACAAGGATAGATCAAGAAAGCAAGTGAAAATGGGAGACTATCATTACTACTGAAATCGATCGCAGTAGATGAATCTCACTCTCTAGACCTAATAGGAACCTGAAAAGGATAAGAAGGGAAGGCAAACTTACTTAGGAGGTTTCCCTCTGACTGTGATGGCCTTCCAATGGAATGAGAGGAGGGGCGGACATGGATGAAAGGCTCATCACCAAATGATAGGCATGGAGCTTCGATTGTCTGCCTGAATGTGTAAATTTGAGCATATGATCAAAGTTCTTAGATCTCACAATGGTTGGGGAGGTAGAATAGATCATGAAGTAGCAAGAAGAAAGCAGGGGGCAAACTAGGAGTAGAAACCGTGACTGATCGAAGAAGGAAATGGGGGAAGAAAACACAAAAAGGAGAAAGAAGTGCTATCTGTGTATTTTAAACACTCTGTGAACAATATCGAACGAGTTAAAAAATATTGAATTCAATATTCTCCAGGGGATATTTGACAAAAAAGCATGTGCAATGTAAATTATCACAACTGATAATTTTTAATATCGTATTCGATAAAAAATAAAACAAAATGAAACAAAATGAAAAAAATAATAAAATAATAACAACAACAACAACAATTACAACAACTAAGCCTTAGTCCCAAACAAGTTGGGGTCGGCTGTATGGATCCTCAACAAAATAAGCTCAAAAGATACCAAAAAAGATACTCCAGCCTTAGGCCCCTTCCAAGACACGGATTTTACGTCTCCATTCAAGTCTGTCATTAATCAAATCTGCATCAAGATCTAAGGCATGTAAGTCTCTTGCTATCACCTCCTTCCACACAGTTCTAGGTCTTCCAAGACCTCTAGCCCCCTCAATCAACAAATTCTCACACTTACGAACCGCAGCATTCGGAGGTCTTCTTAAAATATGTCCATACCATCTAAGTCTTCCTTCCCTCACCTTATCTCCGACATCCGCTACTTGGACTTTTTGTCGAATATGAAAATTCTTAATTTTGTCCAGTCTGGTATGTCCACACATCCATCTTAGCATCCTCATTTTTGCCACACTCATCTTATGCAAATGTTGTCCCGTTGGTGCCCAACACTCACTACCATAGAGCATCGCAGGCCTAACAACCGTCCTATAGAATTTACCTTTCACTTTCAGAGGTATTTTCTTATCACATAGAACTCCAGTCGCACCCTTCCACTTCAACCACCCTACCTGTATTCTGTGAGCTACATCTTCATCTATACGGCCATCATTCTGGAACACCGAACCCAAATATTTGAACTGCTTGGTTTTAGGAACCAAAACTCCATCCAACTTAACCTCATGTTCCTGCTTCTTCCTTAGACTGAACTCACAGTGCATATATTCCGTTTTACTCCTACTTAACTTAAAACCCTTGTCCTCGAGGGTTTTTCTCCACACTTCCAACTTACGGTTTACACCAGCACTAGTCTTATCAATTAAAATAATGTCATCAGCAAACAACATACACCAAGGAACATCGTCTTGTATGCTTCTGGTTAGCTCGTCCATAACCAGGGTAAATAAGTATGGACTCATGGCCGAACCTTGGTGCAATTCGGTAGTAATGGGGAAAGCCTCAGTGTCTCCACCAGGTGTTTTCACACTAGTGGATGCATTCTCATACATGTCCTTGATGATGTTGATATATTTGCCGCTGACTCCTTTCCTCTTCGAAACCCACCATAACACTTCTCTTGGTACTCTATCATAGGCTTTCTCCAAGTCAATAAATACCATGTGGAGATCTTTCTTCTTCTCTTGATACAATTCCATTAGTCTTCTTAAAAGAGAAATAGCCTTCATAGTAGATCTCCCTGGCATAAACCCAAACTGATTATTCGAAACTCTTTTAAGCTTCCTCAATCTGTGTTCAATAATCCTTTCCCATAATTTCATAGTATGGCTCATAAGTTTGATACCCCGATAATTTGTACAGCATTGAATGTCTCCCTTATTTTTATATATGGGTACCAGGATACTCTTCCTCCAGGCATTCGGCATCTTACGTCCTTTCACAATAACATTAAAGAGTTTAGTTAACCAGGCAACTCCAACCTCTCCAAGGTTCTTCCAAACCTCTATAGGAATACCATCAGTGCCACAAGCTTTACCAACTTTCATATACTTCAAGGCTTCTCTTACTTCACTATGCAAGATCCTCCTAGACCAGCTGATATAACCATTTGTTGCAAGAAGACCTTGAAAATCTTGTTCATGTCCAGGGTTGAATAACTGCTTAAAATAAGCCTTCCACCTCTCCTTAATCTCAACATCTCCTGTCAACACCCGTTGATCTTCGTCCTTTATACATTTGACTTGGCTTAAATCTCTGCTTTTCCTTTCTCTCATCCTTGCAATCTTATAAATGTCCATCTCTCCCTCTTTAGTACCTAACTTTTGATAAATCCCTTCTAAGGCTCTGCCACGAACTACACTAATAGCCTTCTTTGCCTCTTTCTTCGCCCTCTTATATTCCTCAAAGGCCTCGCTATTAACCGCATTCGGTAACTTTTTATACCATTCCCTCTTAGCCAAAAAAATTATTTAAAAAATAAAATAAATTAATAAAAAATAAAAAGTTATTTTTTTGGTAACTTTTTTTATACAAAAAAATAATAAAATAATAAAAAATAAAATAAATTAATAAAAAAATATATGAATGAATAAATAAAAAAAAAGTAGGGACAAATAGTCTTATGAACAAGGCAATTAAGGGATCCTTTGTTGACTTAATGATCCTATAATAGGAAGTCTCACTTCTTAAGGACTAGCCTATATGGAACCCATCACCTTACCTCCAAAGACTACGGGAAAGTGCATGATGACGAATTTAAGAAAATTTATTATTATAGACTCCTCTAAGAGAAATGATTCTTGAGTTACAAATCATGGTTTTTTGAAACAGGCCTATATAAAAAAAAATAAAAAAAAAGCACACACACACACATTTGCGCACGTATATGCGTAATAAACATGATGTAGAGCTTCCAACATCATTGTACGCAGGGGATCAAAAGGATGTACATTAGCCAATAATACTAGGAGCATAAAAATACCTAAATTTTTTGCAAACATATCAAATCAGCTGGAGGAAGTGCATTGATAAGTGTATAATTGATGATATTTTTGTCCCTATTTCTTAATATATTTATTGTCAAATTGAGTTTAATTTGTTTGTCCAAGTGTTTATTAGGGTTGATTCCAGAAACTTTTGACACATTGGGACGTTAAGGTTATTTAGGCCTGACTCACAGATGAAAGACAAGGGAAGAAGCTATTTTGGGCAGATTCTTCAAGTGACATGCATAGTGACATGGGCGTGTCCGTGGCCGTGTCATTCAACTACTTTACAGAAGCTTCGACACGCCCAGAGACATGGGCGTGTCACTGAATGTGCCATTACTCCTGACTTATAGAAGCTATGATACGTCCAATGACGCGGGCATGTCCATGATCATGTCCCTAACTCAACATTGCAATAGCAACAAGACACACAAGGACATGGGCATGTCACTGTCCATGGGTGTGTCAGGCAAAAATATCTAGGCTATAAAATCTGATATAAAGAGCGAATTAGGGATAGTGTTTATTTTTTAGAGCAGACTTCCCAAGAAAAATAGAGTTTTTGGCAGCCAAAAGTGAAGGTGAAGTCCCAATTCCTGTGAGATTTAAACCAAGATCCAAGGATTGAAGTCAAGAAACATAAATTGTTGATTATGGATTGTTTGAATTCTTTTACTTATTTCCTCTGTTTTGGTTTTTTGGTTATGAACATGAGCTAAACATTTTCTCTATATAGATATTGATGAACCCTAGCTTTATTGTATGGATTAAATAGTTCTTATTAAATTAAATAATTTGATTGAGTTGTTTTATCCTTTTGATTCTTAATTTCTTATTTCTAATTAATAATAGCATGCTTATTGATTGGTTGCAATTTTCATATTATTGACTTGAGAAAGCTTGATGTGAACAGAATGCTCATTAGGATTGAGGGTTGATTAGAGTGCTAGAGATAGACTTACAAGACCCTTTGGTTTAAAGTTCCTTGTTCTTATTGCAAGATCTATTTAATTATACTTGAGAAGAGATTCCTAGCATTCTACTTAGTGATTAGGGATTAATTCACTTGAGAGAGGTTTTAATCAAATTTAGGGGAATGCCAATTCAGCTCTATTATTTGATTTAATTGAATTGATATTCATTAATACTTCTTATGGCTAGGGGGATTCAATATCTGGATAGTATTTTCATCACCAACTTTTGTTGCACAATATTCAATTTTTCTTCACTTTAGTTTATTGAATAATTTGTCTTTTATTTTAATCATCACACAAACTATTGATTCACTAAATAATAGTTAAAATTGGCACTAATATTTGACCTTGTCCCAGTGGAACGATATCTTACACACTATTTTATTACTTGAGCGACCCATGCACTTGTGGTAACACTACAATAGCATAGATCCGTCGTCAAGTTTTTGGTACCGCTGCTGGGGACAATGGTTTTCAATATTAGTAATATAATCAAGACTATTGATTTAGTTTTTATTTTATTTGTTTTAACATTAGTTCTTGCTTGTTGATTGTCATTCTAGGTACTTTTTCCCTTTTATGACCCGAGCTAGCTCTTCCCAACTACTTGAATTAGATCAAGAGCTAGAGAGAACGTTGAGGAGAAAGCAAAAGGAAGAAGAGGAAGCAGTTCTGGCAAAAATAAAACCAAACTTTGAAGATCTCAGCTCAGAAGAAGAACTAGAAATGATGGTAGAAAATGAGCTAAGGACAATGCAGGAAATTACTAGGCCTATTCTTAATAGGGCCGATTCAAGCATACAGAGATCGGTAGTTGTTGTAAATAAATTCGAGATAAAGACAAATGTAATTCAAATGGTGCATTAGACTTGTCAGTTTGATGGGTTCCCAGATGAAGATCCTAATGCACATATTGAGACTTTTCTGGAAATATGTGACACATTGAAGATACAGAATGTCTCCGAAGATGCAATTAGACTGAGGTTATTCCCATTCACACTTAGAGACCGATCGAGGAAATGGTTGAAATCTTTCCCCCCAAACACTTTCACCACATGGGGTCAATTGGCAAAAAAATTCCTTGAGAAATATTTTCCACCGTGCAAGACTGCCAAGTTGAGGAATGATATTTCATCTTTTCTCCAACTAGATAGTGAAACTCTTTATGATGCTTGGGAAAGATTCAAAGATTTATTGAGAAGGTGTCCTCACCATGGGCTTTTGCTGTGGCTACAGATTCAAAATTTCTACAATGGATTGAATTATGCAAGTAAGCAGTCCATTAATACAGCTGGCGGAGGTACCATAAATAATAAAAACACCTGAACAAGCAAGGGATTTGATTGAAGATATGGACCCTACCAATTATCAGTGGAAAACTCCAAGGGAATAAGGAAAATTAAGGGTTACTGGTTCACATCAATTGGATCCCGTAGTTGCTTTGACAGCACAGTTGGAAGCAATGAATAAAAAGATTAATTTTTTAGCTTCATCTTCAGGGAAATCAATGCAAGTAATGTCTTGTGAATGGTGTGGGGGTGGACATCAAAGTCAAGATTGGCAAAGTGGCAATATGTTTGCTAGACAAGAGCAGGTGGATTATGTTGGAAACATGCCTAGGCAACAGCAGAACAACCCCTATAGCAACATATATAATCCAAGGTGGAGAAATCATCCCAATTTCTCCTGGAATAATCAGAATAATCCAAGGCCTCCTCCTGGATTTCAGCAGCCTCAACATCAACAAGCTGCACCTCTATGAAAGAACAATTTAGAGGAAATGATGGAGAAGTTTATAGCTGCTTTGGAAACCAGATTTCAATCAATAGAAACTACCCTTAGAAATCAGCAAGCCTCCATTCACAATTTGGAAAATCAGGTGGGGCAAATTGCTAAGTTACTTAGTGAATGACCACAAGGGAGTTTACCTAGCAATACTGAGGCAAACTCGAAGGAGCAGCTAAAGGCAATTACTCTAAGGAGTGGAAAGAAAATTAAGGGTGGTGTAGTTGAAAAAGAAGCGGAGTCACAAGCAAAAGAGGTTGAGACACAGAAAGTAGAAGAAGATAACTCTACTGTCGCTTCGAGAGGAAAGGCTGTAGTGGGAAATAAAAAAGAAAATAAACCTCAAGAACCCAGTCCAGTAGTGAAGGAATACCAACCTCGAGTGCCATATCCAGTAAGGTTAAACAAGGACAAGATGGATGCTCAGTTCGGTAAGTTCCTTGAACTCTTTAAACAACTACATATTAATATTCCATTCGCTGAAGCTTTATCGCAGATGCCCAAATATGCTAAATTTTTGAAAGATATCCTTTCTAACAAAAGGAAACTTGAGGAAGTATCTTTGGTGCAATTGTCAGAAAAGAGTTCAACAATTTTACAGAAGAGATTACCTAAGAAATTAAAAGATCCTGGTTGTTTTACTATTCCATGTTTGATAGGTAATCTTGAAGTTCAAAGTGCATTGGCTGACTTGGGTGCTAGCATAAGTGTTATGCCCTATAAGATGTTTAAAGAGTTAGGTGTTGGAGAACCTAAACCAACACTCATGACCATTCAACTTGCTGATAAGTCAGTAATTTACCCTCGTGATATTATAGAGGATGTGTTGGTAAAAGTTGGGGAATTCATTTTCCCTAATGATTTTATTATCATTGATGTAGATGAGGATGCAGATGTTTTGCTTATCCTTGGTACGCCATTTTTTAATACAACTCGTGCCCTTACCGTGTCCATGATGGCACATTAACCTTAAGAGTGGGAAACGAGAAAGTTATTTTTAATATACATTATGCTATGAAGCACCCACTTACACTCAATGAGGTGGATTCATGCAATGATATCATTGAGCATGAAACATTAAATTCTGTTACTAACATTGTTTCCAAGGATCCCCTTGAGTTGTGTTTATTGCAAGATAATGTTGAGGATCAAGAAGCAATGGAGCAGCTTGCTTATCATAAAGCAAGAAAGTCATTTTAGAGTCGGGTATATGAAACCATTCAAATGCCAAAAGAACAAAAGTCGCGATGATCTGTGATTGATCCACCTAATTTAGAACTCAAGATCCTTCTGAATCATCTTGTGTATGGATTTCTGGGAGAGGAGAATAAATTACCAATTATTTTAAGTTCCCATCTATCTTCTGAGCAAAAGGTAAAACTCATTGAGCTATTACAAAAACAAAAGCAAGTTATAGCTTGGAAAATAGCAGACATCAAGGGCATTAGTCCATCCTATTGGACTCACAAAATACTGATAGAGGATGAGTTCAAGCCAATGTGCAACCATAACGGAGACTAAACCCTAAGATGAAAGAAGTAGTTAAAGCTAAAGTGATCAAGCTACTTGGTGCTGGAATTATATATCCAATTTGGATAGCTCTTGGGTGAGTTCGGTTCAAGTAGTACCAAAGAAAGGAGGGACAATGGTGGTTCCTAATGAGAATAATGAGCTAATTCCAACAAGAACAGTTACAGGTTGCCAGAAGTTGAATGATGCAACTAGGAAGGACCATTTTCCTTTGTCCTTCATTGATTAGATGTTGGAGAGATTGTCTGGGCATGAGTATTACTACTTTTTGGATGGCTTTTCAGGCTACTTCCAAATTCCAATTGCCCCGGAAGACCAAGAGAAAACTACATTCACTTGCCCATATGGAACATTCGCATATCGAAGGATGCCATTTGGATTTTGCAACGCACCTACAATTTTTCAACAGTGCATGGTTGCAATCTTCGATGAGCTCATTGAAGATATTATGGAGGTGTTCATGGATGATTTCTCAGTTTATGGCAGCTCATTCGAAGGTTGTTCTAAAAACCTTGAGAGGGTCTTGATAAGATGTGAGGAAACAAACCTAGTACTTAATTGGGAAAATTGTTATTTCATGGTTCAAGAAGGAATCATGTTGGGACACAAGATTTCAAGTAAGGGTATTGAGGTAGACCAGGCTAAGGTGGAAACCATTGAAAAACTGCCACCCCCCACATTAGTTAAGGCTATCATAAGCATTTTGGGACATGTAGGCTTATATCGGAGGTTTATATGCGACTTTTCTAAAATAGCTCGTCCTCTAACAAGACTCCTTGAGAAGGATGTTGATTTTGTGTTTGACGAAGAATGTTTAAGAGCTTTCACAACCCTTAAGGAGAAATTGACCTATGCCCTAATCATGGTAGCTCCTAATTGGAATTTACCATTCGAACTAATGTGTGATGCAAGTGATATTGCAGTGGGGGTAGTTTTGGGTCAATGCAAAGAGAAGTATTTTCAGACCATTTATTATGCAAGCAAGACGTTGAATGCAGCCTAGGCCAATTACACAACTACAGAGAAAGAACTTCTAGCTGTGGTTTTTATTTTTGACAAGTGTAGATCATATCTAATCTTGTCCAAGTGATTGTGCATACGGATCACTCTGCTTTGAGGTATTTATTTTCTAAAATAGATGCAAAGCTTAGGCTAATTCATTGGATTTTGTTATTGTAGGAGTTTGATTTGAAGATTGTGAGCAGGGATTTTTTCCCCCACTCTCGGTGGAATGGTTCTTGCGACTTCGGCACTGTTTAGGCTTGGGGCCTTAAAGAACACGGACTTAAGTTCGGAGAAAATGGAGTTGCCACCCGGACGGGCCAGGAAAAAGAAAGGGGTGGATGACTCGATTCCTAAGGAATCCCCAACCCCCTAATGGGTTCGGAAAGTTAGGTACATGTGGGGAAGGTGAGAAATGGCCTAACACCCCCACAATGCCCGGTTCATTGGAACTGGCCTCCTTTACAGGTCTTAATATTATAAAATTCTTAAATATAACAACATTATCCATATTACACACAATAATTAAAATAAAGCATCGTTATATTAAAAAAAGCAATGTCCAAACAAAGCAAATAAATGGACACCCATCCAAGGATGAAAACATGCCCTTACATAATCCATGCCTAAATAGGACACCCGCCGAAAGGTAGAAACATGTCCTTTACATTGGTTCTAAAATAGAAAAGCAATTTAAATTACATGATATTTAACTAATGAGGTACCCACCAAGTGGAAACGTACCTCTTACAACATTTGGAAATCTAAATAAATCGATAAAGGTAAATAACCATTCATCATAAATAAAGATATCAATCAAAATATAAAATAAACATCCATCCATGATAAACTAAATAGACCAAGCATTGAACTTAAATAAATTAAAGCACATAAAATAAATCAAAGCATAATCAAATATATAATTTAACAAAGCAAATAAAGATTCAAATTAGGGCTACTGTTTCTATTTAAGATTCTTTATTTAATGTGTTTAGGGTTTTAGAATTTATGGGTTTAAGCTGCTGTGATTTTAAGAGAATTAAAATGGAGCAAAATTTTAGAATTTAATAAGTTGATAAAGTTCTTTGATTAACCAAATTAATGTTTGAGTGGTAAAATCATGAAATTAGGGTTTGAACACTTTAAAACATTGGATTTATAATTTATGGTTACTTACTGTGTAGAATTATAACATTTAGATTTATATGGTTTAAAGGTTTTAAAGGATTAGGGTTTAGAAAAATTAGGGTTTAAGGTTTTAGGTGAGTTAGGGTTCACTTTTTTGGGTTTTGGAGTTGAATTAGGGTTTTAGAATTTTAGAATTAGGGTTTCAGAGAATGCATAGGTTTTAGAATTTGAAGAAAACAGTTTATAGTTTTATGAAACTTTATGAAAATAAACAAAATGATTTAAGGTTTATAGAAATAGGAAAGATATTTTTAAGGCTTGTGGAAAGAAACAGACTCAAATTTATGGCTTTGAAAAGAAACAGATTCAATTAGGGTTTTAAGATTTTAAAGAAACAAAAACAACAATTTTAAGATTTTTGGAAAACAAATAAACGAATTAAGGTTTTTAAACTTTAGAAAAGGTGGATTGAGGTTCTAGGGTTTTTTTATTTTGAAGAAACAGAAACAATAATTTTAAGATTTTTTGAATGATGAAGCTACTGTGATTTAATGAAACAAATAAATAAATTCATGCATTCGTTTATTGGTTCCACCAAAAATCACTTCTTGGATGAACAAGAACAAAGACAAGATTTGCTGCCTTTGATGGATTGAATTGTTTGTTTGCTCTCTCAAAAAGTCCCCTTCAATTCACTGCTAGAAGGAATTTTTAAAGTTTTCAAAGTTTTCCAACTCACTTTTGGTCTCCAATCCTCCAAAATCCGATCCTTTTTGTGTTGTAATTGTACTTATTTATAGAAGAATTCTTGATTAATTCTAGTTATTCACAGAATATAACATTAATTAAGAAAAGGAAATCGAAACCTAATTGTATTAGGTTTCAGAAAAATTTACGTCGGAAAAATTTCGCTGGCGAAAAAAAACTGCTGCGGAAAAATTACGCTGGCAAAAAAGCTGCCGCAGTGGGAGAATTGGCCTGCAGGCAAAATGGCTTTGGCCATTACCCCGCAATGTTTTTCAGCGAGGAAATTCATTGCCGATTTTCATTTTTATATTTTTTTTGTTTATTATTATTATTTTTTATTCTTTATTAATAAAAACTAAAACAAATATTATTTAATTAAGATAATAAAAATATTTTTGGACTAATTAAAATGTACTGGACATCAAAAAATTATTTTGGACTAATTAAAATATATTAGACCGGACTGGGTCAAAAATTAAGGGTCTACAGTTTGCCCCCTGCTTGAATGATCTGAGACTTTAGTGAAAGAGAGTGAAAAACAATAAGACTTAATTTTTGAGATGTTTTGGGTTTTGGACTCGGTTCGAGTTCTAGACTCAAGGATAATTTTAGGTTCTGGACCTAAGCTAAGTTCTGGACTTAGAAAGAATTTTAGGTTCTGGACCTAAGGAAAATTTGGGTTTTGGACCCGAGCTAAGTTTTGGACTTAGAAGAGATTCTAGGTTCTGGACCTCAGGGAAATTTGGATTCTGGACCCGAGCAAAGTCCTGGACTTAGAAAAGATTCTAGGTTCTAGACCTAAGGATAATTTGGGTTCTGGACCCGAGCTAAGTTCTGGACTTAGAAAAAATTTTAGGTTCTGGACCTAAGGGTAATTTGGGTTCTGGACCCGAGCTAAGTTCTGGACTTAGAAAAGATTCTAGGTTCTGGACCTAAAAGAAATTTGGGTTCTGGACCTGAGCTAAGTTCTGGACTTAGAAAAAATTCTAGGTTCTGGACCTAAGGGTAATTTGGGTTCTGGACCCGAGCTAAGTTTTGGACTTAGAAAAGATTCTAGGTTCTGGGCTTAAAGGAAATTTGGGTTTTGTACCCGAGCTAATAATAATTTTTTATTTCAAAAAATTTGGCTAATTTATATGCACATGTCTTCTTCTTGGCCCCTTGTTTAGATCATTTTTGTACTTGTTTTTAGTATGATTTTTATGTGTTTTTAGTTAATGTTTTGATTGATTTTTGTTTTAAGTTTGTTTAAAGTGTTTGTTTTAGGTTTAGGAGCAAAAACACCCTTGGAAGATCAAAATAGTGCAAGAAGAGCATGAACCAAGCATGACATGGCCAAGCCAAATGAAGCTTGGCAGTGTCACCTCAAAGCTTGAAGAGGGCAGAGAGAGACACACCCAGAGACACGGCCAAGCCTCTGGCCGTGTCTCACCCAAGGAGCAAACCAAAGAACAAGAGAGCAAAGCAAAGAAGGAAAGAAAAGAAGCAGAGACTGACACCATCAAGGGACACGACCGTGTCTTTTGCCGTGTCTCACCTTGGAGAAAACAAACAGTGAGGGACACGGCCAGGAGCTTGGCCGTGTCCCAAGAAAGAAAAACAAGAGACACGGCCAAGCTCCACATGGCTTGGCCGTGTCACCTCTCACCACTAAAGAAAAGAAAGAAAAGAAAGAAAGAAAGGAAGAGCCAGTGAGGGACACGGCCAACTGGCTTGGCCGTGTCCCATGGAAATCAAGAGACATGGCAAAGCCAACCTTGGCTTGGCCATGTCACCTAATGGAAAGCAAGGAAAAGACCAAGAGACACAGCCAAGCCAAATCAAACTTGGCTGTGTCACCCTTAATATCTATTTAAGTTCTTTCACACGACAGAAAAAGAGAGACGACTAGGGTTTGAGGAAAGAGAGAAAAGAAAAGAGAAGGAGGGACAAACACGAATTGGGATGAGGAGAGAGTGATACTCTCCTTGTCCCTTCATCTTCATCCTCCATCTTCATCTTCTCCATCTTCCATTGACAAGATCTTTGAGGTTCTTTGGGATAAATTGGGTTAAACAAGCTCTTGAAGGTTGAAGAAGCTTCATTCCAAGGTTTGGTGACTTGAGAAACCTCCATTCCATCTACCAAAGGCAAGCTCCATTCCAAGGTTTGGTGACTTGAGAAAGCTCCATTCCATATTACAAAGGGGGAATTAACCATTGAAGAGAGCTTGAGTTTTTCATCAAATATCAAAGTGGAGCTAGGAGGAAGACTAGTAATCCTACTCTTGGCACCTTCACAAGGGGATTTTCTATTCTCTCTTTTAATTCATTTCAATATTGTTTTTGTTGTATTAAGAGAATTGATATTGCAATGAACAATTTGTATTTGATTTATATTGAGTTGAATTAATGTTTTAAATTGATGATGTTGAGCTAAATACCCATGCCTAGGGTTTGTAGCATATTTGATTGAATGCTTTGATTTGATATTTCCTTTGATGTACCTTGTTGTTGGTTGATTGCATTGGATTGTATGCTAGGTTGATAGATTAGCTACCTATTGATCTCTAGATATTGAATGAAGGACCGAGAGGTGAAATTCGATATCAGAATTATGCAATCGACTACCCTATGAATGAATTAGAAATATAAGTTCTAGGGTTTATTAATTTGCAAATGTAAAAGAATTGGTCATTGTTAATTCATGAATGTGAGAACTAATGGATTGGTAATGGACTAATTAACCTTAAGGAACAAATTAATTACAAGGTTATGTTAATGGATAATTGAGAATTGAGCTTTGATTGAATGGACCTATATCCCTAGGCACCTTCCCAAGAATCGATTTGATCTTGTACAACCTTCACACACATCAACCCTACGCACGTTAATTTTAGGTTTAAATTATTCTTGCACCATTCCAACACAACAAACTTCCGCATTTAAATACTTGTCAATCAAGCTATTACGAACCACACCTTCTTGGGGAAACGACCTTGGGGCGATCACCTTTTCTACAGCTACCTCGTATACTTGCGAGTGACGCTTGTAGTAGTACTTAATTCGAGCGCAACAAGTTTTTGGCGCCGCTGCCGGGGAAGGCTGTTTAAGTAGTGATAGTTTGATTTTTTTTATTTAATTGTTTGTTTGTTTTCTTTGCATTGTTTGTTTGTTTTGTTTGATTTTCTTTCAATTTAATTATTTGTTTGTTTTCTTTAAGTTGCTAAGTGCCTTTTGTAAAGATGCAGTTTTCAAGGCACGGGGGAGTTTATGATAGGAAAGATGAGTTTGAAATGGCATGGCAATTAGCAGAATTGACGAATCAACTTAAGGTGCTAAATGCAAGAGGAAGAGCACCTATGTCACGCCAAGAGATATGTGCAGCATGTGGCAATGTAGGCCATAGTGCAAATACGTGTTCAATGGGTTTTGGACGATACCTAGAATGGCAAGAGGAAGAATATGACTACCAAGGTTTCCAGCAAATGGGTAGAAATGACACATATTCCAATCCTTATAATTCCAACTAGGGAGGCCAACCAAATTTTTCTTGGGAAATTCAGCAGCACATTCCACCTCCAAAATTTTTTCAACCTTACCAAAGAGACTCTTACTCTCAAGAGCAATATTCAAATTAAAATTACCTTAAGACACCTACACTTGAAGATAGTTTGAATTCCTTCATTCGAATTAGCGAACAAAATCAAGATAAAATTAAGGAACCTACTTTGGAAGATAGTTTGAATGCCTTCATTCAAACTAGCACACAAAATCAAGATCACCTTAAGAAACCCACATTGGAGGATAGTTTGAATGCCTTCATTCAAATTAGCGCACAAAATTAAGATCGACTTAAGGAACCCACTTTGGAAGATAGTTTGAATGCCTTCATTCAAATTAGTGCACAAAATCAGGATCAATGCAAGAAATCCACAGTGGAAGATGATTTGAATGCTTACCTTCAAATTAGCACACAAAATCAGGAAAGGAGCAATGAGAGGTTAGATTCTTTGGAGGAATCATTGAAGAGGATGGAAATGCAAGTTGGGCAACTGGCACATCAACTCCAAGCACACCAAGAAGAGGAATTTCCTAGCCAATTGGAGCAAGGCAAGGTAATCACAAATTTGAGGAATGAACAGGTAATATATAACAAATTCTGTGATTCTTTGGATGCAGGCACTAATCAAAAAAATAATGGCGAGGAGATACAAACCAACATTGAGGAGTTGAGCCAATCAAACGAGAAGGAGAATTTGGAGGCATCAACCTCACCAAAGTTGCATGAATCTTCCAATCCTGATAGGCAACCAAATCCATTTCCTTGTAGCTTGAAGGATGAGGAGCAAGGTAAGCAACTTTCTGACATCTATAATATGCACTCCCAAGGAGATAGTGAAAATAAGATTGGGATGACTATGACCTTAGAAGAAGAGCATGAAATGCCTAATTTAGAAATTGAGGAGTGTAAGCTAATTTTAGATGCAGAGATTGTTGAGATAGGACTTGACATTATTAGAGTGGATGAAGAAGTGATTCAACCAAATTTGGTTGAACTTAAAGAGTCCCCAAAAATCATCTCTTCTACTCTTGGTGGTGAAGAAGAGCATACATTGGATAGAACCATGTTGCACAATGAAAAAGGGTTTTACAAAGTTCCTATTGCACTAGAGGATTATCCTAAGATGACCTTCACATGTTTTCAAATAATGCTACTTAGGCATAGCAATACATCGGGTATCCTTCGGAGTTGTATGCTATCCATCCCTGCAGTCATGAGCGACAATTGCATTATGGGTGGAAGGAGCATTGTACATCGCATATGGGAACGATGGAAATCAGGTTTCATCTAAACTCTCTCTTAGTTTATGCATGCTCACATTGAGGAAGTGCATTTTATGTTTTTACTTTTTAAGTTTAATAATGTTTTACCTTGAATAAATGAGTTTTAGAAAGTTCAATTGTTATAAAATTGTTGATAGATGACCTTTGAATTTTTGAAGCATGAATTTGAGAATTGAGTAGAATTGGTGCTTATTGTCAATTTTGTTGGTTTTTCTTTGCATTGCCATTAACCTAGTGAGGAATTGAGCCATCAACTTATTATTCTTTTTGTGGGTAAACATCTTTGATTGATGAATTGCTAGAACTTGCTTTGACATGCATTTTAAGATTACATTAAAATTTCAATGAGGCATCAAGATGATTAAGGCAATTAGGTAAACTCACTTTGGCTTAAAAAGACCAACCCTATATTTAACCTTAGTTAGCCAATTTTGAGCTTATTTTATTTTTCCTTTTCTTTCTTTTTCACAACACCATTAGCTTGAACCTTGTTGTTTAACTCTTACCCCTTCATTAGGTCAAGAGCATTTTAAGAGCGTTTATGACCGAGTGTTGTGTTGAATTAAGTGTGGGGTTAAATTTAGTAGGTTTAAGATTGCAAAGCAAAATAATAAAAATAAAATAAAAAAAGAAAAAAAAAGAAAAAAAAAAAGAAAAAAAAAGAAAAAAAAAGGAAAAAAAAAAATATATATATATATAATAAGAATAATTGTTGTTCTTGTTGACAGGGTTGGAATGTATCATTACAAGATTTAATAAGTGAGTTCCCTTGAAAAACTCTTTAATGTCAAGGGTTGCGTGTAAAAAATATTAAAAACACACAAGCATTTGAATGATTAAAGTGAATAATTGAATTTACTATTCATTTACTGTGTAGTCACTGTTCATGCATTATTTACTATTCATACATAGTAACTTACTATTCATAAATAGTAATAAATAGTATTTACTATTGGAAAAGTAATTTACTATTTATCAATAGTAATTTACTATTTATAAATAGTAAAGTTTACTATTTATCAATAGAAAAAGTTTACTATTCATAAATACTAAAGTTTACTATTTATGAATAGTAAAACTTACTTTTGAATTTTGTTTTTTCCCTTGCCATTTCTCTATATAAACCCACGATTTCTTTCATTCAATTCACAGAAGATTTCTCAATTCTATAATTCTCTCAAATTTTTTCAATTTTAGCACATAGTTTTAAAAAAAATACATGCTTCAAGGTCAGGGACTCATTCTAATGCCGAGTTATTAGAGTTTATCCGGCATCATAAATATGGAAATATAGATATACTAGCCGGGATGCCGCTTCACCGTAGTTCTAGCGAAAAGAGCGCGGTAATTATTTTTCCCTTTCTTTTTCTTTTCTTTTTTCTTTCGTCTTTCTGTTGTTTTTTTATATTATATTATATTATATTTTTATTTTATGCTCTTTTATTATTATTGTGTTTGCCTTTATTATTTATTATTTATTTATATTTTATATTATTATTCTTTAGAAAATTTAGGAAAAATAAATTAATTTAAGTAGATAGAATAATGTGTACTCACCTAGTATTAACTTACCTGGCTCCGTGTTAGCATGATCGTTGCGTTGTTTGGGCTTGAGGGTGTATTTACAAAGCTCGACAATGGTACGATGTAGTACCTTCTCGGGTAAGGCAGATTATCCGAGATTGCAGCTGTGAGCTTCATCTTACAATTGCCATCCGAGGAGTATCAGATAGACCGAAGCGTAGACTAGGCGCTTGCAGAACGATGGTTGGACACAACCCACACTTTTCACTTGCCCATTGGAGAGATGACAATTGGTCCGGTCGATTTTGCCGCTATAATCGGCCTTCGTTATGATGGTGTTCCGGTTCATCTTACTAATGATATTTTACCATTTGAAGAAATTCAGGAATTAATTAGTATGGAACCATCATATAAAGGGCCTTTTAAGATAAAAATTGAACCGATTCGTAGTTATTAGATGAACTACGAAGGACGGGTTCGCAGAGACACGGCCCAACAGTATGCTCAAGGATTTTTGTTATATTTGCTTGGGTCGACCATCTTAGGTAGCACTGAATCTTCCATCCACTTGTCAGTGTTGAGTGCCCTTTCTTATTTTAGGACGGTACCATCTTTTGGCTGGGGTAAAGCTAGTCTCGCTTGTCTTTACCATGGTCTTGATAAACTTTGCCAAAATAAGAAGTCTTTTGTCGGCTTGATGGAGGTTGTTAAGGTACTCTTCTTCCACCAATGTCATTTCCAATCTTTTCTTGTATGAATTTGATCTTTATTATTATTGTAGGCATGGGCATACGAGCATAACCTTGTGAGGGTACCCAGTATTTCCCGAGATAGGGTCGGGTATCCGAGATTAAATTTCTGGTTATCCGATCGTGTGAACGTCCCTGGCTCTCACCATGTGCATACTCACCGCTTTGTGTTGAGCCGCTTAACCTGGGACCAGGTAAAATAACATTAGTATACTTTAAATTTTATGCGAAAGTTTACTTACCTTATGTGATTTTGCAGGTGAATTTGGCCTGGTGGAACCCAGAAGAGATTACAAATTGGTCTCCCTTCATGAAGGCTGTGCTATCTTTCCAACATTCTCGCCAAATCATTGCCGGCCTAGTGTCTAGTGGCTGGTTCCTCGGAGAGAGAGTTTATGAGTGGTTTCTCAGTCCAGAGCAGCGGCGGTTCTCGATGCATATCTCAAAATATACTTTAAATATTATGTCGATGCTGGAAGATGCATGGTGGCCGGCTTAGTATGGTTATGGTATTGAAGCATTTCTCCATCCACCGGGTTCATTTTATGCCCATTTTATTCAAAGAAGTTTCTTGAACTTTGATGTATCTCATGTTGGCGTACGGGAGATTTTTGAAGAAAATGAAGGTAGAGATGGAAAAGCGGGAGAGTTCGCTCCACATCTCGTGGCTGGTACTTCTCAGGTAAGACTTTTACCATTCTTCCATTGCAATTGCTTCTTTCTTATTTTGACTTTTAATGATTATTGCAGGTTGTTGGCTCTTTTGATCATGAGGCTGGACCTTCTTTTATTGCCCCTTCATTTGCTCATTCTGGCCCGCCAGATATGCCATCTCATCCGCAGGGTATTGATATTAATTACCTGGTAAGTTCCTTATTTCAAGGTAATTTATGCTATATGTATGCATGATTATGTATGCTCTTACCTTTTTCTTCCTGGCTCTCAGCAGATGCTTGAAGAACAAAATAGAAAACATCAAGAAGAGTTGGCTGCAAGTCATCAGCAGGCTTCTCATTTTGAAAATCTATATCATTAATTCGAACAAAATTTTGAGACTTTCGATTTCAAGAGATGAGGGTTCTTCATCAAGAGGCCCCCAGACTGATGACTATGAGATCCTTTTGTCTGCTTCTGATGAGGACCGTGACGGATCAAAACCCCAAGGTAATAGGAATTTTGGTGCTCCTTCTTTGGGTGATCCCGGGATGAGTAATTTGCCAAATTTTGGTGCTCTCGCTTTGGGCGGACTCGAGATGAGTGATTTGCCCCCTCCTCCAACAGGCGATGACTTTTTCAGGGCTTTATTTGATGACATGCCATTTCTTCCTTTTGGAACATGGATTCTAGAGCATTTCAAATTAATGGCTTTGAAATATGTCCCTTGATTGAAGAATTTGAGGGCATCTTTGGATATCCAAATAATCAACAAATGGCGTTACCCACATTGGTTTCCAAAACTCAACAGAAGATGCAGATGTTATTTCAAATTCCAAAACCCGAAGTTCTTCAATTGATGAGAGGTTAAAAAATTCTACTAGCTCCTTTGATTGATTTTTGTCTTTCTCATTTAGCACCTACTAAGGGCTGGGGACGCATGCTCTGTCTTTTTTTGCTTGGCCAATTCTTGCTTGTTTCTTCTGACGATGACATTGATCCACGGGTATTGGATATTATGGACCAAATGGAAGGAGGTCTGCTGCTTCAGGTAATTACCTAAACTGCCCTTTCGGGTTTTTAATTTAGGTTTTCTCTCTTGTTTTTTCTTTTTTTTTCTTTATTACTCTAATTTTTGCCTAGTCTGCCCATGTGGGTTTTCGGAACTACAAGCTGTCCTAATTTTTACCTAAGCTGCCCTTGCCGGTTTTCAACTTAGCGGACTTCTTTTTTTTTAATTTAAATCTTTCTTCACAGATTTGGCTTCAGGAGCATCTTTGTTTGCTTGATACTCCATCCATGGATTTTGCCAGGTATCTGCAACATCATCATTCTGCTAGGAAGCTACTCCATCCTGCTTCTTCATATGCTAACTCGGTTGACTGGTTCCACTATGCGCTGAAGTCAACATCCGCTGGTTGGTACCTTGGTGGAGGATTTCTCGTATCACCATGCGGACATACTTGATGTATGTTCCCCTTGCTGCTCTTCGTTAAGGTACTTGCTATGATCCTCACCGACTTGGTTGTCAGTACTGAGCTAAGCCTCATGATTTTGACTTTACTCCTAATTTAGACATGCCTCGCTTGACTGAAGCCTACTTGGATCGGCTGAGGCAAAGCTGGCCTACACGTTACATTTATCGACTGCCATAGATTTTACATTTGTCAATTCAAAAAGTGTATTGTTAGGATGAAAAAATAATTAAAGTAATAAAAGATGCTTCTTTTCCATTTAAAATTAGTCATCACCTTTTGCTATTGTGTTTATTTATTTCATCCATATCCAGTCAAATACTTATAACAGTGCACATAGAATAATCTTAACATTAATTCTATTTTATTAAATTAGGGAACAACCAAACATAAAGCCAGCATACACAAGATCACTCTTGTTGCCAACTAGCCCTTTCGGGTTTTCTAATTGACGATTTTCTCTCATTTAGCCCTAATTGTTGCCTAGCCCGCCCTTTCAGGTTTTTGGAACTAGCGGACTGCTCTGACTTTTGCCTAGGCTGCCCCCTTTTTGGGTTTTTAACCTAGGGAGCTCTCTTTTATATATATATATATCATGCATAAAACCTCTTCACATGTTAATGTTTACTGGCTCACTAAACTCGTTCCCGTCCATGTCTGATAACTTCACCGCACCTTTGTTCATGACTTGTTTCACGACATATGGCCCTTCCCAGCTAGGCCTGAACTTCCCCCTTGGATCAGATACATTAGGCTTACATTGCTTCAATACCAAATCCCCAACTCTAAGTTTTCTGATTTTAACACTTTTATTGTAGGCCCGAGCTATCTTCTTTTGATACAGTTGGCAATGATACAGTGCTTTTAACCTTCTCTCTTCTAGTAAAGCTAACTATGTATATCTGCTCACTACCCATTCCATTTCAGGCAGTTCAGCTTCCAAGACTACTCTCAATGACTTGATCTCAATTTCAATTGGCAATACTGCTTCCATCCCGTAAACCAAAGAGAAAGGTGTCATTCCAGTAGGTGTTCGCACACTTGTCCTATATCCCCATAAAGCAATGGGAAGCATCTCTGACCAATCCCTGTAAGTCTTGGTCATTTTGGTCAGAATTTGCTTAATTGTCTTATTTGTTGCTTCTACTACACCATTAGCCTTTGGTCTATAAGGAGAGGATCTATGATGATGGATTCGGTACTTTGAGAATAAATCCTTAACTGCTCCTTGAAACTGTACCCCATTGTCTGATATCACACTGTGCGGGACCCCGTATCTGCAGATGAGGTTCTTTTCAATAAATCTAGCCATTTGACTTGCACTTAGTTTGTTGAAGGATTCAGCTTTGACCCATTTTGAAAAATAATCTACTGCTACCACAATGAAGCGGTGACCGTTTGAGGCTGTCTGATGTATCTCTCCTATAATGTCGATACCCCAAGTGGCAAAGGGCAAGGGTGAAGACATAGAATGCAATTCTTCAGGAGGCATGTGATTCAAGTTACCATACATCTGACACTATTGGCACTTCTTTACAAACTCAATACAATCCTTCTCCATGGTTAACCAGTAATAACCCTATCGAATAATCTTCTTAACTAGAGCCAAACCACTCATGTGTGGACCGCAACTTTCCGCATGTATTTCTGACATGATATGCTCCACTTCAGGCTTTCTTAAACATCTCAAATGCACTCCATCAGGCCATCTTCGATATAACTCTCCATGGAATGTGATGTATTGCAAAGATCACCGCCTTATGGCTCTTCTTTCTTTCTTTGTTGCCCCCAGCGGGTATTCTCTTTCCTCCAAAAATTGCCTTATAGTATCATACCATGCATCATGGTCTGTATCAATTTCCATGATTGTTTCATATTCATAGCAAGGAGTTGATGAACTGGTCAAAATCAGAGGCTTAAGGAATAAGCTAACAGGGTTTTCCCATACCGAAGCCAATGTGGCTAGGGCATTAGCCATCTGATTTTCTTCTCTTGATAGGTGTATAAACCTACACTCCTTAAAGTTCGTCTTCATCATGGTCAGGTAATGGTGGTATGGTTTTAATTTTTCCTCTTTCAACTCCCACTCTCCATTTACTTGGGATACTACTAGTAATGAATCGCCAAAAACTTTCACCTTATCCACCTTCATAATCATTAGGGTTTCCAAATCGAAAATACAAGCTTTGTACTCCACCATATTATTGGTTGCCCTATATTTTAACTTTTTGGCTAAAGGGATGAGTTCCCCTTCGAGCGATTCTAGTATAACTCCCAAACCTGCTCCTTTCCTGTTTACTGCTCCATCAAAATACATTCTCCACCCTTGTACTTCGATTGCTTCTAAATGTTCATCCGGAAATTCCAAGATTACCTCTTTGCTATCTAGTAATGGTTGTTGGGCCAGGAATTCTGCCACCGCTCTACCTTTGATCATTTTCCTGGTTACATATTCAATCTCAAATTCTTCTAATATTATCAACCATCGACCATATTTCCCAATCAAAGAAGGTGTCCCCCTTAAGTATTTCATTGGATCCAACCTGGAAATCGCTTGCATACTATAAGATTGAAAGTAATGCCGCAACTTCTTAGAAGACCAAACCATGGCTATACAGGTCTTTTCAATGATACTATACTTAACTTCATAAGGTAGGAGCTTTCTACTCAAGTAGTAAACTGCATGCTCAATCCCTGACTCATTTGCTTGGGCTAGCATGGCTCCTATCGACTCTTCTTCTACTGCTAAATATAGTTATAAAGGTTTGCTGGGTTTAGGTGGTTTCAAAACAGGTGGATTCAATAAATACTCTTTTATTCGCTTAAAGGCCTTTTGACACTCTTCATTCCAAATGACCGACTGATTCTTTTTAACCAATTTGAAGATGGGTTCACAAATTATTGTGAGTTTTGCTATGAATCTGCTAATGTAATCTAATTTACCAATAAATCCCCGAACTTCTCTCTCCATCTTAGGGGCTGGCATATCCCGAATTGCTTTAACTTTGTCAGAATCAATCTCAATGTCATTCAGACTAATCACATGTCCCAATAATTTACCTAAAGTAACCCCAAATACACACTTCTTCGGGTTTAATCTTAGATTATATTTCAAAGCTCTATCGAAGAATAATTCTAAATTTTGGAAGTGTTGTTCCCTTGTGTCTGATTTAACCATAATATCATCAATATATACTTCAACCTCTTTGTGCATCATGTCATGAAATAGAGTGGTGGCCATCCTTTGATAGGTTGCTCCAGCATTCTTTAAGTCGAACGGCATCACCCTATAACAAAATATACCCCATGTAGTAATGAAAGCAGTTTTGGCTTTATCCTCTTAGGCCATTAACACTTGGTTGTATCCAAAAAATCCATCTATAAATGAGTGTAGCATGCTAGAGGCTGCACTATCAATGAGAACATCTATATGGGGCAAAGGAAAATCATCCTTAGGGGAAGCCTTGTTCAAAAATCTATAGTCCACACAGACCCTTCTCCTTCCTTCTTTCTTTGGCACAGGTACTATGTTGGCTAGCCAATCTGGATATTCTATCACTTCAAGGAACTTCACTTGTATTTGCTTAGTGACCTCTTCTTTAACCAATTTAGCCCATTCAGGTCTTAATCACCTAAGCTTTTGTTTGACAGGTTTCATGTGAGTGTAAGTGGGAATATGATGCTCAGCTATGTCTCGATCTATTCTAGGCATATCCTCATAAGACCAAGCAAACAATTCTTCATATTTTTTGAATATTTTTTCAAATCTCTCTCTATCATCAGGAGTAAGGTCGGATGCTATGCTAATATTTTTAGGATTTTCGGTTGTTCCCAAATTTAATGATTGTGTGTTAACAGAATTAATATTAAAGATGCTCACGTAACGGTTATTTGAATGTATGAAACCATTAGGAGAAACATCACACAAGTAAGCAAAATTAGACTTTATTGCATTCATTTTGGAAAAGAAAACATCATCATCCTCATACAAAGTAGACAAATTAAAATCAAAATCAAAATCATTGTTCTCAAAATCATAAGCCAGGATGTCTTCAAACTTTTCTTCAACCAGGGCAGTAATCTCCTCCGGAGTCTTCTCAGCTTTGAGGACAGCTTCTTTCTTCTCTTTTGGATTGGATTCTTTGCTTGCTGATAGGGTGAGCTCTTTCTTTACTTGCTCCACTAGCTCGACCACATTAGCAAAAATTTCAAAACCCGGGATCAACTTTCCAATGAACATGATTGGCTCGGGCTTTCCTTGGAGTGGTCCCATATCTGGAGCTTTGACAAAAATCTCTTCAAGTGGTGGGAAGCTCATCTTCTTGCTCTTCTTTGGCTGGACATTATTGTCTTCATCATATCCCAACCCTTTCTTGGAATTTTGAGCTCTAAAGTCTAGCAGCTTTGTCAAATCGGCCTTACCCTTTCCAAGACCAGCTTCGGGAAGGTAGTTCATGTTCTTCATCATATTCAAGACTTTGGAGTCCACTACTTCATCATCAGAAATTGCAGCTAATTGAAAACCATTGAGAGGCCTCTCAACCATTAGAGCATTAACGATCTCATTATCTTCAGGTTCAATGACCACTGTCTCATCTCCGTTGGGGAACTTGATCTTTTGTTGTAGGGTGGAAGGAACTCCACCAAGAGGATGAAACCATGGTCGGCCCAAGAGTAAGGCAAAGGTAACTGGTATGTCTAAAACAACAAATTCAATAACAGATTCAATTGGACCAACCTTGATAGAAGCTTTGAAGGCGTGTCTCTTAGTGTTGTCATAAGCCCGAATTGTTACCTCGTCGGGTTTAGATCTCTTATTGACATGGGTAGCTTTGGCAATATCTTAAGTGGGCAAACATTTATGGCAGACCCATCATCGACCATTACACATGGAGTCCTCTTCCCTTTGACTTCTATCTTGATAAAGAGAGAGTGGATGTGATCTCTCCCCTCCTCTGGTAAGTCCGCATCCAAAAAAGAAACTGCTCCCATATTAACTTCACTCTTTTCTTGAACCTCTTCACATTTTATCACCCCTCCAATTTTTATGAAGTTGATCAACTCCTCCGGTGTTGTGGAGGTAGAAATTGGCATGCTAGTCAAGGCTTTGGCCATAGTTTCTCGATGCTTTTTAGAAGTAGCTAATAAGTCCCAAATGCTAACACTTTCTTGTGTTCTTTTCAATTGCTTGAACACAGCATCATCTTCCTCTTCTTTATTTCCTACCTCAAGTTCCTTACCTTTATTAGTTTCTACCTCCTTAGGTGGTGGCCTTGCATAAGGCTTACCGAATCTAGTATTCATTACTTCATCTTCTTCAGGCTCGGACCAAGTCCATTCCTCCTTCTTGGATACAAGATCATCATCACTATCGCTTGAATCCCAAAATCCATTGACAACACAAATTGCTACTTCTTTACCCCCCATAGCTTGTTTAAATTTTCCAAATACCTCTTCTTCTTTGGTTACTTCTCCACCCACATCTTGAAAAGAAGACATGACAAAATCTTCATGCAAACCTCCTCCAATCATGAAGGTTGCCGGTGGTGGTACCCTATTGAACTTTGGTAATGGGTTGTCTTTGGTGTTTGGCTTATTGGGCTCAGGTAGCTTCCCATTATCAATTAGATTTTGGATCTCATGTCTCAACCTCACACATCTATCAGTGTCATGCCCTTGCATTTGATGAAACTGACAAAATGCTTTAGTGTCGAAATTAGGTGGGAGAGGGTTAGGCAAAGGGCGAGGATTTAAGGGTTTTAACAATCCCTTTCTCTGAAGTTTATTGAGAACCCAAGACATCGGTTTGGCCAATTTCAAAAATTGTCTCCTTGTTCCTTGGTTAATAGCATTGACACCGACTGCCTTTTGCATGCTTTGACTACCAGACTGATAGTTCTCTTTCTCATTCCTTCTTGTTGAAAAATGGTTCTTGTCTCTCTCCCATTCTTCAATTTACAAACCCGCTTGGAGAAGGTCTTTGAAATCATGGATGAGTGTATGAGACATCCTTTCATGTAGACTAAGCAACACCCCTCACACAATCATTCTTATTTGATCAGATTCATCGGGCCTCTTCTTGAGCAAAGCAGCCTTGTTTCTCCATCTCTTCACATAATCAACAAAATTCTCATTCGACCTTTGCCTAATGGACTCCACTTCCATTAAGGTAACTTCCATCTCGACATTGTATCCATATTGTTGGATGAAGGCTTTGAAAAGCAGATCCCAACTCTTTTGTGTTCCATCATCTAAGGTATTGAACCAATTTTGGACAATAGGATCCATTGAGAGCATAAAGTACCTTAGGGTTTGAGCCTTAGTAGCTCGGGCAGACTGCATGGCAGTGATATACTGCTTCAAATGGAGATGAGGATTTCCAGTTCCATCAAACTTCGCGAAAGATGGCATCTTGAACTTGTAAGGGACTTCTTCATCTAGCTCAAATAATTTGTCAACTTCAGACATCTCTTCGGTTTTCAACTTCTTCTCAAATTTCTTTTCTAAATCAGCAATCATCTTTTCAACATCAGAAGCCCCAGTCTTTTCAATAGTTGCCTTCTCAACAACCTTTAGCTCCTTTTTGTCTTGAGGATCTTGGTAGTATTGAGCCCAATCATCATCATCGTCAATGATTACCTTTTCATCATCGAAAACCACTTCACCAACTTTGGTCTTTCCTTTGTCCTTTGACTTCTTAGTGCTAGCAGATGCCTCGGCATGATTTTCTAGGATTGCAGTCAATTAGTTCTTCATGGTCTCAGCTAGGGCCTCTTTTATTTCTTCCATTTTGGCATTGAGGGCTTCATCCACCATTCTTTGAATTTGTTCAGGTTCCATTATTTTTGGTGAGCAAGTGATTGAGTTTTTGCTAGATACTTCATCTCCGGCGTAGGTCAAATTGTTGTAGACTTTTGAACTATCGTAATCCAGGGCTATGAGCCAGAGAGGATCAATGAGATGCAAATGTATGCATGTATGCACAAACAATAAACAAACAAAGACAAATAGGACGTTCCTTTCAACCTTATAACATCCACACATGAATGGCGAGTCTCTTTTTCTAGGTATATGGTTAACAAAATACCAACATGGGGTATCTTGTTTTCAAACATTTCCCTCGGACGTTTCAACCAATAGTTATATTTTCAAAAATGGAAATCCATTTATAGTAATTCCTATTAATTAGGTTTTGATCCATTCAACCAACTATAGTAGCGTTTATGCTATATTGGATTACAACCAAATTAAGAGGTTTATTATAGACAGATTTCTCACTTGAAAAGAATAACTAATGGTTCATGCCAAAAACAAGCCCATGTTTAATTATTCTTAGTATAAACTAGGCTCACAATTGATTTTTGGTATTTCTTAATTTACCTAAATAATTTGCAAGCTCTTTGTAAGAAAAGGTTGGATAGAAAAAATTTTGTTTCTAAGCCCATTGTAAAAAGATCTTAGAAAAAGCATATTTTGGGCTTAGTATTTGGGCCATGAGCAAAAGAGTTTTATGTCCAAAGACCATCTTGAAAAGTTTTGAAAATAGCTTTGGTCTTTTGGATTTTAAAGAAAAATTTATTTTGAGCTTACAATGTACTTAGGTCATATTAGAAAAAGAACAAACCAAATAAGCCATGATTTAAGCCAAGATAAATTAACCATAGTCAAACAACATGCATTTGGAGTAAAACCTAAGGAAAGTAACTAGGCCAATTACATGAGCTTTAGTCTTTGTGTAAAAAGGCTTAGGTTACCATAGCAAGTATATACCAAATGGTACGAGGCTATGAGTGGTTATGCCATGCTCGATCTCCATACCTTGAGTGAAAGTATGGTATCCCTTACATAACATACCGCGGGTAACACGAGCATCCTAACTCATGCACACGATACAATCTAATATGATGCAATGGATAATATCATTATAAGAAAGAATAGAATAATATAAAGACCAACGGAATCAACTTCTCTTATCCCTAGTGGAGTCGCCACTGTGAGCGGGGATTTTCGCCCCCACTCTCGATGGAATGGTTCTTGCAACTTCGGCACTGTTTAGGCTCGGGGCCTTAGAGAACACGAAACTAAGTCTAGAGAAAATGGAGTTGCCACCCGGACGGGCCGGGAAAAAGAAAGGGGTGGATGACTCGATTACTAAGGAATCCCCAACCCCCTAATGGGTTCAAAAAGTTGGGTACGTGTGGGGAAGGTGAGAAATGGCCCAGCACCCCCACAACGCCCGGTTCATTAGAACCGGCCTTCTTTATAGGTCTTAATATTATAAAATTCTTAAATATAACAACATTATCCATATTACACACAATAATTAAAATAAAGCGTCGTTATATTAAAAAATAATGTCCAAACAAAGCAAATAAATGGACACCCATCCGAGGATGGAAACATGCCCTTACATAATCCATGCCTAAATAGGACACCCTCCGAAAGGTAGAAACATGTCCTTTACATTGGTTCTAAAATAGAAAAGCAAATTAAATTACATGATATTTAACTAATGGGGTACCCACCAAGTGGAAACGTACCTCTTACAACATTTGGAAATCTAGATAAATCGATAAAGGTCAATAACCATTCATCATAAATAAAGATATCAATCAAAATATAAAATAAACATCCATCCATGATAAACTAAATAGACCAAGCATTGAACTTAAATAAATTAATGCATATAAAATAAATCAAAGCATAATCAAATATAAAATTGAACAAAGCAAATAAAGATTCAAATTAGGGCTACTGTTTCTATTTAAGATTCTTTATTTAATGTGTTTAGGGTTTTAGAATTTATGGGTTTAAGCTACTGTGATTTTAAGGGAATTAAAATGGAGCAAAATTTTAGAATTTAATTGGTTGATAAAGTTCTTTAATTAACCAAATTAATGTTTGAGTGGTAAAATCATGAAATTAGGGTTTGAACACTTTAAAACATTGGATTTATAATTTATGGTTACTTACTATATAGAATTATAACATTTAGATTTATATGGTTTAAAGGTTTTAAAGGATTAGGGTTTAGAAAAATTAGGGTTTAAGGTTTTAGGGGAGTTAGGGTTCACTGTTTGGGTTTTGGAGTTGAATTAGGGTTTTAGAATTTTAGAATTAGGGTTTCGGAGTATGCATAGGTTTTAGAATTTGAAGAAAACAGTTTATAGTTTTATGAAACTTTATGAAAATAAACAAAATGATTTAAGGTTTATAGAAACAGAAAAGATATTTTTAAGGCTTGTGGAAAGAAACGGACTCAAATTTATGGCTTTGAAAAGAAACAGATTTAATTATTGTTTTAAGATTTTGAAGAAAAAAAATAACAATTTAAGATTTTTGGAAAACAAATAAATGAATTAAGGTTTTTAAACTTTAGAAAAGGTGGATTGAGATTCTAGGGTTTTTTTTATTTTGAAGAAACAAAAATAATAATTTTAAGGTTTTTTGAATGATGAAGCTACTATGATTTAATGAAACAAATAAAGAAATTCATACCTTCGTTTGTTGGTTCTACCAAAAATCACTTCTTGGATGAACAAGAACAAAGACAAGCTTTGTTGCCTTTGATGGATTGAATTGTTTGTTTGCACTCTTAAAGTTTTCAAAGTATTCCAACTCACTTTCGGTCTTCAATCCTCCAAAATCCAATCCTTTTTGTGTTGTAAATATACTTATTTATAGAAGAATTCTTGATTAATTCTAGTTATTCACGGAATATAACATTAATTAAGAAAATGAAACCGAAATCTAATTGTATTAGGTTTTGAAAAAATTTACGTTGAAAAAATTTCGCTGGCAAAAAAAAAACTGCTGCGGAAAATTTTTTTTTGTTTATTTACGTTGAATATTTTTCGGCAACGAAATTTTCATCGCCGATTTTTATTTTTATATTTTTTGTTTATTATTATTATTTTTTTATTCTTTATTAATAAAAACTAAAACAAATATTATTTAATTAAGATAATAAAAATATTTTTGGACTAATTAAAATATATTGGACAACATAAAATTATTTTGGACTAATTAAAATATATTGTACTGGACTGGGTAAAAAATTTAGGGTCTACAAAGATTCAAGACAAAAAGAGAGCTGAAAATCTGGCAGCAAATCACCTTTCGCACTTAGAGAACCCAACGTTGGAGAAGTTCAAAGAAGGAAACATTGATGATTATTTCGTTGATGAGCAGCTTTACGCCATGGTAAGTGTTTCAACTTTTGATGTACCTTGGTTTGCATATTTTACTAATTACTTGACTTCTAGGGAACTCCCTAAAGATATGACGTATCAAGAGAAGAAGAAATTCTTTTTTGACTTGAAATATTACTTCTGGGAGGATCCTTTCTTGTTTAGGTTATGTAAGGACCACACGATCCGACGTTGCGTGGCATGGCCCGAAATGTTAAAAATTCTTCATTATTATCATGCTGGACCAGCTGGTGGTCATATAGGAGCCAATAGGACTGCTCAAAAAGTGCTAGAATCAGGATTTTATTGGCCCACGCTATTTAGGGATAGCTATGATTTTGTGAAATATTGTGATCATTGTAGAGAACTGGAAACATCTCCTCTTGTGATGAGATGCCCCAAAATGGAATTCTAGTGTGTGAAGTCTTTGATGTATGGGGGATTGATTTTATGGGACCATTTCCTAGTTCTTTTGGTAACAAATATATTCTTATAGCTATAGACTATGTTTCCAAAAGGCCTGAAGCCCAAGCTTTAGTAACAAATGATGCTAGGGTAGTGATGAGGTTTTTGAAAAAGTTGTTTTCAAGATTTAGTACACCAAAAGTGATCTTAAGTGATAGGGGTACTCACTTTTGTTACACTCAGCTTGAGAATGTTTTCAAAAGGCTAGGTGTTACACATAGGTTCTCTACTCTTTACCATCCTCAAACTAGTGGCCAAGTTGAGAACACAAATAGAGAAATAAAAAGGATCCTTAAAAAACTGTAGAGCGATCCCGAAAGGATTGGTCTGAGAAATTAGACAATGCTCTATAGGCCTTTAGGACTACATTCAAAACTCCATTAGGTACTTCGCCATTTAGGCTAGTATATGGAAAGGCTTGTCACTTACCTGTGGAGATTGAACATAATGCTTATTAGGGTATAAAATAGATTAACCTTGATCTAGCTAGTGCAGGTGACAGGAGGAAATTGCAAATCAATGAACTGGATGAATGGAGATTACAAGCTTATGACAATGCAAGGATATATAAGGAGCGGACTAAGAGATGGCATGATGCTCACATTAAGGAATGGAAAGAGTTTCAAATGGTGATCAGGTATTATTGTACAATTCCAGGCTTTAACTTTTTCCAGGTAAGTTAAAATCAAGATGGTCTGGTCCATTTACAGTCAAAGAGGTTTTTTCCTATAGGACAATTGAAATTACTCACCCAGAGAAAGGGACTTTTAAGGTTAATGGGCAAAGGCTTAAACTATATTTAGGGGGGACTTGAGTGAGTTGAAGGAGGTTTTATACCTCCAAGATTGAAGATGAACCAATCCCAAACGTCCAATTAATATGACATTAAAAAAGTTTTGTGTGGGAGGCAACCCACTATTTTATTTGTTTTGATATTTTTTTCTTTATTTTTCAAGTTTTTAGTTTGTTTTGTTGTTTTTTTATTTATTTTTATTCTTCTATCATTGGTTGGTGGTGTGTTTGCCTTGAATTCATTTGAATTTGTAGAGAAAATTTTCTTTTGAGGGAAAACTTGAGCTTATTTGGGGACACGTCCGTATGAGTGGGCGTGTCATTAATTTTAAGAGACAATAGCTAGGACACGACCAGTGACACGCCCGTATCACTAGATGTGTCATTTTGATGCCACCACAATAGCTACAACACGCCCACTGACACTCCGTATCATTGGTTATGTAAATTTGGTTAAATTTGAGATTCACAGTAGCTATAACAAGCCCAGTGACACGCCCGTGTCACTGGCCGTGTTGATTTAAATGAGTTATAGTAGCTACAACACACCCACTGACACCCCATGTCAGTGAACATGTTGTTTTGTTCAGAAACAATAGTTATGACATGCCCACAGACACGAGCGTGTCAATAGGCGTGTCCATGTTTTTTTTTTAAGTCGTGCCGATTTTGAATCAAACATAATTCTCTCTCTCCTCTTCCCCTTTTTTTAGATTTTCTCTCAAATTTTTACACTCTCACAATCAAAATCACATACCCATTCATCATAGAAGGGATTTTGACTCCCATTAAGTGATTTGGAGGGGATTTAATCATTTTTCCTTCAATTTTATTGTATTCTTCACGTTATTCAGGTACACACTCTTAACTTTTGAAATTTATTTTGCTTTTTGTAATTTCTTGCGATTTGTTTGGAGATTCTTGTGATTTGTTTGGAGATTCTTTAAGATCTGTTGATTGTTAGATTTGTTTTGTTTAGTTGGATTCTAGAGACTCTATTCTATTTTATTGTGGATTTGTTTATTTGCTATAGCTGGAGATTCTTTAAGATCTGTTGATTGTTAGATTTGTTTTGTTTAGTTGGATTCTAGAGACTCTATTCTATTTTATTGTGAATTTGTTTATTTTCTATAGCTAGTTTATAGGGATTTTAAATTTTTTTTACTATGGGATTTCAAGTTTTATTTGAGTTTTGTGGATGTTTTTGAAGATTTACTCATTGTGTTTTTGAAGATTCTATGGTTAGAATCGAGTTGCGTCTATTGACACACTGTTTTTGATTTTTTCTGCATAATGAGTTGACATCCTTTATTTTGTTACATTGGGCTATTGCGATATTGAATTGGGGTGATGCTATTGAATTGGTGTAATGCTTGGTATAGAGATTGACTATTGCATGGATTTGAAAAAGAAGTTGCCCTTATTGAGAATTGGTTCATTGCTCTCTCATTGGTTTAGTGTCATTGCTTTTATTGTTTGATAATGCATTACTATTGTTGGTTTCGTTGGGTTGGTCTATTGTGTTGTTCTTCTTAGATTGTTTGGTGTACTTAGTTTTGAGGTTATTCTTATTTGTTTTGCAGATCATGGGTGCCATGGACCGTCTAAATTACCAACTAAGCAGGCTAGAGGTGAAGGTAGCTCAAGCAGACCCGCTGCCAATCTCATCTCAAAATTCATGGCCGGCCATAAGTGCCTCCTATTTTCAACTACAGAGGAATGAAGACGGTCTGAACTGTTAGGGAACAAGGATTGGTCACCACCTAGGGTTTTGGATTGTGGTGCCATGGAGCGAGCCAACATAATGACTGAGGTCTGGGAATTAATCAACCAGCTGGGATGGGAACAACTCTTCTCCATCAGTGAGCCTTCCTACAGAGAGTTAACCCTGGAGTTCTTCTGCACTTTCCAATTTGATAAAAACAAGATCTCCATCATCGAGCCAATGATGAAATTCCGATTGGGCTTTCAACGATTTCACATGAGCATCAATGAACTTGGCATACATTTGGGTTTATTTACTGTGGAGGAGGTGCAGACCGTAGAGTATCTTAACTTCGAGGTGGACTTTATGGAGTATGATGTCATTCCTCCCAGGGTTTGGAGCATGTTTGCACCGAATGCTGCCAAGTATCAATCAAAGGTATCCAAGGCATCAAATTTTGAGTCCTTTCCCTGTCAAGTAGTGCATAATCTATTGGTTCACATCATTGTCGCTCAGCTTAGAAGCACAGGAGTTGTTGGCCTGAGGGAGCTATTCTTCTTGAACTGCATGGTCCGTAAGATCCGGTGCAACGTAGCTCATGCTATCACGTATTTTTTCTATGAGTAGTCTAAAAAAGGGGCACCGGGTAATTTGCACAGTGGCATGTATGTTACGAGACTCGTTAGCAGCTTGGGGGTGTTGGATGGATACCTCCCAATGACTTTGGATGGGATCCCCAAATTGTTGGGCATGGATACTTTAAAACGGTTGTATCAGGAGAAGGTGGTGTAACTATGGATGCCATCCATGAATTTTTAGCCAGTTCCTCCTGCTACTACTTTCGACATACCTCTACCTCCACCGACAAACATCCATGGCCCGTCCACCACTGTCGGTCCTTCTTCCTCAGCTGGCCCATCTTTTACTCCAGCCCCTACTTTCAGAGACTGGCGTCATTCTATGGATATTGAGTGGGATGATGACCAGAAACCAACGGAGTTTGAGCACCAGATATGCAGGATAGAAGGAAAGATCGAAAACATCGAGCTAAACCAAAATAAGTTATTGACTAAGTAAGATCAGATCCAGCATTCCATAGAGCAGCACTACTCATCCTTCTAAGCGCAACTGGATCATAAGATACTGAGGAGGCAATGGCTCGAGCAATCTATGTTCTAGTTCTAGAGGCATCAGGGATTTAGCCCTTTACAGCCACCGCCACCACCGTATCAGCCTTCAGTGGCCCATGTTGTCGTCTCCGACGATGATGATAGCAATGATGCTAGTGCCAGCGGTGATAATACCAGTGCTAGCAATGATTCCAATGCCGAGCCCATGATCGACTAGTTCATTTTGTTTATTTATTTTATTTTATTTTCATTTTTATTTTTGTATGAATTCCTGTACGTTTCATTTTTAATATTTTCATGTTTTTGTTTTTTTTTTATTATTCTTATTTTTATATATGCCTTTGAACCTTCACCATTTTCTATGTCAATTTTTTTTTGTCCTGTAGCTCCTTCGACATCGCAACACTTTTGGAACCCTATTCATATATGTCGATTCAGGACATGTCAGGGTAGTTTTCTCTCTTTTGTTCATTTTATTATTTTACACACATTGGGGGCAATGTGTGTCTTAAGTGTGGGGGAGGGGCATATTTTATAAATTGAGCTTTTATTTTCATTTTTTACCATTGGTTGCATTTGTCTCAATTAGTTTCTTTGATTTTATTTTTTGGATTCAAGTAAACTAGATTGCTATTATAATATGAAGTGAAATGGTTCCTCTTTTCATTAAAATAATGATTGATTTAACAAATGATAATCTCTTATCGAGGTTGACTCAGTTTTCTTAATTGTTTGCTAAAGACTAAATGCGATAGTTTGAATTAGGTAGTTGATTGATGACAGTTACACATCTGAAGTTTAGAACCTTAGTTACATTTTTTAGCATAGCCCAATCCTTTAGATACTTAAGTCGAACTTAGTAAGACATCTTTATTATCTTAAGTTCTTGACCACTTTGTTATAAAAAAAAGAAATAAATTAAACCAATCTTTCAGGAGTTTGAAAATTTATCCCTGTTCCACTGATTTTAACTCTTGAATTAAAATAAATGAAGGGTCAAAGAACTTAAAAGAAAACTTACTTCCTTACTTCGTTCATGACTTTTGAGTTCTTGAAATTTTATGCTCAATCTTTTAACTTTGAAGTTTTAAATTTTAGACCTATTAGATTTTTGTTTTGAAACTTCTTAATTCAGCTACCACGTTTGAGATTTAGTTTTTGGTTGAGAACGTTGGGTATTCTAATTCAAGTATTATAAAAACTTTTGTTTTCTTTGGATATAGAGGGGTCTTTCATTTCTACCTATTATAGTGATTTGGTTTGCTTTAGGACAAGCAAAAACTCAAGTATGGGGGAATTTGATAAGTATATAATTGATGATATTTTCGTCCCTAATTATTAATATATTTATTGTCAAATTGAGTTTAATTTATTTGTTCAAGTTTTTATTAGGGTTGATTCTAGGAACTTTTGACATGTTGGGACCTTAAGGTTATTTAGGCCAAAATCACGGATGAAAGACAAGGGAAGAAGCTATTTTGGGCAGATTCTTCAAGTGACACGCCCAATGACATGGGCGTGTCCGTGGCCATGTCATTCAACTACTTTACAAAATCTTCGACATGCCTAGAGACATGGGCATGTCACTGAACATGCCATTACTCCTGACTTACAAAAGCTGTGACACGCCCAATGACACGGGCGTGTCCATGACCGTATCCCTAACTCAATATTATAGTAGCAACAACACGCCTAAGGACATGGGTGTGTCACTGCCTATGTCATTAAAGTTTGAAACAGCACCGTTGACACGCCCATAAACACGGGCGTGTCCAATGGCATGTCAGGAAAAAATATCTGGGCTATAAAATCAAAGCTAAAGAGGGAATTAGGGATAGAGTTTATTTTTTAGAGCCGACCTCCTAAGAAAAAGAGAGTTTTTAGCAACCAAGAGTGAAGGTGAAGACCCAATTCCTGCGAGATTTAAACCAAGATCCGAGGATTGAAGTGAAGAAACACAAATCGCTCATTATGGATTGAATTCTTTTACTTATTTCCTCTGTTTTGGTTTTCTGGTTATGAACATGAGCTAAACATTTTATCTATCTAGATATTGATGAACCCTAGCTTTATTGTATGGATTAAATAGTTCTTATTAAATTAAATAATTTGATTGAGTTGTTTTATCCTTTTGATTCTTAATTTCTTATTTTCAATTGATAATAGCATGCTTATTGATTGGTTGCAATTTTCATATTATTGACTTGAGAAAGCTTGATATGAACAGAATGCTCATTAGGATTGAGGGTTGATTGGAGTGCTAGAGATAGACTTACAAGACCCTTTGGTTTAAAGTTCCTTGTTCTTATTGCAAGATCTATTTAATTATGCTTGAGAAGAGATTCCTAGCATTCTACTTAGTGATTAGGGATTAATTCACTTGAGAGAGGTTTTAATCTAATTTAGGGGAATGCCAATTCAGCTCTATTATTTGATTTAATTGAATTGATATTCATAAATACTTCTTATGGCTAGGGGGATTCAATATCTGGATAGTATTTTCATCACCAACTTTTGTTGCACAATATTCAATTTTTCCTCACTTTAGTTTATTGAGTAATTTGTCTTTTATTTTAATCATCACACAAAATATTAGTTCATTAAATAATAGTTAAAATTTGCACTAATATTTGACCTTGTCCCCAATGGAATGATATCTTACTCACTATTTTATTACTTGGGCGACCCGTGCTCTTGCGGTAACACTGCGATAGCATAGATCTGTCGTCAAGCATGTTCGAAGGAGGGGAAAACATGCCCCATCAAAGATCATCAGTCGAAGGATGAGCATGTCCAAAGGAGAGGCGAGCATGCCCTATCAACCATCATCAGTTAGAGGATGAGCATATCCGAAGGAGGGGTGAGCATGCCCTATCAACATCAATCAGTCAAAGGACGAGTATATTCGGAGAGGCAAGCATGCCCTATCAATGATCATCAGTCGGCGGATGAGAATGTCTAAAGGAAGGGTGAGCATGCCATTCAACATCAATCAAATAGAGAACTTTCTTACTTTTCGCACCTGCAAAACCTGAAAGACTTTTATTGCTAAAGCAGGGGGCAAATTATAGACACTAAAATTTACCAGCCTAAGGACTATTGTCGAATAAGATAAAATTTTTATCGTATTCGAAAAATATCAAGGAATGTTAAAGGGATAGCTAAAGAGCTAATTCATCATCATTGACATTATCAAATTTGGTAATTTTATGTTCTCCCACCTCTCATCTATAAAAAGGAGCTTCTAGCTCCATTTAGGGGGACTTTTTCTTTTTTTTTAGAGAGACGCTCCACTAAAAAAAAGAGAGAGAGAATATTTTTGCTTTTGAGGGAGACAAAGAAAGGGTCAGAACACATTATCATAGCTTTTTTTTATTTTTTATCCCAATTGTAAAAAGAAGCATTATTTAGCAAAGTTAAAAAAAAATAAAGGAAATTTTGTATCCACGGGAAGCTCATTGTGATCTTTATGTTTTGGTAGTAAGTTCTTCAAGTCCTTAGTATTGTTTATTCCTAAATCCAAATGATTTAAGCTTGTTATTTATGTTTATATTACATCACTAATTCCATATGTGCGATTTATTGAGAAGTAGAACCATTTAACTCCAAAGAATAATTCTTTAGTTCAAGAACTAAAATTTATTAAATTCAAGTTAAATCGACTAGTTAATGACCTGTAAATGAGGAAATAAGATCTTAATGGACCATATCTAACTTTCCTCAATCAAGGACTGGAACCTTAGAACTGGAAAAGGACTATTAAAACATTTTATATCAAAAAATTGCAAACATAGGTTGTTTCTGCTAGAAATGGCGAATGATTATCGAATTCGATATTTAAATTAATATTGAATTTGATACTTAATTCACAGTTCAAGATATATACTTTGTTGTTTTACATTAATCTTTTTGCATATTTTGTTCTATAATTATTGGATTCAGTTATCATATTCTTGCCTACCATTACTTATGTATTTATAATCCAATCATATGTATAGATACAGGATATGGGCTAAATCTGCAGATGTAGGTCAATTCTGTCAGAAATAGCATATAATTATCGAACTTGATATTCCTTTGTGTATTGAATTTGATACTTTGAATCAACTCTCAGTATATATATATTGTGTCATTATCAACTAATCTTTTCTATAGGGTATTTTTGAATTCGTTAATATATTAATTATCAATATCAAACATAATGCTCCCATACATATATATGTTGATATATATATCTGTTATTGCTAATTTCTCAATAGTTTTGCCTTGTGAATATTGTCCCATTTGACATTTTTTGAATGTTGAATTCGATATTTCCATCGGATAATATATATCTAGTTTATTCAGCTATCAGATCTTGCAGGTTGTTCCTAACTGAGGAGATTATCGGACTTGATAATCTAGCAAATATTAAATTTGACATTCTCTCTTAATTATCTATAAATTGGTTTTATCTCAACTCTAATTTTACAGAATATTCTTAAGTTTGATAATATCATAATTATCAAGTTTGATAGTGTTATCAGAATTCATATTTCTCTTTATTTCTTTTTATAGATTCATTATTGTAAAGAGCATGTTTCCACCTCGATAGGTGCACATAAGAATTTTTCGTATAACCACTCATCATGTACATCATGATAAAGATTTATTTATTTTGTTGCTATTTATTCTATATATGTTAATCCTCGTCTGATAATCTAAATAATTCTTACTAATGCATGAATCATAGAGGAGGTCGATTCCTTAAATTGGGCATATGTGAATAATAAGGATTTTCATCTAAATTATTCTCATATGTACCTAACTTCCCAAACTCAGGTTTAAATGGGATTAGGGATTCCTCAAAAAAAGAATCAAAAGAATGCTATCCCCCATCATTTTCTAGTCCTTCCAAGTGACGGCTCCATTCTACTTAAGTCTTGCTTGTCAAATCACTAAGATCAATAACCTGGCAGTGCTGAGACTTTAAAATATATTGGGCGTAGATGGGCCAGGCGCTCACAGTTATGTACGTGAAAAATGCATAAGTGATGTGGAGAGTGAGTCACATTGTATATGTGACTAAGAATATTTGAATGTAACCAAAATATGTTGATAATATGGAAATTATATCTAATTATGGAAAATAAAATGAAAATGGATAGAATGTGATGTATGTTGCCTTATATAATATTATGTTCCAGAAAATTATATTTGGCATTAGTGGATTCGCATGCCATTATTATATGATAATATTTGATGCGTCTCTGGACTAGACACACTAGTATCATTATTATTATTGTGCTTTTGGGCTAGACACGCTGGAGTCAATAGGGGGACGTGTCTTTGGGCAGTTTGTGACACTTAAATCCTAGGTGTCACTATTAGCTGAAACAATATTTTTGGAACTTGAATATTATATAGGGATTTTTGGGTCCAATGTGCATGATTATAGTGACTGTTGTGTAGCGTGCTACATTTCATTATACAACAAAAAGTACATTAATGCATTGCCTTTAAAAATTACTATTATTATCAAAGTATGTACCACTAGGCTAGTAACTTAGCGCATTTGTTTTCATCACGCAGGTGACATGGTAGAAGCAAATAGCCCTACTAGACCAAACTAGGTCTAGGTTTTTGGACTTGCATTTGAAGTTTGACATTTTGCCATAAGACCATAGCCTGCCTACATATCATGTAAATATTTGATTTTATTTAAACTCTGTATGTTTACAAACATTATGTTATTATGAGACAGGGTTGTAAAATTAATGTATGGTTAAGTGTTGTTAAATGTTTGAAATATATTATATATACGGTTATGGAGTCTTTGATGATATTGGAGAATGATAGAATTTGAGTATATATTTTGGGTGTGCTTTTTTATGCAAGCTGTGTCTTTGTTAGTTTTTGGAAAAAGTTTAATTTACAGATAAAAATTTGGCAAATTTTTTTTAGAGATTTTTTAAATTTTGTATTTTAATATGTAATTATTTATATATATATATATTTTACCTACTAAATTGATTTAATAGAGGATAATATATTTTAATTAAATTATGGAGAACTTTCTACTAATAAGGTTGATGACATTATTGTATTCTATATACATATTTTATATATATTGAGTGTATGTATTTTATGTATGTAGGGTATAAGGGTGTTACATTACTTCTCCAATGTCCTTCCTCTCTTTAATTCTACAATTTCACCTTACTCAATTGTAAATCATATTATAAGTGCAAATATATCATTAGCATCTCATTCTAACGCATTTTATTCAATCAAACATTAATTTTACCTAAATTCTACCAAAATCCTAATTTTTAACACTACCTCTTCCAAACTTCAACCAAAACCATTCATTTTAATGAACCAACTATAAAATCATTACATATACATCTACATAACTTTAAAACAATCCATATTAGCAATTATTGGAACCTCTATCAAAATTCCAATTTTTACACATCAACCCCAAAACCCTAACTTCACCAAAATCTACTCATATCCAACTTCCAATAATAAAATCATTATATACATATCAAGATATCTTCAAAATAATTCATTTTAACAAATAAAACTACCTGCATCAATAATCCAAAATTCACATATTCAAATATTTAAAGAGAACCTTCTTAAAACTAAGGAAAGCTTACCTTACCTATTTCTTGTTAATTCCTCAAAAACACCTTAAATCCTTAGAGAATCTTGTGAAATATAGAGTAATTTAAGAAACAAATCCTCCTTTAGGCTTCCATGGAGATTTTAGCCAACACTAGAAGAAGAAGAAGATGAACAAATTTCACTTTTAATTTTCTTTCTTCTTTTTCTAGCCATATATTTATATATATTAAATAATTAGTACATTAATATTTAATATTTAATATTTCCTTTTTTCCTCTTCCATCCAAAAGTAATTAAATTTCCATTTTTTAAAACTTTTTATCTTTTTACATTTTAACTTTGACTTTGACTTTTAACTTTTTGCCTTTTAGTGAAATATATATATTTTTTATATCTTGCATATACATTAAGTATATACTATTTATATTCCTTTTCCACCACTCTAATTATCCTTCATTTTAGTTATTTGTTGTATTCAAAATTGTGGATGTTATATTTATGCTCACAATGCAACTTGAATCACTCAAATGAACGTTGGACGGAAGAGAATGTGCCCCGAGAAATTTACTATGCAGTCCTACCGCAACGGGCCAGTTGCTTACGCGGCCATGATGCAGTCATAGTAGGGTGCCGTATGGAAGCTAAAATGTTTCGTGCGACACCATTTATTTTGGATTTTTACTTTTTTGACCTTTAAAACTTCAATACACATGCCCCTTTCTCTTCACTTTTCTACACTCCACTCAACCAAGCAAACATAATTGCTAGTTGTTTAATCTTTCATCTCTTTTCTTTTTCTTTAAAGCAAAAGGTTCATTCTTCCTTATTTTAAACTGCTTAAAACTTGCTTCCTTAGCAAATTTGAGTGCTAGTCCTCTTTGATTGGCTTTCCTTAAGCCAAATCAAATCCACTTTCTTCCTTAGCAAACCCCTAATCAATGTGGAATTAAGGTCTGGTCATTCTCTCAAACCGCTATCAATCAAACCATTAAGAAGGAAGGTAAGAAACCCTAGTTTTCTCTTATTTTATTTTTTTCCTTTTTTTATTTTGATTGTTCCTTATTTATTTTGATTTAGACCTTCTTACACTAATTTTGAAAATCATCATTTGTTTTTCAAAATTAAAAAATCAAATTTATCCTTTTGCCCTAATATTCAAGGACTATCATTTGGCCCTTAAAATGAAAAATAAACATCAAGTTAAAACTTAAAAGCAATCTTAGACATAGGTTTATCAAGTTAAACCTAATTTAACATTTAGACTTAGATTTATCAAGTTAAAACCTAAAATCAATTTTAGACTTCCTAATTTTCACATTTAGACTTAGGTTTTATCAAGTTAAAGCCTAAAAACCATCTTAGACATAAGTTTATCAAGTTAAACCTAATTTTCACATTTAGACTTAGGTTTTATTAAGGTAAAACCTAAAATCAATCTTAAACTTAGGTTTTTTAGTTAAACCTAATTTTCACATTTAGACTTAGGTTTTATCAAGTTAAAACCTAAAATCAATCTTAGACTTATGTTTATCCAGTTAAACCTAATTTTTACTTAGATTTTATCAAGTTAGAATCTGAAATAAATCATAGACCTAAGTTTATCCAGTTACATGTAATTTTTCATATTTAGACTTAGGTATCAAGTTAAAACCTAAAATTAATCTTAGACTTAGGTTTATCCAGTTAAACCTAATTTTCATAATTAAACTTAGGTTTTATTCAGTTAAAACCTAAAATAAATCCTAGACCTAGGTTTATCCATTAAACCTAATTTTCACATTTAGACTTAGATTTTATCAAGTTAAAACCTAAAATCAATTTAAACTTAGGCTCACCTAGCTTAGGTTAAAAAAAAACCTCAATTTGAGTTCAAAACCAACCATTGCGAAATGGTTAGAAATGCATGAGCTTTGATTCCTATTCAAACGAGATATGCAGGTTTACTTGAAATTTCACTCCAAGTATCAGGTTCACTATGTAAAAACCTTTCTCTTTAGCCTTTTATTATGAACTTTTCTTTATTGACAATTAAGAATTATCCTTTTGGGAAAACACAAGTCACCTGAAGTTTTTCATGATTGGAACACGCCTAAAGAGCCAATTAAAGCAAGTAGTTCTCAATAACAAGTTAACAATAATAGATGGGGAATGTGTGCTCAACTTAGAATCTATTAGGCTAGAGTTAAGATCCCCTTATTCTTAGTTTTGAAATGTAAAATTTAATTAATTTCTTCACTTTACTCTATTTTTTTTGTTATGTGTGTATGTATTTGTTTTAATTATCATATCATATCATAATTATTATTACATGAAATTCATTTTGTAAGTTTTTAATCTAAGACCAAACTTGTTTTACTTAAAATAAGCCTAAACCTAGCCCCTGAATCCATCCTTTGGTTTGAGGCTAGTGATTTTATTTATGGGATATAGTTGGAGTCAATTTAGGATTTTTCTTAAATTTTTTATTTTTCTAAAAATAAATGTGAGTGGCGACTCATTTCCGAAATCATTTTTACTTGAACCAAGCATAGCTAACAAAAGCAGAGTGACCTTGGCATTTTAGTAAGACTTAGCCTAATTTTTAGCATTCTGGTTTGCATCCTTTACGAACCGGGCAAAGTCCCTCGGGGTGGGGCCTCTCGATTAGCCATATAATTGAAGCATAATTGTGTATTATCATTACATAGTCATTGTAATATCCTAAATGATACCCTAAAATTTTGGAAATATTAATTGTTGAAATTGAATTAAATGATTTTAAGTTAATTAAGAGGAAGGAATGTGTATATGTTGTATATATAGAGATATATACAATATATACAAGACAACATCTTAATATGGTCAAGAGATATTTTTATTTAAATAGTAATTAATTATGGTTAGTGGAAGAGCATAATTGGGATTAATATTATAATATTAATTAATTGCTTGGTGGAGAGTGATTTAGGGGGATATGTTTGGTTAAATGAGAAGTGTTTGGTGAGTTGTTGTTGGCTTTTGCATCTTCATCTTCTTCTTTCTTCTTTGGGCCGGCCACCACCATCTTCATCAAGGGAGAGATTTTGCTTCTTGCTAACTCAAGCTATTGAAGGATTTCAAGTGATCAAGTTGGAATTTTAAGGATTTTTCTTCATATTTGGTAAGTTCCAACTTGTTTCTTTGATTTCCTTTAAGAGTGTGTTTATGAGCTTGTTGGATTGTTGATGTAGTTATGTTTATGGTTGATTTTGGGTATGTTTGAAGTTCTTGGGTCTAGATACTTTATATTTGGGGTTGGATTGAAGAAAAATGGTTAAGTTCGGTGAAGAAAACAAGAGTTGTGGATTGTGTAAGTTTTGAGTTATTTTGATGTTTATGCAAGTTTATTTGTGGTATTTTGATGGTTTTGGTTAAGTTTGTTTGGAGTGGAAAAGGGTAAAAGAAAGATGATAGTTGGATGTGGCATTTTTGGTGTCGATGGTTCTGTTTTCAAGGCTGGTGACACGTCCAGTGACACGCCCATGTCACTGAGCGTGTCACAGCTTCTGTGTGTAGTAGTATTAACATGTCCAGTGACACGCCCATGTCACTGAGCGTGTCATAGCTACTGTGTTGTTGGTGAATTGACATGTTTAGTGACACGCCCATGTCACTGAGCATGTCATAGCTACTGTGTTGTTGATGAATTGACACGTGCAGTGACACGCCCATGTCACTGAACGTGTCAAAGCTTCTGTGTTGTGGGTTTAGGGCACGTCTATGAACATGCCCGTGTTGTTGAGCGTGTCAAGTGTAGAGTTCACCCTAGATAGTTCTTATCCTTATTTTCTTATATGTATCACTAAGTGAGTATGTATAATCACCTTTGGATTAGGTTTTAAAGAGAATTGAGTTACTCAATCTAAGGATTGAGGGATATGCAGGAAGAGAAGGTTGAAGTGGTGTTGTCACTTTTAGAGGTAAGTACAAACTTTGAATGATTGCATACATTTACATGACATTGGGACTTAACACATTTGGTTGGAAAAAAAATGTGTTAAGTTACTTAATATATTATTGATGAATGAGAAATATATTATGATGTGCATAATATAAATTATGTTGATGTATCAAAGCAATTGAGTAATATGTTGTAAATGAAAAGAAATGTTAAGTAATGTGATGAGATATGTGAAAACATAATGTAATAAATTGAAATTGATATAAATGAGAAAAATGAGAAAAAGATGATATAATAAGGCAATGTGCCTAGTTTGATTTTGAGAAGATGAGAAATGATTTGAGAATGGAGTTTATGAAAGAATTTGATAATGAGAAATATGAATAAATTGTGTGCCTATTATGTTATTCAATTTTTAGAGTATTGGGTTTGGCGGCATGCCTATGAATTGCTGGGCAGGTGAAAAGACCGAGTCGTAAGCCGGGTCCAGCTGATAAATGTGATTTTTTTGGGGTGAAAAGACCAGGTCATAAGCCTCAAAAACAAATCCTTGAAGCTAGACTGAGTGAAAAGACCGGGTCATAAGCTCAGATCTAGTTGGATTATCCATGGATATATATATATTGCCTACGGGGCTAGACATAAGGTGTCATTATGGACCAAAGTAGTAACTCTAAAATTTAAATAGCATATTAGATCCTTTTTGAGCCCATGCTTGTCTTTGCTTTAATGTGAATGATGAAAGGTGATGCAAATGATTAATATAATGAGATATAATGTAATGAGTTGATATATTCATATGTGTTGTGCATTAGCATCGCATTGATCTATATTGAATCAAAGTTTGTACCACTAATCTTTTGGCTTAGCACGATTATGGTTCATCGCGCAGGTGACAGGGTAGATCCGGTTGTGTCAGAGAGCTCGTCTAGACCTAGTCTAGGCTTGAGATTTTGAGATCAAAATTGTTAGTGGACATCAAGATCAAAGACAGACTGACAACATGTATAAATTCTATATTTTTTTACTTATTGATTTTGATTTAAACATATGTATATTCCGCTGCATATTTTGCCTCTTATTAAACAAATATTTTGGATAAACTTTTGGGTAATGAAGATATATATATTTTTTAAAAATGAATGTTTTATCTATTATTTTCTATAATTTAAGTTAAATATTTTAAATTTACTCAAATTGATTTATAATGATTTGATGTTAAAATCAAAAGATTTGATTATTGAAAATTAATTGTAACATTCTCATATCCTCTATACGTATATCACATATAGTGTGTATATGAGGTGTCTATATATTGGGTATAGTGGTGTTACACTTGTTTTGGTATCAGAGACTAGGTTTGAGGTTCTCAACCTAGGTGAACTGTAAGAAAAAGAAAATAGAGATTTTTAAATGGTTTTTAAATAAGATACATGCATTGGCACTGGCAGTTTCTGACCTTTGATGAGGTAATTTCTGCTGTGTTTGCAGATATAGGTAGAGATGACATCTCAGACACGTCAGTCTATAGAGGGTAGTGCTGAGAGTGTAGCTCCTGTTGATGGTAGAGATGGAGCTAGATATGAGATAGCTAGAGAAGCACCTGCTCCTGTGCCAGAGAGACCAGTAGTTGATGAGATTCTGCCGGTTTGGTTACGGCATATGGTAGAGTTATTGAGGCAGGCCCCAGTGCAGCAGCCGCCGCCACAACCACAGCCACAGTTGTCAATAAGGAAGTATGATAAGTTGAGGAAGTTCGGAGCTGAGGACTTCTTTGGCACTACAGATCCTACAGTAGCTGAGCAGTGGTTAGATAGAGTTCAGAGGGTATTTATCCAGCTGCAAGCTACTCCTGAAGAAAAGTTTGATTATGCCAGATCTCTTCTGCAGAGAGATGCATATGAATGGTAGAAGATGGTTCCACATGCGATGGATGATCCACCAACCTTGACTTATGATGATTTTCTGTGGGATTTTGAGCAGAAGTATACTCCGAGGGAGTATAAAGATGCAAAGAAGATGGAATTTCTTAATTTAAGATAAGATAACTGGACAGTGACAGAGTATGAGATTGAGTATATCCGGTTGAGTCATTATGCCGGTGGGATTATTTCAAATGAGATAGACCGGTGTCAAAGATTTGAGGAGGCGTTAAGACCCTCTATTATGTGTATTGTTGCAAGCTCCCGATATCAAGATTTTTTTTAGTTGGTTGCAACTGCCAGGAGTGTTAAGAGAGCACAGGGTATTACAACAGCTGCTACTGAGGGGGAGACTAGAGCTAGGAGACCCCTGAGTGAGGCAAGGTCTTCATCTGTGAAGAGAGGCAGAGGAGGCTATCTTCCAAGGTTCATTAGGAGCCAGAGGCAGTCTCATAGGTCTATACAGCATTAGAGGCAGAGATCGAGACCTACAGTTTTAATAGCTAGTGCACCGACCCCAGTGGCTCAAAGGTCTACTCCACCTACTTGTATTCATTGTGGTAGAGTACACGGAGGTGATTGTTGGTGGAGAGGTACTTCAGGAGTGTGTTTTAGATGTGGGTCACCAAATCATTTCATTAGAGATTGTCCAGAGTCACCAGAGGATAGACAGGCAGATTCTGCAGCTTCTCGACCTAGTGTCAGAGGAGGTTGAGGGGTAGAGGTTTTAGTAGAGGTGGTCGACCTGGGTTTAGTGAAAGAGGAGGTTCTATAGCCATAGGTAGCAGACCAGATGAGGCAGGGCCATCACAACAAGTGTATGTGATGCAGAGGCAATTGAATGCTTCAGCCATCATTGTTGGTACATTTTCTTAATTTGGTACTTCAGTTCTTGCTTTGATAGATCCAAGATCGACTTATTCATACATAAGTGCATCTATCTTGCCTGTGACTAAATTGCATTCTGAGTCCTTAGGATTTGATGTCTTGGTGACAAATCCTTTAGAGCATAGTATTGTGGTGAGAAAGGTGCACCGAGATAGTCCAATTGTTGTTCAGGATGAGGAGTTTGTCGGTGACCTGATTGAGATGCCTTTCAAGGAGTATGATATAATTTTAGGCATGGATTGGTTATCCAAGCATAGAGTTGTGGTAGATTGTTAGAAGAAGTGTGTTACCCTGAGAACCAGTTATGCTAGAAGTATGATGGTATCTAGTGAGCAGTGACATCTTGCATCCATGTTTTTTTCAGCTGTTGCAGCTAAGAGGATGATTCGGAAAGGGTGTGATGCTTATCTTGCTCATGTTGTAGATACTAGGGCAGTGGGTTCTCAGCTTGATAGTATACCCACATTTGCAAAATTTCCAGATGTTTTTTCAGAGAAGTTGCCAAGGATACCCCCTGAGAGAGAGGTTGAGTTTGGTATCAATTTGTTACCTGGTACCACTCCCATCTCTATTACTCCCTATCGAATGGTGCCTGCTGAGTTGAGAGATTTGAAGGTGCAATTACAGGAGTTATTGGATAAAGGGTTCATTCGCCCTAGTGTGTCACCATGGGGAGCGCCCGTTTTGTTTGTAAAGAAGAAGGATGGTACTTTGAGATTGAGTATTGATTATCAATAGTTGAATAAAGTGACCATCAAGAATACGTATCCTTTGCCTCGAATAGATGATCTCTTTGATCAGTTGAAGGGAGCAGCAGTTTTCTCTAAGATTGATCTGAGATCAGGGTATCATCAGTTGAAAGTCATAGCTGAAGATGTACCTAAGACAGCTTTTCGCATGAGGTATGGGCATTATGAATTCTTGGTGATGCCTTTTGGGTTGACGAATGCACCAGCAGCTTTTATGGATTTGATGAATAAGGTGTTTAAACCCTATCTAGATCAGTTTGTGGTGGCCTTTATTGATGATATTTTGGTGTATTCGCATAATGAGGAGGATCATGACAAGCATTTATGAATTGTATTGCAGACAATAAGAGAGAAGCAGTTGTATGCTAAGCTGTCTAAATGTGAGTTTTGGCTTGATCAAGTGACTTTTTTTGGTCATGTGGTTTCAGCAGAGGGATAAGAGTTGATCCGAGTAAAGTTGAAGCTATTTTGAATTGGAGTCCACCAAAGACAGTGACTAAGGTTAGAAGTTTTTTGGGTTTGGTAGGCTATTATCAACTGTTTGTGAAGGGTTTTTCTATGATAGCTACTCCACTCACTAGATTACTTCGAAAGGGAGTTAGATTTGTGTGGACAGATCAGTGTCAAGCAAGCTTTTAGCAATTGAAGGAGATGTTGACTCAAGCTCCTGTTCTTACCTTGCCTGTAGAAGGTAAACCATATGTGATTTACAGTGATGCTTGACATAGTGGTTTAGGTTGTGTCTTGATGCAAGATGGTAGAGTCATTGCTTATGCTTCTTGGCAGTTGAAGTCGCATGAGTTTAATTACCCGACGCATGATTTGGAATTGGTAGCCATAGTTTTTGCTTTGACTTGTATGGGGAGAAGTGTTTCATTTATACGGATCATAAGAGTTTGAAATACTTGGGTGTTCAAAGAGAGCAGAATCTTCAGCAGAGACAATGGTTGGAGTTGATTAAAGACTATGGCTGTTTGATTGATTATCACCCTGGCAAGGCAAATGTTGTTTTGGCAGGTTTGACTGCTTATTTGCTCTTGTTGCTTGTTGAGTTGAGAGCGTTGCATGCTAGTTTTGAATCACGTGATGATGATGCTTTGTTGGCTCAGTTGCAATTGAGACCGGTGTTGTTGGATCTTATAAGGGAGGCTCAGTTGGCAAATGAGAGAATTCAGAAGATTGTTATAGAATGCCAAAAGGGGGAGTGCCAAGATTTTCTTGTGAGAAGTGATGGCAGTTTATGGTACAAAGATAGATTGTGTGTTCCTGATGATGCAAGACTGAAAAAATAATTTTGGAGGAAGCACATCAGTCAACATATGCTATGCACCCTGGGAGTACTAAGATGTATCAGTATTTAAAACAATATTATTGGTGGTCAGGTATGAAGAGGGACATAGCAGAGTTTGTATCCAGATGTCTCACTTGTCAGAAAGTGAAGGCTGAGCACCAAGTTCCTTCGAGTTTACTTCAACCTTTATCAGTGTCAGAATGGAAATGGGAGTGAGTGACAATGGATTTTGTGACTAGGTTGCCGTTGACTCAGAAGAAGCACGATGCCATTTGGGTGATTGTTGATCGATTGATGAAGATAGCTTATTTTCTTCCAGTTTAGATGGATTTTTCTCTTGAGAAGTTAGCTGAGCTATATATTAGTGAGATAGTGAAGTTGCATGGAGTCCCAATTTCTTTGGTGTCGGATCAAGATCCCCGGTTTACTTTAAGGTTTTGGAAAAGTTTACATGATGCTTTGGGATCTCAGTTACATTTTAGCACTGCTTTTCTTCCTTAGACAGATGGGCAGTCAGAGAGAGTGATATAAATTTTAGAGGATATGTTGAGAAGTTGTATCATTGATTTCTCTGGGAGTTGGGATAGATTCTTACCACTGATTGAGTTTGCCTATAATAATAGTATTAAAATGGCACCTTATGAGGCATTTTATGATAGAAGATGCAGGATGCCTCTATGTTGGGATGAGGTTGGAGAAGGTAAGTTGGTTGGTCCTTATTTGATTAAAGAAACAGAAGAGAAAGTGAAGATAATTTGGGATCATTTGAAAGCAGCCTCAAATTGGCAGAAATCATATTCAGATTTAAAGAGGAAATACTTAGAGTTCAGTGTTGGAGATAAAGTATTTTTAAAAGTGTCTCCTTGGAAGAAAATTTTGAGATTTGGCCGCAAAGGGAAGTTGAGTCCCCATTTCATTGGACCTTATGAGGTATTGGAGAGAGTTAGACCAGTGACCTATAGACTCGCTTTGCCTCCTGAATTAGATCAAATTCATTCCATGTCTCTATGCTCTGGAGGTACAGCTCAGACCCATCTCATATTTTATTAGTGGAATCTATTGAGGTGAGTCCGGATCTGACTTTTGAAGAAGAACCAGTGGCTATTTTGGCACATGAAGTGAAAGAGTTGAGAAATAAGAAAGTGCCACTTGTGAAGGTTCTTTGGAAGAATCATGCTAAGGAAGAGGCAACTTGGGAGAGTGAGCAAGTGATGCGAGATCAGTATCCTCAGTTGTTCCAGACTTGAGAGCAAGTAATTTCGAGGATGAAGTTTATTTGTAAATGGGGAGATTTTAATATCCCAAATGATACCCTAAATTTTTGAAAATATTAATTATTGAAATTGAATTAAATGATTTTAAGTGTATATTTAATTGAGAGGAAGGAGTGTGTATATGTTGTATATATAGAGATATATATAATATATATAATATATACAAGACAATATCTTAATATGGTCAAGAGATATTTTATTTAAATAGTAATTAATTATGGTTAGTGGAAGAGCATAATTGGGATTAATATTATAATATTAATTAATTTCTTGGTGGAGAGTGATTTAGGGAGATATGTTTGGTTAAAAGAGAAGTGTTTGGTGAGTTGTTGTTGACTTTTGCATCTTCATCTTCTTCTTTCTTCTTTGGGCTGGCCACCACCATCTTCATCAAGGGAGAGATTTTGCTTCTTGCTAACTCAAGATATTAAAGGATTTCAAGTGATCAAGTTGAAGTTTTAAGGATTTTTCTTCATATTTGATTATTTCCAACTTGTTTCTTTGATTTCCTTTGAGAGTGTGTTTATGGGTTTGTTGGATTGTTGATGTAGTTGTGTTTTTGGTTGATTTTGGGTATGTTTGAAGTTCTTGGGTCTAGATAACTTTATATTTGGGTTTGGATTGAAGAAAAAGGGTTAAGTTTGGTGAAGAAAGCAAGAGTTGTGGATTGTGTAAGTTGAGTTGTTTTGATGTTTATACAAGTTTATTGTGGTATTTTGATGGTTTTGGTTAAGTTTGCTTGGAGTGCAAAAGGGTAAAAGAAAGATGATAGTTCGATGTGGCATTTTTGGTGTTGATGGTTCTGTTTTCAGGGCTGGTGACACGTCTAGTGACACGCCCATATCACTGAGCGTGTCACAGCTACTGTGTTGTTGGAGGATTGACACGGCCATGTCACTGAGCATGTCACAGCTTCTGTGTGTAGTAGTATTGACACATCCAATGACACACCCATGTCACTAAGTGTGTCATAGCTACTGTGTTATTAGTGAATTGACACACCCATGTCACTGAGCGTGTCATAGCTACTATGTTGTTGATGAATTGACACGTGCAGTGACACACCCATGTCACTGAGCATGTCAAAGCTTCTGTGTTGTGGGTTTAGGGCACGTCCATGAACATGCCCATGTTGTTGAGTGTGTCAAGTGTAGAGTTCACCCTAGATAGTTCTTATCCTTATTTTCTTATGTGTATCACTAAGTGAGTATGTATAATCACCTTTGGATTAGGTTTTAAAGAGAAATATGTTATGATGTGCATAATATAAATTATGTTGATGTATCAAAGCAATTGAGTAATATGTTGTAAATGAAAAGAAATGTTGAGTAATGTGATGAGATATGTGAAAGTATAATGTAATAAATTGATATTGATACAAAAGAGAAAAATGAGAAAAAGATGATATAATAAGGCAATGTGCCTAGTTTGATTTTGAAAAGATGAGAAATGATTTGAGAATGGAGTTTATGAAAGAATTTGATAATGAGAAATATGAATAAATTGTGTGCCTAGTATGTTATTCAATTTTTAGAGTTTTGGGTTTGGCGGTATGCCTATGAATTGCTGGGCAAGAGAAACGACCGGGTCATAAGCCGGACCCAGCTAATAAATGTGATGTTTTTGGGGTGAAAAGACCGGGTCGTAAGCCTCAAAAACAAATCCTTAAAGCTAAACAATGTGAAAAGACTGGGTCATAAGCTCAGATCTAGTTGGATTATCCATAGATATATTTATTGCCTACGGGGCTAGACGCAAGGTGTCATTATGGACCTAAAATTTGAATAGCATATTAGATCCTTTTGGGCCTGATAGAGTGAAAATATAATCATTGTTTTATGCAATTTTAACTCCTGTTTTTAACTATTCTCCAATTAAATTTGATGAGTTTGATTATTTGAGTTAGAATTACACTTTTTGTTCATGGAAGACAAGACTAAAGGTTTTTGATGATTAGTAAGGCAAAATTCAAGAAAAACAAGCAAAAGTGAAGGAAAAACACATGCCACGACCGTGGCCTCCCAAAGGCCACGACCGTGGGTTCCATTTCGCCACTGCCTGAGCCAAGATTAAGAAGAAAATAAGTTTGGCAGCCTCATTTCAAAAGCCACGACCGTGGCCTCCCAAAGGCCACGATCGTGGCCCACCAGACCGACTTGGGCAGCTGAAAGTTTGACGAAACAGGCAAAGTTCACACAGGCCACGACTGTGGCACTCCAAAACCCACGACCGTGGCCCTTATTTTATGATTTGTGAGCTGCAAATGTTAAAGATGAACTCACCAACCAAGTCTTGTTTAAACCTTTTTCAGTTTTGCTCCACTAAAGAAGTCTCCAAGCACTCTATACAAACACATTTCCTCCAAGGATTCGAGGGAGCATGAATTAAGAGGATATGTAATAGATTATATTAGATTCATCCAAATAAATTTAGTTTAGAAGTGTGAAATTCTGCTTCAAGGAGGAGTTCAAGATCCAAGTCAAGATCTTCTTCAAAGAAATAGAGTTCAATATTTCTTGTTCCTTTTTTATTATGTCTTCATTTACCATTTTTAATATTTGTAATGTTTTTATTTCAATAATGAAGAACTAATCCTTTTTAGGGTTAGTCCCTTTAATTGAATTTATCATGGAATTATAAATGTCTATTTGGTTAATTTAGTTATCCTTTAATTATTTTGTTGTCTTTAATCTTAATGCTTTGATTATTTGGCCAATGATTAATTGATTTGAGATGTTGTGTGATGGAACGAGAGTGGAAGCATGACATTAGTCCAAGGAGATAACAATCTTAAGTAAGTTTCTCACATAGAGATAAGGTTAAACCCTTAAGAGGTTGATTCAAGATTCTCATAAAACCTAATGAATTGATTTAATTACTTATGATCATGAGAGTAGATGTAAGGATTAAAGTCGATGTTGGTTCTAGTACTTGAGAGAGACTTGAACTTAATTTAGGAGAATCCAACCATTAATCAAAGGAAGACTGAATTAAATTGATACCTTAGAAAATCCATAATAAATCAATAAAGGTGACAAAACCCTAAGCCTTAAATTATTAGAAATTTATTCTTGATTCATTGTCATTTTAGCTAGTTAAATTATAAAATTAAATTTGATTGTCCAAATATTAATCAGTTTAATTGTTTGGTACTTAGAATTAACCTCCTCATGGGAACGATACTCTACTCATCATTATATTACTTGTTAACGATCTGTGCACTTACAGATAGTGAGACTGAGGCCGTGACAAGTTTTGGCACCGTTGCCGGGAGGCAATCATTCTGATATTGATAATATTAAAGTCTTATTACTTTGGATTTTTACTTTTCTACATTATTTCTTTAAATTTTAAGGGCATATGCGTAGCAATCCACACACTCAACTTGTACCCTATAATCCTGAAATTGAAAAACTTTGTAGAAAGCAAAGAAAGGAAAGAAGAGAAAGACAAAGAGGAGAAGAAACTTCAGTTGAAATCATTGTAGAAGAAGGATACCTTTCATCAGAGGAAGAAGAAGAAGAAATCATGGGAGATCCACAGAACATGACCCTAAAACAATATGCTATGCCATCTGCTCACCCAAGATCCAGCATAGTCAAACCTCCGGTGCAAGCCAACACATTTGATCTAAAACCAGCACTTATTAATTTAATTCAACAATCTATTTTTCATGGCTTACCACATGAGGATGCTTATGCTCATATTTCAAATTTTTTAGAAATGTGTGATACATTAAAAATTAATGGTGTATCTGATGATGCTATTAGGTTACGACTTTTTTCGGTTTTGTTAAGAGATCAAGCAAAAGATTGGCTCATTTCTAAAGCACCAGGTACATTCTCCAATTGGGATCAATTAGCCGCGGCATTTTTGGCAAAATATTTTCCACCTGCAAAGATGGCTAAATTAAGGAATGATGTCACAAGTTTCATTCAACAAGATGGGGAGAGCTTATATGAAGCTTGGGAGCGGTCCAAGAATTTGCAAAGAAAATGTCCTCACCATAGAGTCCCGGAATGGCTTTTAATTCAAACCTTTTATAATGGACTTCATCCAAATATTAAGGGAATGATTGATGCAGCAGCAGGAGGTGCTCTAATGAACAAAGCTCCTTCTGAAGCAACCGATTTAATTGAAGAAATGGCTGCAAATAATTATCATTGGACTTCAGAAGGAAACACTTATATAGCGGACTGCAAAATTATGGAGCACGTCCAATTTTTGGGGAATCAAAATAGAGGACCAACTTTTCCACAAGGAAACACTTACAACCCCACATGGAGAAATCACCGTAATTTGGCATGGGGAAATCAAGGCAATCTAAAAGCACCATATCAGCCACCAAACATGAAAAATCAAGGCCAAATTCATCAATATGAAAGTAAACCATCCTATGAATTGGCTTTGAAAAAATTTATTGGTGCAGCTTCAGAAAGGTTCGACAAGCTGGAAAAACAATATGACAAGCTTGAATCAAGGATGGAACAAATTGCAGTTCAAAATAGAAATCTTGAAATTCAAGTTGGTCAAATAGCAAGTTCTCTTCATACTCGGCCACAAGGAGCACTTCCAAGCCAAACAAAAATCAATTCAAGAGAACATTTTAATGTTATCTTCCTAAATAGCATACAACTTGAATATTCTTCACTAGAGCCCCAAATTTACCAAATTTCTTCTTCAAAAATAAAAGAAAGTGAAGTAAACAAGAGGAGGCACCATTAAAGCAAGAGGTCAGACCTTATGTGCCACCTATTCCTTTTCCTCAAAGGTTAAAGAAAAATATGGAGGAAAATGCAAAGATTGCACTTACTGAGGAGTGTAACAATCTTCTTCAGGATAAGATCCCTTCTAAACTTAAAGACCCAGGGAGTATTTCAATTCCTTGTCAAATTGGCAGATTAAATTTTCAAAATGCATTATGTGATTCAGGTGCTAGTATTAATTTAATGCCTTTATCTATTTTCAGGAAATTAAAACTTGCACAAATGAAACCTTTAGTATTGCAGCTTGCAGAAAATGTGCTTGTAAAAATGGAAAAATTTTACATCCCTGTTGATTTCATGATAGTTGATTTAAATAAGGATGAAGATGCTCCATTGATTTTTGGGAGACCCTTCTTAGCCACGATTGGAGCTATAATTGATGTGAAAAATGGCAAACTCACTTCAATGATTGAAGTTGAATAAGTGGAAATTAACATGATCAAATCTCCAAATGCACTCAAGAATTCCCAAATTCAAAACTCCAATCCAAAGGAGAGAAAATATTATTTAGCCTCATCAAGCTCATAAGCACAATTTGAAGGGTATAATGAACTTGGGAAGCAAAATTCCAAGTCAACTATAGCCAGCAACATAGTGGGAAAGGAAGTAATTTGTGATTTCCCACCTAGTGGATTAGAAGTTATAGTCAAGCTAAAGACTATAAATTAGCGCTTTTTGAGAGGCAACCCAATGTTTTATTTAAACTTTGTCTTTTATTTTTGGTTTTATTTTTGTGTTTTGATTTTGTGTTTTGTGTTTTTATTTAAGGATGAACTTGGATGGAAATGAGCTTTTGATGGATTCTTCTTGCAAAAGGCAAATTTAAGAATGGGCATGCACAACCCTTCTACCACCCAATGCCTAAACCACTGAGGACAGTGGAAAGTTTCAAGTTTGGGGGAGTTTAGCCCAAAATTTAGTAATGTATTCTATTCCCTTTGTAAATTTTATTACTCTTTCATAAGTGTTGGGATATAGGGTACCTACAAAAAAATCTTTCGATATATATATAAAAAAAATTTCTTGCAATCTTGCATTTTGAATGATTGAATTCATGACAGGCTAATAAAATTTTGTGATGCTAATTATATTGATATACTTAAATTTATCTTTTGAAATAAAGATTTTGTGAAGAACTGTACTTTATAGATTTTGACCTGAACACATTCTTGATTTTAGTTGAAAGTGATCAATGGTATATGCTTAATTAGAGATTATTAAAAGAACTTTTGAGGCAAAATTGAACCTTGCTAAGTAGGGGAAAAGATGATTTAGACATTGTTTGTGTAGCCAAATTCTTATATCCACCATATTTGAACATTGCCTCTAGTTGTCCCCTTTGAGCCAAATTGAATATTCTAGCTTGTTGTTCTTTCTCATTAAACACTAATATCTACCTTTTGTGGTTAATTATCTTTTGGTATATCTTCCTATTATTTATTCTCAATTGGAGAAAGAAAATAAAATGAGAAAGCTCCTTTAGATTTCTCATTAATAAAATTTCAAGTTTTGGGGGAAAATATAAAATAAAAAATATATATATATAACAAAAAAAAAGATAGTAAAAATAAAATTTCCCTACTAGTGTGCTAAAGCAATTAAGGAAAAATCATATATATTAACGAACTCTCCAAAACAATTAAGAAGAGCTGCAATCGAAATCTTGGAAGGTATTCAAAAAGTTAAGCATCACTTTAGCCTTAACCCTTTTTAAACCACATTACAAGCTTAAAAAGACCTTTTGATTTTCCTTGAGTTAGTAAGGTCTATTAGTGGAGAAGGTTTGATTAAACATGCATATGAGAAAGGCAAATTTCTTTAAACTATATAAAATTTTTAATGAATGGAAAGGGTATGTGTTTATCTAAAGAGCAACAATTGGTTACAATTGAATAACTTCTTGAATGAAGGAAGGGAGAATGAAGTAAGTACAGTTATGAAAATTGATTTAGAAATGAATTTTGAAATTTTATTTGTATATCAAAATCTTGGGACTGTTTTAATGAGGCCTGCTGTGAATGAGATTATTCTAATTGGTTGAGGACAAGCAATAATTCAGGGCCCATGCTTGTCTTTGCTTTAATGTGAATTATGAAAGGTGATGCAAATGATTAATATAATGAGATACAATGTAATGGGTTGATATATTCATATGTGTTTTGCATTAGCATCGCATTAATCTGTATTGAATCAAAGTTTGTACCACTAAGCTTTTGGCTTAGCGCGATTATGGTTTATCGTGCAAGTGACAGGGTAGATCCGGTTGTGCCGAAGAGCTCGTCTAGACTGAGTAGAGTCTAGGCTTGAGATTTTGAGATCAGAGTTGTTAGTGGACATCAAGAACAGAGACAGACTGCCAGCATGTATAAATTCTATATTTTTATACTCATTGATTTTGATGTAAACATATGTATATTTCGCTGCATATTTCGTTGTTTATTAAACAAATGTTTTGGATAAACTTTGTGCAATGAAGATATATATATTTTAACAATGAATGTTTTATCTATTATTTTCTATATTTTAAGTTAAATGTTTTAAATTTACTCATATTGATTTATAATGATTTGATGTTAAAGTCAAAAGATTTGTTTGTTGAAAATGAATTGTGACATTCTTATATCCTCTATACTTATATCACATATAGTGTGTATATGAGGTGTATGTATATTGAGTATAGGGTTGTTACAGTCATGTATGATATGCCATTAAAATAATTTATATGTAATTTTTTGGCAAAGCCTATAGAGTCAAAATTCATAAATACTCCATCTCGTAATCGTTCCCTAATAGCTATTGCTTAAGAAGGAAATGTTGATAGCCTAGGAGCTTTTAGTAGTTTTATCAAGCAATTTAGAATATGCAAAAGAAGGAGGAGTGACCCTAAACCTGCAGGAAAAGATTTAAAGAAAGTGAAGAAAGACACTAAAAGATAAGAAAGGAAGTATCATTCTTTAATGTTGGCCAAATTTTTGGCACATTAACTCTATTTTTATCTTTTACACTCAAATTGAATGCATTTAATTTTTGTTTTATGTTATTTTGCCTCATGATCAAATTATTTTCAAGTGCTCTACAAATTAGCCTTGTTGTGACTGTCCCACGACTTGAGCGAGCGCCCCATAGTTTTGAAAATCTTTAAAATCACACAGTAGAGTTTGTGATCTCAAGATCGAGAGTGACAATAGTTGGTGCAACCTCTACAAGCCTGGCACAACCCTACATACGTATAATATATATACCACATATATGTAAAATATGTATACAGAATACAGGAATGTCACTATTCTAGTCGTTACTAAATTTAAAATAAATTTAAATAAGGTAATTTATTTCTTTAAAGAAAATTTATTAGATAAACAAATATAACTATAAGTAATTTGTTGCGCTCGATTAATTACTACTACAAAGCGACACTTGCAAGTATATGAGGTAATTGTAGCAACAGTGATAGCCCCAAGGTCCTCTCACAAGGAAGGAATTATTTTGCAATAGTTTGATTAACAAATAAATTAAACTTGAGTGTGTGTTGTTGAATTGGTGAGTTGTAATTAAAATTTGAAAGTAAAAACAAGTAGTAGTTGTGTAAGATCAATTTAATTCTAAGAATGGTGCTTAGGGTTATAGATCAATTTAATTAAGTCTTGATAATCAAATTATCCATTAATATAACCTTGTATTTTAATTTTTTTCCTTGAGTTTAATTAGTAATTGACAATTCATTAGTTTTCACATTCATGAATTAACAATACTAATTGTTTTGAAATTGTAAATTAAATAAACCCTAGAACTTATATTTCTAATTCATTCTTAGGGTGGTTGATTACATAGTTCCGATATTGAATTTCACCTCTCGGTCCATCATTCAATATTAAGTGATTAATAGGTGGCCAATCTATCAAACTAACCTTAAGTCCAATGCAATCAACCAATAACAAGGTATACTAATAGAATTATCAAATCAAGTCATTTAATCAAATCTACTACAACCCAAGGCATGAGTAAAATAGCTCATCATCAATTTAAAACAAATATCCATCTCAATATTCATCAAATCAAAATTATACATTGTAATATTAATGTTAATAATAAAATAACAGCAATCTAGAAATGAATTACCCCTTTGTAGACTCCAAGAGTTAAACTACTTGTCTTCCTCCTAGCTTCCACCTTGATGTATGATGAACAACTTTCAACCACTCTTTAATAAATGGCTCTCTTCTTGAAGGATGGAATGGTAATTCTCCCAAGCTTACAACTCTAATCAAGCTTTCTTCAAACCCTAATCTTCTAAGGAGCTTGCTCACTCAATTTGATTCCCAAACTTCATTAAATCTTGTCTATGGAAGAAATGAAAGATGAATGAATATTGAAGATGAAGAGAGAATATTGTCTCCTCCTCCCTTTTAGAACAAGAACAAAAAAAGAACAAGATAACTCTCCAATAAAAACCAATGTGTATGTTATTCCATACCTCTACTTTCAATTACTTTTCATTTTTAAGACACCAACCATCTCTTGCCAATTCACACACCACTCCTTGTCTCCCTCTTTTTCTTTATTTTATATTTCTTCCCATAAATCTGTCCACATTTTACTCATTTTTAATATTTCTTTTTTAAAAAAGAAAGAGCTTTTTGTCCCCTAATTGTCCCTTACTTCGTGCAAAATAATTCAAGGGACCATATGAGACACGGCCAAGCCTTGAGTGACTTGGCCATGTCACTCATTCTTCTTGGGACACGACCAAGCCATTTGGCCATGTCCATGGCTGCCTCAATGTCTTCTTCCTTTTCCAAGTGAGATATGACTAAGGCCCTTATTTTGTCATATGACACAGCCAGTGGCTTGGCCGTGTCTCTTGACTGTGTTCTCTACTGCCTTTCTCTTGCTCTTTAGTTTCATCAAGTGGAACACGGCCAAGGCCTTGGCCGTGTCATGTGACACGACTAGTGGCTTGGCCGTGTCTTCTGCCAGTGTCTGCCTCTGCACAATTATTCTGAAGGACACGGCCAAGCCTTGTTGACTCAGCCCGTGTAATGTGAGTGGTTACCTTAGATGAGGGACACGGCCAAGCCATGAAGTGTCTTGGTTGTGTCTCATGTTTTTCCACCATTTTGATCCATCAATCCATTTTTTTGTACTTCCATCTAAATCAAACACTTCAAGCAAACTTTAAACACAAATTAAAAAAAACTAACTGAAAGCTAATAAAATTAACCTAAACATGTATACATATTTAATCAAAACATAATTAACATATTAAAATAGCATTTTTTTTAATGAAAATCTCTTGGAAAAATTCATCAAAGTTTTGTCTAAAATTTGAACATTTCCCAAATCAACAATCTCAACCTGCACAAAATTTACACTCCCAAAATATATTCATCCATTTATCCATATCTCCAACATCATCCATATAACCCAAAATCTCAAAATTTCATGATCACTCGTATCTATAAACAAACCTCAATTTGTATATTACTTTAACAAACATTAAGTTTTTAATATTTTTATATAACTCATAATTTATACAAAACATAATGTGAGTAACCCAAAAAAAAAATATTTACATGCTATGCAATGGCCTCTGGTCTGGTGGCAAACTGAAATACTTATAGTATTATCCACAAATCCTAGACCTAGTCTAGTCTAACAGGACTCTCAATATCAACCCTGTCACCTGCTCGATGAAATTCAATCACGTACTTTGATAACTATAAATAATAAAATGTACAAAATTACTATAAATATATTATGTTCCAATGACATGTTTTATACTTATAATTAGTCACTTTTTCATAGTTACCAACACAAATTTGGCCCAAAATCCTTATATAATATACAAGTTCCAGAAACATTGCTTTGGCTTATCTCGACACCGGTGATCTAAGTGTCAAATACCTCCCGAAAGTGTATCCCTAATGATGCCAGCATGTCTCGTTGAAGGCATAATTATGTTTGTGACACCAGAGTGTCTTGCCCAGTGTAATCATATCTGTGACACCAACATGTCTCGCTCAAAGGCATATGGCATGCCAAACAGCACCAAATACAACTTTCTGGAACTAGATATTGAATAAGGCAACATCAATGACATTTATCCATTTTCATTTCTTTTTCCATAATCAAATATAATTTTCATCATTTCATCATAATCAATCACATTTCTCATATCTCTAGTCACATTTATAATGTGAAATTCTTTTCCACATTTTCTATGCATTTATTACACTTTTCACAATTTAGTCACAACATGTACAATTGGTAATTCAATGGCTCAAAACATTTCCTATGCATTTCACACTTTATTGTATAAAATAATGCACTCAACATATGGATGTCAATAATAAATTAGCTTAGCACATTCCCAAAATCACAATGTACTAAGCCAAACCAAATGCAATTTAAACACATGGATTCAAAGTATATACAAATCTCTAACTTGCCAAAATCCAAGCCAATCTTTCCTCCCAACTCTAACTTTTACCAATGACCTTCACTACTTTGATTAGGCAACTTGACTCTACTCAATTCCTAACCAAATTGTGAGTTTAAACAAACTATTAGAAACATAATTCTACTCATTTTAACTACTCAAACTTAAATTATCACATTTCTACCCAATTTTCAACATTTTTCCTAACATTCTCTAATTTTGGAACTCTACTCTAATCAATTTTAAATCATGTTTTAAACTAAATTATATCATTAGAACCATATTCTAACACAATTTAACCATTTAAATACAATTTACCTCAATTCTTTACAATTTCCACCAAAAACCCTAATTTTCCTTCTTCTTCCCCCAAACTTCAATCAATCATTCAAATCAACCATCTAACCTTAGAATTATTATCCCCACATCAAAATAACATCACCTCATACCATTTAAACAATTAATGAAATCCCTTTAGAAATTAGAAATTTCACATAATCATATATTTCAAGAAAACTTAGAAAAGTCCAAAGAATTCATACCTCTAACTTGGAAATCATTCAAAACAACCCTTAATCATTGAAATTTTGATGAAATTTTAAGTATTTAGAAGAGCCAAATTGCTCCCTTTAGCTCCATGAAAATCGGCCAAAGAGAGGAAGAAGAAGAAGATAAAGAGAATATGATTTTTTTTTCTTTAAACTCTTCTTAACCATATATATATATAATTAAATAATTAATAATTAATTAATTATAATCCATATTTTCCCTCTTTCACACAAATTTATTTTAATTTTGAAATATTTTTTTAAACCTTTTACCTTTTTACCCTTTTTAGTTGTTGACTTTTACTTTGACTTTTTTTTTGCTAAATTTATATTTTATATATATCCCATGTATATCTTACATATACACCAAATATATATATATATATATATATATCTTATTCTCCTTCTCAACCAATTTAGTTACTCTTCTTATTATTTATTTAATTATATTTTAATAAAAATACGGATGTTACACTACTAATCCCTAATAGCAAAAATTATACAACTCACAGTATGGTTCACGTATTGAGACGCGATAACTATAACAAACACTAGAGCAATCTCTCAGCCACACCAACAATTATAGTGACTGTGAGAGAGCTAGAAGCCAATATCACAAGTTTGGCATCAAGCTTTGCGGTCTAAAGCTCAACGCAAGAGACTCTCTTTCATCGCGATTTTAGCATATAGTGCGACCGTACCATTCAAACCAGTTAAAGTTTTTTACAAAAACTTTTTATACCAATGAAAAGCAACCATGTGTGAAGGTCAAAATAAAAGAAAATCACTCAGTGTGTTTCGCGACTGCGAAGTTCATATAGGCTAGCGAGGAATGTTTCTCGCTCATAAGTTAGTACCACGTAGACTAACCGGTAGACATAGTAGAAGTTTCGTGATAGTGCTAGAGTATAATCCGACCGCTAAATGCATTTCGTAACCATGACACAAGGCATTCGACCACTTGATGCCTTTGACAACATTAAATTTAGAGATTTTAGTTAGTGAATCCTTGATCTTCCTCAATCCAACCCCATCATCTCTTTTGAAGGAAGATTGATATAAATACCCCCCCCCCCCCCCCCCAACAACATTTATTATATCATTTAAGCAAATAATAGCCAAACTCTTGCACTTTTAATTCTCAATTTGCCTTGTACTTACATTTTCACTTATTGTTCCTGAGTGTGGGGTGTGAGCTTGTAAAACATTAGGTTAGAGAATGAACCTAGGAAAAACTCTTGTTGGGTTGTGAGAAAATTCTTAAACCTTTTAAAAGTTCAGTGTGAGATTTCAAAACATCAAGTTAGGGTTGAGCTTGTGAAAACCCATGGATAATGAAATATTCAACTTATTGTTGAGGAGTGAATTTTGGATTATTGAATCCGAATCATTATAAATTGATGATGTCATTTTTCTTTCTTCCCTAACTTGTAATTAATCCAAGCAATTTTAATTTCACCCTAAATATTCAAAAGCACCAATTCAAACCTCATCTTGGTTGCCAACAAGGGACAACACTTGATGAAGAACATGATACCAAAATTGTAAATTAAACTACAATTCTTGTATTCGTTTCCTAGCAAACAAAACAATGCCTTATCACAAATTAGTAATAATATTTTTCATTATATCCATTATTATAAGAAAATGACTTCGTTGAATTTTACTATATCAAATTAGCTAACAGACGTAAATTTCAAATTGTATATGTGTATAGGACTTGACCCCATTGTCCATACTTTTGAAACCTAATGATGTTTCCAATCCACACTTTGTTGATATTGACATACCCATGGATGAGGGGCCATAAGTAAATACTAATAAATATGATGGTTTCTTATCAGCCTAGAGAAAAAAAAATACTAAATGCCTCATACTTTTAGTGTAAATATAATTATCCTCAGCATGATCAATTTAAATTTTAGGTAATGCGATAGTATACATGTAGTATTTTTATGCCTTTTAATTGAGTGTTTTGATCCTTTAGTTTGTTGACATTTCTATTTCTTTTAAATATTCTTACTTTATAGGATTCAAAGAAAGACAAAATTTTTAAGAGTTTAAAGAGACTATATGCGTCCGTCTAAAGGTGCGAGAAACTCAAAAATAATTATAAAACGGTAGAGTGAAGATGTGAAGACCTAGAGATTAAAAATAAGGGCCTAAAAAATGAGAATAAAATATCGAGTGAAGATGCAAAGATCTGGTAAAGAAAAATAAGGACCTGAAAAACAGGAATGAAACGGTCAAGAGAACATGTGACGACCTAGAATATTTCAATGAGGATCTTTAAACTAAACATCAAGTGCTGGAGATGAAATTGGAAGATGATGATAAGTTGAACATGGCATTGGAATTGCAATTGCTCAAAGTAGAAGAATGCTTAGTGGATGTCACCCTTTGTTCTCCTCCCATAGGGTAACCAAAGTTTTGATTATATAATATATTAATTGATGTTGTTTGTTTAAAAATTGTTATGGTTCATTTTTTTTTTTTTAATCACATTCAGTAATGTAGTGAAATATGATACTTAAATTAGAAGTGAGAGTTTACAAGTTGTATCAAGCATAGAAATTTTGATTCTCGCTGAGAAGAGGACTTTACAGCCAAATCCATGCTACTATGGGGAAGCCTGGATGGTAGAACAAGGCGAGAGAGGTGAAATAAATTGCAATTCAATATAAGACTAGTAAATTATGAATGCATACCTGTTCTTCCCATCCAACCATTATTGCCATGAGAAGGATTTGAGAAGCAATAGTTTGATGAATGGTAGACTATTAATATGAAGTCATTCAAATCATAAGTGTTATTATTTTTAAAATATGAACTTTTAATTATTATTTATTTATTTACTATTGACATATTATTACATTTTAATTTGACATTTTTAAATGTAAAGAAGAAACCATTTTACCAATTGAGTAGCATTGCAACTTCACCATACGAATAATAGATTGCAAGGATTTTGGGTACCAGTTAAGTAGTCCGGATGTATGGCTTCATGACATGTTATGAATTTAGTCATTACTATTCCATATGTTATTTGTCATGAAGTGTGTTAATTGTTTAGATATCAATGGTTATTTAAATAAACCTTTATAGGAAATTGATGTATGTCTTTACTACATAAGAAAAAAGCAACGGTATTATCAATGGTATTGTCTATGGAAGTTTCACCATAAAGTGACATACAGTGACATAAGAATCGATATTTTGCTCTAATACATGCACAAAGATATGGTCGATAATAATTATGATCCAAGTCTCTAGGAACCATATGAAGACATTGTGAAATTTTTGAAGGGAATATTCATTATGCATAGTGATGTCATGATGTTGAGAGAATTTTGCTCCCTGTGAATGAAAGAAATAATCATTAGTTCTTGATCTGTATCCATTTAAAGGAGTGGAAGATTGTCAAGTATGATTCAATGCATACAAGACATTCACCCAATAGTAGAAAGGTAGTTAAGGAACCCATCACTCAATTGCTCCTCAAAGTGCTTGATCATGTTAAGTTTTATAAAAAGAAAGATAAAATTGCCAAATAAAAGAGACAAATGCCTTTTGAAATCTTGTTCTAGGATAAAGTTCCACAACAATCAGGGTAAGACACTGATAATATGAATATATGTATTATTCTTTGGTATATTTGTGGTCTAACTTATGCATATCACTATGTTTGCAAGGGGATTGTGGTATGTTTATTGTTAAGTTCATCAAATCATTGATAACAAATGATCTTAAAATTTCTGATTGCACCCGAAAGAATATGGCAGCATTCATATACAACACATCATCCAACTTATGGAATCATGTTACCAGGAAGTGAGTTGGTGAGTATGAAATTGATTATGAATGATGGTGTCTTAATGAATGTCATAAACTCTCTAAATGTATAAACTACAAAAATCATGAACATTACCGATGGAAAATTTTATCATAAAAAGATATTTTTTCAGTAATAATCTTTATTGATAGATGACCGAGAAAAATGATTTGTCTGTGAAAATCTTGTCGGCATTATATTTATCAACCTAAAAAAAGACACTGTCAGTAGATACCGATAGATTGCCGACAAAACTTTTTATGGTGGAAAATATAACGATGTCAAGAGAGTTGCTAATCAGTTAGTGATTAGCGACAAATATTCCCTCAATAAGCAATGTGAGATTTTATACCAGACAAAAATATGTCAAAACTTTGTCAGTAATGTATTAAATATGCCATCAGTAAGTCGGTTGGTAAATTATTTTAATATTGTTATTTCGATCGATAAACATGTCGATAAGATTTTTAAAAAAATTAATAAACTTTTAATTGTTATTAATTTAATTATATTTAATATTTTTATTTTTAATATTATTATACTATATTTATTAATTTTTATTTTATTTTATGACAATGAGATATGAAATAAAATGAAATAAAATGAAATAAAATGAAATAAAAATAAAAATAAATATTAACAAAAAAATTAAAAATAAAAAATAATATAAATAACAAAAATAAAAAAAATGTACAAATAATTTGTTTGGATAATATACAAATAAAGAAAAGAAAAAAATAATTAGATGGGAGATGGTGACAGATCATCATTAGGTGAAGCAAGAAGGTTAGGCGCTAAAGACTGGGAGATGGAGGCGTTGGAGATATATTATCGTGCAAACCGATCAAATTATTCTTGAAACTTGAGACGTTCTTTGCGTTTGATCTCACGTTGTGTGCTTCCGCTCAAGTCGTTCTTCCATCTATCTTTATGTTGTTGCGAGCTGCTTGTAACAACCCTAATTTCATTAAAAAAAATAAAGAAAAATAAAATAATAATAATAATAATAATAAATAGAAATTAAAAATAATAATAATAAAGGAGAAGGTTGATTAAGATGATGGAAGAATGGAAAATATATAATGTATATGTTGGGTCTATCAGAAATATACTTAAAGTATAAAAAAATTAACTAGAAGACAAAATTTAAATAGTAATAAGGGTAAAATGATAAAAAAAAAAAGTTAAAGAGATAAAAGTAAAAAAGTTAAATAATAATAATAATAAAATACTAAATAGAAATGAATAAAATAAATTAAAATTAAAAGTAATTTTTTATAGTGGAAGATGATGGGAATATAGATATATTAAAATATTAATTAACTAATTAAATAATAATAATAATAAAATAATTCAAAATGAAATTTTATTTAAATGGAAGATGAAAATTGGGATTTTTAAAATAAATAATTAATTAATTAATTAAAATAATTTAATACTATATATAGTTAATATTGGAAGAGAAAATAAAAGTCAAATTAGAAGCTTTTCTTCTTCCACTTCTTCTTCTAGAGAGAGAGAGAATCGGCCACCATTTTTGGAGGAGGAAAGAAACTTCTATCATCACCAACATCAAATTTTGGAAGGATTTCAAAGAATGGAAGTGGATTTTGGTGGTTTATTTACAAACTAGTAAGTTTTCTTTCTCAATTTTAAGATTTTATTGGAAAATATGAATATGTATGAAATGAAATTTTGATGGGTGATGAGATAATTTGTTAAATGGGTATGGAAGGTGTTAATTTGATGAGGAGGCAATGATTTTATAGTTGATTGGTTGATTTGTTCAAGTTAGGTAGAGTTGGATAGCTTAGTATTATATTTGGGGTTTTGGAAGAACATTGTTAAAGAATGGATGTTAATTGAATTAAATTGATTAAAACATGTTATAATATAATTTTAATTATGAAAATAAACTTAAAGTGCAATTTGGATTTAGGTAGACTGGTTTTCTAAAATTAAAGAGAATGTAGGATTTTCATGGAACTTTTATAAAGAATTGATTTAAATAGAATTTAATAGTTTAAAATGTGTATGAATATGGTTTTGAAGATATATTTGAACTTAAATTATGTTTTGAAAATGGTTAGAATAGGTTTCTAGAATTAAAGAAGGTTAGGGCAAAATTTTGAAAGTTAGAGGAAAATGTGATAAATTGATTTTTAGTAGTTAAAATATGTAGAAATGTGATTCAACTGTATTATATACATTCACATTTTGATTAGGTATTTAATAGATTTTAGTTTCCATAACCAAGAAGTAAAGGGCATCTTGAAAGTGAAGGATAAAGAGTGACATTAGCTTGGTTTTGGTTGTTATCTAAGGTATATACATACTTTCGATAGTTTGGAAGTGATTGCATTTAATTTAGCTTAACACATTTTAAATGAAAAATGTGTTAAGCTACTTGGTTATTTGAATATTCATATACATTGTGACATGGCATGTGAAATGATGTGTATGCATTATGTGCATTATGAAAAGCCATTATTAATGGCTAAAATGAGTGGAATGTATTTTCTGTAAATTATATGAGAATAACACAAAAATATTTGGGTAATATAATTGTAATATAAAATGTCATACATTGTTGATAGAATGATAAGATTTAATGAAATAAAGTGATTTGACATTGTTATGAATGAGAAAAATGAGTAAAATAGGCAATGTAATAAAAAAAATTGATTATGAGAATATGAATTATTTATGTGTTGCCTTATATAATATTATATTCCAGAGTGTTGTATTTGGCGACATGCCTATGATTGCCTTCGGGCTAAATGTTGGGTGTCACTGATACTTAATTTGCCTTTCCGCTAGACGTGAGATGTAGCCATTATATGATTTGCCTTCGGGCTAGGCACTGGGCGTCACTTGTATTGCCTTTGGGCTAGACACTGAGTGTCAAAATAGACCAAAATAATAACTCTAGAATTTGAATATTATATAAGGTCATTTGGGCCCATTGCATGTGATTGTGTTATGTGATGAAAATATATGAATAAATCATAAGTTCTAAAATGCACCTGCATGGTACATTGTGAGGTTCTAAAATAAAACATGGTGCCTTGACTTTTTCTTAAGGTTTTCTTTTATTATCAAAGTATGTACCGCTAGGTTTTTAGCTTAGCGCGATTGAAATTCATCGCGCAGATGACAAGGTCAATCCTGTAAATTTGGAGAGTTCATCTAGATTTGGTCAGTTCTAGGATTGAGGTTGATAGTGCTTAAAGTGAGTTTTGATGCCATAAGATCCGAGTCAATTGTTGTCATATATACATTTGATTTTATAAAAACATTACATAATTATGTATATTATGTTTACATATTTGGGAGTATTGTAAACTATAAAGAGTTTTGGACATAATTTTGTGATATGAGATTGTAAATATTTTTATATATATACGTACAAATTTGAGTGTTTTTGGAAAAAATTGGAGAACTATTAGATTTACTATTATTGGGTGTGTTTTTTTATGGGTTGAGATATGTTAAAATTTTTGGGATATTTGAATTACAAATAAAACTCTGGCGAATTTTTTCTAGAGCTTTTTATATAAAATACTTATTTTGGGTACCTAAAACTAATGAGAAATATTTTATTTACTTATTAAAAATACATTTTTAATATTTGGGAATATGAAAATTTTTATTAAAACTGAATTGTGGCATTCTTATACTATATATGCATATTTTATATATACTGGGTGTATATATTATACGTATATAAAGTATAAAAGTGTTATACTGCTCCTCAAAATTAGTCTTCATCTGCTTCATTTGTTACTGCAGCGCTGATGAGAAATTTGAATTTAATGATAATGTGATGGAGTCAGAGACGTACTGAGAGCCCAGCCTATACCCCATCCTCTTTCTCATCCTACCAGCAATCTTAATAAACTGTTGAGTCTCATCAATAGACTCATCTATCTGAGATTGTTGGTCCCGAGATGATATAAAGCGGTCAAGTAAAAGAAAACATATTAATACAATTTAAATAATTTAATGAAAAATAGTAAATGAAAAAATTTCAATAAAAAATTTACACCTACATGTACTTCTTAGGAGAGTTGATCGATGAAAGTCTGTCGGTTATTATTTTTAGTGCGTGTGTGGATGAACAACTCATGGCCAATGGGGGTCGTCCCAGCTACTTCGCCTACATATAATAGAAAATTAAATAATTTATAAATTTAGTATAAAATTAAAATTTTAACATATAAAAAAACTAAATTATACTTACCAGTCGATGACTATGCTCATAATGTATTCTATTACCTCCCGTATGTGTATATGGTCTTGCACCATTACTAAGGTTATGAAGCCTGTTACAAGAGGCAACTTGAGAATAAACCCTACCTGCTAGAAATGCCTAGTGTGCCTGAAGAGCAACCCATAACTCATCACCAATATATTTGGGCTACTTACTCTTCTCCTTATGTTCATTTATCATGTTGCTATAGAAGATAGTACCTTTCCCTCGAATGTGATCTTCACTAAATTGTTGATCACCTCGCCTCACCAAAAATGTTTCTAAAAATATTTAATTAAATACTAAAATTCATTAAATATTTTAGATAATTATTTTAAACATATTAATTTAAATAATTAATTTATCTTAAATTTCTCAAAAAAAATCGTTTGTTTCTCTGGAGATCGACTTTCAATTTATTTTTGTCAGCCCTATCTTCATAGTAAATAATTATCTAATCTTCTGATATGGTACTAGATGGCTCTATAATCTTGCTATAAATTTTGATAATATTCATTAATATATATTCATTAATATTTAATATTCTAAAAAAATAAAAAATACATACTCATTAAAATTGATTATCAACTCATGCAAGTAGAAAGTGACATGCTTTCTTTCGTTGAATCTAGTTGATGTTGATTTTATTGTGCTAGCATCAACACTTGCAGGTTCTGCTTCCTCAAATGGTGCAGCGGAAGTAGATGGAGTTTCCATCAGGGTTGGACGAGCATCATCTGATGGTTGCTCCGCTCCCAACTGGGTGATATCCATATTGACTGAAGGAGAATGCTCTCTAGCAGATCTCTCCTCAAAGAGTCTCCTTATTGGATGTCCTCGACTTGACATGGAGCTAGATCTATATCCCTGAGAACTTTCTAGATGCCAAGTTGTGAGCGGGGATTTTCGGCCCCACTCTCGGTGGAATGGTTCTTGCGACTTCAGCACTATTTAGGCTCGGGGCCTTAGAGAACACGGACCTAAGTCTTGAGAAAATGGAGTCGCCACCCGGACGGGCAGGGAAAAAGAAAGGGGTGGATGACTCAATTCCTAAGGAATCCCCAACCCCCTAATGGGTTTGAAAAGTTGGTTATGTGTGGGGAAGGTGAGAAGTAACCCAGCACCCCCACAATGCCCAGTTCATTGGAACTGGCCTCCTTTACAGGTCTTAATATTATAAAATTCTTAAATACAACAATATTACCCATATTACACGCAACAATTGAAATAAAACATCGTTATATTAAAATCAAAGTAATGTCTAAGCTCAACAAATAAACGGACACTCATCCGAGGATGGAAATATGTCATTACATCTTTTGTCTAAACTAATAGGACACCCACCAAAAGGCAGAAATATGTCCTTTACATTGGTCTAAAATATAAAAGCAATTTAAATTACATAAAACTTAATTAATGAGGTACCCACAAAGTGAAAACATACCTCTTACAATATTTGAAAATCAAAATAAACCAATAAAAGTAAATAATCATTCATCATAAATAAATCATTCATCATCAATCAAAATATATAATAAACATTCATCCATGATAAATTAAATAAATCAAGCATTGAAAATAAATCAATCACCAAAGCATATAATAGACTACATAATCAAATCTAAAAAAAATAAAGCAAGTAAAGATACAAATTAGGGTTACTGTTTCTATTTAAAATTCCTTAATTAATATTTTGGGTTTTTAGGATTTTAGTATTACATTTGTTATTTGTTTAGCCTACTGTAAAGGTTTTAGAAAATTGAAATGGATTAGGGCTTCATGAATCAAATTAGGGTTTATGGGTAACATTATGATATTAGGTTTTTGGAATATTGAAACATTTAGGTTTATAAATCTTAGTTACTGGATTATTATTTTGGATTTACTGTATTGGGTTTGAATGTTGAAGTTTATAAGGTTTTAAGGTTTTAAGGATTAAGGTTTAGGAAAACTAGGGTTTACGATTTTAGTTTTGAGAGAATTAGGTTTAGAAAAACTTAGAGTTTAGATTAACTTGTCTGGGGTTTACTGTCTTGGTTTTGGAATTGAAGAAAATAGTTTAGTTTTATAAAGTAATTATGAGTTTTTAGAAAATAGTCCGATTGTTTTACTGCCAAGTCCGACCAATTTTTAAAGTTCAATCCTGTTCCTCTTTTTTTAAAGTTCGATCGTTAATCCCCCTTTTTTGTGTTTTTTTAGTGTTATTTATAGGAAATTTTATAAGCCTAGTTCTAATTGTTTAAGGAAACTCAAATTAATTAGGAAAAGAAACCGAAACCAAATAGAATTTGGTTTCGGAAAAAATTGCATTGGAAAAGAGAGCTACGAGGAATTGCATGGAAAATTGCAAGGCACGGCCAGAAGCCATTTCGCCTGCAGGAAACTCCTGCGAGCGAAATGGCCCAAGGCCATTTCGTCCAATGACTTTCGGCGAAGAAATTTTTCGTCGCCGATTTTTATTTTTATTTATTATTATTATTTTTTATATTATAATAATTTTTAAAAATTATAAAAAAATAAGTACTAAAACAAATATTATTTAATTAAGATAACACAAAAAATATTTTGGACTAAATAAAAAATAACGAACCGGACTGGGTAAAAAATTAAGGGTCCACAGTTTGCCCCCTGCTTGAACGATCTAATACTTTAGTAAAAGAGAGTGAAAAGCAATAAGACTTAATTTTGATGAGATGGTTACTTGAATTTGTTTTGGGGTACTTGGACCCAAGACTGAACTTGATTTGTGTACTTGGACCCAATACTAGATTGAATTTGGGTACTTAGAACCGAGATTGAGTACTTGGATCCGAGATTGATTTGATTTGGGTACTTGGATCCGAGATTGATTTGATTTGGGTACTTGGACCCGAGATTGGGTACTTGGACCTGAGACTAAATTTGATTTGGGTACTTGAGCCTGAGATTAAATTTGATTTTGGTACTTGGACCTGAGATTGAATTTGATTTGGGTACTTGGACCCGAGCTTGAATTGGTTTGGGTACTTGGACCCGAGAATGAACTTGATTTTGGATACTTGGACCCAAGACTGATTTGATTTGGGTACTTGGACCCGAGAAGGGGTATTTGGACCCTAGACTGAATTGAATTTGGGTGCTTGGACTCGAGACCAGATTGAATTTGGGTACTTGGACCTGAGACTAGATTGAATTTGGGTATTTAGACCCGGTATTGGGTACTTGGACCCGAGATTGATTTGATTTGGGTACTTGGACCCGAGATTGGGTACTTGGACCTAAGACTGAATTTGTTTTGGGTACTTGGACCCGAGATTGAATTTGATTTGGCTGACCTTTTATCAGTTGAGAATTCTGGCATAACTGGTTGTTCCATTTTTATGAATTTTGGGTCTTTACCCACCCAAAATAGATCTTTATCTATTGGAAATTGGTCTTTAACCTAGGAACATGGATCTTTATCCATTGGAGATTGGGTCTTCACCCTTGAAACATGGATCTTTATCCATTGGAAATCGGGTCTTTACCCTTGAAACATGGATCTTTATCCATTGAAAATCGGGTCTTTACCCTTGAAATATGGATCTTTATCCATTAGAAATTGGATCTTTACCCTTGAAACATGAATCTTTATCCTTTGGATTTTGGGTCTTTACCATTTGAAATATGGATCTTTATCCGTTAGAAATCGGGTCTGTACCCTTGAAATATGGATCTTTATCCATTGAAAATCGAGTCTTTACCCTTGAAACACGGATCTTTATCCATTAGAGATCGGGTCTTTACCCTTGAAATATGGATCTTTATCCATTGGAAATCGAGTCTTTAACCTTGAAAAATGGATCTTTATCCATTGGAGATTGGGTCTTTACCCTTGAAACATGGATCTTTATTGGAAATCGAGTCTTTACCCTTGAAACATGGATCTTTATCCATTAGAGATCAGGTCTTTACCCTTGAAATATGGATCTTTATCCATTGGAAATCGAGTCTTTACCCTTAAAACATGGAACTTTATCCATTGAAAATTGGGTCTTTACCCTTGCTTCAGCTCTTTTAGCTGGACTGATCTTTTGTCTTTTGCATTTTCATTCTTTTGAGTGTTCTAATGTTCCATTCCTTTGTTCTTCCTTTTTGCAAAAATTCAGTTATTTTTAATTGGACCTTATATCCTCTCCTTGCCCCCCTGCATGGTAAAATATTAGAAGTGAGTTTGAAAATTTTTGTATATAAACTCAAAAAATTGAAAAGGAGAAACTTTGCCCCCTGTGTAGGCTTAAACCAAAGATTTTTTTCATGCAAGCCTTGATTGATGTTTTTGCTGTCTAGTTCTTCGCACAAGCACGCATTTCTTCTCTTTGCAAAATTACTGGAGCTTTCTCAAGCAATGGGCTTTCCATGCCCCCCTAATTTGATATCTTCTTTTGATTGTTTACTTCACAGGGTGTTTTTTGTTCACTTTGATAAAAAATAGACAATAAAAGACAAGAAAGTGCGATGCGATATGTTCATGTATGCATGATATGCATGAATAATAATTATAGTTGTTCCATTGACTCACAGACCGAGGTGATCAGCAAAAGAATTCCCATTGACTCCTTCCAGATGCCCATTCAAGTTTTGCATTTATGGCTTTTATCTTTGAGATGTTGAAAATATGAATAATGGAGGCCCCAAATAGCAGAGATACATCCATTTCAAATTATGATTCAGTATGTCAATTGGTAGCTTCTTCATGACCTTGCCAATAATCATTTCCTTTACCCAATGTGTCCTTTGGAGATTCGACAGTTCAACATACTCCCCTTAGCTTGAAGGCTTTGAATGACAAAAATATTTTTTTTTTTGAATTTTGATTTTGAAATCAAATGTTGGCTTTGCGAAATCAATGTCAATGTACCTCAGGACTTGATTTTTCCAAATTAACATATCTATAACAAGACAATCCTAGTTACTGTACTAAACTCGGGAATCATTTCTATTTAAACAAGAATTGTTGCACTTCAGATAGGCACATACACATTACTTGGCCAAAAATCTCTTTTGAGTTTAAATACTGTCTATCTCATATGCATGCTCATCCAAACTATCTCTACTAATAGACTCTACCTACCAAGAGAGATCAACAGGTCTTTGATAGACTTAAAATGGGGTCTATAAGGGACATGGGTTAAAATGAAGGCCATTTTGAGATAGGAGGTAGTGTGACACAAAGGACAAACCTTCACACTGCAAACTGCTTGTTGGAACTTTAGAAAGTTGGGAGCAATCTTTCTAGACTCCAAATTCCTTCTATCTTCTTGGCATTAATCTGGATCTTGATTAGGACAGTTTTTTGCCCTTGCAAAAAGTTTGGTACCCAAATTCGTTTCTTTTCTTCTTCTCCCTTTTCTTTCTTTTTATTTTGAGCATTTTATCATTTTGTCCTTCTTCCTTGTAGGACTGTCAAGTACAAAACTTTCAAGAACTGGATGGTCTTTCTCCTTTTTCTCTGATTTTGATTGAATCTTTGGTTGGGTTGGACCAATTCAAGTCAAAATGTCCTTGTAAACCAAATAGAAGCCTTTTATTGCCTTAGGTAAAAGAGAACTCAGTTGGCTTTTTGAACCGCCTTTTTGGGTTTTATTTTCCTTCTCTCTCTTTTTTTTCATTTCTTCTTTTCTTTTTTTCCTTTTTTTTCTTTTGTCCTTTTCTTTTCCTTTCTTTTTCTCTTTTTTCTTTTTTCTTTTTGTTTTTTCTATTTCTAGCTCTAAAAGAGTTATCTTGTTTGCACCAACTTGGGTTTCCAAAAATGGATGAGTGGAGTGACATAAATCTTCTTTAACAGGGATAAATCATTCGTTTCTCTAATGTTATCTTGATATATTGGAGATATTATGAAAACTTTGACTACCCTTATAGTCTTGATAACATCAACTATCCTTATAGTTTTGGCTATGCATTCCTTTCTTTGATCTTCTTGCCCCTTTACCTTAGTGATCATAAGACTTGTCAAAAGTGTCACAACAGCTCAGGGTAGGTTGTTGGGATTATATGTCAATGAAAAGAAAGCTAAATTTTAGTGAACTTCAACTGCCCTTATGGTCTTGAGAACATCAACTATCCTTATGATCTTGACTATGCATTCCATTCTTTGATCTTCTTGCCTCTTCATCTTAGTGATCATAAGACTTGTCAAAAGTATCACAACAGTTTAGGGTAGATTGTTGTGGTTTGTAAGCCAATGAAAAGAAAGCTAAAATTTTACGAAGGCTTAAAGGGACAACTAGGGATTGATATTTAGTTGGGTGGATACTAGTTGTTGGTTAACCAAACAATGCTTAGATCATCTCTCCCTTAAATAAGTAGAGTTCAATTTCGCCTCTAAAATTTGTCAAAGCATGTTCTAAGACTGACTAGGACCTAGACAAAGGTAATTATGCAGGAGCCCTCTCTAAGTAAGCATACACAACTCAATGCTATAGAGCAATTCCCTCACCTAGTAAAGTCATTCAAGTCATGATGCATAAATATATTAATTCATGAACTATCAAGCTAGATTCCTCATCGGTTGAGCACCAAAATGAACAAAGACCAACAAAAATTTTGATGAAAAATACGATAGTTCCAATTAAATATTAAAGCAAAATTTGAAAAGCAACATTCAACCTAAGGAAAGTTTGTTGAGTTTAAGCTTTTTTTTCCTTTCACAGCTTCAATATCCCCATCTTGAAAGGATAATAAAAAAAAATCTTCTTCCAATCCTTTTCCTACCATGAAGGTTGCTGGTGGTGGCACTCTATTGAATTTTGGCAAAGGATTGTCTTTTGTGTTGGTCTTATCAGGCTCAGGCAGCTTACAACTGTCAATTAAATTTTGGATCTCATGTTTTAATCGCAAGCATTTGTCTGTCTTATGTCCTTGTATTTGATGAAACTCACAAAAGGCTTTAGTATTAAATTTTGGGAGTAAAGGATTCGGCAAAGGTCGAAGGGCCAGTGACTGTAATAGTCCCTTCTTTTGTAGCTTATTCAAGACCCAAGACAAAGGCTTCCCCAGATCTGAAAACTGCCTTCTATTTGCTTGACCAGTTGTATTGACATCAACTTCTTTTTGCGTGCTTTGATTGCTAGGATGATAATTCCCTTTCTCATTCCTTCTTATTGAAAAGCGATTCTTCTCCCTTTCCCACTCTTCAATTTGTAGACCAGCTTGGAGAAGATCTTTGAAGTCCCTTAAAAGGGTGTGAGACAGCCTGTCACGGAGGTTGGGCAGGACGCCTCTAACGATCATCCTTATTTGATCATATTCATCGGGCCTTTTCTTGAGTAAAGCAGCCTTATTTCTCCATCTTTTTACATAGTCCACAAAATTCTCATTTGGCCTTTGTCTAATGGACTCAACTTCCATTAAGGTAACTTTCAACTCGACATTATATCCATATTGCTGAATGAAAGCCTTGTATAACATGTCCCAATCTTTTTGAGTACTTTTCTCTAAGGTGTTGAACTAATTTTGGACAACAGGGTCCAATGAGAGCATGAAGTACCTTAGAGTTTGAGCCTTAGTAGCTCGGGCAGATTGCATAGCACTGATATATTGCTTCACATAGAGGTGAGGATTTTCGGTTCCATCAAACTTCGTAAAAGATGGCATCTTGAACTTGTATGGAACTTATTCGTCTAGCTCAAATAATTTGTCAACTTTGGACATTTCTTCGATTTTCAGCTTCTTCTCAAATTTATTTTCTAAGTCCGCAATCATCTTTTCAACATCAGAAGTCTCAGTCTTTTCAATAGTTGATCTTTCAACAATCTTCGGTTCTTTCTTTTTATCTTGAGAATCTTGGAAATATTGATCCCAATCATCATCATCATCAATGATCACCTTATCATCATTGAAAGCTATTTCACCAACTTTAGCCTTCCCTTAATCCTTTGTCTTCTTGGAGCTAGTAGACGCTTCGGTATTATTTCCTAAAATTGCAGCCAATTGGTTTTTTACGGTCTCGGCCATGACCTCTTTTATTTCTTCCATCTTGGCATTGAGGGCATCATCCACCATCCTTTAAATTTGTTCGGGCTCCATTGCTTTTGGTGAGCAAGTGATTGAGTCGTTGCTAGATTCTTTGTCTCCGGTGTAGGTCGAATTGTCGTAAGCTTTCAAACTGTCGTAATCCAGGGCTGCGTACCAGAAAGGATCAGTTATATGAGATGCAAATGTATGTATGTATGCATGTAAGCACAAACAATCAACAAATAAAGAAAAATAGGACGTTCCTTTCAACCTTATAACATCCACACACGAATGGCGAGTCTCTTTTCCTAGGTATATGGTTAACAAAATACCAACATGGGGTATATTGTTTTCGAATATTTCCCTCGGACGTTTCAACCAATAGTTATATTTTCAAAAATGAAAATCAATTTATGATAATTCCCATTAATTGGGTTTTAATCCATTTAACCAACTAATGTAGCTTTTATGCTATATTGGATTAAAATGAAATTAAGAGGTTTATTATAGATAGATTTCTCACTTGAAAAAGTAACTAATGATTCATGCTAAAAACAAGCTCATGGTTAATTATTTCTTAGTATAAACTAGGCTCACAATTGATTTTTGGTATTTCGTAATTGACCCAAATAATTTACAAGCTCTTTGTAACATAATTTTGTTTATAAGCCCATTGTAAAAAAAATTTAGAAAAAAACATATTTTGGGCGTTGTATTTGGGTCATGAGCAAAAGAATTTTTGATTTCTTTTTCAGAAAAGTTTTATGTCCAAAGACCATCTTGAAAAGTTTTGAAAATAACTTTGGTCTTTTGGACTGTAAAGAAATTTTTTTTTTGAACTTACAATGTACTTTGGTCATATTAGAAAAAGAGCAAACCAAATAAGCCATGATTTAAGCCAAGACAAATTAACCATAGTCAAACAACATGCATTTGGGGTAAAAACCTAAGGAAAGTAACTAGGCCAATTACATGAGCTTTAGTCTTTGGGTTAAAAAACTTAGGTTCCCATAGCAAGTATATACCAAATGGTACGAGGCTATGAGTGGTTATGCCATGCTTGATCACCATACCTTGAGTAAAAGTATTGTATCCCTTACATAACACAATATGGGTAACACGGGCATCCTAACTTACACACACGATGCAATATAATATGATGCAATGGATAATATCATTTAAGAAAGAATAGAATAATATAAAGACCAATGGAATTAACTTCTCTTATCCCCAGTGGAGTCGCCACTGTGAGCGGGGATTTTTGTAACACCCCTATATACCGTATACGTATACAGCATGCTGATACGATCGTAATATACGTATACTGAATATAGGTTGCCACTGTTTATAAATACACCAAACATACCTTTTAAAACCAATAAAAGAGATCCAAATTCACGAGAGTATTTATAAAACACAATAGTTAAAAACATTTAATTACTCCGCAGCGGAAATGGTAGAAATATTCACAATGACATAAACATTGAAATCAAAGTTACAAATATAAAATATATACATAAGTGGCAGCTTGATCTCTGATCTTTAAGTCCAAAAATAACTCCTCAATGTCTAGACTCACTCGGTCTAGTGGAACTCTCAGGTTCTTCTCTGACACCTGCGCGAAGAACCACAATCGCGCTAAGCCTACGGCTTAGTAATACAAGCTATAATATCAATATGCCATGGTGCAATGTTCAAGTCATACTATCAAATTATGTTCATATATCATAACATTATATCATTTCTCCAATTCATAATCACATTATAACAAACACAAGCATGGGCCCAAAATGACACTAATATGTTATTCAAGGTTCAGAGTAACTGTTTTGGTCCAATATCACAGCTCATCAAGCCCGTAGGCAATATATATCATATCTCTATCCATGGATAGCGTAACAGACCCAGTCTCTTGGACCATCAACTCATAAATATGAGGAGATCCTCAACCCGGCTAGACTGTTACTAAATTTCAATTGGAAAATAGCTTACGGGCCATCCCATTTCGCCTATCCAATGATTCATTTCACATTTTTCAACTGGAACCAGCTTACGGGCCATCCCATTTCGCCTATCCAGTGATTCACATTTTCAATTGGCATCGATTTACGGGCCATCCCATTTCACCGATCCAATGATTCATAGGCATGCCGCCAAATACAGTACTCTGAAAATTGAATCAACATATTATACACACAATCATTTTATTTAGTTTCATATTTCAATTCATTTCTCATTTAACATTTCTTAGCCAATCATCATGGCTTCATATCTCATATAAGCAAGCATACCTCAACCATTTCATTCACATCATTATTATCAACCACATTGATTTCACATTTCATCATATCTCAACATGGCATATACTTAACAATTCACATTATACACAAAATAACATTATTTATATGTATGAACAATATAATGCAATACTCAACACATTTACATTCATATGCATTGAGTCTCAACATGTATATGCATTAATGAAGAACTTGTACTTACCTTAACAACAACCCTCACAACTCTAAACACTTCTTTCTTCAAGAATCTATCACCTCTTGAATATGGGTAAATTCACCTTCTTCACAACCTATTCCAAAAGAATAAAGAAACCCTCTTAAGCTCATGAGGTTTAGAACCAACTAAGGCAAAACCCTAAACTGGACACGCTCACCCACACGACCGTGTTCCTGACCGTGCCCTAACTCTTCAACACAGAAACATTTACACGCTCAACAGCACGGGCGTGTTCATCGGCGTGTAATACATTATGTCTCTCAAAAGTATTGACACGCCCAACATCATGCACGTGCTCCTGGCCGTGTAATTTCTCCAAAATCACAGTAGCTATGACACGCTAACTAACACGGGCGTGCTCATGGCCGTGTCTCACCTACTGCCTCAAACACAATTGACACGCCTAACAATCCTGGACGTGCCCATGGGCGTGTCCGACCAAAAACCCAGATTCCGGCCAAACCACAATCAAACCAACAAACAACACTCTTTCATCATCTTTCACTTCAACATAACTCAACTAGACACACCCAAAACCATAATGAACTTGCCAAGAACATCAAAACAACTCAAAACACACACATTAAACACAAATCACAAACCATACTCATTATTTCAAACCCATAACACCAACACATCTCTACCTTACCAACAACCTTACTCTTTCCTTCAATCAAACCCCAAAATCCAAAAACCAAAGAACCAAGCACTCAAAAACACATCTCAAACACACAACTCAAACCATCAAATATCCAATCAACTCAAAACAACACAAAGAGTCAAGAAAGAACTTACCAAGGATGGAGAACTCTTAAACCTTCAACTTGTTCTCTTGAAAACTCTTCTACTCTTGATCTTGCAAGGATAAATCTCTTCCTCTCTCTCTTGTTTCTGCTAGCCGAAGAACAAAGGAAAAGAAATGGAAAAAGGAAAGAAAGGAATGGGTTGTCACGTAAGAAAGGAAAGAAGAGAAGCCAAAGACAAATTCAAACCTTCTCTCTCCAACAACTTTCCTTCAAATCCTCTCCACCTTTCATTTAATATTAAACAATTAAAATATCTTTTCCCACTACACAAAACTCACTTAAATAATTCTTAAACACAATTAAATAATAACAATAATCTCTTCCTTTGACTTGCAACCATATATAACTCATATACACCACATATACACTTTCTCATATTCCTTATTCTCTTACCATTAAGCTTATACACATAATCCAGTTAATATCAACAATTAATCCAATTCTCCTAGGGTACAATTTGGGATATTACAATTCTTCCCCTCTTAAAAGAAATTTCGTCCTCGAAATTACCTGAAATCAAGTCCGAAACAAATGAGGATACTGGTCTCGCATAGTTTGCTCATTTTCCCAAGTAGCCTCTTCTTTTGCATGGTTCTTCCATAGAACTTTTACCAATGGCACTTTCTTGTTTCTCAATTCCTTCACTTCATGTGCCAAGATAGCAATTGGTTCTTCTTCAAATGTTAGATCTGAACTAACTATAACAGATTCAATTGACAGCACATGAGATGGATCCGACCTGTACCTCCTCAACATAGAAACATGGAATACATTATGGATCCTATCCAACTCAGGTGGCAAAGCAAGTCGATAAGCAACTGGTCCTACTCTTTCCAATATCTCATATGGTCCAATGAAACGAGGATTCAATTTTCCTTTATGACCAAACCTCAAGATCTTTTTCCAAGGAGATACTTTCAAAAATACTTTCTCTCCTACACTATACTCAATGTCTCTCCTCTTCAAATCCGAATAAGACTTCTGTCGGTCTGAAGCTGATTTCAATCTATCTCAAATGATCTTTACTTTTTCCTCAGTCTCTTTAACCAAATCAGGACCAATTAACTTACCTTCACCAATTTCATTCCAACACAAGGGTGTCCTACACCTTCTTCCATACAATGCTTCGAATGGTGCCATCCCAATACTCGATTGATGACTGTTATTGTAAGCAAAATCCACAAGAGGCAAAAATATATCCCAACTTCCAGAGAAATTAATGACACAGCTTCTTAACATATCTTCAATAATCTGTATCACTCTCTCTGACTGCTCATCCGTCTGCGGATGGAAAGCAGTACTAAAGTGCAGTCGAGAACCCAAAGCTCTATGCAAACTCTTCCAAAATCTCAAAGTAAACCTCGGATCTCGATCAGACACTAAAGAAATTGGGATTCCATGCAATCTCACAATCTCATGGATATACAGCTCAGCTAATCTCTCAAGAGAGTAATCCATCCGAACTGGAAGAAAATGAGCTGTCTTAGTCAACCTGTCAACAACCACCCAAATAGCATCTTGTTTCCTTTGGGTCAAAGGTAACCCTGAAACAAAATCCATTGTTACTCTGTCCCATTTCCATTCAGGCACTGACAAAGGTTGAAGCAACCCAGATGGAACTTGATGCTCTGCTTTAACCCTCTGACATGTGAGACATCTAGACACAAACTCCGCAATGTCTCTCTTCATATCAGACCACCAATAATGCTGTCTCAAATCATGGTACATCTTCGTACTGCCCGGATGCATAGCAAACACTGATTGGTGTGCTTCTTCTAAAATAATCTTCCTCAAGTTATCATCCTCAGGAACACACAATCTATTCTTCAACCACAAACTACCATCATCTCTCACAACAAAATCTCGGCTCTCTCCTTTTGGCAATCAGAAACAACCTTCTGAATTTTCTTATCAGCCAACTGAGCCTCCTTAATCTGATCTAACAACACTGGTCTCAATTGTAATTGTGCCAACAATGCACCATCATCACAAGATATGAAACTAGCATGAAAAGCCCTCAACTCAACAAGCAACGAGAGCGAAAACACAGTCAAACCTGCTAAAGACTTCCGACTCAAGGCCTCAGCAACAACATTTGCTTTACCTGGATGATAATCAATCAAACAGTCGTAGTCTTTAATCAATTCCAACCATCTTCTCTGACGAAGATTAAGTTCCTTCTGAACTCCCAAATATTTCAAACTTTTATGGTCGGTATAGATAAAGCATTTCTCTCCGAACAAATAATGTCGCCATATCTTCAAAGCAAACACAATTCTCAAATGCTTGTCATGCTCTTCCTCATTCCGAGAATACACCAAAATATCATCTATAAACACCACCATAAACTGATCAAGATAGGGCCTAAACACCCTATTCATCAAATCCATGAAAGCTGCAGGTGCATTCGTCAAACCAAAAGGCATCACCAAAAATTCATAATGCCCATACCTGGTTCGAAAAGCTGTCTCCGACACATCTTCAGCTCGGACCCGCAATTGATGGTACCCTGATCTCAAAACAAATCTTAGAGAATACTGCTGCTCCCTTCAACTGATCAAAGAGATCATCAATCCTAGGCAAAGGATACTTATTCATGATAGTCACTCTATTCAATTGCCTATAATCGATACACAATCTCATAGTACCATCCTTCTTCTTTACAAACAACACAGGAGCTCCCCATGGTGAAACACTAAGGTGAATGAATCCTTTATCTAACAACTCCTGTAATTGCACCTTCAATTCTCTCAGTTCAACAGGTGCCATTCTATAAGGAGTAATAGAGATAGGAGTGGTACCCGGCAACAAATCAATACCAAACTCCACCTCTCTCTCAGGAGGCAATCCTGGCAACTCCTCTGGGAAAACATCCGGAAACTCAGCAACTGTGGCTATGCTATCAAGTTGAGAACCTACCACCCTGGTATCTAAGACATGAGCAAGATAGGCATCACACCCTTTTCTGATCAACCTCCTAGCTGAAACAGCTGAAATCAACGAGGATGCAAGTTGCTTCTGCTCGCTAGATACCATCACAATTCTATCATCACTAGTTCTCAAAGTAACATTCTTCCTCTTACAATTTACCACAGCTCCATGTCTAGATAACCAATCCATAACCAAAATCAAATCATACTCCTTAAATGGCATCTCAATCAAATCACCAAGAAATTTTTCACCCTGAACCACAATTGCACACTCTCGGTGCACCTTACTAACAATCATACTATGCCCTAACGGATTTGTCACCAAAACATCGAATCCTAAGGATTCAGCATGCAATTTAGACATAGGCAAAATAGATGCACTAATATATGAATGAGTGGATCCAGGGTCAATTAAAGCAATAACAGAGATGCCAAATAAAGAGAAAATACCAGCAATGACAGCTGAAGCATCTGGCTGTCTCTGCATTACATAAACTCTCTGGGATGGTCCGGCCTCATCAGGTCTACTGTCTCTAAATGAAGATCCTCCCCTCTGACTGAACCCAGATCTACCCCCTCTGCCAAAACTCCTGCCTCCTCTACCTCCTCTGCCAAAACTGGGTCGAGAAACTACAGAATCCACTGACCTCTGTTCCTGCATCTCAGGACACTCTCTAATGAAATGATCAGGCGATCCACAACGAAAACACACACCTGATCCACCAATCCTCTGACAACCACCCACATGGATCTTACCACAAAGCTCACATACCCGTGGAGTAGATCTCTGAATCACTGGGGTAGGAGCACTAGCTACAGAAGCTGTAGATCGTGATCTCTGTCTCGAATACTGTATTGACCTACCAGTCGGCCTCTGACTCCTCCCAACTCTGGGAACAAAGCTGCCTCTACCCCTCTTAACAGATGAAGACCCTGCCTCAAACTGGGGCCTTCTCACTCTAACCTCCTCTTCAGAAGCAGATGCTGCAATGTCCTGGGCTCTCTCCACACTCCTAGCTGCAGCAACAAGCTGGGAGAAATCCTGATATCTGGAACCAGCCACAAGACACATAATAGAGGGCCTCAATCCCCCTTCAAATCTCCTGCATCTGTCAATCTCATCAGATATAATACCACCTGCATAATGGCTCAACCGGATAAATTCAACCTCATACTCTGTTACTGTCCGGTGATCCTGTCTCAAACTCAGAAACTCCGTTTTCTTCATATCTTTATACTCCCTTGGAGTATACTTCCGCTCAAACTCCCTGAGAAAATCAGCATAAGATAGGGTAGGTGGATCGTCTAAGGCATGAGGCACAGTCTTCCACCAGTCATAGGCGTCCTTCTACAGTAATGACCTGATATAATCAAATTTTTCTTCAGGTGTGGCTTGTAACTGAATAAAGATCCTCTGTACTTTGTCTAACCATTGTTCAGCCACTGCCGGGTCTATAGTACCCAGAAAATCTTCTGCTCCAAACTTCCTCAATTTATCATACTGCCTGACTGATACCTGAGGCTGAGGTGGTGGTGGCGGTGGTTGCACTGGAGCTTGTCTCATTACTTCCATCATATTCCTGAACCAAGCTGGTGGAACCTCATCACCAACTGGTCCCCCTGCCCCAGAAGCAGGTGCCTCCCCAGCTCTATCAATTCTAACCTCATCTCTATACTCATCCGGAGCTATACTCTCCGCACTTCCCTCAACAGACTGACGCGAATGAGGATCCATCACAATCTAAATCTGCAAATATAGCAGAATACACCTTATTAAAGATCAGAGTCTGCCAATACTAAGTATATATTTTACTCAAAAACCAACTTTTCAAATCAAAATACTCTTTTTCTTACAGTTTACCTAGGTTGAGAATCTCAAACCTAGGCTCTGATACCAAAATAATTGTAACACCCCTATATACCGTATACGTATACAGCATGCTGATACGATCGTAATATACGTATACTGAATATAGGTTGCCACTGTTTATAAATACACCAAACATACCTTTTAAAACCAATAAAAGAGATCCAAATTCACGAGAGTATTTATAAAACACAATAGTTAAAAACATTTAATTACTCCGCAGCGGAAATGGTAGAAATATTCACAATGACATAAACATTGAAATCAAAGTTACAAATATAAAATATATACATAAGTGGCAGCTTGATCTCTGATCTTTAAGTCCAAAAATAACTCCTCAATGTCTAGACTCACTCGGTCTAGTGGAACTCTCAGGTTCTTCTCTGACACCTGCGCGAAGAACCACAATCGCGCTAAGCCTACGGCTTAGTAATACAAGCTATAATATCAATATGCCATGGTGCAATGTTCAAGTCATACTATCAAATTATGTTCATATATCATAACATTATATCATTTCTCCAATTCATAATCACATTATAACAAACACAAGCATGGGCCCAAAATGACACTAATATGTTATTCAAGGTTCAGAGTAACTGTTTTGGTCCAATATCACAGCTCATCAAGCCCGTAGGCAATATATATCATATCTCTATCCATGGATAGCGTAACAGACCCAGTCTCTTGGACCATCAACTCATAAATATGAGGAGATCCTCAACCCGGCTAGACTGTTACTAAATTTCAATTGGAAAATAGCTTACGGGCCATCCCATTTCGCCTATCCAATGATTCATTTCACATTTTTCAACTGGAACCAGCTTACGGGCCATCCCATTTCGCCTATCCAGTGATTCACATTTTCAATTGGCATCGATTTACGGGCCATCCCATTTCACCGATCCAATGATTCATAGGCATGCCGCCAAATACAGTACTCTGAAAATTGAATCAACATATTATACACACAATCATTTTATTTAGTTTCATATTTCAATTCATTTCTCATTTAACATTTCTTAGCCAATCATCATGGCTTCATATCTCATATAAGCAAGCATACCTCAACCATTTCATTCACATCATTATTATCAACCACATTGATTTCACATTTCATCATATCTCAACATGGCATATACTTAACAATTCACATTATACACAAAATAACATTATTTATATGTATGAACAATATAATGCAATACTCAACACATTTACATTCATATGCATTGAGTCTCAACATGTATATGCATTAATGAAGAACTTGTACTTACCTTAACAACAACCCTCACAACTCTAAACACTTCTTTCTTCAAGAATCTATCACCTCTTGAATATGGGTAAATTCACCTTCTTCACAACCTATTCCAAAAGAATAAAGAAACCCTCTTAAGCTCATGAGGTTTAGAACCAACTAAGGCAAAACCCTAAACTGGACACGCTCACCCACACGACCATGTTCCTGACCGTGCCCTAACTCTTCAACACAGAAACATTTACACGCTCAACAGCACGGGCGTGTTCATCGGCGTGTAATACATTATGTCTCTCAAAAGTATTGACACGCCCAACATCATGCACGTGCTCCTGGCCGTGTAATTTCTCCAAAATCACAGTAGCTATGACACGCTAACTAACACGGGCGTGCTCATGGCCGTGTCTCACCTACTGCCTCAAACACAATTGACACGCCTAACAATCCTGGACGTGCCCATGGGCGTGTCCGACCAAAAACCCAGATTCCGGCCAAACCACAATCAAACCAACAAACAACACTCTTTCATCATCTTTCACTTCAACATAACTCAACTAGACACACCCAAAACCATAATGAACTTGCCAAGAACATCAAAACAACTCAAAACACACACATTAAACACAAATCACAAACCATACTCATTATTTCAAACCCATAACACCAACACATCTCTACCTTACCAACAACCTTACTCTTTCCTTCAATCAAACCCCAAAATCCAAAAACCAAAGAACCAAGCACTCAAAAACACATCTCAAACACACAACTCAAACCATCAAATATCCAATCAACTCAAAACAACACAAAGAGTCAAGAAAGAACTTACCAAGGATGGAGAACTCTTAAACCTTCAACTTGTTCTCTTGAAAACTCTTCTACTCTTGATCTTGCAAGGATAAATCTCTTCCTCTCTCTCTTGTTTCTGCTAGCCGAAGAACAAAGGAAAAGAAATGGAAAAAGGAAAGAAAGGAATGGGTTGTCACGTAAGAAAGGAAAGAAGAGAAGCCAAAGACAAATTCAAACCTTCTCTCTCCAACAACTTTCCTTCAAATCCTCTCCACCTTTCATTTAATATTAAACAATTAAAATATCTTTTCCCACTACACAAAACTCACTTAAATAATTCTTAAACACAATTAAATAATAACAATAATCTCTTCCTTTGACTTGCAACCATATATAACTCATATACACCACATATACACTTTCTCATATTCCTTATTCTCTTACCATTAAGCTTATACACATAATCCAGTTAATATCAACAATTAATCCAATTCTCCTAGGGTACAATTTGGGATATTACAATTTTTGCCCCCACTCCCGGTGGAATAGTTCTTGCTAATTTGGCACTATTTAGGCTCAGGGCCTCAGAGAACACGGACCTAAGTTCGGAGAAAATGAAGTCGCCACCCGAACAGGCCGAGAAAAGGAAAGGGGTGGATGACTTAATTCCTAAGGAATCCCCAACCCCCTAATGGGTTCGGAAAGTTGGGTACGTGTGGGGAAGGTGAGAAATGGCCCAGCACCCCCACAATGCCCGATTCATTGGAACCAGCGTCCTTTACATGTCTTAATATTATAAAATTCTTAAATATAATAATATTACCCATATTACACACAACAATTGAAATAAAGCATCATTATATTAAAATCAAAGCAATGTCTAAGCACAACAAATAAACGGACAACCATCCGAGGATGGAAACATGTCCTTACATCGTTCGTCTAAACTAATAGAATACCCACAAAAAGGCAGAAACATGTCCTTTACATTGGTCTAAAATATAAAAGCAATTTAAATTACATAAAACTTAATTAATGAGATACCCACAAAGTGAAAACATACCTCTTACAACATTTGAAAATCAAAATAAACCAATAAAAGTAAATAACCATTCATCATCAATCAAAATATATAATAAACATTCATCCATGATAAATTAAGTAAATCAAGCATTGAAAATAAATCAATCACCAAAGCATATAATAGACTACATAATCAAATCTAAAAAAAAATAAAGCAAGTAAAGATACAAGTCAGGGTTACTGTTTCTATTTAAAATTCTTTAATTAATATTTTGGGTTTTTAGGATTTTAATATTACATTTGTTATTTGTTTAGCCTACTGTAAAGGTTTTGAAAATTTGAAATGGATTAGGGTTTCATGAATCAAATTAGGGTTTATGGGTAACATTATGAAATTAGGGTTTTGGAATATTGAAACATTTAGGTTTATAATTCTTGGTTACTAGATTATTATTTTGGATTTACTGTATTGGGTTTGAATGTTGAAGTTTATAAGGTTTTAAGGATTAGGGTTTAGGAAAACTAGGGTTTACGGTTTTAGTTTTGAGAGAATTAGGGTTTAGGAAAACTTAGGGTTTAGATTAACTCGTTTGGGGTTTACTGTCTTGGTTTTGGAATTGAAGAAAATAGTTTAGTTTTATAAAGTAATTATGATTTTTTTAGAAATTGTAATTGCGTTGGAAAAATTTCTTTGGCGAAAATTGCGACGGGATGCGAGAGCTGCGAGGAATTGCGTGGAAAATTGCGGGGCGCGGCCAGAAGCCATTTCGTCCAATGACTTTCGGCGACAAAATTTTTTATCTCCGATTTTTCCATCGCCGATTTTTATTTTTATTTATTTATTTATTTATTTATTTTTTATTAGTATAATAATTTTTAAAAATTATAAAAAATAAATACTAAAACAAATATTATTTAATTAAGATAACACAAAAATTATTTTGAACTAAATAAAAAATAACAGACCGGACTGGGTCAAAAATTAAGGATCTACACAAGTCATATCTAATAATATTATGACAATATATTAGATGTAAAATTATTTAAAAATTATTTAAAAATTATATTATTTTAAATAAAAATAATATAAAAACTCTAATTTTTTTAATAAAAAAAACACTTAAATTCTAATTTCTAAAGTTACCTAATTAATTAAAATTCTAGTAATTTACGATAATACTTCTAAATTTTTTCATAACAAATTCTAATTAATTTTTCTAAATACTTATTTTTTTACAATAATATTACAGGTAAATTATTTAAAATGTAAAATTATTTTACCTAATTATTTAAAACTCTAATTTTTTAATAAAAAAATTACTTAAATTCAAATTTATTTTATTACCTAATTACTTTTATTAACTATTTTTCATAAAAATACCTCTAAATTTTTCTATAACAAATTCTAATTAATTTTCCAAAATACTCATTTTTATAATAATATTAGAGATGAATTATTCAAAGTTTTGTTTTTTTTACCTAATTATTTGAAACTCCAATTTTTTAATAAAAAATTACTTAAATTCAAATTAATTTTTTTTTACATAATTACTAATATTAACTATTTTTTTACAAAAATACCTCTAAAATATTTTCATAAAAAATTTATATTAATTTTTCAAAATGCTTTTCTTTACAATAATATTAGATGTAAATTATTTAAAACTTTATATTATTTTACATTATTCACTAAAACTCCAACTTTTAAATAAAAAATTACTTAATTTCAAATTAATTTTATTACTTAATTTCTTGTAAAATCTACTTTTTCACAAAAAAAAATACATCTAAATTGCCGTTAAAAAAACTTACATTAATTTTTCAAAATACTAGTTTTTTCACAATAGTATTAGAGTTAAATTATTTAAAATTTGTATATTATTTTACCTTATTAACTAAAACTCTAATTTTTTAATAAAGATTACTTAAATTTAAATTAATTTTATTACATAATTCTTATATTAATTACTTTTTTTTTTACAAAAATACCTCTAAATTGTCATTAAAAGTTTTTTATTAATTTTTCAAAATACTCATTTTTTTATAATATTAGAGGTAAATTACTTAAAACTTTATATTATTTTACCTTATTCACTAAAACTCCAATATTTTTAATAAAAAATTACTTAAATTCAAATTAATTTTATTACCTAGTTACTTGTATTAACTAATTTTTTATAAAAAAAAGTACATCTAAACTACAGTTAAAAAATTTATATTAATTTTTATTTTTAAGTTATTTTTACATTATAGACTATTTGGTGTCTTTTTTTAGAAAATTAAGTCTTTCTTTTTCAAAATTATTTTATAATTTTTAACAGAAATAAGAAAAATATAATCTTGATAAATTAAATTTATACTGAATATAAAAGAAATATATTTTTGATAAAATATAACAGAGAAATTACAGTGATATGTTTTTGATAACAATATAACAGAGAAATTACAGTAATATATTTTTGATAACAATATAACAGAGAAATTACGGTAATATTTTTTGATAAAAATATAACAGTGAAATTACAATAATGTATTATCCAAAATTTAAAAAAATTACAATAATATATTATGCAAAATTACAAAAACAACAAAATACAAGCCTCAATTAGAAAATAAATCATCAAAAAAACATATTATCCAATTTATACAAAATAAAATAAAACATCATGAAACTAAATCAAAATAAAAAAAAATGGGAAAAAAAGAGAAATACCTGGATAGAGAAAGAGATAACCCAAACTGTAAAAAATGCAAGTCAAATTAGACACTCATATTCTAAAAAAAATCACATTATAAAAAAACTAAAAAAATAAAAACTAAATATTTATCTTACTTGTAGAGAGAGAGTGTTCATTTGACTTAGAGCTTGAAGGAAGCATAGGATCTTGACATGTAAGTAACCTTTTGACAGAAGGACCAGGGTCAATGGCAGAGAGATATGTAACTTCTTTAGGAAGTGAAACTGTTTTAGAAACTTGTTGAGTACACGAACTTTGCCCAACCTCTCTCCGATGGAGTTTCTCAAAAACCAATAAGGGGAGTGATAATACATTCTGTCTAGCTGGACTGACTGTTGCATTCTGTCTAGCTAGACTGACTGCACTATGCTCTTGTCTAAAGCCAGGGTTACCCCAAGGACTATCACTACTGCTTCCTGTTGCTCGGAGCCATGGCCCAAACTGATAATCAACATTATTAAGATCTTCACAAGAGTTTCTATCAGCACAGTATTTAACTACTTGGCCAATTCCACCACAGTAAAAACAAAATTCTCCCAGCTTCTCATAGCGTAAACCCACCCGCTTAGGTTCCTTTTCTACAGACTTAATGTGGAAGCCTAGCAACAAAGGCTTCTCAACCTCAACCTATACCTTCAGCCTAAAACAAGAACACCAACCTATTCTCTTATGATGACTCTGGTCTATTTCTATTAATCCAGTAAATAGATCTCCTATTTTCTGAGCATTATCTCTAGACATTAGAGCTGGGGCAAGGTTACTTATCTGAATCTAGAAAGCTACCTTCAAAAAAATCCACTTTGTCAATGGTAAGTTCACGGCTCCACTCTTTAATGGCAAAAAGAGAGTTGGACATATTCCAAGGGCCTTGTTCTAAAGCCTACTGAGCTTCTTCTCTCCTTTGAAACTTCATGGCAAAAAGGTTCCACGCCCTCTTTTAAATATTGAAACCTTTTGTCATTCTCTATGCTTTTTCTGAACAGCTTCCCTGCAAGTATAGTCACCTCTGGATCAAGGAAATCTCCTGGGTCCAGCTGCAGATCAAAAGTGATTTCAGTGCAGACTAAGGAATTTGTTTTCATGATAATGTCATTTATATCATCAGTAATGGTATTCGTGGTTAAGGAAGACAAGATGAAAAGATAGGATTATAAAATGAAGAATAACTGAGAACAATCAAAAGAGATGGATGAAAAAAAGGAGGTAATATTAAACATTCTATGGGACCGTCAATTTAGGTGGAAGAAGGGAGGATGAATTTAATGCTATTCTTTCCCAACGCCAACCAGCTGGCAAGGTTTATTTGTCAGGTAGGTAGGTGCAAAGGGGCTAACTAGAATAAGACCGAGTGGTGAAAAAGGATATCCAACTGTGTGGAAGAATCACTCAACACAACGAAAGAGATGGAGTAATATATATTTATTTATAAGTTGATTAAATATTCTATATGTTATTTAAATGTTGTAGGAAGAGAAAAAAAAACGAAATAAGTCTAAGTTGCATTAACATAGGCAAAATTAGCTCTACTTCTCAATCTCATGCAATCTTTAATCACATACAGAACAATTATGCTCAATGCTAACACGAGTTGCTATTGATCTGGAGAAGATTCGCTGGTAAAATCTGAGCAAACAACAATGGCTCTGAAAGCAAATTCTAAGTGTTTATGCACTCTCGTTGTCTAAGTCCACTCTTGTAGTTAACTATAACATCCTACTGACGAGGAAAATTTCATGGCCTTGCACTGCGCTTCTTATAAAATCTTTATCGTCCAATCATCAACAATCCGAACCATAGGTTTGTATGGTTACAACAGATGGTCCACGCCCAACACCACCTTGAATCCTGACTGTCCCTAGCTCAATTTCAACCTTTTGATTTGCTGGTTCAATTAGTGCACTCTTTGGCCCATGAGAGTATCCTAGCAGTATAATTCTTTCAATTACACATGCTGACGAAAATTTTGATATACCATTGATGGTGGGAGCCACGTTCATGGATGTAAGCTTGCCCTTTGAGAAAATGAAACGGCGGTGGATGTAGGCCCCTTGCATAAATTCAAAACTTTAACCATCATCAACATAGAGCTCGCCTTCAGCTGCTTGGGAACTATTTAGTGCAATCACCTAAAATAAAAAAGATAAGATTAGAATCAACAGTGGTTAATGCTAGGCGCAAAAATATGGTCAAACATTAGATATCTCTAGTCAAGGACAGAACAAAACCATAGTAGCCAATCCATTGACAAGTCACTTTAAAGATATTTAAGACATGAGGAACTTCACTGAAGTGTTTCTATGCCCCAATTCAAAAGTTATTCCACAGGAAAGAGAACCAAATTATAATGTTTTGATATTCCAAAGTCTATCCAAATGAAGCTCGTCTGTAACTTAAAAACAATGCTAAATTGGAAAACTCAACTTTCAGACAGTTTAAAGAGAATATGAAGCACCCAACACCAGAGGACTGTCATCGATAATCATCCATATAGACAGATGCGGAAGGCGAGAAAATTGAGGCTTAGAGTAGCCTTGTCCAGGCTCAAAACTAGATTGCAACCTACCCTCATTTATAATGACCACAAAAAATATAGATCCTATATATTTGGGACAAAAATGAGAGTGAGCAAGGAAGACAAATGTACGGATGAAAGTTGCCTTATTGCTCAGAATGACACTTAGAGAGAGCATTTCATAGGTGCTTCATTTTACGCCTGCTAATTTTACACTTTTTGTTTTTTTTTTTCCTTGTAACTGAATGCAGGGTGAAGTCTTACATTCTCATGCCAAAGTTAAATTTGGTTGAAGCTTCTTCTTCTCTTGATATCCACTGCACTTGCCTCCACCAGATTGGTATTTGGTATACTTTTGTTAAATATAAGATTATATAAAATGCCAAATTCATGTAACAAGAAGACAGGTAATCTATAGCTATGGCAAGCAAAATCATGACCAGTGCACAAAATTAACCAGCATAAATGTGAATAAGGTTACCTAAATGGAGGATCACTTGTGCATGTGGAAAAACAGTGAGAACACAAAACATCCATGTCCAGACACAGTGGATCAGATTGTGCAAAGAAGAAAGGAAGAGAGGGAGAGAAAGAGAGAGGGTGGGGGAGTTGGGTGTTGAGTTGGTGGATGTTGTAAGCAGCCAGGCTTCAGTGAGAGCAAAATATAATTAAACTAAATGCCAATTTAATGAAATACATACAAAACATTTATACCGGATCAAAGAAAGAACCATCACAAAGATTTTTCTAGTATCCTATAACATAGCAAATTAGTTTTAATCAGTAAAAAGCTAAGTTGGAACTATAAAATCAAAACCAAAAAAATTCAAAGCGTATCATGTTTCAACAATGCTACATTACAACAATAACAATGTCTGAAATTTGCACAACTAAGATTGATTGATTCTCTACCGTTTTGCATATTAGCACTAATTTTAACATTCCAAGCTGCTAATGATCCATAATCTGGATAATGTGATCCAAAATACAAATAACTAGAGATGGCAATGGTTTCTTGTAACCGAAGTTCTCATACCCAGCCATTCAATCAGTCAGTAAAAGCAGAAAGCCATGAGTTTAAGGTTCAACTGTAGCCAAACTGAGGTTGAACAAGAATTGAATTAAATAACTCATAAAAACTTGTTAAATTAGATGGAAATAGTAAATCATTATTAGGAATTACTTATAAATAAAGAAAACATTAAGGTTGATGATATTGAAACGAATAGTTAAAAAATCAGTTCAGTTAAATTTACATATGACAGTTTATAATAAATCATTTAAAAATTTTTATTAGAATTTGTATTTTAGAAAACTATAGTGGGCTATAAAAGAAATAGTTGAAACAAAGTTTTAAAAAATAATAATTATTGTATTTTATAATGACAATATAAAAAAGTAGCAATTTAATATGTTTTCTACATTTAAATTTTAATAGTTATAATTTAATATTACAAAAAAAAAGTTACGCAAAAAGCAAATTTATATTTAGCCTTTAAATATAATTTAGAACAGAAGGGTCATCTAATTCTTGAGCTCAAATGATTATGCAATTCAAGCACCAATAGCAGCAATTATGTGCAAACTATTTGTTTTTTTCACCGAGATGATGTGGCAGTTTGAACTACTAACATTGTCCTCCAAAAACCCCATGTTACCCACATGACTAGTTGGAGAGCAATCAAAAAGTTTCTGGAGCATCTTCAAGTTTAGGTATTGTTCCTCCAATGATCGTAGTACCAAGCACTTGCATCTATAGTTTTTTTATCCTAGTGGATCTTTGTTTCATTTAATAAAAGTTTTGAATCTAGAGAAGAAAGGGGAGAATGCACATTTGCTTGAAACAGTTCCAAATATGGATTTCACTTCCACATATTGGGGGCAACACAGGAGACACAGGAGAAATTTTTATTTTTCCTGCAGGAAATCTTTAGAATTACCACTGCTTAGCTTTCAATTCGCGTGTAATTTCCATTTTTTATACATAGAGAGAGAGAGCGGGGGGGGTGGGATGGTCCCAATTCCAGATTCATCCAGTCTGACCACTCCAGGCTCAACAAAGTTGCTAGTAACAATGCTTGTGAAGATGTCAGTTAGTTGACATTATATATCCAGTAACTTAACTTTTTTTCGGGCGCAAGACTAAAAAATATATATGAATATGAAAGTCCTGAACCTAGGTTGTAAAAAGTAGATGAGACAAGCATGTAAAAAAGGGTATCAGATATCAATTACATACCAGAGTGTAAGGATCATTCATCATCTGTGTGGAGCTTCTACGATACCGGTCTTTCCTTGATATTATAGATCCAGCCCTTTGGAAAGCGGGAACACTATCCTCTGAAACCTCCAACTTTTGGGTTTTACCTTCTTTAAATGCAGTTCCAGTTTTAAGGTCATACCAATATTCTTTCCCAGGCAAATAGACAGACGCATGTTTTGCTCGCTGGTGGGAAGAAATTATAATTTCAAATTTAAGAGACCGAAAAAGAGAACTGAAGGGGAAAATACTCAAAATTGATATAGGATAAAATATATGGTTACAGTGGTACCTCAGTGTAGATTCCTTGCACCAGAAGACTGCTTCCAACCATGAAAGCTTCATCATTGCTGAAAGTATGTTCATCATAAGGGAACTGTAACACCCCTATACCCCGTATACGTACACAGCATGCTTATACGATCGTAATATACGTATACTGAATATAGAAATGCCACGTTATACTTAACAAATGACACATCCCTTTTTAAAAACATAACCAAATTTAAATCATTTAAATTTTGTGATAAAAGATAAAAGATAAAATATTCATTTAAAAGCAGCGGAAATAAATCAAATATTTTCAAATACAAATACATTAAGATCCAAATTTACAAGACATGAAATATATATATGATTGGCAGCTCTTCTCTGATCTTTAAGTCCAAACTCAACTCTTCAGTGTCTAGACTCACTTGGTTTCGAAGAACTCTCGGGTTCAACCATGTTACCTGCGCGATGAACCACAATCGCGCTGAGCTAACAGCTCAGTAGTGCAACTAATACAACCATGATGCTTTAATGCGATGCACATGTCACCATTATACATTTCATAAACCATACATAATCATATCACATTTCATAATTATATATTAGATCTTATTATTCAATTGTTTCTTCATTCATAAATCACATATTACAATTAAGACAGACACGGGCCCAAAACTCACTAATATGTTATTCAAAGTTCAGAGTTACTGCTTTGGTCCATATTGACACCTTGTGTCTAGCCCCGTAGGCAATATATATATCCATGGATAATCAACTAGATTTGAGTTTACGACCCGGTCATTTCACTCAATCTAGTTTCAATAATATGTTTTTGAGGTTTACGACCCGGTCATTTCACCCCAAAAACATCACATTTCACATTTATCAACTGGATTCGGCTTACGACCCAGTCATTTCACCTATCCAGTTATTCATAGGCATGCCGCCAAACTCAGAACTCTGAAAATTGAATAAACATATTAGACATAGAATTATTTCATTTATCTCTTTATCAATCTCTTTCTCAATTCACTTTACATTTCATTTCCATACTCATAGCCAACACTCATGGCCTCATATCTTTCACATTTCATCATCATATAAACAAACATATTTCAATCATCTCATTAATCAATTCATTTTTCACATGGATATTGTCAATGGCATTAACACATATTTTACATACTCATCACAACATTCACATATAACTAATTATGCCACAATATCATATGAATGTATGCAATAATGTGGTTTGAACTTACTTCAAAAGAAACTCACACAACTCTAAACACTTACACTTACAAGAATCTTTCACCACTTGAATTAGGGTAATTCACCTTCTTCACAACCTATTTCAAAAGAATGAGGAAACTCTCATGAGATCATAAGGTTAAGAATCAACTAGGGCAAACTCTAAACTTGACACGCTCACACACACGGGCGTGTTCCTGACCGTGCCCTAACTCCACAATCACAGAAGCATTGACACGCTCAGAACCACGGGCGTGTCACTGGGTGTGTAATACATTCTGTGTCTCAGAAATATCGACACGTCCAACATCATGAGCGTGCTCATGGCCGTGTAAATTCTTAAAACTCACAGTAGCTATGACACGCTCTATAATACGGGCGTGTTACAGGTCGTGTCAAACCCCCATCAACACAATGGCTATGACACGTTCAATAACACGAGCGTGTTACTGACCGTGTCAATCCTACTGCCACACAGAACCATCGACACGCCTAAGGACCTGGACGTGCTCCTGGGCGTGTCAGGCCAAAAACCCAGATTCCGGCCAAGACAACACCACAACCAACAAATCACTTCTATCCATCAACATCCACTTCAAACAAACTTAACAAAACATACCCAAAAACCATCTCAAACTTACAACAACACCAAAACAAGCCAAAACACACCTCAAACACAAATCACAAACTTCATCAAAACTCTAAACACAACCACAACTCAATCTATACAAATCAACTTACTTTTTTCTTCAATCCAACCCCAAAATCCAAAACCACTTAAACCAAAAACTTATAAACACAACACAATCAAACCAAACACATACTCATCACAACTTCAACTCACAAACCCAAACATAACTTCAAAAACAACACAAGAAATCAAGAGAGAACTTACCAAAGATGAAGAACTCTTAAACCTTCAACTTGATCTCTTGAAAACTCTCTTCAATCTTGATCTTGTAAGGTAAAATCTCTATCTTGCTCTCTTGTCTCTTTGTTAGCCGACCAAAACAAAAGCAAAGGAAGAGGAAGAAAATGAATCACGGCAAGGAAGGAAGAAAGAAGAAAGAAGAAAGAGAAACCCAAAGTCAACTACTCTTTCCTTAAAATCCTCTCAACCAAGCAATTAAAAATATTAAACAATTCAAATAAACCTCCTCCATTCATTAATTTCCTTATTAATTAATTATTAATTCAAACACAAACAAATATCTTCTTCCACTATCTCCATTTGACTTTCCATAGACTTATGTATATGTTGTATATATCACAATATATATAACATATGCACTCTACTCTTACATCATATCTCTTTCCAATTAAACACAAATACACTTAATCCAAATAAAACAACAATTATATACCAAACTTCTAGGGTATATTTTTGAGATATTACAGGAACTCCATCCACAAAGGTTGCATAACAGGAATACCACTAAGATTCGCTTCTCTGAATAATGAGTAGAAATATGGGAGCAACATGTAGCGGACATGTATTGCCTCTCTGATAAGCTCTGTGTTCCGCTCCCTGCAATCACCAAGAACATCCATTTCCAAGACTGATTATATATTCAAAAGAGCAAAAGGCTCGATTATACAATTGGAGCATACATCATAAATACTAGCATCTACACAATTAAGCCTTCTATCACATTCATTACTAAATCAAACCAACTCTTCAACATGACACCAGATTTCAAAATATCTCCAATTCTTTCTTCTCTCTGCAGCAATCACATATTGCATGATGTTTGAGAGTGACCACCTTAAACATTTAAAATGGAACGCCAAGAGCTCAAGACCATCGATGATATCATGTGGGTTTAACATTCCAAAGAGGGAAAAGTTTTAACTAATAGCAATATGCTTCAAAGTTTTTGATATACTCTCAATCCAACCATCATATAGCCACTTATTTTAGCATCAAATCAGAAAAGGAAATAAATACAACCATCATATGAGCTACTTGTTTTCGCATCAAATCAGAAAAGGAAATAAATAACAAAAATAAATAAAAGAAAATAAATAAACAAACAATCACATATACCTACAGTTTGGAATAATGGATGTCATGAATTGAAAAACAAAGTGCTTCAGAAAATTAAAATGAAAAAGTGAGATAAGAAACACAAGAACAATGTTAATAATGCGAGCAATCATGAGTGTCGACCCAGAGCAACACTGCACCAGCAGAACTGAAACCCACCACCCACCCAAAAAAGGAAAACAAGAACAGTGCATGGAAGAGAAACCATAATCAAGTAACTTGAGAAGAACAGAAAAAGTACCCAAATAGCCAAGGTTCTCTTCTTTTGGTGTCTTGATGTGCATGAGCTCGAAAGAAAGGATAGTAAGCACCAAGTTGATACCAGTGAACTAGTAGCTCAGGTTCTGGATTCCCAAAGAATCCACCAACATCCGCACCTGAGGGGAAGGAAACAAAAATTATGAATTCTGATCACCTTGAAAAAGAACAACTTATAATTGATATCAAAACAAAGAAATCATATTTACCAGAGAATGATATTCCAGTCAGAGAGAGTGTCAAAATCATTGGAACTGAAACCCTCAACTGATCCCAATCTGCCGTGTTATCTCCAGTCCAAACAGCTCCGTGCCTTTGACTTCCAGCAAAAAATGCTCTTGATAAAACAAAGGGCCTGTCTTTCTCCCCTCCGCGCCTTAGAAGCCCATCAGAAGTGGCCATGTGAAAGTAGTAACCATAAGAATTATGCAGCTCACGGTGCTCGATGCCACCAAAATGCAAAGCATCTCTTGGCTTTGTCAGCTGGTCACAATGGACAGTTAGTTCCTTTGAAACCATTCATTTCCCCTTCCCCGTATGAATATTTTATGGTTCACATAAAAAAGGGTAAATACAACAGCATCCTGGAGGTTTTAAACAAAATATAGACTTGAGTCTTCTCTTTTTGCAACTAGTTTAAAGTCCTGGAAATTTAAAACCATTTACAATATTCCTTCCACTGACCAATGATATAAGTTATTGAACATAAAAACTTTATGCTTCAAGCTTTATAATAGAATAGCTCTTGAATGCCTCATGTTTCATAATTCATATGTTATGCTCTTTCGTATTATATGATATAAATTTAAAGGTTTAACAAATATTCATGTATAAAACATTATATAGCTTGAATTAAAACTCGAGGATTTAACTGCTTTATGTAACAGCCCTATTAACAACAGACCAACAGATGATCAATGAAAGGAAAACAATACTGCAAGTAGATTTAGAATTCAGGAACCACATATGCAAGTTGAATTAAAGTTGGGAACAATGCCTATATCATGTGTAACCTGGGGGTAGTTTGGAATTTTCTGTAAAAAGAACGTGACTAACAAGCATTTGCCAAAAACCCAATGAGAATCCAAGGAGTTGATTCTGAACAGAATGCTGATGGAAGCTTGAATCCAAAATCGTCAACAAGAATTCAACATCAGCTAAAGCTCTAATGAGATTTTACTAAGCCTTCGGCAGAGAAAGAAAGAGATACCGAGAATTCCAGCCTTTCACATGCAATTAACACATTTTCAAGAGGTGCTATAGCCAAAATTAACAATTAAAAAACTGGCAGCCCTGATATACAACACTAAAGTATCATCTAAAATTTCAACCACTTCTTAGTACATCAAGATAACAAGACAATATACTGTGAAACAGGTTGCAATTGTTTCTAGACAAATAGATGTAATCTTTTTTCTTTTCCTTTTTTTTTTTTTTTGAACAAACAAAAAGATGCATTGATTGAATTCTTTGACAACCAATTTTGAAACTTGTAGATTTTTATCTTAACTTTTCTGGTAGAAATATTAGATAAACACACGTTTATGATCTTACAACTCAGGAGATTAGGGATGCCAGAAATCTTAGTAATCATTTATATTAGAAATTAAGAGCTAATGGTAAGGAAAGTTATGAAAACAAAAGGTTTACATGAGTCCTCTGAAAAGATAATAAAGTAAATAATCAAAGAAGAATGTATTCCCCAAATAAGAACAAGGCATCATCCATGAGCTACAGTAAAATAAAAGTAAGTTAGTACCTTGCAATAAAATAATAAAGAAAGATCATACCTCTGGGCCATTGAACACAGAAGGCTCATTCAGATAGTTCCAAATATACAATGACGGTGTGGAACCAACGTAATTGCTGTAAGAGAACCTGTCAGACCACCACGATCTGATCTCTGGATTCAACATATCCAAGTAGGAAGATGAATCAGGCCAGTACCACCCAACATAATCATTCCCACTTGCATCCTTCACATAGTATCCCTTCTCTGTAGCCAGTTTATGCAGCTGAAACGACTCATCCCGTTTAACATGAGGATCCACAATAGTAACCATGTGTCTCCCTTTAGCAGCCAATTTGTTTTGCATATCCTCTGGATGAGGAAACAAAAGAGAATCCCATGTGAGAAATACCTTTTACCATCTGTGTGTTCAATATCAAGCCATAAAACATCTAAGGAATATCATATTCATCGAACTTGGAGTCTACATTCTCAACATCCTCTTCATCCCTGTAATTCCACCTACATTGATGATAAGCGATTGAAAAAAACTGTGGCATTGAAGGTTTTCCAGTAACACTTGTGTATTGGCTCACAACATCCTTTGGACCAGGACCCACAAAGAAGAAGGTATCCACAATTCCCGCTTCACTCATCCAAAATGTATCAATTCTGCTCTGCCCAGAAGGTAGCGAAATGCCAGACTCAGAGTCCCATCCATCTCCTAAAACATCAATCTGCATTTCAGCAGCATTCAACCAGAAAAATCCTGAGCTTTTTCCAGTCTTACCATGCGCAATCATGAATGGAATTGACCCATAGAGGCCGAATGGCGACTCATGTATGTACTCAAAAACATCCAAATTAAACAATCTGTAAGGCTCAGAAAAGTCCACCCCATGACCCCTGGTAGGCTTCAAAGCGACACTCGTGGCATGCTCTCGTATCCCACTCACGAAATCAGCACCGTAAAACGATACATCGAAACTAATGGACTGAGAACCATAGGGTCTTGTGTCAGTATGACCTCTAAATCTCTCCTCCCAATCATCTCCTTCCTTTTTAGCCTTCAATTCCTCAAAATCGAACAACTGATAAGAATTCGATGAAACCACTCAGCGATCATTTGATTTCTTCTCTCGGACATAAACCTCGAATGGATTATGGCGAAGAACAGCCTCGTAACCGCCTGATAAGTAGATTATGGAGGAGGGATTAGCATCTCCGTCTATTGCTTCTGTTGAAATCCTTTGCAGCCAAAGCTTCTTGCTCTCAAACTCCGGCATGATTACGTCGGGAACTTGGAAGCGTCTTTTAGGTGGGTCAAGTGACTGGTCCTCATCAATTTTGAGACGCATGATGCCATCTTGATAGATCGAGAGAGTGAGGATCAAAGGCTTTGGTTGATCTTCCTCGCCTTTATCTGAATCTGGTAAGGTTTTAGGAAGGAGCCTGGCGGTGAGGTCACCGTCGGAGATTGCAACATCAAGGGCGACTAGTGAACAAGCGCCGGGCTTGCGGGAGCGGGCGCGTTTGCAGAATGGGGTTTGGTTGCAATTTCGGAACTCGTCTTTTTTCCAGTAAAGGACTGTTTGGGAGCCGAGAAAAAGGAGCAAAAGAAGGAAATGGAGAGTTGTCATGCTGGACTTCATCCTAATGGGGATAGAAAGAGATCATAGTTTAGAGGAAAAGAGCCTTACAAATGCAGAGATCAGCCAGCATGACGGTCTTTTGTTCTTGCTAACATCGCAGCGCACTTACCACTGACCAGGGAGACTGAATGTGTCAACGCAATCGAATAAAACGGCTGGTCGTTTTGGAATTTTGAGTCATGAAACAATTTAAGATTTTTTATTTTGTTATATGTAATTATTTTTAACGATTTACATTTTTTTAAAGCCTTAACTATTTACATATAAGTAACCGCCAAAATCACACTATCTGAATTCATTTAAATTTGAATTATGGCTATTTATAAAATTATCTAAAAACTAAAATTATTTTCAAATTTAGAGTGGCTAAAAAAAGTTTCAGTTCTACGTTAAAAATAATTTTTAATTGCAAAAATACAGTACTCGAGCCAAAAGTTAGTTTTGTAACAAAAAAAAAAAGTTTTATATATGGAACCACAATGAATCGGTCAATAATAATTAGTTTTTATATATGGAACCACAATATACTGGTCAACAATTATATATATATTAACCAGTTCATTTTCTATATATATATATATATATATATGTTGTTTTCCATATATACACTGTTTACATTTCAAAATGAACTGATACACTGTTTTCTACATATATACACTACTTACGTTTTAAAAAAAAATTATATTAAATTTTATATATAATTAATTTTTGGATCATTCAATTCATTTGAATTAAATTGTTATCCATATTGAATTAAATTGTTATTCATAAATTTCAACTAAAAATATTATAGAACAAATATTAATTTAAAATTTATTAATTTAAAATTTATTATCTCAATTCATTTTCATATAAATTAATTATCATATATTTATATGTAATTAAACATATGTAACATATATTATAAAAATAATTTAAAAATATCAATATATATTTATATATATTATATATAATAACATAAATCAGTTGATTAATATACAATCGATATTTATTGTTATATGTTCGTATATATTACATATAATAATATATATCAGTTGATATTTAAATAAGAATAAAAATATATTATTATATTTAATTATATGTTTATATATATTATATATAACAACAAATATCAGTTCAGTTTCAAAATAAATAGTAGTATATAATTTTTTTATGTTGTTATATATCTATATATGTTATATATAAAAGCATATACTAATTGATTTGTAAAAAAAAATCAGTACACAACTGATATATATTGATATATATTTATATATGTTACAAATAACAATATATATTAGTTGATTTACAAAAAAAAAATATACAACTGATATATATCGTTATATGTTTATATATTATATATAGTAACATATATCAGTTGATATCCAAAAAATAAATATATAAACTAATATAGGATATTATATGTTCATATATGTTGCATATAAAAATATATATCAGTTAAGATGAAAAAAAAATATTAATATACAAACTAATATATTATATTATATATTACATATATTTTACATATAACAACATATATCAATTGATATGTAAAACAGAATAACAATATAAAACTATTATATGCTATTATATATTTATGTATGTTTTATATAACAATATGTATCAGTAGAGTTGAAAAAAGAAATATTAGTATACAATTAATATAAAATATTTTATCTTCATATGTGTGATATATAACAATATATATTAGCTGGGTTCCAAAAAAAATATCAATACAAAATATTTATATATTATTATATGTTCGTATGTATTACATACACTATAAGAAAAATAAAGAATAGCGATGAAAATTAGAGACAGATAAAATTTAGAAGCTACTCAGCCACAGAATTGCGATGGATTATATCTTAAAATATTTAGTGACCGATTAGCGATGGACAAAAATAATTGTTACTAATTCCGTTGCTAATAATTGGCGCCTCAATTGTTTTGGCTGATTTGACGTCCGTCGCCAAATTTATCGCTAAAATCTAACGAGAATCTTTCGCAGATAATTTGCGATAAAAAATTTTGTCGTTAAATAGCAATGGGTCAATAAATGTCGCTATTTACAATTTCTTTTCGAAATTAGCAACGAAATTCTATCTATCGCTAAATAGCGACGATTTTGGCGACCTACATAAAACTGTCTCTAATTTAGCAATAGTTTTGGTGACCGAATTGTGCCAAGCAAATGGAGTATTTAATTTGGCAACATAATTAGCAACTGACATAAATCGATCGCTAATGTAGTGACTGTTTTGGCGACCGACTTAAGCAGGGTATCAGAACATTTAATTTGGCATTGGAATTAGCGACCGAGTTTGCATTGGTCGCGGTTTAGAGACCGATTATTTTGATTGCTAATTTGTAGTATATAAGTTTAAAACCCTATGCTTTTCTCAGTCTTTTCCTTTTGTTTTCTTTGGCCACAGCTCCAGCCTTTGTATCCCTATTGTCCTGTGTAACACCCCTATACCCCGTATACGTACACAGCATGCTTATACGATCGTAATATATGTATACTGAATATAGAAAATGCCACAGTTTATAAAATACACAAGTCATAACTCGAAAAGAAATAAAACAAATATCAAAGGTTTAGAAGAAATTCATAAAACATAATAGATAAAAACGTTTATTAATACGCAGCGGAAATTATAACAAATAAGTACAAATACATTAAAAATCAAAATTTACAAAACATGAAATATATACATGATTGATAGCTTGACTCTCTAATCTTTAAGCTCTAGGCCAACTCTTCAAGCATAAACTCAACTAGGTCTAGAGGAATCTTCCGTCTCAACCCTAACACCTGCGTGATAAATCACAATCGCGCTAAGCCAACGGCTTAGTGACACAAACCATAATGATATTATGCAATGTCAATATCAATGTCATACATTCAATAATAATAACATAGACACACATGGGCCCAACAAGTATTTAATATAGTATTCAAAGTTCAGAGTTACTGCTTTGGTCTATAATCACAATAATCAAGCCCGTAGGCAATATATCTCATATCTCTATCCATGGATAGTGTAACAGACCCAGTCTCTTGGACCATCAACTCAACAAACTTGAGGAGATCCTCAACCCGGCAAGATTGTTACTTTTCATATATTTCATATCAATAATTCATATAGTGTAACAGACCCAGTCTCTTGAACCTCAATTCAACTCAATTTGAAGAGATCCTCAACCCGGCAAGACTGTTACCTTTCATAGGCATGCCACCAAACCCAGCACTCTGAAAATTGAATAACATATTAGGCATACAATCAATTCATTTACCTCTTTACCATTCTCTTTCTCAATTCATGTCTTCAACATCATTTACAATATCATAGCCAACCACAATGGCTTCACATTTCATTCTATTTCAATTCATATTCAAATACTCATAATCAATATACATACATCATATTGCATTTCACAAAGTTCACATTGTATAAAACATAACATTATTTATATATATCAACAATGCAATAAGATTCCTTAGTACATTCATACTCAAATGTATAAGTTCCAAAATCACATGAATGTATGCAATAATGCAAGGTTTGTACTTACCTCAAAACAACTCACACAACTCTATTGACTTCCTCTTCCAAAAATCCTTCACTCCTTAAATTATGGCAAATCCTCTTCTTCACAACCTATTCCAAAAGAATGATGAATCCCACATGAGATCATAAGGCTAAGAACCAACTAGGGCAAACTTTAAACATGACACGCTCAACCACACGGGCGTGTCCCTGACCTGCCCTAACTCTACAACACAGAAGCATTGACACGCTCAGAACCACGGGCGTGTCACTGGGCGTGTAATACATTCTGTCTCTCAGAAATATTGACACGTCCAACAACATGAGCGTGCTCATGGCCGTGTCAATTCCCCAATAACACAGTGGCTATGACACGTTCAATAACACGGGCATGTTACTGGCCGTGTCAAACCTACTGCCACACAGAACAATTGACACGCCTAAAGACCTGGATGTGCTCGTGGGCGTGTCAGACCAAAAACCCATATTCCGGCCACAACAACCTCACAACCAACATTTTTCTTCTTACCACCATCATCCACTTCAAACCAACTTAGCCCAAACATACCCAAAACCATATCAAACTAGCAAAAATAACAAAACAACCCAAAATATACATCAAACACAATCCAAAATATCATCACCACCCTAAACACAACCACAACACTTCTAGACCAACAAACTTACTCTTTCCTTCCATCCAACCCCAAAATCCAAAAATCAATAGAACCAAACACTCTTAAACACACCCAAAATCAAACAAACACATTCTCAAACACAACTTCAACTCACAAACCCAAACAAATCAAAGAATCAAGTGGAAAGACTTACCAAGAATGAGGAAACTCTTAAATCTCCAATTTGATCTCTTGAAAACTTCCTTCAATCTTAAACTTGGAAGATCAAAACTCTTCTTGCTCTCTTGCTTCTTTGATGGTCGGACAACAAAAGGAAAAAGAAAGAAAAGGAAAGAGAACCACGATGAAGAAAGAGAGAAAGAAAGAAACCAAAGAAATCAAAGTCAAACTTTTTCTTAAAACCCTCTCATCCAAGCAATAATAATATTAAAATAATCCAAATTAACCTCTTCCATTCATTTAATTTCCCATTTCCACTAATTAACTTAATTAATTTAAAATAACTAAATATCTTCTTCCACTAACCTTCTTTGACTTTGACTTGTGTATATGTTATATATATTTTCATATACACAACATATACATTCTCTATATAATTCTTTTCTCTTACCAAAGAAACATATACATAAAATCCAATTATAACAATAATACCAAAACTTCTAGGGTACATTTTGGGATATTAAATCCTGCCTTCTCTGCTGGTCCTCTCACCGCCAGCGTCAATTTTCGATCGGTAAGTATGTATTTTTCTTTTTTTGTTTTGTTTATTTCTTCATTTATTTATTTATTTTTTCTAATCTTTCTCTCTCTCTCTCTCTCTCTCTCTCTCTCTGCCATTAATGTCGTCGACTGGCTGCTCATGTCGCCGATCGACTACTTCTTTCCTTTAATCTCGTTGGCTATATGGTGGGTTTTTACTTTTCTTTTATTTTGAATGTTATTTGGATTTTTAATTTTTTCTTATCTATTTTTTTCTAGTCAATCAATTTGGTTCTATTGTTTGGGTTTAAACATAATCAGGTAAATTATTTTTTTCTATTTTTTAATATATATATACATTTTGATTGTGTTATTTGATTTTTTTTTTGATAAAACTTTTCTTCAAATTAGGTTTTAGTTTGCATAAATGCTATGTATTTATTGTATATTTGCTTCATATTTATTTTATATAATATATATGTTGTATATTTAGTGTACAAGATGTATATATGTTATATATTTAGTGTATATGATGTATGTTTGTTATACATATATATATGCTGTATTTTTTTTGAACCTTATATATATTATGTTGTATATTGGTGTATGTAGTATATAATTAGAAATTTTTTTTATCAATTTATAATTTTATATTTTTTTTAATATTTTTTACTCCTATATATCTTTAATTTAAAGTACTAAAGCATTTTTTGCTTTTTAAGTATAAAGTACTAAAGCATTACACCAAGAAAGAATAAAGGTGGAAAACTAATAGAATAAGTAGAAGTAATTAATTATAGATGGATGTGGTCAAAAATTGTTTTTACATTTTCTCTCACAATTTTGCTTTTGTTGTGACTTAGAAAAAAAAAAAAGTTTTGTTGTGACCAAGAGGGACCCTCAACACGTCACACTACTGTATTAGATTAGTTTTTCCTTCAATAAGAATCCAAAGCTCCTCCACCCCCTCCAAAAAAAACTTATATATGCAATTAATATTTTAATCTTTTAAATATATATGTTAAATTTTTTTAAATTGATAAAAAGCATGTTTTAGAGAAAATTCCCTTTTGTATTTTCTATTTTCTCTTAACAGTCAATATTTAACTAATAATGATAAAAAAATATATAACTAATTATTTTCAAAAGCTATTAAAATATTTTCAATTATAAAAAAGATTTTCTCTAAGTTTTAAACTCTAATAATAATAAGCTTGAGTAATTAATAACATATTCTCTATAACATAAAGTTAATATAGCTAATAAGTAGATTTTCTTCATGTTGGTAAGGGTTTTATAAAGTCTTGTTCAAGTTAAATATCTATTCATCATTCATAAGCCAAATACTAATCAAAGTTTTATTTTAGAGTAAAAAATGCTTTTATTAATTTAAAAAATTTAACATTTATATCATTGATAAAAGTATCGATATGATTGATATGTGTACAAAAGATTTCTTTTTTTTTATTTAAACATGTTTCTTAAAATTATATTTTGACTTTTTGTTTATCTTTTAATTTCAGGATCGAATTGTTAGTATTTGCGAGCAACTCACTTTTTAAAATATCTCATATATGTAGGCGAAAACATGGGAAGGGGTCAGATTTATCCCGACAGGAGCAAGAGTAACAATGCGGTTTATAATGCTGATCCAATTCAGAGTTGATGTTTATACCGATCAATCATATAAAAAAAATTTTGATTCACACATAAAAATGACATTGACATAATATTTCCATTTTTTTTCATCAAACAAGGTCTACAACTATAAAATAAATAAAATAAAAATATTTAAAAAATATTTAAAAGAATGAAATACAAATTTTATTTCAGGATCGGATTGTTAGTATTCGCGAGCAACTAAGTCAAAATTCTAAGAGTATTAATGAGTCATAGCTTTTCTATGATGCTCTTGGTGGATATGCAAAAGGACGAGTGTATGGACTTGATTCTGCCTATTATGGATCTTCTTCATCCTCTCATTCTTTAGGGACTTCACATTTTGCATTTGAGTCAGCACATCAACATGAGTTGGAGGCATTGAAATAAGAGCTTTAATCTCAATTTGATCATCGACTAGAATAGATGAAGGAGCAAATGATGGGGCACATTGTGAATACTCGAGTTTTGAGGCTCGAAAAGCTGATTTTCTCATACTGCAGACGACCGAGCTAGACCGGAGGTCCACGGTAAAGTTCACCGAAAGTATGTCTTCATGGTACTTGAAATGTCCGGAGCGACGCAAGGATCACGGATATGGTCCCGGAATAATTTTTGAAAGTCCGTAGCTCCTGAAAAATCAGTTTGAACGAAAATCATGCGTGCTATTTTAGGGGCTCAACCGCCGCCGCTGTTTTTGCTTTTTTGCCTTTTTCCCACCCACGGTGGTTAGACCGCCTTCCAGGTCCGAGTTTATCTATAAAAAGCCTCCGAATTTTCAGAAAAAGGGTTCAGTCTTTTCGGGTGGGCTTCGGGCGGACGAACTCTCTATTTTCACATGCTTAAGAACTTTTCTTGGACTTTTCTTTGCATAAATCTAACCTTGTTCTGCAGGAATTAATCTACAACAAGAATCATAATCCAAGGTCCGAGAAAACGAGATCTGGAACTACGAAGTGGGAAAACCCTAAACAAGGTAATATCCTAATTTATCCTTGGTCAATTTAAGCATATCATGAGCACTACACCCCCTTCTTAATTTCTTTTTGGGTCAAAGACCTAATCTCTTTTGGCATGAAATCTATCCAAATTAAAATCAATCTTTGGCATGAAGCCGATTTCAACTAAAATCAACCTTTTGGCATGAAGCCTAAATTGCATCTTCTTTTGGTACCAAGTACCCAAATTTCATCAAATTTAGCACTAAGTGCTCAAAATCTCACAATTTTGGCAAAAAGCCTGACAATGCACGAAGCATACACACAAACATGCATAAATGCATAATTGCCTTTAAATAGGCTTTTCCGAACTACATGGGCTTTGATCTCTCATAAAAAACGAGAGTATGTAGGCATATTTGGGATTCACCCCAAATAGCAAGTCCACAATTTACTAATAATTTGTTTGTCTTCTTTTCTTCGTCCCTTTTAGGTTTGTTTCTTTTTGGAAAATTAATTAAATACATGACATAGTCCCCGAATCCTCCTTGGGTTCGTAGATTAGAAACCTTTACATTGGATGCATTATTGGAGTCAAACAAGGGTTTTCTTAGTTTTTCCCTTTGAACAGAAAAAACTGAGTGGCGACTCCTAACAGCAAGTAAACATTCATCCGAATCCTTTTCGGGTGGAAATCGAGCTTCACAATCTGGCGACTCCACTGGGGACCATAAAAATGATTTATGGGATCCAAGTAGACTACTATTGTTTATTTGACTAATTTGCCCTTCTTCAGGGTACTTTTATTTATTTTGCAGGGTACCTTAGCAATATATATCCTTTCCTTAAGGATATTGGAATAAAATTGACAAAAGGAATCTTTTTCCTTTGATGGACCCCTTGTTTGATTAATTGTGTAGTTGTTTTGTCATTTAGAGAATCTTTTTCTCTTGCATTATATGGGGGAATCATTTTCCTCCATTGCATAAAAAATTGTTTTAAATGAATTTCTTCTCTCTCTGTTCAAAATTCTGAGTCTGGATAGCAAGTAGCGCTGACCGGCAGGTCTCCTTGATTATGCCGGCGGACAGCCAAAGCTTCCTCCCTGTTGTCGCAAACCATTCCAATCCTTTTGGAGTGGCCCATGAGTAAACGTACTGTTGGACCCACGCGAAGCTCTTTGTTTCACATGTGGTTAGGTATATCTTACTCAAGACTCAAGGGTCCCTATTATAAGCCTATTCTCTATTTTTCATGTAACAATAGAACCCTCCCTTATGTTGTATGTACCCAATAATAGTGTCACATTCCATTAAAATGAATTATGATGTGATGAGGTGCATTCATGCAACATAACAACATTGTTTTGGGGAAAACCTTTTGACATATACAAGTGGACCAAGAGTCTTCCTACTCTACACACTACCCTGATCCTTTACCCTTAACCTTTGCAGGTACTCACTATCCGTGTGCCTTCACCTATACAAGCTACACCAACTCCAACTGTGCAATCACCCATAAGTCCTACTACCCCAACTTCACCAACTACTCCAATTACAGAAATGGCTACTATTGAACAGATTAAGGCCTTGCTAGATGGACAGGTTAAGGAGATTGAAGCTAGGATGCAAGAAAGAATTGATGAAGCCTTGACCGCCCAAAGGGTAGCCTTCTTGACCGAATTGGGAGGGGCACCAAAGACAGCCACTACTTCTGGAAATCTAGCGAAGGAACCTATTGTGGGACAAACTAGTACCCCCATAACTGCTCAGAATAATACCTCTGTCATCAATTTGGAGGATCCACCCTCTAAGAATGCTACTGAAACTGATGAACTAAAAAAGAAACTTGAATTGCTTGAAAGGTCAATCACTGCCATGAAAACTCATAAAGAGGTGGTAGACATCGATTCCTTATCCTTGTTTCCCCAAGCTAGGTTGCCTCCAAAATTCAAGATGCCTGGGATGGACAGATTTGATGGGACTACTTGCCCTAAAACCCACCTGAAGATGTATGTGGGGGCCTTAAGCCCTTGGGGTTTAAATGACGAGCTCTTTGCTCAACTCTTCCAACAATCCTTGACTGGTGCTGCCCTTAAATGGTTTGTAAGCCTGGATCGTGCCAAGATTAAGACCTGGGAAGACATCTGCAATGCATTTAACACTCAATACCACTACAATATTGAGGTAGATGTCACTAGAAGGGAGCTTGAGACTACCAAGCAAAACAACAATGAACCCTTCTCCTAGTTCCTTACGAGGTGGAGGGCGAAGGTCGCCCAAATGATCAATCGCCCTTCAGAACAAGAGCAGATTGATATCATAATCAAGAATTTAAGGCCTACATATCAAGCTCAACTGCAAACCCAATACCTACCTACTTTCAAATCGTTCATTGCGACTGCAACTAAGGTAGAAGATTTGATACAATTGGGTAAGATAGTGGATGAGGGAGCTACTTCAAAGTATAAGAAACAAGGCCAAGCTGCTTCCTCAAGCAAGGTCAATGAAGTGGCCAATATTGCCCCTGCGAATCCTTTACGTGTGGGCAATCTTGGGCAGAGAAATCAGCCAAGAAGGCAATATACCGACCTTGGGATGCCCCTTCATCTGGTGTTTAAAAAGGCCGTGGAAGGAAAGTACTTGAAGCCTTTGGACCCAAGGCCTCCTCCAAACCCATTACCCTCCAGTTATAGGGCCAATGAGTACTGTGAATACCACCAAGGAAATGGGCATAGAATATATGCTTGCTGGACTCTGAAAAACTGCATCCAAGATCTAGTGGATAGTGGTGACATCATTCCTCTCAGAAGTCAACCAAACATTAATACTAACCCTTTGCCCATTCATTCCATCCACCCCATCACTGTGGAAGAAGAGTTGTTTGATCCTTTCAAACTTCTCTTGGAAATGAATGAAGTATGTGTGCTGGATCTGAATGACCTCGCTGAAGAGGTCGATGCTTTGACAAGAAGTGGAAGGCAATATCAGCCACTTGACTTGGGGAAAGCCCCTAAAACCCCAAATCACCCCTATAAGAAGACGTTAGAACCAAAAGAAGACCCTGTCCTCTCTCAGCTTAAACAAACTCAAGCTAAGGTGTCAATTTGGGAGCTCCTTGCTTCCTCATTCCCACACCGTCAGGCTCTTAGTAAAGCTTTGAGTCAACTTGATACATCAGTAGACACAAGCCCAGAAGCTTTGGTGGCCACTTTGACCCAATCAACCAAGGCATTGAGTATCAGGTTTTCTGATGTAGATTTACCAGAAGATGGTAAGGAACACAATGATGCTTTATACATCACCATACAAACTGGGGGAAAGACTGTGCCCATGGTTCTCATTGATAATGGGTCAGCCTTAAATGTATGTCCCTTGAAAATAGCAAGCTGTCTGGGATTGGAGGCTACAGATCTTACACCTTCTGATCAAATTGTTAAAGCATATGATAACACTCGAAGAGAAATTTTGGGTGTTGCTACTCTGGAAGTTGCTATTGGACCGGTAAAAATGGGAGTGCCGTTCCAGGTTATTGATGTACCCGCGAGCTTTAATCTCCTCCTTGGAAGGCCGTGGATTCATCAGAATAATGCTGTACCTTCTTCATTAAATCAAAAACTTAAGTTCCCTTTTGAAGGAAAAATCATCACTATTAAAGGAGACATATGTGAAATCAATAAGAAAACCACGGATCAGTCTCTCTTTGAGGTTGTTCCTGGTGAAACTGCTATGGCCTTGACTGGGTTCCATTATGACACTGTTCAATGCATTGAAGGAGAAAAGCCCAAAAGGCCATTTATACTATATGACTTTGGGGAGGTCCAAGTCAATTGCCTGGTAGGAATGATGCTAAGGGTAGGTCTGCTACCCGGAATGGAAATGATAAGGTCTGGGAGGAAATCATCCATAGTGTGACCATGGGAAGAACCTGAGAATAAGGGAACTTTTTCTTGGGGTACAAACCCACAGACGAGGAGATAGAAGAGTTTGAGCATGGGAAGAAGAAAAAGAAGACTTGGGGGGCAAAAAGCCTCAAAATGCGCCCTTACTTTAGAACTCTGAACGGTCACTTTTGCAAACCTGAAAAAGCAGTTCCTTACTGTAGTTTCCAGGAGCCATTCTATTCTCCTATGACTGGAAAGAAGCTACCAGGTTTTGAGATGTTCGCTGATGTTTTAGTCGTAAAGGAAGAAGAGCCAGAACCTATAACTGACCCACAAGTGGAAGATTTCATGCGGCCTAGTCTCTTTGATGAGGTTGCTATGATAACCAATTTTGAATACAAAAGGGACTTCACGAAGCTGATCAAGACAATAGATGGACCACTGATGAACTAGTATGCCGAGGAGGGACAAGTGGCTATAGTCAAACCTAGTCCTGTGTCACACCCCGAACATGAATCTTGCACTAAGTCAAATCTTGAGTCAAACACCTAGTCAGAGTTTAGTTCTGAGTCTTCCTTAGCTTCAGGAATAGAAAACCCTGATGTCGAATATAATGTAACTCTGGAGGATGACTCCGCCATTATTACTAAAACTGTTCAAGTTATTGGTTACCCTGTGTCTTTTGCTTTCCAAGTATTATCTAGCAAAAATGAAATAAATGAAATAAAAGAAATGAATGAAAAGATAATAATTGGCAAAGAAAATGAATATACATACATTGCATATGATTGTGTGAATAAGGAATAGGTTGTTGAGTGCATCAAAAGATATGTCGACTGCTTCATGTGGAAAACAAGTGATGTCACGGGAATAGACCCAGCAATAGCAGTTCATAAGATTTCGCTATACCCCGATGCAAAGCCGGTTAAGCAGAAGTTGAGAAGAATGAAGCCAGAATGGTCTTTGAAAATTAAAGATGAGATTGCCAAGCAACTGGATAATAAGTTCATAGAACCAATTGTCTACCCTTCCTGGTTAGCAAACATTGTGCCAGTCCCGAAGAAAGACGGAAAGGTCAAGATGTGTGTTGACTATAGAGATTTGAATAAGGCTTGTCCCAAGGACAATTTTCCGCTACCACACATCGATTTGCTAATAGACAGGATGTCTGGGCATATGATGGTTTCCATGACAGACCTTGCGGTTGGGTACAATCAGATCATGGTGCATCCACCGGACAAAGAAAAGACAGCTTTCATTACAGAATGGGGCACTTTCTGCTACAGGGTTATGCCTTTTGGATTGATAAATGCAGGGGCTACCTACCAAAGGATGGAGACAACAGTATTTCATGACATGATTCACAAAGAAGTAGAAGTGTATGTTGACGATATGATTGTCAAGTCAAAATCTCCAGAAGAGCACGTTGAAGCACTTGAGAAGTTCTTCCTTAGACTTCGCAAGTACAATTTGAAGCTTAATCCTGCAAAGTGCCTATTTGGAGCAACATCAGGCTTATTTTTGGGATATTTGGTCAGCAAGAAAGGAATAGAAGTTGATCCAGCAAAGTCAAAGGCTATTCTAAAAATGCCTCCACCAAGAACAGAAAAGGAGATTCGAGGCTTGCTAGGTAGATTACAGTATATCAGTCGATTCATATCGCAGTTGGCAGAGACTTGTGGTCCTATCTTTAAGCTACTAAGGAAAGGTGCTTCACAAGAATGGAATGAAGACTGCCAGAAGGCCTTTGACAAGATCAAAGAATACTTGTTAAGTTCGCCAATTCTGCAACCTCCCAGATTGGGAAAACCTCTGCTCTTGTATTTGTCTGTAACAGATGAAGCCATGGGTGCAATGCTAGCTCAAGAGGCAGAAGGTACAAAGGTAGAAAATGCAATTTACTACCTCAGCAAAAGGATGCTGGACTATGAGTTAAAGTATAACAGGATTGAGAAGTTGTGTTTAGCGTTGTATTGGACTTGCATGAAGTTACAACACTACTTGTCTTCTTACACTACTTGTGTCATCGCAGAACAGAGTCCCTTGAAATTCCTTATGGAGAGGCCTATTTTGGACAGCAAAATGGCAAAGTGGGTGTCAACATTGGCAACTTTTGACTTAAAATTCATTCAGAGGAAAGCTGTGAAAGGTGGGGCAATAGCTGTCCAGTTAGCAGAATTACCCTTAAAAGATGAGATGCGAGAAATGAATTTCCCTGACGAAGACCTCTTGAATGTGGAAAGAAGTGTTTGGGAGATGTATTTTGATGGGGCATCCAATTATCATGGAAATGGAATTGGGATTGTGTTCAAAACTCCTTGTGGAGAATACATTCCCTTTGCAGTTAAACTTGACTTTAGCTGCACTAACAATGAAGCGGAATATGAAGCTTGCATCAATGGGCTCGAAGCCGCTCTGGAATTGGGGATTAAGAACCTAAAGGTCTACGGTGATTCTATTTTAATAGTATCACAAGCATTAAGGAAATGGAAAATAAGAGAAGAGCGTTTGGTTCCTTACCTACAACGCCTTGATCATTTGGCACAACAATTCGATGATCTGTCCTTCGAATATCTCCCAAGAGCAAAGAATTAGTTTGCTGATGCCCTGGCTACTTTAGCTTCCATGATCAATATCAAGGGGGGGGGGGGGAAGCCATTCGTCCATTGAAAGTTCAACTTCAGAAACAACCCGCCTACGTAATGCATTTGGCCGATGGTAAACCATGGTTCTGGGATATCAAGAGTTATCTCAAGGATGGAAGTTATCCGGAGGGATCATCAAGGGTTGATCAGAGAGCAATAAGGCAGCTAGCCACAGGTTACATTCTTAATGGAGATATCCTCTACAAAAGAAGTTGGAATGGAATGCACCTAAGGTGTGTGAATGAAGCAGAGGCTAAGCGGATAATAGAAATGGTGCATGGTGGCGAATCAGGACCGTATATGTATGGGATCACCTTGGCTCGAAAAATAGCCAATTTAGGATATTATTGGTCCACCATGAATGCAGACTGTGTGGCATTTGTGCAAGAATGCTATCAGTGTCAGATATTTGCTAAGCTGCAGAAGCAACCTCCCGTTGCCTTGAATCCAATCACTTCTCCATGGCCCTTCGCTACTTGGGGAATAGATATAATTGGCAAAATACATCCGAGAGCTTCGAATGGACATCAGTTTATCTTGGTAGCGGTGGATTACTTCACAAAGTGGGTTGAAGCAGCCTCCTATGCAGAATTAGATGCTAAAAAGGCAGCACAGTTTGTCCGAACCAACATCCTTTATCGGTACGGAATGCCATTTAAGATTATCACTAATAACGAAACTCATTTCCAAGCAGAATTTGCTAAACTCTTGAAGGATAAGAAGGTCCAGCATCATAAGTCCTCTCCTTATAGACCTCAAACAAATGGAGCTGTAGAAGCAGCAAATAAGTCTATAAAGGTGATCATACAAAAAATGATCAAGGAACATAGGGGTTGGCATGAGAAGTTACCACTGGCCTTATGGGGATATAGAACATCAATTAGAACTCCTACTGGGGCAACCCCATATTCACTGGTGTACGGAATGGAAGCAGTACTCCCCATTGAGCTGGAAGTTCAATCGACAAGGATAATTCAAGAAAGTCAGATAAATGAAGCTGAATGGATTAGTAATTATCATCATCAGTTATTGGGTTTGGATGAAAAAAGACTTCAAGCTCTCCATCAGATTCAAGGGTATCAGAGGCGAATGGCCAGACATTTCAACAAAAAGGTCAAAGATCGAAGGTTGGAAGAAGGTTGTTTGGTTCTGAAAGAGATCAGAACACCCGTTACAGATCCTCGTGGGAAGTTTCGTCCTCATTGGGCTGGACCCTACATCATAAAGAAAATACTTTCCGGTGGAGCCGTCATCTTGTCTGATTTAGATGGTCTGGAGTTCACAAACCCATGCAATCTGGATCAATTAAAGAAATATTATGTATAATCATGCATTGTAAGGAACTACATTAGACCTGATTCTCGCAAACTAATTCGAGATATGTAGGCAGCTCTCCTTGAGCACGGTCTAAATTTTAATGAAAACCATTGATTCATTTTCTTTTGCCAACATAAAAAAAAATTCCACTAAGTTGAAAACCCGCAAAGGGCGGCTTAGGCAAGAATGGGTAAGAGCTCGCTAAGTTGAAAATCCGAAAGGACGGCTTAGGCAAAAATTAGAGCAAGTAAATAAAGTAGATAATGCTTGGAAAGCAAATGAAAGAGTCATTCATTCCAAAAAAGAATCATTCATTACAAAAAGAGTCATTCACTCCATGAAAAGAGTCAAACCATAAGTCCAAAGCGTTAAACGAACCAAAAAGGTAAAAACAATAAAAAAAGTAGATAATAGAGTCAACCCCAGAGTCTAAATCCTACGTCTCCTACGTGAGGCAGAGTCTTCGGTATCTTCCTTAGCTCCGAAACTCTCTGTAGCATCTATCTTCCCCTCGTTAAGAGGAACCACATCCTCACCCTCCAGCTCCTGCAACAATGCATGCCTCCTTGGCTAATTGGCCAAACTTCAGCTATAAACCAAGCTCTGTACTCTGGAGTAGGCTGAACAAGGGAAGGCTCAGCAAAAGGCCTGATCATCTGATGGTTCCTAACCCAAGTTTGAAGAACAGCTCGAGTAACTCCGGGAGTAATAGGGGCAACAATAGTTAACCCAACAGGAAGAGTAACCCTCTGATCAATTCCCATCTGTCTGAAGACGCGAGAAGCACTATACCATGTACTATGAGTGAAACCAAGAAGGTAGACGTGGTTATGCATTGCATTTGCCTCCATGAAGTGAGAAATTCTATACCAAGGGATGAACCACAACAATTCTTCTGGTCCAAGCTCATACAACCATATGATCCACTTACCAAGAAGGTAGACGTGGTTATACAACCAATTCTTCTGGTTTGAAAAACCTGGATTCTTCTGGTGCGGTACTGAGAAGGGTTATAAGTCAAGGCAGGGGGAGTGGCAACCACTCGGAGATGGTCTCTCAGCCAAACCTGAAAAAATAGATCCTTTCTATTTACAAAGAAAAAAAGAGAGATAATGAAATGAGAAGAAGCAAAAAGTATAACAAAATTACCTGAAGAATGGTCAGAGTAACAGTCCAATTTTCAAATTCGAGTGCAGTTCTGACAAGACTCTGAATAGTCTCAGCCAGAATCATACCACCAATGCAGTTAAGTTCTTTCATTTGCCTAATCATGGGGCAAAGCTTTAAATCTCCAAAGCCAGGGTCACGGTTGAAAAGAAACCTAGCTAACAGGTAGAAGACAAAAGCTCGCATCCTATGCTTCAGTTGAATCTCATCTTCAAAATTAGCAGTCAGGAATTCATCAATCAAAGGAAGCAGCATCGCCTTATTCCCATCCACAATCATAGTTTGAGCTTGAGGCCTTGTAAAGTTGAAAAGCCTCTGAAAAGACCCCACATAGCCAACTCGAACCTCATGCCTTACAAGAGGGGCATTTGGGTCACATCCAATAATTAAGCAGAATTCCTCAAAAAGAGGACACATCTCGTCCATCCGGGCACCAAATCTGAAGACGTGAGCTTGGGGATCCCAAAATCTGATACAAACATGCAAGAAATCCCAATCTACAGCTACGCCTCTAAGAGTAGCAGCAGCTTTCAATCCATATCTTCCCATATTGATCCTTTCAACATTATGGAGGCTCTTGGTCCATTCATGTATCACATGGTTAAAAAGAGGGTTCATTGTTGAGGGTCCATATTGCACCTTGCTCAAAATTCTGGTTTATGACAACCACTGAGCCCCATAAATCATTTTTATGGACCCCAGTGGGGGGCAATTGTGAATACTCAAATTTTGAGGCTCGGAAAGCCGATTTTCTCAGACTGCAGACGACCGAGCCAGACCGGAGGTCCACGGTAAAGTTCACCGAAAGTATGTCTTCATGGTACTTGAAATGTCCAGAGAGACGCAAGGACCACGGATATGGTCCCGAAATAATTTTTGGAAGTCCGTAGCTCCCGAAAAATCAGTTTGAACGAAAATCATGCGTGCTATTTTGGGGGCTCAACCGCCGACCGCCGCTGTTTTTGCTTTTTTGCCTTTTTCCCGCCCACGGCAGTCTGACCGCCGTCCAGGTCCGATTTTGTCTATAAAAAGCCTCCGAATTTTTAGAAAAAGGGTTTGGTCTTTTCGGGTGGGCTTCGGGCGGACGAACTCTCTATTTTCACACGCTTAAGAACTTTTCTTGGACTTTTCTTTGCATAAATCTAACCTTGTGCTGCAGGAATTAATCTAAAACAAGAATCATAATCCAAGGTTCGAGAAAACGAGATTTGGAACTACGAAGTGGGAGAACCCTAAACAAGGTAATATCCTAATTTATCCTTGGTCAATGTAAGCATATCATGAGCACTACACCTCCTTCTTAATTTCTTTTTGGGTCAAAGACCTAATCTCTTTTGGCATGAAATCTATCCAAATTAAAATCAATTTTTGGCATGAAGCCGATTTCAACTAAAATCAACCTTTTGGCATGAAGCCTAAATTGCATCTTCTTTTGGTACCAAGTACCCAAATTTCATCAAATTTAGCACTAAGTGTTCAAAATCTCACAATTTTGGCAAAAAGCCCGACAATGCACGAAGCATACACACAAACATGCATAAATGCATAATTGCCTTTAAATAGGCTTTTCCGAACTACATGGGCTTTGATCTCTCATAAAAAATGAGAGTATGTAGGCATATTTGGGATTCACCCCAAATAGCAAGTCCACAATTTACTAACAATCTGTTTGTCTTCTTTTCTTCGTCCCTTTTAGGTTTGTTTCTTTTTGGCAAATTAATCAAATACATGACATAGTCTCCGAATCCTCCTTGGGTTCGTAGATTAGAAACCTTTACATTGGATGCATTATTGGAGTCAAACAAGGGTTTTCTTAGTTTTTCCCTTTGAACAGAAAAAACTGAGTGGCGACTCCTAACAGCAAGTGAACGTTCATCCAAATCCTTTTCGGGTGGAAACCGAGGTTCACACACATGCAGCTGTTACAATTGCAACTAGCATTGATCCAGCAAGGTCAGCAGTCTCATCCCGATGACTCTTTCTCATTGCCCTAAACATGTCTTGATATTTTTGATGATTAATGAATATTTTTAGATGTTAGTGTTCTAATATATATTATGATGGATTTTAATTGTGAATGTTTAACTATGTTTAATCATTGATGTTTAGTTATGTTTCATATTTTTAATTGGTATATGGATGTTTAATTATGGATGTTTATGGAAGTTTAGCTATGGATTTTAAGTGCATTTTGTATTATTAGGTATATGGATGATTACTTATGGATATTTATAGAAGTTTAATTGTGAATGTTTAATTATGTTTAATCATGGATATTTAGTTATGTTTCATATTTTTAGTTGGTATATGGATGTCTATGGAAGTTTAGTTATGATGGAGTTTAAGTGCTTCTTTTATTGTTAGGTATATAGATGATTACTTATGGATGTTTATAGATGTTTAATTATGAATGTTTAATTATGTTTAATCATGGATGTTTAGTTATGTTTTATATTTTTAGTAGGTACTAATTATGGATGTTTAACTATATATTACTACATTTTTAATAATTAATTATATTAATAAAAAACTTAAATTTTGCGATGGAAAAAATTTGTCGCTAAATTAATTTAATTAAATTGGAATAGCTTGCAATAATATTTGGCAACGGAAATTAGGTTACATTACAAAACATAATAACAAAATTAGCTACAAAATTGTTGTCGCTAAATTGAGCGACGGCTTAGCTATCGCAAATAAAAGTTTTCATCTTTCTCTATTAACTGACAAAGCTATCGCTAAATACCTACAAAATTAGCTACTGTTGCATCTGACACTATTTAGCGACGGACTACCATCGCTAAACTTGTCTTTAAAAGTTTTATCAAAACCCATTTTCCCTTCTTTTCACAACGACGCCCTATGATTAGCGATATAATTATCCGTCGCTAATTATGCGATGGAATAGAAATATGTCTCTAATGTTGTGACGAAATTGGAAATCCGTCGCTAAATATCTACGTCATCTTCCTTGTTATCGCTAATTTCATCACGAAATAGATTTAGCGATGGATTTTTAGTATGTAGCGATAGATTTCTTCATTGCTAAATAGTCGGATTCTTGTAGTGATATAACAACATATATTAATTGATTTAGAAAAATATATCATTATACAATTGATATATGTTGTCATATGTTCATATATTTTACATATAACAAAAAATCAATTGTATAACGACATATGTTGTTATATGTTATTCCAAATCAATTGATATATATTGTTATATGTTAATACATATTACATATAACGACATATATAAGTTAAGATACAAAAAAAGATTAACTATATACAATTATAATATCTTGTTATATAATTTTGTTATTAAAAGTACTAATAATTATGACTAATAAATTAATAAATAAGTATGTTATTCATTTGTTTTTATTTTGATTTAATTTTATTTTTCAATAAGACACTATCTAAAATAAGTATTATATCGCAAGATCATATTATCAAAAACAAGTAAAAGAACCATGTGCATCACTGAACCACTGTAGCACACGGAAGAAACTCAAAGGAGGGGTAAAGGGTCCCCAATTGTTTGTCTCTCTACCACAATGGCAACTCCTTTAAATTATAGCACAAAGTATCTTTTTTTTTTAAATCATACCCTAATTCTCTTTTCATTTCTTATTGTACTTTTATCATTTACAATAGCAATGTTACGATTACACAATAAAAAATAAAAAGCAATTATAGCTCGTCAAAACCAAGAAAATAAATTACAAAGAAAAAGAAAAATTAATTAATTAATTAAATTGGTGTTTTGATTAATACTTAAATTAATTAAGCTAGTAGCTTTTGTTTTCATTGCCTTTTCTTCAAACTTTAATAGGCTAATAGCCATACAATCAATGTTTTGGATGCAATATTCAACAACTCAACCTATAACTTTATTGCTTGCACACATCATTATCAATCTCCATGTCATTGATCTCTTTTTCTGCCCTAGAACTAAAATTTTAAGCAAGACCCATAGTAAACAAAATGAATTGATAATAGAAACTATAAAATTAAAGAAAAAAAATAGGTTTCCTCTTATTTATACGAAACCTAGCTTAAAAATCCGCATTTTCTTTCTTCCTTTAGTCCATGGAGTGACACGGCCAAGCTGGTGGCTGTGTCACATGGCTTGGCCGTGTCACCTGAATGTGTCAGCTTTTGTGTAATCCTTCATCTTTGCTTCTTTGGAATTGAATGTGACACGGCCAAGCTCCTGGCCGTGTGGCTTGGCCGTGTCACCTGAGTGTGTCACCTACTGATCTCTTCGTTCTTTACTCTCTTTCCTTTGGTCTTCTTCCTTGGATAAGTATGTGACACAGCCAAGCATGTGGCCGTGTCACCTTAGTGTGTCACTTACTGTCAAATTTTCCTTCCTCTCTTGGTTCCTTGGTTTTGCCCTTAAGGTGAGACACTGCTTCATGCTATTCTTTCTTCTAAGGAAATATTTTGCACATTAACCTAAAACAAACACTTAAACAAACTTTAAACAAGAATCAAATAAACATTAACCAACAACACATAAACACCACACTAAAAACTAGAACAAAAATGACATAAACACTGAAATAAATTAAAACTACCAAAATTGATGAAATCACTAAATAAACAGATTAAAACTACCAAAATACCTGTAGAAAACAATAATCATCATAATAAATAAGATACAATTCTATGACAAAAAACTAATAAAACAACTACCCCACACTTAAAAATTTGCTTGTTCTCAAGCAAATTCACATGGCATAAATTAAAAACTCAAACAACCTTAACTATAATTCCAGTATATAAGATGAAATCCTTTAAGACTCAGCCATAAATAATTGCAATTTTCTTCAATCTAGATTTTCTTAACTCATTCATTAATTCAGACATAACAAATCTCATCTCTCATCTAAGTGTTTCACTCGATTTGAAAGGTTAATACACTCAAACCACTCATGACTGCATACTGCCATAAACTTGCTTAATTATCCAATCTCTCTCACTGATTTTCTCAAGAAATAATCCGAAGGTCTTTTATTTGGATGTAATGGGGCTAAGGTGAAGGTGTGAGAAAAGACATTTAAGTTGGAACATCAAGAAATGGATTATCTAAATTAGACAATACTCTTGCTAAGCAACTCGTAACTCCCTCAAATGGCATATTCACCAACCCTTGATAATCTCACATACTTGCATACTTAAAGAAAAGTACATGAGTCGACATTCCTCTTTGATGACTAATGTTAGAAAATATATGAATTTTGTATATATATATATCTTCTCTTTTATTTTCTTTTATATATTTTATATATATATATACAAAATATAAAATTGCATGGAACATCTAGCTTAAAATGTAGAGGAAAAGAATAATCGACTCTTAGTCAAATATATTGTGCAAAGTATGCATTTCAGCTCCAAATCTTACTAAAGCAATACTTTTTTTTTTCAAAAGATTGCTTACCCCACACTTATGAATTAAACCACCCATTGTCATATCATAAGAACTCCATTCCTTAATGCAGGTATGATGATAATAAGAAAGTATTGAGTTGTGAATTGTGTTGATCAATCAAGTAAAAGTCAAAGGCTCAACTTGGCTCACTAAGGAATTCATAATTAAGGGAGGTCTTTTTAAGCTAAAGGGATAATCCTAATTTGCCTTCATCATTTTAAAACTTGAGATGAAATAATAATGTGAGTTCAATTAGTATGCAAAAGCAAGCTCTAGAGATGCAAAATCATGAAGGTGCACACTTAAGAAAAAAAAATCAATTGACAATAATATTCAATCTATGAGGCTCAAAACTCACAAAGGGTGGGTTCTCAAAGATTTATATGTCATGAATTGCAGAATGTGAAAATTGATCCTGAATGAATTCAAATGCTAATCTCTATGCTGATACTAAAGTCTCAAATATAATGCTAGAATCATAGAAAAGTCAATAAGTTTCCAACAATTATGCCATGCACAATGCACGATATAACACACAAAGACAAACAAAACAAGAATTAAAGGAAAGCTTAAAGATTACCCCACACTTATAAATTACATTGTCCTCAATGGAAACAAGGATAATAAAGAAAAATAGTTAAGGTACAACCTGTTTTCTATCATTCCCTTGTGAGGCAAACTCTACTTTTTCATCACAAACAGCAATTGTTTAAAAAACCAAAATACAATATATAAAATAAAATATCCAAAATGTTAACATTAAAAACAAAAATGAAAAATAACAACGAAAATATACTATAACTAAAGATAAGAAATTAAGAAATTCTCTTAAAAGATTAGAGCCAATGTGATCTACGGTGAAGGAGGATGTGATGATGATGCAGCTAAAGGATGAAGACTCAGAATCTTAGCAAGGTTGCTATTGATTTGGTCCAACTGTTGTAAGACCGCAGCATGGTTACGATCGACCTTGCTCTCCAGTGCCTCTATCCTATTAAGTATCTCCCGATTATCCGAGACTAGAGCATCTTCATCCAAATCAAGAGAATCCGAGTCGGACTCCTTATGGACTCGTGTTCTCTTTTATCTACCCCCTGTACTTCTAGCTCAGCTGAAGCCATCACATAGGCCCCTCCCCTGTTCACCACCATATGCATCTTCTCAAGTGTGGCCAAATCCAATGAATCATTACCCGTAATTTTAGTCATACGACAGGTACTCGGGTCAAAATCATCAAGAAGGGTTGTTGCCAATGTGGTAACCAATCCTCCAATACAAATAGCCCCATTCTTTTTGTTTGCCACATTATCAAAAACATCGGCCAACCAATAGCCGGTACTAATGGGTATTGCATTACAAGCACAATCTAAGAAAACGAGCTCACTAAGTTCCACTACACCTGGGCTTTCCTTCCAAGCAAAGAACCCACAGGACATAAAGTGATGTAAATACCTAAGAGCGGGATTACTCAATTTAGTTGCCTTGGTCGATTTGGCCACATAAGTTTCCGAGCCCAATGCTCTCCAAGCAAATTGCTGTTTAAAATCCTTATGTACAGACTTTTCACCGTGTTGATGGAAACCAAATATAACATTCAATTGCTCAATACTAACTACAAATGATTTCCTAAGCAACTTAAAATTCAACCTAGAGCAAATCTTCTGTTCATCTCTTTCAACCTTAAGAGATGTTAAAAATTCCAAAGTAAGCTCTTGAAATTGCAAAGGTCGAAAGGAGACTAGGTTCTCCCACCCAAGATTTTGAACATAACTATAAAAATTATCCCTAATATGAAGAGCATTAAGGGATTCATCGCTGACATACCTCGTCGGAAAGAAACCCCTAGCCAAAAGAGTAGCTCTCTTTAAAGATGAAGAAGATGAAGATGCAGTTGCAGTTGGAGGTCGCTTCCTCTTGTGGTGAGACACCATCTTTATTCTTGGCATAATGAAAGATCTGTAAAAATTTGAAACCTAAACAGATTAGATTGATTTTTTATGAGAGAAGAAGAAGATTGAACGGATTAATTTCAGTTTTGGTGAAGGAAATTGATAATTAATGGGAGTTTGGAAGCTTTGAAAGAACAACAATGTAGGTTTTGTGAGAGAAAAGTCGAGAGAGAGAAAGGAAACAAAAACAAAACTAGGGATTGAAATGAACGAAAAGTGCTAAAACCGTGTTTTTTAAACTTTAAAATTGAAGGGACACGGCCAAGCTTGGGTTAGCTTGGCCGTGTTTGATGAGTTTAGAGGGACACGGCCAGTGACTTGGCCGTGTCCCATGGGTGTGTTTGACACTGTAAATAAAGGGGTAACTTAGCAATCAACTCTACCTTAGCCTTATCCACCTTACCCACTCACTATTAGCTATTGGATATATCACTCCTTCATTAAGCAATTTGAGCACTTCCTTCTTAACCACTTCACTCATGTTTGGGTTAAGGCGCCTTTGGGTCTCCCTCACAGGTTTAGCTCCCTCTTCTAAGGTGATTCTATGCATGCACATTGAAGGGCTAATACCTTTGATGTCACTCAATCCCCATCCTATTGCTCTTTTCAATCTTTTTAGCTCACTCACCAACTTCATCTCTTCCCTTTCACTAAGTTCGCTAGATATTATCACATGTAAGGTATTGTGATCTCCTAAAAATACATATTTTAGATTTTTAGGTAACTCTTTCAGCTCTAACTCAAGTGAAGGATTTTTCTCTTCCTTTTGGATGGAGGGTAGTTCAAATACTGGATCCTCCTTAAGTTCCTCTATTTCAGCACTCTCTAATGTCTCAAGGCAACTGGCTATTTCTGAATAAAAAATATCCAAACCACGATCTAAGGTCAGTGCCAACTCCAATTTATCCGAGGAACCTGTCTGCAAGAAAACATCTGAAACAACTGCGTCGATACAATCAATTAAAGAGCAATCCTCATATAATGTAGTTGTAGGAATGGAAGAAGTGTTAAAAATAGAAAATTCAACTGTTTGTCCCAAGACAGTCATTGACAATTTACCTTTTTTAACATCTATCAAGGTGTTGGTAGTAGCCATAAAAGGCCTACCCAGTAGAATAATGTGTGCGGATGGTGTAGGGTTACTTCCTTCCATGTCAAGAACTATAAAATCCACAGGCACTATCAACCCACCAACCTTAACTAACACATCTTCTATAACTCCTTTCGGAAATCTAAGAGATCTGTCAGCTAATTGCAACACTTTTTTGGTAGGTTTAAGTTCCCCAAGTTCTAATTTGAGATACACAGAATAAGACATTAAATTTACACTGGCTCCTAAATCACACATGCCATCGGTCCCCTTTCCATTACCCATAGTAATTTGAATTATGAAACTACCAGGATCCTTTAGCTTCAGAGGTAGTTTATGCTGCAAAACAGCACTAGCTACCTCTGATACTATCACCTTCTCATTTGGCTCATACCTCTTTTTCTTGGTGTTCAGTTCCTTGAAGAATTTGGCATAAGCCGACATGTTCTTTATTGCTTCAAGTAAAGGTAAGTTAATACTTACCTTAGACAACATATTGAAGATGTCTGAAAAATGCTTATCTTGTTTATCATTCTTCAACCTGCTGGGGAATGGTATAGGTGGCCGGTAAGGATTACTTGCCTTATGTAAATCTGCTGAAGGGGATTTCTCCATTGATCTTTCTCCAACACCTTTGTTCTCTGGTTCTCCTTCCTTTTTGTTCTTTTGATCACCTGCATTCACAAAATTATTTTCAACATTATTGTTTATTACCTTGCCACTTTTAAGAACAGTCACTAATTGTGCCTGCTCAGGTTGACTCGGAAATTTCCTTTTTGTTGAATCTGTATCTGTTGTGCAAGTTGTCCCACTTGAGTCTCCACTTTCTTAAAAGATGCTTCTAATGAATCCAGCCTCTTGTTATTCATCTCTTGATTCTTAGCACTGACTTGGATAAAGGCCTATAAACTATCCTCCAAACTCTCTCTCTTAGGCTGCCCTTGATTTGAAGATTGACCCTGTGGTTGGTTTTGTCTCTGGAGTAAATGGAAAGGTTGTTGAGAATTATTTGTTGCCCAGGAAAAATTTGGATGATTCCGCCACCCAGGATTGTAAGTATTTGAGTAAGGATCATTCCGGGCCCTTGGTTGATATCCCCCCATAGCATTGACTTGCTCAGCTTCATTTCCATAAGTCTCATATGCGGAGGGGCATATATTTGCTCCATGCCCAAAAGTTCCACAAATTCCACACACTTCTTGAGTGGATGAAGAAGTATTGTTCTTCATGTTCAGCATCTGCACTTGCCTTGTCAATTCAGCTATCTGATTGACTATCTCACTGTTGGCTTCCAATTGATTCACCCCTTTACTTCTTCCTCTTACACTTTTCTGTTGAGAATTAGCTCCCAACATTTCAAAGATTTCATAAGTTTCATCTGCTGTCTTTTCTCCCATAGCTCCCCCAGCTGCGTCATCAACAGTATTCTGAAATTGCTGGGTTAGACCATCGTAGAAAAACTGATTCAGAAGTTGAAGTGGGTAGTGATGGTGTGGACACTGGATCAATAACATCTTAAACCTGTCCCAAGCCTCATGAAATGGCTCTCCTTCAAATTGAGAGAATGTAGCTATTTTTCCTCTCAATTCAGCTGTCTTCTGATGTGAGTAAAATTTGCCCATAAACTTGTTATAAACTTGCTCCCAAGTTGTCAAAGAATTTTTAGGCAACATCATAAGCCAGCTTTTTTCCCTATCCTTCAATGTGTATGGAAAACACCTCATCCTCAACTGATCTTCTGTTAGTCCTTCCAATGGAAATGTGTTGAGGGTATAGTAGAAATCCCGGATAAAGTTCAAAGGATCCTCATTTGGAACTCCATAGAATGATGGCAGCATGTTGTAATGGATGTTCTTCAACTCATAATTTCTTGCTGCATCTGTCAATCTTATACAAGAGGTGGAAGTTCCAATGACAGGTCTAGCAAAATTCCTCATAGTTCTTTGCCTTTCGTCTCCCATATTGGTAGATTATGCAGTATCCGACTCAAAATCAGAAGTGTCCTCCTCTGTATCAAATCCGGTATATAGTTCAAACTCTTCTCTGCTCCTTTTCACTCTCTAAATTTCTGGAATAATTGGGTATAGTTCTCCTCCGAGTGATCTCCTGCCTTGCATAAACAAAATTTCTAGAAAAAGGAATTATTAAAAACAAAAGACAAATAAAATCAAATGTAAACAATGAAAAATAATCTAAAATATTTATGCCTAATAAACAATTACGCCAATTAGCTTCCCCGGCAACAGCGCTAAAAACTTGTTGCGCTCTAATTAACACTACTAGAACTACACTCGCAAGTATACGAGGCTGCTGTAGTATCTTGGTGAACACCTCAAGGTCGTCTCACAAGGAAGCTAGATAAGCTAATTGATTATCAGATTGTAAATAACAAATTATCAATAAATTTAAATTGCTAACAACTAATGAAGACAGATCGATTGGAGTTTAAAATAATAAAAGTAAACTGAGCTGATATATTGATTCACTTAATAGAAAGGTCTAGGGTTTGCACTTCTCTACTAACTTATATGTATGAATGGTTATTCCTCTCAACCAACTTAATTTCAAAGATAGATTTCAAGCAACTTAATTAATTGAATCAAGGAAATAAGCTCTCGCATTCAAACCTCTCTCAAATAATCTTGTTACAATTGAAATGATCCTTTTCTTAGGTTATATTTCTAATTCACCTAAGTCCCTGATTGAATTGTTCCAGCATTAGACTTCATTTCTCAATCCTTCATCTAATACCTAAAACACATAATTGGTGGCCAATCAATTATATATTAACAGTAATCCATTCAATTAAGGCTAGAGAAATAATTTAGTTAAGAGTAATAACCAATTCATACAATCATAGTAGATCCATACAAACCCTAGACTAGATCAAATTAGTTCATAATAATGCTATCAAACATATTCATCTCAATAAAATTCAAAGAAATCAATTTATACATAATAGAATTCATGAATACAATTCCAATGAAACTTAAGAGATAAAGTTTGAGAACAAAACCAAATTACAAACTTTCTTAGCTTCTGAAGAATCTCTTGTTCAGATCTTTGCTAGAAGAATGTTGCAGTGGCTAAAACAAATTTAATCTAGACTGTTTGCATCAAAGTGTAATCAAAATTCTCCCAGAAAATAAAATGGAAGCTCAAAGGTTATTGTTTGACGGCTAATAAAATTCTCTAGCCCTTTTAAAAACCCTAATCCTCTTATTTATACGAAACCTCGCTTAAAAATCCGCGTTTTCTTTCTTCCTTTAGTCGATGGAGTGACACGGCCAAGCTGGTGGCCGTGTCATGTGACACAGCCAGTGGCTTGGTCGTGTCACCTGAATGTGTCAGCTTCTGTGTAATCCTTCATCTTTGCTTCTTTGGAATTGAATGTGACACGGCCAAGCTCCTGGCCATGTCATGTGACACGGCTAGTGGCTTGGCCGTGTCACCTACTGATCTCTTCATTCTTTGCTCTCTTTCCTTTGGTCTTCTTCCTTGGCTAAGTATGGGACACGACCAAGCTTGTGGCCGTGTCATGTGACACGGCCAGTGGCTTGGCCGTGTCACCTGAGTGTGTCACTTATTGCCAAAATTTCCTTCCTCTCATGGTTCCTTGGTTTTGCCCTTAAGGTGAGACACTACTTCATGCTATTCTTTCTTCCAAGGAAATATTTTGCACATTAACCTAAAACAAACACTTAAACAAACTTTAAACAAGAATCAAATAAACATTAACCAACAACACATAAACACCACACTAAAAACTAGAACAAAAATGACATAAACACTGAAATAAATTAAAACTACCAAAATTGATGAAATCACTAAATAAACAGATTAAAACTACCAAAATACCTGAAGAAAACAATAATCATCATAATAAATAAGATACAATTCTGTGACAAAAACTAATAAAATAAGTTTTACAGTGTACTTGCCGAGATTGACAAGGATGGCTTGATGAGTGAGTCAAAGGGCACAAGGAGATAACTCGTAGTAAATAGTTTTGGGGAAGATGAAATGAAGATTCTAGTAATTAGTTCCCAAAGTTGAAAGAGAGAACTTTGAAAGAGAACACTATATTTTTGTAAACAAAAAAAATATACAAATAGGTAAAAATAAAAAAAAACAAAAGATTATAAAAGAAAAAAAAAGTAAGAGCAATAAAAATAAAAATGAAACGTAAAAATAAAAGTGAAAATTAAAAAAAATAGTATCTGGTGTAATTTCCTCTTTAAATTACCCAAACCCAAATCCGACCCGATTATAATTATAATTTTATTATTTTTATCCATCTCAAACCCGTTTAACACTACATGTTTACTACTCATACCCATTTAATTACAGGTTTAAATATTAAAATTTAAAAATAATATAAAATTTAAAATTTAAAATATATTTTTTAATTAAATAATTATAAATAAAAATTTAATACTAATACAATTTTATTAAAATAATTTCATACAACATAATTTTATAAATTAAAAAAATATAATAAACACATAATTAAAATTTAATAAAATATAATTAATATAAAACTGGATTCGGATAACAAGTATCAAGAGTTATATACCCGAATCCATTACAGTTAGTAAAAATACTATTTGTACCTATCTAAACTCATCTATAAATTACTTATACCTTCTATAAATGGACTGAGATGGATCGGATAACTACAAATAATTGACATGTTGTTATCCTTAATTTCACCTCTAATATACCATTCTCTAATGGATTAATATTTTTTAGTCTCCAACATCTTTAAAGTTAGGGATATCCATATGTTTTTAAATTGATAAAGGCATTTAAAAATACACTCTTGACATCCATTTGAAAAAGTTTGAAATTCATGTGACATGTGTGGACACTGAAATTTGCCACCCTAAGATTAATTCTCAAATATGATAATAATATTATCGAAGTCGACAATTATCAAGGAATGTTGAACAAATAGCTAAGGAGCTAATTTGGTTATTTTTAACATTATTGAATTCAAAATTTTTTTTACTCCCGAACTCAATAATGTCTATGTACAGACCTCACCTCTTGCCTATAAAAGGGAGCTTCCAGCTCCATTTTAGGGGAACTTTTAGAGGATGCTTCACTTAAAAAAAAGAAAGAATATTTTGCTTTTGAGGGAGACAGAAAAAAGAAGAGGATTAGGAAACATTATCATCTCTTTTATCTTGTACTCCATTTGTAAAAGTAGCATTATTCAGCAAAGTTTTAAAAAAAAGGAAAATCTGCATCCATAGGAGTTTCATTATGATCTTCATCCTTTGGCAGTAAGTTCTTCATGTCCTTAGTATTATTTATTCCTAAATCCAGATGACTTAAGCTTATTATTTATGTTCACATTGCATCATTCATTCCATTTATATGATTTATTGAGAAAAAGAATTACTTAACTCTAAAGAACAATTCCCTTGTTTAAGAACTAAAACCTATTAACTCCAAGTTAAATATACTAGTTAATGACCTATAAATGATGAAATAGATCCTAAAGGACTATATCTAACTTTCCCAGATGGAGGACTTGAACTCTTGGACTAAAAATGACTTTTAATGTGATTTATATGAGAAATATGTAGTTTCAGGTTATTTTTGCCAAAAATGGCAAATGATTATCGAATGTGATATTTACATTAATATCAAATTTGATACTTTGGTTCAAAACTCAGTATATGTGCCATGTTGTCCTCCACTAATATCTTCCATAGGTTATTGTTCTGTAATTATCATGCTCTCAGATATGTGTGTCTGCCAGTGTTGATTTCCTTATGTTCCAATCACATGCATGGATACAAGATATGGTCCTAATTTGCAGATGCAGATCATTTCTGCCAGAAATGGCAAATGGTTCTCGAACTTGATATTCCTACGAGTATTGAACTTGATATTTTGAATCGATTCTCAGTATATATATATTGTGTTGTTATCAATTAATCTTTTTCTGTAGGGTATTTTTGAATTCATTAGTACATTAATTATTAAAATCGAACAGAATGCTCATATATATATTTGCTACTGCTAATTTCTTAATGATTATGCCTTATGAATATTGTCGCATTTGACATTTCTTGAATATCAAATTTGGCATCTCCATCTAGAAATGTATATATTCATTTCATTCAGCTAATAGATCTTATAGGTTGTCCCTGACTGAGGAGATTATCAAACTTGATAATCTAGTAAATATCGAATTTGACATTATCTCTTAATTATGTACATATTGGTTTTATTCCAATTGTCTGATCTTGTAGGTTATTCTCGAGTTCGATAATCTCATAATTATTGAGTTCAACAGTATTATCAGAATTCATATTCCCCTTTTATTTTTCATCCTTCATCATGTAATTATCATTATTGTAATACCTTCATCAAGCACTCATCCAACATACATTTTACCCTTTTCTTTTAGATTTGTTGCATATAGGAAACGATGTATTCTTCTTTTAGAAATAATGTATTGGATTTGTAAAGCCATGTAATATAACTATTTCTCTTTAAAGACTCATTGTTGTAAGGAGCATGTTTCCACCTCGGTAGGTGCTTAAAGGGATTTTATGTATAATCATACATCACGTGCACCATGATATGCATTTATTTATTTTATTAGTTTTTTATTTTATGAATGTTTATTCTCATCTAATATCCTGAATAATCCTTACTAATACATGAATCATAGAGGAGGCTGATTCTTTGAGTCAGGCATATGTGAATAATAAGGATTTTTGTTTAAGTTATTCTCGTGTGTACCTAACTTTTTGAACTCAGGATCAAATAGGGGTTAGGGATTTCTTGAAAAATGAATCAAGAGAATGCTACCCCTTACTATTTCCCAATCCTATAAAGTGGCAACTCCGCTCCACATGAGGCTTGCCTGTCGGATCCCTAAGATCAATAACCTGGCAGCGTTGGGACTTTTAAAACATTTTAGGCATGGACGGGCCATGCGCTCACAACATGCAAATGCAAATAAGATTCTAATTGCTTCTAATCTAGCAACGGGAATAAATTTCTCATCATAATCAATGCCTTTCTCTTGGTTATAGCCTTTGGCTATCAATCTAGCTTTGTTTCTAATGATAAGACCATCTTCATCAAGTTTGTTCCTATACACCCATTTACAGCCAATAATTGGATGATCATACCTTGTTTCTCTTAAATTGATTGAGTTCATCTTGCATGAAAATCACCCAATATTCATTACTAAGAGCCTCCACAACAGTTCTTGGCTAAATTTGAGAAACAAAAGCAATATTAGAATCTAAATATTTAAGCTTGGATATAGTAGTTATTCCCTTTAATGTGTCACTAAAGTTGAGTTCTTTTGGATGATCCTTTTGATAATGCCAATCTTTGGGTGGTTCTTGAGTCTCTTCTTATTCCATAATTATTTCTAGCTCATCATTGTTTTCCTTTAGATCATTGTTTATTTCAAGCTCTTTAAATGTTTCTATAAAATCATCAAGAACACTTAGAGGATTCATCAAAGATAAAATGCATTGATTTCTCAACTACTAGAGTTCTTTTATTAAATGCTCTATATGCTTTACTAGAATATACTTTCATCCAATTTGGATGAGAATTTTTTAAGGTTGTCCTTGGTATTCAATATGAAGCATTTGCATCCAAATGTTCTAAGGTATGAAATTTTGGGTTTTCTTCCATTCCATAGTTCATAAGAAGTTTTATTTATCAAAGGTCTTTTGAACACTTGATTTGTAATGTAACAAGTGGTATTAACCTCTTCCCCCCAAAAGTAAAGGGCAAATTATACTCATTGAGCATTTTTCTAGCTATTTCTACCAAAGTTCTATTTTCTCTTTCAACCATACCATTTTGTTGTGGTGTTCTAGGGGCTGAAAAATTATGAGAAATTCCAAGTTCATTGCAAAAACTTTCAAAGTTTCATTTTCAAATTCTTTGCCATGATCACTTCTAATAGATGTGATCACATAGCCTTTTTAATTTTGAACTCTTTTTTCAAAAATTTTGAAATGATTAAAAGCTTCATCCTTTTGAGCTAAGAAATTAACTCATGTAAACCTTGAGTAATCTTCAACAATTAAAAATGCATATAACTTGCCACCTAAACTAACAACACTATTTGGTCCAAACAAGTCTAAATAAATTAGTTCTAGAGGTCTAGATTTGCTTACAAAATTCTTAATTTTGAAAGAGCTCTTGTGTTATTTTCTAAATTGACAAGGTTCACAAATTTTATCTTTATTAAATTTCATTTTTGGAAGACCATCTGCAAGTTCTTCTTTGCTTAGGTAACGTAATTGATTCATATTAGCATGTCCTAATCTTCTATACCAAAGCCAAGCGTCGTTACTAATAGTAACTAAACATTCAAAAGCATTATTAGAGTGTAGGTAAATTTTGTAAGTGTTGCCAATTCTAGTCCCATTAAATACAAGTTCACCACTAGAAGAAATAATTTTACATCATTTAGAGTTAAAATTGACATCATATCCTTTGTCACATAATTGACTAACACTAAGCAAATTATATTTCAATCCATCAACTAACTATACATCATCAATCATGTTCTTACCTAGTGTACCAATAAAGCCAATGACTATAATTTTTCCTTTAGCATTATTTCCAAATGTCACATTACCTCCTTGCTTGTAAGTAAGAGTTATAAAAAGTTTTGCATTATCAGTCATGTGCCTTGAGAATCCTGTAGCACCCCCGTACCCCAATATACGCACACTACATACACCCGCACAACACGCGATATACGCTTACCGGATAAAGGGGTGTCACGGTTTATTTTAAACAAACCAAACTTTAATCTTTAACATATAAGCATCATAAGTCAGTCCGAGTAAACTTAAAATATTTAACTCATGTTATAGAAATCAATAGAGAAAACATTCCTTTTTAAAATACATATACATATATCTTCATTACCCCAAAATTTTATCCAAAAATAGGCTGTTCCAAACATTTGTTAAATAAGCACCGGAAAATACATATGTATATATATCAAAATCAATGTTTACAAAATTATAGAATTTATACATGCTGGCAGTTCGTCTTTGATTTTGATGTCCACAACTCAACATTGCTATCACAAACTCAAGCCTAGACTCGACTTGGTCTAGACGAGCTCTCCAGCACAACCGGATCTACCCTGTCATCTGCGCGATGAACCACAATCGCGCTAAGCAGAAATCTTAGTGGTACAAACTTTGATTCAATATAGATCAATGCGATGCTCATGCACAATATATATGAATATATCAACTCATTGAATTATATCTCAACATATTAATCTTTTGCATCATATTTCATAATTCATATTAAAGCAAAGAAAAGCATGGGCCCAAAACGAAACTAATATGCTATTCAAAGTTCAGAGTTACTGCTTTGGTCCATATTGACACCTTGTGTCTAGCCCCGTAGGCAATATATATATCTATGGATAATGTAACAGACCCAGTGTGAGCGGGAATTTTTGCCCCCACTCCCGGTGGAATTGTTCTTGCTACTTCATCACTGTTTAGGCTTGGGGCCTTAGAGAACATGGACCTAAGTTTGGAGAAAATGGAGTAGCTACCCGAACGGGCCGAGAAAAAGAAAGGGGTGGATGACTAAATTCCTAAGGAATCCCCAACCCCCTAATGGGTTCGGAAAGTTGGGTACGTGTGGGGAAGGTGAGAAATGGCCCAACACCCCCACAACGCCCGGTTCATTGGAACCGGCCTCCTTTACAGGTCTTGATAATATAAAATTCTTAAGCATAACAATATCATCCAAATTACACGCAACAATTGAAATAAAGCATCGTTAAATTAAAAATCAAAGCAATGTCCAAACAAAGCAGATAAATGGACACCCATCCGAAGATGGAAACATGCCCTTACATCATATATATCTAAGCTAAATAGGACACCCACTAAAAGGTAGAAACATGCCCTTTACATTGGTCTAAAATAAAAGCAATTTAAATTACATAGAACTTAATTAATGAGATACCCACAAAGTGGAAACATACCTCTTACAACATTTGGAAATCAAAATAAATTGATAAAAGTAAATAACCATTCGTCATAAATAAATCATTCATCAAAGATATTAAACATCAATCAAAATATATAATAAACATTCATCCATGATAAATTAAATAAATCAAGTATTGAAATTAAATAAATCAACCATCAAAAAATATAATACACTATATAATCAAATCTAAAATTAAATAAAGCAATAAATATATAAATTTAGGGTTTTAAAGAATTATCAATTGAATTTAGGGTTTCGGAACTAAGGGTTTTAGAAACTAAAGTTTTATAATTAGGGTTTTGAAATTAGGATTTTTAGGGTTTTTGAAACTAGGGTTTTGGAAACTAGGGTTTTGGAATTAGGGTTTTTAAAACTAGGGTTTTGGAATTAGGGTTTTAAAACTAGGGTTTTGGAATTAGGGTTTTGGATAGTTAGGGTTTTTGGATTTGACTTACTGCCTAAAAAAACATAATTTTTTATTTGGAAAAATAAATTAAGGTTTTGAAAAAATAATCAATATTTTAGAGTTTAATAATGAAATGGTTTAGGCTTTTGGATAAAAATAGTTTGAGGTTTTGAGTTTTAATGAAATAACATACGGTTCTTGAAGTTAAAGTAAACAAGATAGATTTTAACTATTAATTGTTAACTACTGGATAGTTTTATATTTTATGAAATATGCCAGTGGGATTATGAATACCAATTGATCAATGTGATAATTAAAGCAAACGATTAAAGTTATTAAAACAAAAACCAAAGCAAATGATTAAAGTTATTAAAACAAAAACCAATTTACTGCATGTTCAAAGATCAAGATACTATGTGTTCAAAGATCAAGTTACTGCGTGCATGCATGTTCTTATTAATCAAAGAAATGAAACTACTATAAACATAAATAATTCATGATTAAAGATCAAACCTCCACTCATTGGTTCCTCCACAATTAACTTCTGGATGAACAATTAACAAAGACAGCGCCGCTGTCTTTGATGGATTGATTACTGATGAATGTTTGCTGCTAATCTTTTCTGTTTGTTGTCATCCCCTGTTAATGGTTTTCTCTTGCAATGTTTTCTCCTCCCTTTCTGAATTCTAAAACATTAATATTTATAGCCGAACCTCACTCTGAATCCTTAACCTAATATAAATCAGTCCCTAAAACAAATTCTAGTTGAATTAGGAAACATATTGAACCCATGTCGACCTGGTTGCCCTAGATCGACATGAGACCAACCTCATGTCGACCTTGGCAGCCCAAGATTGACATGAGCCCAAGTCGACATGAGGCATGCTCATGTCGATCTTGGGCTGCCAAGGTCGACATGAAGCATGCTCATTTCGACCTAGCCTGCCAAGGTCGACATGAAGCATGCTTATGTCGACCTAGCTTGCCCAAGTCGACATGAGTCCAACCTCATGTTGATCTGGGCTGCCAGATTGACATGAGGCATGCTAATGTCTCCCAGGCCGGCCTCACTTAAATTATTCTGGCCTTTTTTAACTTATGGATCAAAAAATTTTAATTTGGGCCAATTCCACTTGATTTTATGGTTTTACAATTAAATATATGCCTCTTTAATCCGAACCGACTCCTTTTAAAATTATAAACTAGGCTAATATTTAAAGTCGAATCAAATTTATTTTGGCATCCTTTAATTAGGACCATATCAAATTGGGGTCAAAATTAAGGGTCTACAATTTGCCCCCTGCTTGAACAATCTTGAATTGATTATGGCAAAAGAGAGTGAAAAGCAATATGATTTTTGACTAGGTTTAGTGCCATATAGAACTACTTACCCAAGGTTGGTTTGAGTTCTGGACTCAAAAATTATTTGGGTTCTAGACCCAAGGTGAATTTAGGGTTTGGGTTCTGGACCCGAGACTGAGTTTGACTGACCTTTTATTAGTTGAGAATTTTAAATGCTCCAGTCGTTCTATTCTTTAACGCATTGTGGGTCTTCACCCTCAAAATGAATCTTCATCGTTGGACCTTGAATCTACATCCTTAGCATTGGATCTTCACCTTTGAAAACAGATCTTCATCCTTGGAGATCGGGTCTTCACCCTTATAAATAGATCTTCATCCTTGGAGATCGGGTCTTCAACATTGTAAATGGATCTTCATCCTTGGATATCAGGTCTTCACCCTTGTAAATGGATCTTCATCCTTGGAAATCGGGTCTTCACCCTTGAAAATGGATCTTTATCCTTTTGGACTTTAGGTCTTCACCCTTTGCAAATGGATCTTCATCCTTTGAGATCAGGTCTTCACCCTTGAAAATGGATCTTCATCCTTGGAAATCGGGTCTTCACCCTTGAAAATGGATTTTCATCCTTTGGACTTCAGGTCTTCACCCTTTGAAATTGGATCTTCATCCTTGGAATCAGGTCTTCACCTTTGAAAAATGGATCTTCATCCTTGAAAATCGGGTCTTCATCCTTGAAAATGGATCTTCATCCTTTGGACTTCAGGTCTTCACCCTTTGAAAATGGATCTTTATCCTTGAAAATCAGGTCTCACCCTTAAAAATGGATCTTCATCCTTGGAGATCGGGTCTTCACCCTTGTAAATGGATCTTCATCCTTGGAGATCAGGTTTTCACCCTTGTAAATGTATCTTCATCCATGGAAATTGAGTCTTCACCCTTGAAAATGGATCTTCATCCTTTTGAACTTTGGGTCTTCACCCTTTGAAATATGGATCTTTATCTATCGTAAATTGGGTCTTTACCCTTGAAACATGGATCTTTATCCATTGAAAATTAGGTCTTTACCCTTAAAACATGGATCATTATCCATTGGAGGGTAGGTCTTTACCCGTGAAACATGGATCTTTATCTATTGGAGGTCGGATCTTTACCCTGGCTTCAACTCTTTTAGCTGAACTGATCTTTTGTCTTTTGCATCTTCATTCTTTTGAGAATTCTAATTTTCTTCTTTTTTCATTATTTTTTGTTCTTCCTTTGCACTTTTGCAAAAAAAAATTCAGCCCTTTTTAGCTAGCATTCATATCCTCTCCTTGCCCCCCTGCGTGGTAAAATATTAGAAGTGAGTCTCAAAATGTTTTGTTCATGTATAAACTCAAAAATTGAGAAGGAGAAACTTTTCCCCCTGTGTGGGCTCAAACCCACGATTTTTCTATGCGAGCTCTGATTAATGTTTTTGTTGTCTAGTTCTTTTCAAAAGCACGCATTTCTTTTCTTTGCAAAATTACTAGAACCCTCTTAAGCAATGGGCTTTTCATGCCCCCCTGATTTGATATCTTCTTTTGATTCTTTACTTCACAAGGTATTTGCTATTCACTTTGATAAAGAATAGACAATACAATACAAGAAAATATAATGTGATATGCTCATGTATGCATGATATGCATGGATTACACTTACAACGGTTCCATTAACTCACAGACCGAGGTAATTAGTTGAAGTGTTCTCATTGGTTCCTTCCAGATGCTTGTTCAGGTCTTGCATTGAAGTGACAAAAGGCTTCACTTTTAAGGCTTTTATCTTTGAGATATTGAAAACATGAATGGTGAGGCCCAAGCAACATAGTCATGGATACATCCATTTCAAACTATGTTTTAGCATGTCAACTGGTAGCTTCTTCATAACCTTACCAATAATCATTTCCTTTGCCCAATGTATCCTTTGAGGTTCGATGGTTTGACATACTCCCCTTAACTTGAAGGCTTTGTAAATTTTTTTTATTTTTGAATTTTGAAATCAAATATTGGCTTTGCCAAATCAATGTCAATTTACCTCAAGACTTGATTTTCTAAATTAACATATCTATAACATGACAACCCTAGTTACCATACTAAACTCGGGAATCATTTCTATTTAAGCAAGAATTGTTGCACTTCAGATAGGCACATACACATTACTTGGCCAAAGGTCTCATTGAGTTTGAATATGGTCTATCTCATATGCATGCTTATCCAAACTATCTCCACTAATAGACTCTACCTGCCAAGAGAGATCAACAAGTCTTTGATAGGCTTGAAATGGGGTCTATAAGGGACATGGGTTAAATGAAGGCCATTTGTAAGTTGGAGCCGACGTGACACAATGGACAAACCTTCACACTAAAAATTTCTTGTTTAAACTTTAGGCAGCTGGGAGCAATCTTGCTAGACTCTAAATTCTTTCTATCTTCTTGGCATTAATCTTGACCTTGATTAGGAGAGTCTTTGCCCTTGCAAAAAGTTTGGTACCCAAATTCGATTCTTTTCTTCTTCTCCCTTTTCTTTCCTTTTATTTTTCTTACTCTTCCCTTTCTTTGAGCATTTTATCATTTTGTCATTCTTCCTTGTAGGATTGTCAAGTACAGAACTTTCAAGAATTGGATGGTCTTCCTCCTTTTTTCTCCAATTTTGATTGAATCTTTGGTTGGGTTGGACCAATTCAAGTCAAAATGTCCTTATGAACCAAATGGAAGCCTTTTGCTGCTTTAGGTAAAAGAGAACTTAGTTGGCTTTTTGAACTGCCTTTTTAGATTTTATCTTTCTTTTTTTCTTTTCTCTTTTCCTTTTTTCTTCTGTCCTTTTTTTTCTTTTTTCTTCTGTCCTTTTTTTCTTTTCTTTTTTTTCTTTTTTTTCTTCTTTCTTTTTTTTTGAGTCTATCTCTAAAAGAATTATCTTGGTTGTACCAACTTGGATGAGTGGAGTGACATAAATCTTCTTTAACAGGGATAAATCATTTGTTACTCTGATGTTGTCTTGATATATTGGAGATATTAGAAAAACTTCAACTATCCTTATGGTCTTGAGAACTTCAACTCCCCTTATGGTCTTGAGAACTTCAACTGTCTTCATGGTCTTGACTATTCATTTTTTTCTTTGATCTTCTTGCCTCTTCATCTTAGTGATCATAAGACTTGTCAAAAGTATCACAACAGCTCAGGGTAGGTTATTGGGGTTTGTAAGCCAATGAAAAGAAAGCTAAAATTTTATGAAGGCTCAAAGGGACAACTAGAGATTAATATTTAATTGGGTGGATACTAGTTTTTGGCTAACCAAACAATGCCTAGATCATCTCTCCCTTAAATAAGCAGAGTTTAATTTTGCCTCGAAGGTTTGTCAAAGCATGTTCTAAGACTAACTAGGACCTAGACAAAGGTAATTATGTAGGAGCCCTCTCTAAGTAAGCATACACAACTCAATGCTATGGAGTAATTCCCTCACCTAGTAAAGTCATTCAAGTCATGATGCATAAATTAATTCAGGAATTATCAAGCTAGATTCCTCATTGGCCGAGCACCAAAATGAACAAAGACCAACAAAAATTATGATGAAAGTAATTTATTTCAAGCAACTTTAAATTTAAAAAACACAATAGTTCCAAATATTAAAGAAAGTAAAATTGAAAAGCAACATTCAATCTAAGGAAAGTTCATTGAGTTTAAGCTTCTTTTCCTTTTACATCTTCAATATTTCCATCTTGAAAAGATGATAAAATAAAATCTTCTTCCAATCCTTTTCCCACCATGAAGGTTTCCGGTGGAGGTATTCTTCCAAACTTAGGCAAAGGATTGTTCTTGGTATTGGGCTTGTCCAGCTCTGGTAGCTTACCACTATCGATTAGATCTTGGATCTCATGCTTCAATCGGGTACATCTATCAGTCTCATGTCCTTGAGTATGATGAAATTGACAAAAAGCCTTAGTATCAAATTTTGGAGGTAAAGGATTTGGCAAAGGTTGAGGGGCTAATGGTTGTAATAATCCTTTCTTTTGTAGCTTATTGAAGACCCAAGACAAAGGCTTCCCTAGATTTGAAAATTGTCTTCTATTTGCTTGACCAGTTGTATTAATATTAACTTCTTTTTGCATTCTTTGATTTCCAGACTAGTAGTTCCCTTTCTCATTCCTTCTTTCCGAAAAGTGATTCTTCTCCCTTTCCCATTTTTCAATTTGTAGACCGACTTGGAGAATATCTTTGAAATCACGGATGAGTGTACGAGACATTCTTTCACGAATACTAGGCAACACCCCTCTCACAATCATCCTTATTTGATCAGATTCATCGGGCCTCTTCTTGAGCAAAGCAGCCTTATTTCTCCATCTTTTCATATAGTCCACAAAATTTTCATTTGGTCGTTGCCTAATGGACTCAACTTCCATTAAGGTAACTTCCATTTTAACATTATATCCATATCGTGGGATGAAGGCCTTGTATAGCAGATCCCAACTCTTTTGTGTTCCATCATCTAAGGTATTGAACCAATTTTGGATAACAGGATCTAATGAGAGCATAAAGTACCTTAGAGTTTGAGCCTTAGTAGCTTGAGCAGACTGCATAGCAGTGATTTACTGCTTCAGATGGAGGTGAGGATTTCAAGTTCCATCAAACTTTGCAAAAGATGGCATCTTGAATTTGTATGGAACTTCTTCATCTAGCTCAAATAATTTGTTAACTTCAGAAATTTCTTCGGTTTTCAGTTTCTTCTCAAATTTCTTTTCTAAATCCACGATCATCTTTTCAACATCAGAATTTTCAATCTTTTCAAAAGTTGTCTTCTTAACAACCTTTAGCTCCTTTTTGTCTTGAGGATCTTGAAAGCATTGAGCCCAGTCATCATTATCATCAATGATCACCTTATCATCATCAAAAGCTACTTCACCAACTTTAGCCTTCCCTTTGTCCTTTGGCTTCTTGGAGCTAGCAGACACTTCGACATTATTTCCTAAAATTGTAGCCAATTGGTTCTTCACAGTCTCAGCCAGGGCCTCTTTTATTTCTTCCATCTTGGCATTGAGGGCATCATCCACCATTCTTTGAATTTGTTTGGGCTCCATTGCTTTTGGCATGCAAGTGATTGAGTTGCTACTAGATTCTTTGTCTCTGGCATAGGTTAGATTGTCATAAGCTTTTGAACTGTCGTAATCCAGGACTGTGAGCCAGAGAGGATCAATGATATGAGATACGAATGTATGCATGTATGCATGTATGCACAAACAATCAACAAAGAAAGATAATTAGGATGTTCCTTCCAACCTTATAACATCCACACACGAATGGCAAGTCTCTTTTCCTAGGTATATGGTTAATAAAGTACCAACATGGGGCATCTTGTTTTTGAATATTTCCCTCGGACGTTCAACCAATAGTTATATTTTCGAAAATGGAAATCAGTTCATGATAATTCCCATTAATTAGGTTTTAATCCATTCAACCAACTAAAGTAGCTTTTATGCTATATTGGATTAAAACTAAATTAAGAGGTTTATTATAAATAGATTTCTCACTTGAAAAAGTAATTAATGATTCATGCCAAAAAAAAAACCCATGATTAATTATTCTTAGTATAAACTAGGCTCACAATTGATTTTTGGTATTTCGTAATTGACCTAAATAATTTGTAAGCTCTTTGTGAGAAAAGGTTGGATGAAAATAATTTTGTTTCTAAGCCCACTGTAAAAAGATATTTGGGTCATGAGAAAAGAATTTTTGATTTGTTTATGGAAAAGTTTTATATACAAAGGCCATTTTGAAAAGTTTTGAAAATAGCTTTGGCCTTTTAGCTTTTAAAGAAAAATTTATTTTGAGCTCACAATGTATTTAGGTCATATTAGAAAAAGAACAAACCAAATAAGCCATGATTTAAGCTAAGATAAATTAACCATAGTCAAACAACATGCATTTGGGGTAAAATCCTAAGAAAAGTAACTAGGTCAATTACATGAGCTTTAGTCTTTGGGTTGAAAAGGCTTAGGTTCCCATAGCAAGTATTACAATAAGGTACGAGGCTATGAGTGGTTATGCCATGCTCGATCTCCATACCTTGAGTGAAAGTATGGTATCCCTTACATAACACAACACGGGTAACATGGGCATCCTAACTCACGCACACGATGCAATCTAATATGACGCAATGGATAATATCATTATAAGAAAGAATAGAATAATATAAAGACCAACAGAATCAACTTCTCTTATCCCCAGTGGAGTAGCCACTGTGAGCAGGGATTTTTGCCCCCACTCCCGGTGGAATGGTTCTTGCGACTTCGGCACTATTTAGGCTCGGGGCCTTAGAGAACACGGACCTAAGTTCGGAGAAAATGGAGTCACCACCCGGATGGGCTGGGAAAAAGAATCGGGTGAATGACTCGATTCCTAAGGAATTCCTAACCCCCTAATGGGTTCGAAAAGTTGGGTATGTGTGGGGAAGGTGAGAAATGGCCCAGCACCCCCACAACGCCCGGTTCATTGGAACCGGCCTCCTTTACAGGTCTTAATATTATAAAATTCTTAAGCATAACAATATCATCCATATTACACGCAACAATTGAAATAAAGCATCGTTATATTAAAAATCAAAGTAATGTCCAAACAAAGCAGATAAATGGACACCCATCCGAAGATAGAAACATGCCCTTACATCATATATATCTAAGCTAAATAGGACACCCACCAAAAGGTAGAAACATGCCCTTTACATTGGTCTAAAATAAAAGCAATTTAAATTACATAGAACTTAATTAATGAGGTACCCACAAAGTGGAAACATACCTCTTACAACATTTGGAAATCAAAATAAATTGATAAAAGTAAATAACCATTCGGCATAAATAAATCATTCATCAAAGATATTAAACATCAATCAAAATATATAATAAACATTCATCCATGATAAATTAAATAAATCAAGTATTGAAATTAAATAAATCACCATAAAAAAATATAATAAACTATATAATCAAATCTAAAATTAAATAAAGCAATAAATATATAAATTTAGGGTTTTAAAGAATTATCAATTGAATTTAGGGTTTCGGAACTTAGGGTTTTAGAAACTAAAGTTTTATAATTAGGGTTTTAAAATTAGGATTTTTAGGGTTTTTGAAACTAGGTTTTGGAAACTAGGGTTTTGGAATTAGGGTTTTTAAAACTAGGGTTAATTAGGGTTTTTAAAACTAGGATTTTGGAATTAGGGTTTTGGATAGTTAGGGTTTTTGGATTTGACTTACTGCCTAAAAAAAACATAATTTTTGATTTGGAAAAATAAATTAAGGTTTTGGAAAAATAATCAATATTTTGGAGTTTAATAATGAAATAGTTTAGGCTTTTGGATAAAAATAGTTTGAGGTTTGGAGTTTTAATGAAATAACATATGGTTCTTGAAGTTAAAGTAAACAAGATAGATTTTTACAATTAATTGTTGACTACTGGATAGTTTTATATTTTATGAAATATACCAGTGGGATTATGAATACCAATTGATCAATGTGATAATTAAAGCAAATGATTAAAGATATTAAAACAAAAACCAAAGCAAACGATTAAAGTTATTAAAACAAAAACCAATTTACTGCATGTTCAAAGATCAAGATACTGTGTGTTCAAAGATCAAGTTACTGCATGCATGCATGTTCTTATTAATCAAAGAAACAAAACTACTTTAAACATAAATAATTCATGATTAAAGATCAAACCTCCACTCGTTGGTTCCTCCACAATTAACTTCTGGATGAACAATTAACAAAGACAATATTGCTGTCTTTGATGGATTGCTTATTGATGAATGTTTGCTGCTAATCTTTTCTGTTTGTTGCCGTCCCCTGTTAATGTTTTCTCCTCCCTTTCTGAATTCTAAAACATTAATATTTATAGCCGAGCCTCACTCAGAATCCTTAACCTAATATAAATCAGTCCCTAAAACAAATTCTAGTTGAATTAGGAAACGTATTGAACCCATGTTGACCTGGTTGCCCTAGGTCAACATGAGCAGCCCAAGGTCGACATGAGGCATGCTCATGTCGATCTTGGGCTGCCAAGGTCGACATGAAGCATGCTTATGTCTACCTAGCCTCCCAAGGTCGACATGAAGCATGCTCATGTCGACCTAGCTTTCCCAGGTCGACATGAGTCCAACCTCACTTAAATTATTCTGGCCTTTTTTAACTTATGGACCGAAAAATTTTAATTTGGGCCAATTCCACTTGATTTTAGGTGGTTTTACAATTAAATATATGCCTCTTTAATCCGAACCGACTGCTTTAAAAATTATAAACTAGGTTAATATTTAAAGTTGAATAAAATTTATTTTGGCATCCTTTAATTAGGACCATATCAAATTAGGGTCAAAATTAAGGGTCTACACCCAGTCTCTTGGACCTCAACCCGGCTAGACCCTTGGGCCCTAGTATCTTGGTCCTCAACCCGGCTGGACTATTACAGTTTTTGAGGCTTACGACCCGGTCTTTTCACCCTAAAAAACATCACATTTATCAGCTGGGCTCGGCTTATGACCCGGTCTTTTCACCTGCCCAGCAATTCATAGGCATGCCGCCAAACCCAGAACTCTGAAAATTGAATAACATACTAGGCATACAATTAATTCATTAATCTCATTATCAATCTCTTTCACAATTCATTTCTTATTTCATTTCTCATAATCAAACTAGGCTCATTGCCTTAGTATATCATCTTTTCTCATTCTTCCCTTTTATATCAATATCAATTTGTTCCATTATGTTTTCACATATCTCATCACATTATTCAACATTATGCATATCATAACATATATCTCATTCATCAATAATATATAAATTAACTTAACACATTTCTCAACCAAATGTGTTAAGTCTCAATGTCATGTAAATGTATGAAATCATTCAAAGTTTGTACTTACCTCTAAGAGCAACAACACCACTCTAATGACTCCTCTTCCAAGATCTCACTCAAACCTTGGCTTGGGTAACTCAATTCTCTTCAAAACCTAATCCAAAGGTGATCATACACACTCACTTAGAGATACACAAGAAGAAAATAAGGAAGAGAACTATCTAGGGCAAACTCTACACTTGACACGCTCAACAATACGGGCGTGTCGCTGACCGTGCCCTAAACTTACAATACAGAAGCTTTGACATGCTCAGTGACATGGACGTCAGAAGCTATGACATGCTCAATGACATGGGTGTGTCACTGGACGTGTCAATCAACCAACAACACAGTAGCTATGACACGCTCAGTGACATGGGCGTGTCACTGGCCTTGTCAATGCTACTACTACACAGAAGCTGTGACATGCTCAGTGACATGGGCATGTCACTGCTAGTGTCACCAACCTAGAAAATAGAACCAATGACACGCCCAAAGACTTGGCCGTGCTCTTGGGCGTGTCAGGCCAAAAACCCTAAAATCGACACCAACAAAGCCATAACCCACAATCATCTTCCAAAAGCCATATCAACAATACACAAACTCAATCAAAACTATCAACAACCCAATAATATTTGAGTAAACCTTAAAAAAACTCAATTACAAACATCAAACACAAACACCACCATATTCACAACTCAAAAATCACACAATCCACACACTTGCCTCTTTCACCAAACTCAACCCTTTTTTTTCTCTTCAATCCAAACCCAAAAATCAAAGTTACCAAGACAAAACACTTCTTTCTTTCTTATATTGATTAACATAAATATAATATTAAATCCACTTACATCATCTTCCACTAACATAAATAAATCCATTTAATTAATCAAAATATCTCTTTTGACTTATAAAACCCATTGACTTGTATATATTTTGTATATATCCCCATATATACAACATATACACATCTCCTCTTATTCCATTAGTCATATATACACTTTAAATTATTTAATCCAATTTCACAAATAATATTTCCAAAATTCTAGGGTATCACTTGGGATATTACAATTCTCCCACTCTAAAATAAATTTCATCCTCGAAATTACCTATTCTCAAATATGGAATAACCGGGATACTGATCTCGCATCGCTTGCTCACTCTCCCAAGTTGCCTCTTCTCTAGCATGATTCTTCCAAAGAACCTTCACAATTGGCACTTTCTTATTTCTCAACTCTTTCACTCCATGTGCTAAAATGACCACCGGTTCTTCCTCAAAAGATAGATCTGGACTCACCTCAATAGATTCCACTGACAAAACATGAGATGGGTCTGACCTGTACCTCCGAAGCATAGAAACATGGAAGACATTGTGAATTCTATCCAACTCAAGAGGCAAAGCTAGATGGTAAGCCATTGGTCCAACTCTTTCCAATACCTCGTAAGGTCCAATGAAATGGGGACTTAACTTCCCTTTGCGGCCAAATCTCAAAATTCTCTTTCAAGGAGACACTTTTAAAAATACTTTATCTCCAACACTAAACTCTATATCTCTCCTCTTCAAATCTGAATAGGATTTCTGTCGGTCTGAAGCTGCTTTCAACCGATCCCGAATTATCTTCACTTTCTCCTCCGTTTCTTTAATCAAATCGGGACCAACCAACCTACTTTCTCCAACCTCATTCCAACATAGAGGTGTTCTGCATCTTCTACCATACAATGCCTCAAATGGTGCCATTCTAATATTGGACTGATGATTGTTGTTATAGGCAATTTCCATCAACGGCAAGAATCTGTCCCAACACCCAGAAAAATCAATGATAACTTCTCAACATGTCCTCTAAAATCTGTATCACTCTCTCTGACTGCCTATCTGTCTGTGGATGAAAAGCAGTGCTAAAATGCAATTGAGAACCCAAAGTAGCATGCAAACTCTTCTAAAACCTTAAATTAAATCGAGGATCTCGATCAGACACTAAAGAAATTGGGACTCCATGCAATCTCACAATCTCACTGATATACAGCTCAGCCAACTTCTCAAGAGAAAAATCCATCCGAACTGGAAGGAAATGAGCTGTCTTCGTTAATCGATCAATAATCACCCAAATTGTATCGTGCTTCTTCTGAGTCAATGGCAAACCAGTCACAAAATCCATCGTTACTCGCTCCCATTTCCACTCAGGCACTGATAAAGGTTGGAGCAACCCCGAAGGAACTTGGTACTTGGCCTTCACCCTCTGACAAGTGAGACACTTGGATACAAACTCTGCTATATCCCTCTTCATACCTGACCACCAAAAATGTTGCTTTAAATCAAGATACATCTTAGTACTCCCAGGTGCATAGCAAAAACCGACTGATGTGCTTCCTCTAAAATAATCTTTTTCAATCTTGCATCATTAGAAACACACAATCTATCTTTGTATCATAAACTACCATCACTTCTCACAAGAAAATCTCGGCTCTCCCCCATTTGGCAATCCAAAACAATCTTTTGAATTTTCTCATTTGCCAACTGAGCCTCTTTAATCTGATCCAACAACATCGGTCTCAACTGCAACTGAGCCAGCAAAGCACCATCATCACATGATCCAAAACTAGCATGCAATGCTCTCAATTCAACAAGCAAAGAGAGCGAATAAGAAGTCAAACCTGCCAAAGACTTTCGACTCAAGGCATCAGCAATAACATTTGCCTTACCAGGATGATAATCAATCAAATAGTTGTAGTCTTTGATAAACTCTAACCACCGTCTCTACCGAAGATTCAGCTCTCTCTGAACCTCCAAGTATTTCAAACTCTTGTGATCCATATAAATGAAACACTTCTCCCCATACAAGTAGTGTGGCCAAATATTCAAAGCAAACACTATGGCTGCTAAATCCAAATCATGTGTAGGGTAATTCAACTCATGCAGCGTCAATTGCTGAGAAGCATAAGCTATGACTCTACCTTCTTGCATCAAAACACAACCTAAACCATTATGTGAAGCATCACTGTAAATCACATATGGTTTATCTTCCATAGGCAAGGTAAGAATAGGAGCTTGAGTCAACATCTCCTTTAATTGCTCAAAACTTGCTTGACAATGATCTGTCCACACAAATCTAACTCCCTTCCGAAGTAATCTAGTGAGTGGAGTAGCTATCAAAGAAAAACCTTTCACAAACCATTAATAATAGCCTGCCAAACCTAGAAAACTTCTAACTTCAGTCATAGACTTCGGTGAACTCCAATTCAAAATAGCTTCAACTTTACTCGGGTCAACTCTAATACCATCTGCTGAAACCACAATACCCAGAAAAGTCACTTGTTCAAGCCAAAACTCACACTTTGACAGCTTAGCATACAATTGCTTCTCTCTCAAGGTCTGCAATACAATCTGTAAGTGCTTATCATGCTCCTCCTCATTATGCGAATACACCAAAATTTCATCGATAAAAACTACTACAAACTGATCTAGATAGGGTCGAAACACCCTATTCATCAAATTCATAAAAGCTGAGGTGCATTCGTCAATCCAAAAGGCATTACTAGAAACTAATAATGCCCATACCTTGTGCAGAAAGCTGCCTTAGGAACATCTTCCTCTTTGATTCTCAACTGATGGTAACCTGATCTCAAATCAATCTTAGAGAAAACTGCTGCTCCCTTCAGCTGATCAAAGAGATCATCTATTCTAGGCAAATGATACTTATTCTTGATGGTCACCTTATTCAACTGCCTATAATCAATGCACAGTCTCAAAGTACCATCCTTTTTCTTTACAAACAAAGCAGGTGCTCCCCACGAAGAAACACTAGGGCAAACAAACTCTTTATCCAACAACTCCTGCAACTGCACCTTCAACTCTCTTAACTCAGCAGGTTCCATTCGATAGGGAGTAATAGAGATAGGAGTGGTACCAGGCAACAAATCGATACCAAACTCAACCTCTCTCTCAGGGGGCATCCCTTGCAACTCCTCGGGAAACACATCTGGGAATTAAGCAACTGTGGGTATACTATCAAGCTGGGAACCCACTACTCTAGTATCTACAACATGAGCAAGATAAGCATCACACCCTTTCCGAATCATTCTCCTAACTGCAATAGCTGAAACAAATAAGGATGCAATCTGTCTCTGCTCACTAGATACCGTAATATTTCTACCATCATCGATTCTCAAGGTAACAAACTTCTTCTGACAATCTACCACAGCTCTGTGCTTAGACAACCAATCCATTCCTAAGATCAAATCATACTCCTTAACAGGCATTTCAATCAAATCACCAAGAAACTCCTCATCCTGAACAACCACTGGACCATCTCCTCATTTTGAAATATCATTTTGTTTGGAAATTTTCTCTAAGCTAGATTAATTTCTAGACATTTCATTAATAGATTTCAACAATTTTTCATTTGACGTCTTTAATTCTACAGTAGAATTTTTTAACGAATTAAATACAATGGCAAAATCCTATGACATCACCTTGATAATAGAATTTTTATATTTCTTCAAGTCGTTGACAATAGCAAGTAATCGATTTGTCATTTCGGTGACAATTTCATTGGCTTTCATTTTGAAGAGTTCATATTCATGCACAAGCATTTGAGTCTTGGTGAACCTCACTTGGGTGGTACCCTCATGATAATTCTCAAGAGTTTTCCAAATGCTATGTGCACAAATAAGATTTTGAACTCTTTTACCTTTATCTCTAGACAAGGAGTTCATCAAGATGGAGGCTGCCCTATAGTTCTTGTGGAAATCCCTTTCTTGAGCATTGGTCCACTTTTCTCTAGGGAGAGGCACTGAACACCTTCAACTTCATGAGTAGGAGGCTGTGACTAGGGATTTTTGCCTCCTCTCCCATGTGGAATGGTTCTTGTGACTTCGGCACTTAGGGCCTTAGAGAACATGGGCCTAAACTTTGTGAAAATGGAGTCGCCACCCGGACGGGCCAGGAAAAAGAAAGGGGTGGATGACTCGATTCCTAAAGAATCCCCAACCCCCTAATGGATTCTAAAAGTTGGGTACGTATAGGAAAGGTGAGAATAATCCAACACCCCCATAATGTCTAGTTCATTAAAATCAACCTCCTTTTTAGGTTAAAATATTATTAAATTCTTAAATGTCATGACATTATCCATATTACATGTAATTAATTAAAAGAAGAAAATATCCATCATCTTATTAAAATAAAACAAACAAAATAGGTACCCATCTAAGGATAAAAAAACATGCCTTTATAACGTCCAGTGTCCAAAAAGAAAAGAAAATAAATAAAATGGGACATCCACCATCGATGAAAACATGTCTCTTACATTGATCCAAAATCCTTAAATTATATAATCAAAACCAAGGTACCCACGAAGTGGAAACATGCCTCTTACATTATTAAAACTAGAATAATCAATCTTAAAATAATTAATAAAATAAATTAAACCATTCAAACATCCATAATAATTAAAAATAAATCAACTATTTATAAACCAAATAAAATAAATCATCCTTCATAAGCATATATTAAATTAAATAATCAAAACTAGGGTTTAAAGCATTGAATATACCAAATTAGGGTTCACATATTAAATTTGGGTTTACAGAGGTAAAAATATGGTTTTAGGGTTTGGAAACAAAATTAGGATTTTAGGGTATCAATTTAGAAATTAGGGTTTTGGATATAAATCTAGGGTTTTATTAGAAAGTTAGGGCTTTAGGGTTTTAATTTGGAAGTTAGGGTTTTGGTTTGGACATTAGGGTTTTGGGGATTTAGGATCATGGTTAGGCATTTGAGGTTAGGATTAGGCATATTGGGTTTAAGTATTTGGGATTAGGGTTTTTTGATTTTTACAAATTTAGGGGATTAGGTCTTTAGATTAAGGAAATAGGGAATTAGGGTTTTTAGATCTTGGGAATAAGTTATTACAGATTAGGGTTAAATATTTGGAATTAGGATTTTACGGATTAGGGTTAGGTGTTTGGGATTGAATTAGGGTTTTTTACAATTTAGAAAATAAGTTAGGTTTTCGTAATTAAAATAGAAATTAAAATGAAATCCTAAGCTACTGTGAAATTGAAACAAACAAATATAAAATAAGTAAACTACTAGGTGAAACAAACTGATTAAGTTTTGGTTTTATGAAACATGTAACTAGGGTTTTGTAATTAAATTAGAGGTTTAAATTAAATCCTAAGCTATTGTGACATAGTATATCAATTTGCTTATTGTTGTTAAGTTTTATACAAAATCACAACCTAAACTAATTAGCTACTGGATCAAACAACAATCAACATTCAATATTTAAAAGAAAAGCATAGCTCCTGAACATCTAAATAACTAGAATTTAGAAAACAAAACCAGCATTGAAGGCTCCACCCAATGTGATATGTTGAACCAAGCTCGTGTCTTTGAAAGCCTGGATCAATGAAAGTATTGGCTTTTGTTATTGCTTCATCTCTATGTGAATTGTTGCCTTATATTGCTCCTCCTTTTTTTTTTTGCTAAAAACTATTAGTTGCTTATTTATATGCAAATAAAAGCTTAACCTCTAAACCCTAATATGCCAATCCAAAGGTTATTCCAAAGTCCAATTTGATTAGGAAATTAAAACTGCCTACCAAAATCTTTCTGAATTAGGGTTCATGTCGATTTGGAGGTCCAAATCGACATGAAACCAGTTCATGTTGATTTGGATGTCCAAGTGGACATGAGCACTAAGCCCATGTTGACTTGGACCCATTCCAACTCAAATCGAATCCTAATTTTTAAATTTTTGGCCTAAACCCTTCACAAATTAAATTCAGGATTTTATAAATTGACCTAGTTAAATTTTAGGCTTTTAAATTAGGTTTATATTCTTTTAAAACATAATGGATCATGTTAAGCTTTTTAATTTAATCCGTGCCAAATTTAAGGGTCTTCACTTTGCCCCCTGCTTGAGCGATATGAGACTTAAAGAGCGAAAAACAATATGATTTTTGAACTAGTTTTGGGCAAAACTGTGTTCTAGACCTGAGAATTGGATTTTAGATTATGGACCCAAGATTGGAGTGGGTTCTCGACCTGAGACTGGATTTGAGTTCTGAACCCTAGATTGAATTGGGTTCTGGACCCTAGATTGGTTTGTGTTTTGGACCTGAGAATTGGATTTTGGATTCTGGACTTGGATTAAGTTTTAGACTAAAAAATAATTTGCGCTCTGGACCCGAGAATTGGATTTTGGATTCTGGACCGGATTAAGTTCTGGACTAAAAAATGGTTTGGGTTCTGGATTGAAAAATAATATAGGTTTTAGACCCGAGATGGTTTGGATTTTGGACTCAGATTCAGTTCTAGACTAAAAAATGATTTAGGTTCTGTACCCAAGATGGCTTGGGTTCTGAACCTTGATTGAGTTCTGGGTTCAAAAATAATTTGGGTTCTAGACCCAAGATGGTTTGGGTTCTGGACCCGGATTGAGTTCTGGACTCAAAAATAATTTGGGTTATGGACCCGAGATGGTTTTAGTTTTGGACCCGGATTAAGTTCTGGACTCGAAATGATTTGGGTTTTGGACATGACATGGTTTGGATTTTGGACCTGGATTGAGTTCTGGACTAGAATATAATTTGGGTTCTGGACCCAAGATGGTTTGGGTTCTAGACCTAAATTGAGTTCTGGACTAAAAAATGATTTGGGTTCTAAACCTGAGATGGTTTGGGTTCTAGACCCGAATTGAGTTCTAGACTCAAAAATAATTTGGATTTTAGACCCGAGATGGTTTGGATTCTGGACCTGACTTGAGTTCTGAACTCAAAATAATTTGGGTTCTGTACCCGAGATGGTTTGGGTTTAGACCTGGATTGAGTTTTGGACTAAAAAATAATTTGGATTATGGACCCAAGATAGTTTAGGTTCTAGACCCAGATTGAGTTCTAGACTCGAAGATGTTTTAGGTTCTGGACCCGAGTCTGGATTGGGTTCTAGACTTAAGATTGGATTAGACTGACCTTCTGTCAATTGAAGGTTTGGGCTTTCTTTTAGCCATCAACTTTAGCTCTTTTGGCTGACTGACCTTCTATCAATTGAGAATTCTTGATTTCTTCTAACCGGTTGTTTCATTCTTTAATAGATTATGGGCCTTTTACCCTTCAAAAATGGATCTTTATCCTTTAGAGATTGGGTCTTTACCCTTCAAAGATGGATCTTTATCCTTTGGGGATTGAGTCTTTACCCCTCAAAGATGGATCTTTATCCTTTGGAGATTGTGTCTTTACCCTTCAAAGATGAATCTTTATCCTTTGGAGATTGGGCCTTTACCCTTCAAATATTGATCTTTATCCTTTGGGGATTGTCCTGCATTGACTTCAGCTCTTCTAGCTGGACTGATCTTTTATCTTTTGCATATTCATTCTTTTAGGTTTCTTACTTTCTTCTTGTTCCTCTTTCTTTTGTAAAAAATTCAGCTATTTTGTGAAAAATTTAGCTATTTTTCAGCTAACCCTTATATCCTCTCTTTGCCCCTTGCATGACAAAATATTGAAAGTGAGTTTGAAAATGTTTTGTACTCGCATAAACTCAAAAATTGAAAGGAGAAACTTTGCCCCTGCGTAGGCTCAAACCAATGATTTTTTTTCATGCAGGCTCTGATTGATGTTCGCATTTTGTCTTTTTCTTTGCACAAGCATGCATCTCCATTTTTGTAAAGTGATTAGATCTTCCTCAAGAAATGGGCCTTCCATGCCCTCTAACTCCATATCTACTTCATGTTTGATTTATAGAGTATATGTTGTTCACTTTGACAAAGAATAGACAATGCAAGATAAAAATACAGTGTGATATGCTGATGTATGCATGATATGCATGAATAATACTTACGATGGTTCTATTGACTCATAAACTGAGGTGATCAGCTGAATTGCTCCCATAGATTCCTTCAAGATGCTTATTTAGGTCTTCCATTGGAATAGCAGAAGACTTCATATTTATGGTTTTTAAGATGTTGAAAACATGAGTAGTGGGGCCCAAGCAACATAGTTAGATATACTATGATTCAACACATTAGTTGTTAGCTTCTTTATAACCTTGTAAATGATTAATTATTTTGCCCAATGTGTCCTTCGAGGTTCGACGATGCAACGTACTTCCCTTAACTTGAAGGTTTATATAACAAGAAAATAATTTTTTTTTATTTTAAAAAATCAAATGTTGACTTTGTCAAATCAGTATCAATTTACCTCAGGACTTGACTTTTTCAAATCAATATATCTATAACATGATAACCCTAGTTACTACACTAAACTCGGGAATGATTTCCATTTAAGCAAGAACTGTTGCACTTTAGATAGACACATACACATTACTTAAGCAAAGGTCTCATTGAGTTTAAATATTGTCTATCTCATATGCATGCTTATTCAAATAATATCCACTAAAAGACTCCACCTACTAAGAGAGATCAAAAGGTCTTTAATAGGCCTGGAATGGGGTCTATAAGGGACATGGGTTAAGTGAAGGCTATCTTTAGATTAGAGCTGATGTAACACTATAGACAAACCTTCACACTACAAACTTTTTGCTGGAACTGTAGATAGTTGGAAATATTAAACTCTAGACTTCATTTTCACCTTTCAGGCATCTTGCTATCTTGCTTCATGGAAAGACAAAACTTGAACTCTTGGTTCATAAAGGATAGAGCTTATCTTCTTGGTGGAAATTCAGATTTAATTATTATAATCTTGATCTCTTTCTTTTGCAAAAACTCAGGACCATCATTTTGCCCTTTTTTCTTTTTGGAATATTAAATCTAAGACTTTCAAAATTGTGAATATGAAGTTGTATGGAATGAAAGATAGTCTTTCCCCTATTGTTTGGTTTTATTTGAGTATTTGGCTGGGTTGGACCAATTCAAGTCAATCTATTCACATAAACTGAGTAAAAGTCTAATGTTGCTTTAAGTAAAAGGAACTCTATTGGCTTTCTAAACCGTCCCTTTGGGTTTTATTTTCTTTTCCTTTTTATTTTCTCTATTTATTTTCTCCTTTTTTTCTCCTTTTTTTCTTATTATTTTTGTTTTTTTTTTCCTAGCTCTAAAAGAGTTGACTTGTTTGCACTATTCTATGCTTTTGACTATGGATAAGTGGATTAGAGTGAGTCTACTTCGGTGAGGACTAACCCTTTAGTACCTTGATTGATTTGAGATATTAAGTCCAATTTAGGTAAGCTTCAACTATCTTTTGTGGTCTTGACTATGCATCCTCTTCCTCGATCTTCTTTAGTCTTTGGTATCTTAATGATCATCAGACTTATCATAAGTGTCATAATAACATAGGGTAGGTTATCGGGCTTAAAAGCTAATAAATAGTAAGCTAAAATCTCATGAAGGCTGAAAGCGACAACTAGGGATTGATATTTAATTGGGTGGATTCTAGTTGTTGGCTTACAAAATAATGTTTAGATTATTTCTTCCTTAAATAAGTAGAGTTCAATTTTGTCTCAAAAGTTCGTCAAAGCATTTTCTAAGATCAACTATGACCTAGACAAAGGTGATTATGTAGGAGCCCTCTCTAAATAAGCATACACAGCTCCATGCTATGGAACAACTCCCTCACATAATAAAATCATTCATATTGTGATGCATAGATACATTAATTTATAAATATCAAGGTAGACTCATCATCGGTTGAGCACCAAAATAAACAAAGACCAACAAAATTTAATAAAAAATAATTTATTCAAACAATCTTAATTTGAAAAATATAACTGTTCCAGAAAACACTAAAAAAAGAAACAAAAACCAAACAATCCAAGGGAAGTTTTATTGATTTGAAGTCAAAAGAGCTTTCTCTACTTGGACATATCAAGGGTAAGGATCAGTGATAGTCATTGCTTCATCATCCACAATTGGTTCAAGCTTGCTTAGTAATGCCTCCTTTTTAGCAGTTTCTCCATCCATATCATGACAAGATGGCAAGACAAAACTCTCCTTCAATCCACCCTCTATCATGAAGGTTGTAGGCGATGGCACCCTTCCAAATTTAAGTAGATGATTATTCTTAGTGTTGGGCTTATCATGCTTAGGTAGCTTTCTACTGTCAATCAAATATTGGATCTTGCACCTTTAGCGAACATATCTATTTGTCTCATGCCATTGTACTTGATGGAATTGACAAAAGGCCTTGGCATCAAAGCTTAATGGAAGAGGATTCAACAAAGGTCAGGGAGCCAATGGCTGCAATAGCCCATTCTTCTGCAACTTATTGAAAACCCAAGATAGAGGTTTTCCCAACTTTGAAAACTATCTTCTATTTTCTTGTCCAGTTATTGCATCCATTGACGTCTATGTACCCTGACTGCCAGACTGATAACTTCCCCTATCACTTCTTCTTCTAGAAAAATGATTCTTCTTTCTTTCCCATTCTTCTATTTACAAGCTAGCTTGAAGGAGGTCTTTGAAATCCTTGATAAGGGTGTTAGACATCCTTTCACGAAGATTAGGCAGCACTCCTCTCACAATCATCCCAATTTGATCTGACCCATTAGGTTTCTTCTTGAGCAATGCAGCCTTATTTCTCCACCTCTTCATATAATCAACTAAGTTTTCATTCTATTTCTTCCTGATCGACTCTACCTCCATTAAAGTAACTTCCAACTCAGCATTGTATCCATATTATTGGATGAAAGCTTTGTATAGTGAATCTCAGTTCTTTTGAGTGTTGTACTATAAGGTGTTGAACTAATTCTGCGCAACAAGATCCAATGAGAGCATGAAGTACCTTAGAGTTTGAGCTTTAGTAGCTCGAGCAGACTGCATAGTAATTATGTATTATTAAAATAAAGATGAGGATTTCCAGTTCCATCGAACTTAGCAAATGAAGGCATCTTGAACTTGTAAGGGACTTCTTCATCTTGTTCAAATAATTTGTCCACCTCCGACATCTCTTCAGTCTTTAGCTTTTTTCAAACTTCTTCTCCAAATCAACAATCACCTTCTCCACATTCAAAGTTTCAATCTTTTCCACAGTTGATTTCTCCACAACAATTGTTTCTTTTTTCTTATTTTGAGGATCTTAAAAATATTGAGCCAGTCATCATCATCATCAGTCATCACTTTGTCATCATCCATAGCCACTTCACTAACCTTAGCATTTCCCTTGACTTTTTGCTTCTTAGTACTAGTAGATGCTTCGACAATATTCCCTAATAATGTAGCCAGTTGGCTTTTCATGGTCTCAGCTAGGACCCCCTTTGGTTCTTCCATCTTGGAGTTGAGTGCATCCTCCACCATTTTCTGAATCTGTTTAGGTTCCATTACTTTTGGCAAAAAACTGACTGAGTTGTTACTAGATTATATGTTGATGGCTAGGTCAGATTATCATAGGCTCGTGAACTGATGTACTTTAGGGCTGTGAGCCAGAAAGGATCAATGACATGTAATCCAATGCATGCATGTATATATGCATGGGTGCACAAGTAACAAATAAACAAAGATATATAGGACGTTTCTTCCAACCATATAACTTCCACACATGAATGATGAGTCTCTTTTCCTAGGTATATGGTCAACAAAATATCAACATGGGATATCTTATTTTCAAAAAATTCACTTGGATGTTTTAACCAATAGTTGTATTCTTAAACTTAGAAATCAGTCCATGATAACTCCCATTAATTAAGTCTTAATCCATTGGGCCAAAAAAAGATAGCTTTTATGCTATATTGGATTAAAACTAAATTAAAAGATTTATCATAAATAAATTTCTCACTTGGAAAAATATCTAATGATTCATGCCACAAACAAGCCCATGATTTAATAGTTCTTGGTATAAATTTTGCCCACAATTGATTTTTTTTTGTATTCCATAGTTGACCTAAATAGTTGTAAGCTCATTTAAGAGAAAGGTTTTCGTAAAAAATCTGAATTTGGGTAATAAAGTGAAAAGTGTTTTAAAGCCCATAAAAATAGTTTGTATCAAATCCCATTGTAAAAAGATTTGTTTAAAAATAAATTTTGGGCTTTCAAGCTTGGGTTAAGAGGTGAAAAAGAATTTTTTTGTCCCATCTTTAAAAGATTTTTTGTTCAAAGACCATCTTGAAAAGTTTTGAAAATAATTTTAGTCTTTTTGGTTTAAAGGAATAAAATTGTTTTGAGCTTACAACATAATTAGATCATATTAGAAAAAGAACAAACCAAATAAGTCATGGTTCAAACCAAGTTGTATCAGTCATAGTCAAACAATAAGCATTTGGACAAAAACCTAAGAAAAGTAACTAGGCCAATTACATGAGCTTTAGTCTTTAGGTTGAAAAGTCTAGCCTTCTATAGCAAATATATATGAAAAGGAACGGGTCTATGAGTAGTTATGTCATGCGCGATCTCCATACCTTGAGTGAAAGTATGATATCCCTTACATAACACAACATGGGTGACACGGACATCCTAACTCATGCACACAATGCAATCTAAATGATGCAATGTATAATATTATAATAAGAAAGAATAACATAGTATAAAGACTAACGAAATCAACTTCTCTTATCCCAGTGGAGTCACCACTGTGAGTGAGAATTTTTGCCCCCACTCCTATGTGGAATGGTTCTTGTGACTTTGACACTATTAGGCTCAGAGACTTAGAGATCACGGGCCTAAACCCGGAGAAAATAGGGTCGCCACCCGGACGGGCCGAAAAAAAGAAAGGGATGGATAAATCGATTCCTAAAGAATCCCTAATCATGTAATGGATTTAGAAAATTAGGTACATGTGGAAAAGGTGAGAATGATCCAACACCACCATTGCACCAAGTTCATTGGAATCGGCCTCCTTTGCAGGTCAAAATATTATTAAATTTTTAAACATCATGACAATATCCATATTACATGCAATTAATTAAAAGAAGAAAACATCTATCATCTTATTAAAATAAAACAAACAAAATAGGCACCCATATATGGATAAAAACATGCCTTTATAATGTCCAATGTCCAAAAAAGAAAAGAAAATAAATAAAATGTGACATCCACCATCGATGAAAACATGTCTCTTACATTGAGCCAAAATCCTTAAATTACATAATCAAAACCAAGGTACCCATGAAGTGAAAACATGCCTCTTACATCATTAAAAATAGAATAATCAATCTTTAAATAATTAATAAAATAAATTAAACCATTCAAACATCCATAATAATTAAAAATAAATCATCCATTTATAAACCAAATAAAATAAATCATCCTTCATAAGCATATATTAAATTAAACAATCAAAACTAGGGTTTAAAGCATAAAATATACCAAATGAGGGTTCACATATTAAATTTGGGTTTATAGAGGTTAAAAACATGGTTTTAGGGTTTCAAAAATAAAATTGAGATTTTAGGGTTTCAATTTCAAAATTAGGGCTTTGGCTTGGAAATTAGGATTTTGGATAGAAATCTAGGGTTTTAATTAAAAAGCTAGGGTTTTATTTAGAAAGTTAGAAGTTAGGGTTTTGGTTTTGAAATTAGGGTTCTGGGGTTTTAAGATCGTGGTTAGGCATTTGAGGTTAGGGTTAGGCTGATTTTGTTTAAGTATTCGTGATTAGGGTTCTTTGGTTTTTACAGATTAAGGGGACTAGGTCTTTAAATTAAGCAAACAGGGAATTAGGGTTTTGGATCTTGGGAATATGTTTTTATAGATTAGGGTTAAATATTTGGGAATAGGTGTTTGGGATTGAATTAGCATTTTTTAGGGTTTATAAAATAAGTTAGGTTTTGGTAATTAAATTAGAAATTAAAATGAAATCCTAAGTTATTGTGAAATTGAAACAAACAAATATTAAATAAGTAAACTACTGGGTGAAACAAACAAATTACTTTTTGGTTTTATGAAACATGTAACTAGGGTTTTGGTAATTAAATTAGAGGTTTAAATTAAATCCTAAGCTATTGTGACATAGTATATCAATTTGGTTATTATTGTTAAGTTTTATGCAACACTCCAAGTCAGCATGAGCTGTCAACATGAGCACTAAGCTCATGCTGACTTGGACCCATTCCGACTCAAACCAAACCCTAATTTTTAGTTTTTCGGCCCAAACCATTCACAAATTAAATTTGGGCTTTTATAAATTGGACTAGTTAAATTTTAAGCTTTTAAATTAGGTTTAGATTCTTTTAAAAGATAAATAATCAAGTTAAGCTTTTTAAATTTAATCTGTGCCAAATTAAAGGATCTTACAGAGGTTTCCACTCATTTTTCATATGTTTCCAAAGCTCAACTTCCTCACTATCAAGGAACAAGTACATCTTATGTTTCCAATAAGAGTAATTCATTCCATAAAAGTAAGGTTTAAGTTGGAGATTGAGATTTCCATGAGATGAAGAGGTTGAATTATTAGAAGTGGCTACCATGGTGGATCAAATTTCACAATTAGGCTTTTTAAAATTTTGAGGTTCTAATACCAATTGTTGTCCTAAGATGGCAACCAAGAGGGGGAAGGGGGGTAAATTAGTTATTTTGAAGAAATGATGGTAAATTGAAAATTTCAAAACAAATAAAGTAAGAGAGCAGTAGATTAGAGTAGAACATACACAAAGAATTTATTATAACACCCTTATACCATATATACACATAGTACACATATCGGTTTATGTAAAATATACATATGCAGTACGAGAGTGTCACAATTTAGTCTTTACAAATGTTTCCATATTTCTTATAAAATATTTCAAACTTATAACATACTTAAAAGACAAATAAAAATATGAATCAATGCTTTAAAGAGATAAAAAAAACTCATTTTACATTAAAAATCCCTGGAAAAAATTGCCAGAGTTTTGTCTCTATTTTGGATAATTTAAAAATTTTAATTTTCACAACTTGCAATAAAATACACTCCTAATTCCCCAAAATAGCCTAACGACTCAAATCAGCCAATATTTCATAAAATACTTAACCACCTTTAGATATTAATACATATATTTCATGTTTCTATTTCCAACACTTAACCCAAAAGAAAAATTTTCATAATTTACATCATATACATAATTGTATGTATGAAGTACATACTTAAACAAAATTTCATAAACAAAGTTTAAAATATTTTCATGAGATGCAAATGGATCTGGTCCGTGGCGACTCAACAATCTCCAAAATGACCACGATAATCTAGACCTAGTGTGGTTGAGCAGACCTCTCCAGAATCTCCGGATCAACCCTGTCATCTATGTGATAAATTTCAATTGTGTTGAGCATTTCACTTAATAGTACATACTTTGGTATAAAAATAAAAAACAACATTATACATGTACAATGAAAAATCATACAACATACCTCAATGCCAAGCAATGAATATACACAATTTTATTAATATATCAATCATTCACACACACATAATGGGCCCATAAAACCTTATATACCATCCTAATTCCAGAACTATTATCTTGGATTATTTCATTCATCTGTGACATCAGTGTGTCTCATCGAAACGTGTCATACTATCGTGACACCAGTGAGTCTCGCTCGAAGGTGTCATTCTATCAGTGACACCAGTGTGTCTCACTCGAAGGTGTCATGCTATCTAACGATAATATTCAGGAACTAGGATGTAAATAAGGTAACATGCAATTATATTTCTTTATCTACCACTCATAATCAACATCAATTTCACATACATTACAAATGTAGCTCATTTTTACCCTTTAGTGCAATACTTGCACTTTCCCCACTTTTCACATAGCATCACTTTTATTTAGTTTTAAAGGTCATATCATACAACATTCAATTCAAACCAAGCATTGTTACTTCAAACAATGTTGTTCGCCAAATAATCTCAATTTTGATCTTTGACACTCAAATTGAATGATGCATTTAACATGTTTGTAAGACACTTGTTGTAGGAATAGGTTGCTCAATATATTACCAAAACAGGGCAAAATGTGCAGTCATTACAGACCTAAGGACAACCATCCTCGATGATTTAAAGAACAACTCTGGGCCTGATGTTGGATTTGGGTTCTGGGCCTGAGTTGGTTTGGGTTTTGGGACTAGAAACTAAATTGGTTGGATATTGGACCTGAGACTGGATTTGATTTGGGTTTTGGACCTGAGATTGTTTTTATTCTAGACCTTGTTTGGATTTGGGTTATGGATCTGAGATTGTTTGGGTTCTGGACTCGGTTTGAGTTCTAGATTCAAAAAAGATTTGGATTTTGGACCCAAGATGATTTGGGTTCAGGACCTAGTTTGAGTTTTGGACTAAAAAAAGATTTGGGTTTTAGACCCGGGATGGATTAGGTTCTGGACTCAGTTTGAGTTCTAGACTAAAAAAAGATTTGGGTTTTGGACTCGAGATGGTTTGGGTTCTGGACCCCGTTTAAGTTCAGGACTAAAAAATGATTTGAGTTTTGGACCCGAGATGGTTTGGGTTCTAGACCCGATTTTAGTTCTAGACTCGAAAAAGATTTGGGTTCTGGACCCAGTTTGGTTTGTGTTATGGATCCGGTTTGAGTTATGGTCTCGAAAAAGATTTCGGTTCTGGACCTGATTTGAGTTTTAGACTCAAAAAGATTTAGGTTCTTGATTGTGGACCTGAGGTACCTGCAAAAATTAATTATAGCCAGTAAAGCATTTTATAAAAAATTAGGCTATTCTTTACTGTACCTATATACTCTTACCCCCTGCATGGAAAAAATATTGGTAAGTATAAAACTTATTTTTTTAGACACGTATAAAATATTTACCCATAATAAATATCTATTTACTATGCACGTCTGCTGTGAGTTATTGAAACAAAGAAAGAAAGCCAAATTTGACTAATAAAGTAACTTTGAACTATGAATTATTGGATTTGGGTGAAGGTTATTGATTTTTTATCAGTGCATGTGATTTTGTCCTTTATTCATCATATTACATATATTATATTTTTATGTTATCTAATATTTATCTCATTTTTTCTATATAAAGATCGTGCTCTTTCAATTTCACAATCAGAACACCTTCGCCTTTAACATTCTGCTTAAAATTTTTGAAAACTTCATCGCTTACCATGGTTTCCATTCAACATTCCTCAAGATATGGTGCACGATCAAACAATGAATTAATTACTTACCTTCGAGACAACAAGTTTGAGCAAATCCCATTATTACCTAGGATGCACCTTCACCGGAGTTCCAATGAAAAAACACCAGTAAGTGTCATTTTGCTATCTATTTAATTACTTATGCACAAAATTTGGTAGTATAATTTCATTCATGAAGGTTTATGTAAATTATACAAAAATAAGTGTGAAAGTGAATATACAAAAATACATATGAAATAATTTATGTTGTAAAATTTATAGAAATTAGTACACCAAATATATTTATAGCAGAATTTATAGAAATTAGTACACAAAATATATACAGCAGAATTTATAAAGTTATGCAGGAAAGTTTTGATGTACTTATGAAAAAATATATAAGAAATTATGTAGTAAAAATTATTGTATAAAAATGTAAAAAATTATTGTACAAGAATATGAAGTAAAATTTATAAAAATTATTGCATGGAAATTTATATGTGTACTTACCTTGACTTACCTATATTTGGACAGCATGATGGTTGTGATATTAAAGTGGGAGGACATATTCACAAGGCCCACAAATGGTATGACTGGCCCGCCTGCAATAAAGAGAATAGTCCGAGAAAGTGGTTTCAAGGACTTCATTTTGCATTTACCAATCCGAGGTTATCAAATTGATAGTGTGTGATCCAAGCGCTTGTGGAGCGATGGCTGGACATAACCCATACTTTCCATTTTCCTATTGGAGAGATGACAATTGGTCCAGTCGACTTTGCTGCTATAACTTGTCTCCGATGTGATGGAACCCCTGTCCTTTTGACCAACAATATCTTAAAGGAAGAAGAAATTTGACAGTTGATCGGTGTTAGGCCCCGTTATAGAAGATCATATTAAATCTGTTATGAGCCCATCCGAGAGTATTGGGTAAAGTATACCCAACCCGCATAAGATGAGAGGGCAAAACAATACCTTTTATATCTGCTAGGGGCGACCATATTGGGTAGCATCGAATCTACCATCCACTTATTGGTGCTGCGCGCCCTTGCTGACTTAGACCATGTATCCTCTTATGCATGGGGAGAAGCTGGTCTTGCTTGCTTTTGTCACAGCTTTGATGCACTTTGTAGGAAGAAGAGATACTTCATTGGTTTCGCAGCCGTCGATGAGGTATCACTTTCTTTAAAACTATTGATCCAATTAATGCATGTACATGGATTTAACTTTCTTCTTTGTATACAGGTTTAGGCATATGAGCAAATTTGGTGAGAATTCACAACATTATGTGCCGCTAGTTGGGTTTCCAAGGTTAGGCATCTGGTTATCGAGCCGTAGGAAAGTGCTCGAAATTCACCACGTACATTCTCATCGCTACCACATGAGTTGACTAACCTGGGATCAAGTAAGAAAAATGTTAATATTAATATCAAACTTATGATCAAAATAAGGTACTTGTTTACATTTCTGCAGATGGACGTGGCCTAGTGGAGAACTCAAGAGAGGAATAGTTAGTGTGAGCGGGGATTTTTGCCCCCACTCCCGGTGGAATGATTCTTGCAACTTCGGCACTATTTAGGCTCGGGGCCTTAGAGAACACAGGCCTAAGCCCGGATAAAATAGAGTCGCCACCCGGACGGGCCGGGAAAAAGAAAGGGGTGGATGACTCAATTCCTAAGGAATCCCTAACCCCTGAATGGGTTCAGAAAGTTGGGTACGTGTGGGGAAGGTGAGAAATAGCCCAGCACCCCCACAACGCCCGGTTCATTGGAATCGGCCTCCTTTGCAGGTCTTAATATTATAAAATTCTTAAATATAACAATATTATCCATATTACATGCAACAATTAAAATAAAACATCATTATATTAAAATCAAAGCAATGTTCAAACAAAGCAAATAAATGGACACCTTTCCGAGGATGGAAACATGTCCTTACATCGTCCATGTCTAAACTAAATAGGACACACACCGAAAGGTGGAAACATATCCTTTACATTGGTCCAAAAACTTTAAAATAATTTAAATTACATAAGACCTAACTAATGAGGTACTCACAAGGTGCAAAACATACCTCTTACAATTTTAATACTAATACGAACAAATAATAATCATAATGATAAAGAAAATATCCATCCATGGTAAATTAAATAAATCAAATATTGAAATTAAATAAATCAACCATCAAAATATATAATAAACTATATAATCAAATCTAAAATTAAATAAAGTAATAAATATATAAATTTAGAATTTGGATCTTAGAATAGGGTTTTTGGAACTTAGGGTTTTAGAAACTAGAGTTTTGTAATTAGGGTTTTGAAATTATGGTTTTTGAAACTAGGGTTTTGGAATTTAGGGTTTGGAATTAGGGTTTTAAAATTAGGGTTTTTAGGGTTTTTGAAACTAGGGTTTTGGAATTCAGAGTTTGGAATTAGGGTTTTTAAAATTAGGAATTTTGAAACTAGGGTTTTGGAATTTAGAGTTTGGAATTAGGGCTTTTGGGTTTAACTTATTGCCTTAAAAACATAATTTTGGATTTGGAGAGATAAATTAAGGTTTTGGAAAATTAATCAATATTTTGGAGTTTAATAATGAGATGGTTCAGGCTTTTGGATAAAAATAGTTGGAGGTTTTGAGTTTTAATAAAATAATTTGTGGTTCTTGAGGTAAAGTAAACAAAATAGATTCTAACAACTAATTTAAATCCTCGATGGCTACTGGATAGTTTTATGTTTTTTATGAAACGTGCAAGTGGGGTTACGAATACCAACTGATCAATGTGTTAATTAAAGCAAACGATTAAAGTTATTGAAAAAAAAGATTAATTTTCTGCATATTCAAAGATCAAGGTACTGCATGTTCAAAGATCAAGTTACTGCATGCATGTTCTTATTAATCAGAGAAAACGAAGCTACTATAAGCATGAATAATTTATGATTAAAGATCAAACCTGCATAGTCAGTTTCACCAAATTGATTTCTAGATGAACAATAACAATGGCAATGTTGCTGCCTTTGATGGATTGATGAATGCTTGCTGCTAATCTTCTCTGTTTGTTGCCGTCTCTTCTATTTTGTTATTTAATCTCTCTTAATATTAATTGTCAACCTCCTTAATGTTAATTGCTACCCTTGTTAATGTTCATTGCCATTTCTTGTTAATGTTCCTTGCTACCTTTCTAAATTCTGAAATGATATTATTTATAGGCCCTAACCTCACTCAGAATCCTTAACCTAATATTAATCCGTCCTTAAAACAAATTCTAGTTCAATTAGGAAACTTATTAAAACCATGTCGATTTGGGGCAACCAGGTCGACATGAGTTAAGTCCATGTTGGCCTAGTTGCCCTAGGTCGACATGAATCCAACTTCATGTTGACCTGGGCTGCCTAGGTCGACATGAGTCCAACCTCATGTCGATTTGGGCTGCCAGATCGACATGAGGCATGCTCATGTCGACCTGGTCCCTCCAGGTCAACATGAGCAATTGTTCATGTCTCTCCGGCCGGCCTGACTCGAATTATTCTTTCCTTTTTTAACTTTTGGACTGAAAAGTTTTAATTTGGGCCGATTCAAATTGATTTTAGGGTTTTATAATTGAATTTATGCCTCTTTAATCTGAACCGACTTCTTTAAAAATTATAAACTAGGTTTAAATATTTTAAAATTGGATCAAATTTATTTTGGCATCCTTTAATTAGGACCGTATCAAATTAGGGTCAAAATTAAGGGTCTACAGTTTGCCCTCTGCTTGAATGATCTGAGACTTTCAGTAGAAGAGAGTGAAAATCAACAAGACTTTTAATTTTGGAAAAAATAAACTTAATTTTCTTGAGATGGTTTAGGTTTTGGGTTCTGGACTTGGAAAAAACATGGGTTCTGGACCTGAGATGGCTTGGGTTCTGGACCCGATTTGAGTTCTGAACTTGAAAAAGACTTGGGTTCTGGACCCGGGATAGTTTGGATTCTGGACCCAGTTTGAGTTCTAGACTAAAAAAAGACTTGGGTTTTAGACTCGGGATGGTTTGGGTTCTGGACCCGATTTGAGTTCTGAATTAAAAAAAAGACTTGGGTTCTGGACCCGGGATGGTCTTGGGGTGCTCAACATGAAACTAGATTTGGATGCTCAATCCTAAACTGGATTTGGATACTCGATCCTAAACTGGATTTGGATACTCGATCCTAAACTGGATTTGGATACTCGATCCTAAAGAAGATTTGGATTTGGATACTCGATCCTAACTGGATTTGGATACTTGATCCTAAAGTGGACTTGGATACTCGATCCTAACTGGATTTGGATACTCGATCCTAAACTAGATTTGGATACTCGATCCTAAACTGGATTTGGATACTTGATCCTAACTGAATTTGGATACTCGATCCTAAAGTAGATTTGGATTTTGGACCAAAATATTTGAAAGTGAGTTTGAAAATATTTTGTATACGCATAAACTCAAAAAATTAAAAAGGAGAAACTTTGCCCCCTCTGTAGACTCAAACTAATAATTTTCTTATGCAAGCTCTGATTGATGTTTGCATTTTGTCTTGTTCTTTGCATAAGCATGCATCTTTTCTTTCTTTTGCGAAATGACTAGAGCTTCCTCAAGCAATGGGTCTTCCATGTCCCCCTGATTCAATATCTTCTTTTGATTCTTTACTTCACAGGGTGTTTATTGTTCACTTTGACAAAGAATAGACAATACAATATAAGAAAATGCAATATGATATGCTCATGTATGCATGAATAACACTTACAATGGTTCTATCGACTCACAAACTGAGGTGATCAGCTGAAGTATTCTCATTGACTCCTTCCAAATGCTTGTTCAGTTCTTGTTTTGGAATGACAAGATGCTTCACATTTATGGATTTTATCTTCGAGATATTGAAAATATGAGTGGTGGAGACCCCAAGCAGCAGAGTAAGGGATACATCCATTTCAAACTATGTTTCAACATGTCAGTTGGTAGCTTCTCCATGACCTTGCCAATAATCATTTACTTTGTCCAATGTGTCTTTCGAGATTCGACAGTTCAACATACTCCCCTTAACTTGAAGGCTTTGTATATTATGTATACATATATATTTTTTTATTTTTTTTATTTTTATTTTTTTTTGAATTTTAATTTTGAAATCAAATGTTGGCTTTGTCAAATCAATGTCATTGTACCTCAGGACTCGATTTTTCAAATTAACATATCTATAATATGACAACCCTAGTTACCATACTAAACTTGGGAATCATTTCTATTAAGCAAGAATTGTTGAACTTCAGATAGGCACATACACATTACTTGGTCAAAGGTCTCATTTGAGTTTGAATATTGTCTATCTCATATGCATGCTTATTCAAACTATCTCCACTAATAGACTCAACCTACCAAGAGAGATCAACAAGTCTTTGATAGGCTTAAAATGGGGTCTATAAGGGACATGGGTTAAATGAAGGCCAATTGTAAGTTGGAGCCGTTGTGACACTATGGACAAACCCTCACACTACAAATTTCTTCTTTGAACTTTAGGCAGTTGGGAGCAATCTTGCTAGACTCCAAATTCCTTCTATCTTCTTTGCATTAATCTGAATCTTGAATGGGACAATCTTTGCCTTTGCAAAAGGTTTGGTACCCAAATTCATTCCCTTTACTTTCTCTTTATTTTTTCTTACTCTTTCCTTTCTTTGAGCATTTTATCATTTTGTCCTTCTTCCTTATAGGACTATCAAGTACAGAACTTTCAAGAACTGGATGGTCTTTCTCCTTTTTCTCTAATTTTGATCGATTCTTTGGTTGGGTTGGACCAATTCAAGTCAAACTGTCCTTATAAACCAAATGGAAGCCTTTTGCTGCTTTAGGTAAAAGAGAACTCAGTTGGCTTTCTGAACCACCTTTTTAGGGTTTTCTTTTCTTTTTTTTTCTTTTTTCTTTTCTTCTTCTTTTTTTTGTCCTTCTTTTTTTTGATTTTCTTTTTTCTTTTTGGGTTCTAGCTCTAACAGAGTTATCTTGTTTGTACCAACTTGTATTTCTAATAATGGATGAGTGGAGTGACATAAATCTTCTTTAACAGGGATAATTCATTTGTTACTCTGATGTTATCTTGATAGATTGGAGATATTAGGTGAACTTCAACTACCCTTATGGTCTTGACTATTCATTCCTTTCTTTGATCTTCTTGCCTCTTCATCTTTGTGGTCATAAGACTTGTCAAAAGTATCACAACAACTCGAGGTAGGTTGTTGGGGTTATATGCCAATGAAAAGAAAGCTAAAATTTTAAGAAGGCTTAAAGGGACAACTAGGGATTGATATCTAATAGGGTGGATACTAGTTGTTGGCTAACCAAACAATGCCTAGATCATCTCTCCCTTAAATAAGCAGAGTTCAATTTTGCCTTGAAAGTTTATCAAAGCATGTTCTAAGACCGACTATGACCTAGACAAAGGTAATTATGCAGGAACCCTCTCTAAGTAAGCTTACACAACTCAATGCTTTAGAGCAATTCCCTCATCTAGTAAAGTCATTCAAGTCATGATGCATAAATACATTAATTTATGAATTATCAAGTAAGATTCCTCATTGGTTGAGCACCAAAATGAACAAAGACCAACAAAAATTTTAATGAAAGTAATTTATTCAAATAAATTTAAATTTGAAAAACACGATTGTTCTAATTAAATATTAAAGAAAGAAAATAAAATAAGAAAAACAAACAAGCCAAGGGAAGTTTATTGAATTAAGCTTATTCTCCTTTCACATATTCAATATTCCCATCTTGAAAGGAGGATAAGACAAGATCTTCCTCCAATCCTCCTCCTACCATGAAAGTTGCTGGTGGTGGCACTCTGTTGAACTTAGTTAGAGGATTGCTTTTTGTATTGGGCTTATCCGACTCGGGTAGCTTACATAGTCAATCAAATCTTGGATCTCATGCCTTAGACGAGCACATTTATCCATTTCATGCCCTTGCATTTGATGAAATTTACAGAAGGCCTCGACATTGAAGTTTGGTGGCAGAGGATTATGTAGCGGTCGAGGAGCCAACAGTTGTAATAACCCTTTCTTTTGTAGCTTGCTGAAAACCCAAGATAGAGGTTTCCCCAATTCTAAGAATTGTATTTTATTTCTTTAACCAGTCGCATTAACATCAACTTCATTTTACGTGCTTTGATTGCTAGGCTGATAATTCCCTTTCTCATTCCTTCTTGCCAAAAAGCGGTTCTTCTCCCTTTCCCATTCTTCAATTTGCAGACCAGCTTGGAGGAGATCTTTGAAATCATAGATGAGTGTATGAGACATCCTTTCACAAAGTCTAGGCAACACCCCTCTCACAATCATCCATATTTGATCAGATTCATCAGGGCTCTTCTTGAGCAAAGCAGCCTTGTTCCTCCATCTCTTAACATAGTCCACAAAATTTTCATTTGCCTTTGTCTAATGGATTCCATTTCCATTAGGGTAACTTCCATCTCGACATTATATCTACATCGTTGGATGAAGGCCTTGTATAGCAGATCCCAGCTCTTTTGTGTGCCGTCATCTAAGGTATTGAATCAATTTTGGGTAACAGGATCCAATGAGAGCATAAAGTACCTTAGAGTTTGAGCCTTAGTAGCTTGGGCAGACTGCATGACAGTGATATACTGCTTCACATGGAGGTAAGGATTTTTGGTTCCATCAAACTTTGTAAAAGATGGCATCTTGAATTTATAAGGGACCTCCTCATCTTGTTCAAATAGTTTGTCGATCTCAGACATCTCTTCGGTTTTCAGCTTCTTCTCAAATTTCTTTTCCAAATCCGCAATCATCATTTCAACATCAAAAGTTTCAATTTTCTCCATAGCTGATCTTTCAATAATCTTTGGTTCTATCTTCTTGTCTTGAGGATCTTAGAAGTATTGAGCCCAATTATCATCATCATCATCAATGATCACCTTATCATCATAAAAAACCACTTCACCAACTTTAGCCTTCCCCTTGTCCTTTGGCTTCTTAGTTCTAGCAGATGCGTCGGCATTATTTCCTAAAATTGCAGCCAATTACTTCTTCATGGTCTCAGCTAGGGCCTCTTTTATTTCTTCCATCTTGGCATTGAGGGCGTCGTCCACTATTCTTTGACTTTGTTCCAGCTCCATTGTTTTTGGTGAGCAAGTGATTGAGTTGCTACTAGATTCTTCGTCTTCGGCGTAGGTCGGATTGTCATAAGCTTTTGAACTGTCGTAATCCAGGGCTGTGAGCCAGAGAGGATTAATGATATGAGATGCAAATGTATGTATACATGTATGCACAAACAATAGACAAAGAAAGATAATTAGGACGTTCCTTCCAACCTTATAACATCAACACACGAATGGAGAGTCTCTTTTCCTAGGTAATATGGTTAACAAAATACCAACATGGGGCATCTTATTTTGAAAAGTTCCCTCGGACGTTTCAATCAACAGTTATATTTTTAAAAATGAAAATCAGTTCATGATAATTCCCATTAATTAGGCTTTAATCCATCCAACCAACTAAAGTAGCTTTTATGCTATATTGGATTAAAACTAAATTAAAAGGTTTATTATAAATAGATTTCTCACTTAAAAAAGTAACTAATGATTCATGCCAAAAACAAGCCCATGATTAATAACTCCCAGTATAAACTAGGCTCACAATTGATTTTTGGTATTTCATAATTGACCTAAATATTTATAAGATCTTTTAAAGGTTGGGTGAAAATAATTTTGTTTCTAAGCTCATTGTAAAAAGATGTTAGAAAAAATGGAGTTTGGGCTTTGTATTTGAGTCTTGAAAAAAGAATTTTTTGATTTATTTTTAGAAAAAAGTTTTATGTCCAAAGACCATCTTAAAAAGTTTTGAAAATTGCTTTGGTCTTTTGGACTTTAAAGAAAAATTTATTTGAGCTCACTATGTACTTAGGTCATATTAGAAAAAGAACAAACCAAATAAGCCATGATTTAAACCAAGATAAATTAATCGTAGTCAAACAACAAGCATTTGGGGTAAAACCCTAAGAAAAGTAACTAGGCTAATTACATGAGCTTTAGTCTTTGGGTTAAAAGGCTTGGGTTCCCATAGCAAGTATATACCAAAAGGTACAAGGCTATGAGTGGTTATGCCATGCTCGATCTCCATACCTTGAGTTAAAGTATGGTATCCCTTACATAACACAACACGGGTAACACGGGCATCCTAACTCACACACATGAAGCAATATAGTATGGTGCAATGGATAATATCATTATAAGAAAGAATAGAATAATAAAAAGACCAACGGAATCAACTTCTCTTATCCCTAGTGGAGTCACCACTGTGAGTGGGGATTTTCGCCCCCACACCCGGTGGAATGGTTATGCGACTTTGGCACTGTTTAGGCTCAGGGCCTTAGAGAACACGGGCCTAAGCTCGAAGAAAATGAAGTTGCCACCTGGATGGGCCAGGAAAAAGAAAGGGGTGGATGACTCGATTCCTAAGGAATCCCCAACACCTAATGGGTTTGAAAAGTTGGGTATGTGTGGGGAAGGTGAGAAATGACCCAGCACCCCCACAACGCCCGGTTCATTGGAACCGGCCTCCTTTGCAGGTCTTAATATTATAAAATTCTTAAATATAACAATATTATCAATATTACATGCAACAATTAAAATAAAACATCATTATATTAAAATTAAAGCAATGTTCAAACAAAGCAAATAAATGGACACCCATCCGAGGATGGAAACATGTCCTTACATCATTCATGTCTAAAATAAATAGGACACTCACTGAAAGGTGGAAACATGTCCTTTATATTGATCCAAAAACTTTAAAATAATTGAAATTACATAATACATAACTAATGAGGTACCCACAAGGTGCAAAACATACCTCTTACAATTTTAATACTAATACGAACAAATAATAATCATAATGATAAAGAAAATATCCATCCATGATAAATTAAATAAATCAAGCATTGAAATTAAATAAATCAACCATCAAAATATATAATAAACTGCATAATCAAATCTAAAATTAAATAAAGTAATAAATATATAAATTTAGAATTTGCATCTTAGAATTGGGTTTTGGAACTTAGGGTTTTGGAACTTAGGGTTTTAGAAACTAGAAATTTGTAATTAGGGTTTTGAAATTAGGGTTTTTGAAACTAGGGCTTTAGAATTCAGGGTTTGGAATTAGGGTTTGGAATTAGGGTTTTTAGGGTTTTTGAAACTAGGATTTTGGAATTCATAGTTTGGAATTAGGGTTTTTAAATTTAGGGTTTTTGAAACTAGGGTTTTGGAATTCAGAGTTTGGAATTAGCGTTTTAGGGTTTAACTTACTGCCTTAAGAACATAATTTTGGATTTGGAGAGATAAATTAAGGTTTTGGAAAAATAATCAATATTTTGGAGTTTAATAATGAAATGGTTTAGGCTCTTGGATAAAAATAGTTTGAGGTTTTGAGTTTTAATAAAATAATTTTGCGGTTCTTGAGGTAAAGTAAACAAAATAGATTCTAATAATTAATTTAAATCCTCGATGGCTATTGGATAGTTTTATGTTTTTTATGAAACGTACAAGTGGGGTTACGAACACCAATTGATTAATGTGTTAATTAAAGTAAACGATTAAAGTTATTGAAATAAACATTAATTTTCTGCAAGTTCAAAGATCAAAGTACTGCATGTTCAAAGATCAAGTTACTGCATGCATGTTCTTATTAATCAGAGAAAATGAAGTTACTATGAGCATGAATAATTTACGATTAAAGATCAAACCTACATAGTCGGTTCCACAAAATTGATTTCTGGATGAATAATAAAAAAAGGCAATGTTGCTGCCTTTGATGGATTGATGATTGATGAATGCTTGCTGCTAATCTTCTCTGTTTGTTGCCGTCTCTTCTGTTTTGTTATTTAATCTCTCTTAATATTAATTATCGACCTCCTTAATGTTAATTTCTACCCTTGTTAATGTTCACTGCCATTTCTTGTTAATATTCCTTGCTACCTTTCTAAATTCTGAAATATTATTATTTATAGGCCCTAACCTCACTCAGAATCCTTAACCTAATATTAATCCATCCTTAAAACAAATTCTAGTTCAATTAGGAAACTTATTAAAACCATGTCAATTTTGGGCAACCAGGTCGACATGAGTTAAGTCCATGTCGGCCTAGTTGCCCTAGGTTGACATGAATCTAACCTCATGTCGACCTGGGCTACCCAGGTCGACATGTGTCCAACCTCATGTCGATTTGGGCTGCCAGATCGACATGAGGCATGCTCATGTTAACCTGGTCCCTCCAGGTCGACATGAGCAATTGCTCATGTCTCCCCGACCAGCCTGACTCGAATTATTCTTGCCTTTTTTAACTTATGGACCGAAAAGTTTTAATTTTGGCCAATTCAAATTGATTTTAGGGTTTTATAATTGAATTTATGCCTCTTTAATCCGAACCGACTTCTTTAAAAATTATAAACTAAGTTTAAATATTTTTAAATCGGATCAAATTTATTTGGCATCCTTTAATTAGGACCGTATCAAATTGGGGTCAGAATTAAGGGTGTACAGTTGGATTAGATGCATGATTAATGCATTGCCCTTGCAAGATTCCTGTCAAATTATTGCTAGTCTAGTCTCTCATGGTTGGTATCTAGGTGAAAGAGTACATGACTAGTTTATTGGTCCTGATAATCAGAGAGTATCGGCTAATTTTCCCTCATTTATGCTAAATACCATATCTATGCCGATCCTTATTGGAGCTGTTGTCATGATGGCTTCGAGGTTCATGACTTCGAGCTGTTAAAATTGCTAACAACTAATGAAGACAAATCGAATAGAGTTTAAAACAATAAAAGTAAACTGAGCTGATATATTGATTCACTTAATAGAAAGGTCTAGGGTTTGCACTTCTCTACTAACTTATATGTATGAATAGTTATTCCTCTCAACCAATTTAATTTCAAAGATTAAATCTCAAGCAACTTAATTAATCAAATCAAGGAAATAAGCTCTCACATTCAAACCTTTTTCAAATAATCTTGTTACAATTGAAATAATCCTTTTCTTAGGTTATATTTCTAATTTACCTAAGTCCCTAATTGAATTGTTTCAGCATTAGACTTCATCTCTCAATCCTTCATCTAATACCTCAAACACATAATTGGTGGCCAATCAATTATATATTAACAGTAATCCATTCAATCAAGGCTAAAGAAATAAATTCAGTTAAGAGCAATAACCAATTCATACAATCATAGTAGATCCATACAAACCCTAGACTAGATCAAATTAGTTCATAATGATGCTATCAAACATATCAATCTCATTAAAATTCAAAGAAATCAATTTAGACATAATAGAATTCATGAATACAATTCCAATGAAATTTAAGAGATAAAGTTTGAGAACAAAACTAAATTACAAACTCCCTTTAGCTTATGAAGAATCTCTTGTTCATAACTTTGCTAGAAGAATGTTGCAATGGCTAAAATAAATTTAATCTAGACTGTTTGAACCAAAGTGTAATCAATAATCTCAAAGAAAAAAATTTGGAAACCCTAAAGTTATCTTTGATGGCTGATTAAGATCTCTCTCTAATCTCCTTTCAAAAACCCTAATTGTCTATTATTTATACGAAACCTCGCTCTAAAAATCCACATTTTCTTTCTTCCATTAGTCCCTGGAGTGACACGGTCAAGCTCCTGGCCGTGTCATGTGACACGGCCAGTGGCTTGGCCGTGTCACCTGAATGTGTCCACTTCTGTGTGATTTTCATCTTTTCTTCTTTGGAGTTGAGTGTGACACGGCCAAGCTTGGGTGAGCTTGGCCGTGTTTGATGTGTTTGGAGGGAAACGGCCAGTGACTTGGCCGTGTCCCCTGGGTATGTTACCTACTGACTCTTTGTTCTTTGCTCTTCTTCCTTGGCTATGTGTGTGACACGGCCAAGCTTCCTAAAGAAAACGATAATCATCATAATAAATAAGACACAATTCTATGACAAAAACTAATAAAACAACTACCCCACACTTAAAACTTTGCTTGTCCTCAAGCAAATTCACATGGCATAAATTAAAAACTCAAACAACCTTAACTATAATTCCAGTATATAAGATGAAATCCTTTAAGACTGAGCCATAAATAATTGCAATTTACTTCAATCAAGATTTTCTTGACTCATTCATTAATCCAGACATACAAATCTTATCTCTCATCTAAGTGCTTAACTCGATTTCAAAGGTTAATTCACTCAAACCACTCATGACTGCATACTGCCATAAACTTGCTTAATTATCCAATCTCTCTCGCTGATTTTCTTAAGAAATAATCTGAAGGTCTTTTATTTGGATGTAATGGGGCTAAGGTGAAGGTGTGAGAAAAGACATTTAAGCTAGAACATCAAGAAATGAAGTATCTACATTAGACAATACTCTTGCTCAGAAACTCGTAACTCCCTTAAATGGCATATTCACCAACCCTTGATAATCTCACATACTTGCACACTTAAAGAAAAGTACATGAGTCGACATCCTCTAATGCTAGAAAATATATAAATTTTGTATATATATATATATATCTTCTCTTTTATTTTCTTTATTTTTATATATATTATATATATATATATATACAAAATATAAAATTGCATGGAACATCTAGCTTACAATGTAGAGGAAAAGAATAACCGACTCTTAGTCAAATATAATGAGCAAAGTATGCATTTCAGCCCAAATCCTACTAAAGCAATACAAATTTTTTTTTTTGAATGCTTACCCCACACTTATGAATTAAACCACCCTATTGTCATATCATAAGAAACTCCATTCCTTAATGCTGGTATGAAGATAATAAGAAAGTGTTGAGTTATAAATTGTGTTGATCAATCAAAAAAAAGTCAAAGGCTCAACTTGGCTCACTAAGGAATTCATAATTAAGGGAGGCCTTTTTAAGCTAAAGGGATAATCCTAATTTGCCTTCATCATTTTAAAACTTGAGATTAAATCATAATGTGAGTTCAATTAGTATGCAAAAGCAAGCTCTAGAGATGCAAAATCATGAAGGTGCACACTTAAGAAAAGAAAATCAATTGACAATAATATTCAATATATGAGGCTCAAAACTCACAAAGGTGGGTTCTCAAAGATTTATATGTCATGAATTGCAGAATGTGAAAATTGATCCTAAATGAATTCAAATGCTAATCTCTATGCTGATACTAAAGTCTCAAATATAATACTAGAATCACAGAAAAGTTAATAAGTTTTCAACAATTATGCCATGCACAACGCACAATATAAACACAAAGACAAACAAAACAAGAATTAAAGAAAAGCTTAAAGATTACCCCACACTTATAAATGACATTATCCTCAATGGAAACAAGGATAATAAAGAAAAAGAGTTAAGGTACAACCTATTTTTCATCGGTCCCTTGTGAGGCAAACTCTACCTTTCCATCACAAATAGCAAATGTTCCAAAACAAAATACAATATATAAAATAAAATATCCAAAATATAAAATGTTAACATTAAAAACAAAAACGAAAAATAACAACACAAATATGCTATAACTAAACACAAGAAAGTAAGGAATTGTCTCGAAAGATGAGAGCCAATGTGATCTACGGTGAAGGAGGATGTGATGATGAAGCAGCCAAAGGATGAAGACTCAAAATGTTAGCAAGGTTGCTATTAATTTGGTCCAACTGTTGTAAGACCGCAGCATGGTTACGATCTACCTTGCTCTCCAGTGCCTCTATCCTATTAAGTATCTCTTGATTATCCGGAGCTGGAGCATCTTCTTCCAAATCAAGAGAATCCGAGTCGGACCCCTCCTGGACTCGTGTTCTCTTTTGTCTGCCCCCCAGTACTTCTGGCTCAACTGAAGCCATCATATAAGCCCCTCCCCTGTGCACTACCATATGCATCTTCTCTAGTGTGGCCAAATCCAATGAATCATTACCTGTAATTTTAGTCATACGACAGGTACTCGGGTTAAAATCATCAAGAAGGGCTGTTGCCAATGTGGTAAACAATCCTCCAATACAAATAGCCCCCTTCTTTTTGTTTTCCACACTATAAAAAACGTCGGCCAACCAATAGCCGGAAATAATAGGTATTGCATTACATGCACAATCTAAGAAAAAGAGCTCACTAAGTTCCACTACACCCGGGCTTTCCTTCCTAGCAAAGAATCCACAGGACATAAAGCGATGCAAATACCTAAGAGCGGGATTGCTCAATTTAGTTGCCTTGGTCGATTTGGCCACATATGTTCCCGAGCCCAATGCTCCCCAAGCAAATTGTTGTTTAAAATCCTTAGGTACCGACCTCTCACTGTGTTGATGGAAACCAAATATAACATTCAATTGCTCAATACTAACCATAAATGATTTCCCAAGCAATTTAAAATTCAACTTAGAGCAAATTTTTTGTTTATCTCTTTCAACCTTAAGAGATGTTAAAAATTCCAAAGTGAGCTCTTAAAATTGCAAAGGTCTATAGGAGACTAGGTTCTCCCACCCAAGGTTTTGAACATAATGATAAAAATTATCCCTAATTTGAAGAGCATTAAGGGATTCATCGCTGACATACCTCGTCGAGAAGAAACCCCGAGCCAAAAGAGTCGCTCTCTTTGAAGATGAAGAAGATGAAGATGAAGATGCAGCTGCAGTTGGAAGTTGCTTCCTCTTATGGTGGGACACCATCTTTGTTCTCGGCATATTGAAAGATCTGAAAAAATTTGAAACTTAAACCGATTAAATTGATTTTTTTATGAGAGAAGAAGAAGATTGAACGGATTAATTTCAGTTTTGGTGAAGGAAATTGAGAATTGATGGGAGTTTAAAAGCTTTGAAGGAGCAACAATGGAGGTTTTGTGAGAGAGAAGTCGAGAGAATGAGAGGAAGCAAAAAGAAATTTAGGGATTGAAATGAAGGAAAAGTGCAAAAATCGTGTTTTTAAAGTGTAAAATTGAAGTGACACGGCCAAGCTTGGGTGAGCTTGGCCGTGTCTGATGTGTTTGGAGGGACACGACCAGTGACTTGGCCGTGTCCCATGGGCGTGTCTGACTCTGTGAAAAAGGACTTGCAAAAACAAAGATAAGAGACTTTTGGTGAAGCTTGGCCGTGTCCCATGTGACACGGCCAAGGACACGGCCAAGCTTGTTGGCCGTGTCAGAGGATGTGTAAAATGGTGACTTTGGGTTGGCTTGACACGGCCAGTGGCTTGGCCGTGTCAAGTGGCCGTGTCACCTATTGCCATTTTGACTCTTTTTTTATTATTATTTTTTTATTTTATATCACCAAATCTTAAAGAAATTGCAAACCTCTTCTTCGATCAACCCTGAAACACATTAGAAAAATAAAAACCGATCAAAGCACCCATTCCATTTATTTAAACTAAACATAAAATCAAAATTGCTGAATATAAAATTACAACTATGAAAAGAAATGCAAACCGATGGGTTGCCTCCCATATAGCGCTTCTTTAATTTCATATAGCTGGACATTACTGCAAGACTTAAGGATCGTAGATCAAAGTGCTATCGATGATCCTTACTTCTTGGAATCCTTCATTATATGGTTTAACTCTCTGTCCATTTATTTTAAAAGTCTCATTTGTTCGAGAGTTAAGCAATTCTATGGCACCAGAAGGATATACTTGAGTTATTTCGAAAGGACCACTCCATCGAGACTTAAGTTTTCATGGAAACAGACGGAGACGAGAATTAAAAAGCAAAACTTTCATACCTGGGCTTAATGTCTTTTGCATTATAATTTTTTCATGAAGAGCTTTAGTACGATCCTTATAAATCCTCGAACTCTCATATGCCTCATTCCTCAGCTCATCTAACTCTGAAAGTTGCAGAAAACATTCTCTCTTTGCCTTGTCTAGGTCTAAATTCAGAGTCTTGATTGCCCAATGTTGTAACACCCCCATACCCTATATAAATACTATACATATACCGGGTATACATACAGTACGTATATAAAGTATAAGAATGTCACTTTTTGTTACAATTTAAAAACCTTTAGCTGAGTTCAAACAATATTACATTAATTTAAAGAACATTTACAAAATCATTATACTTTTAATGATCTTACATATATATAATAATCTTATCTTTACCAAAACTTCATTTATACATATGAATACATTCTTGTCAGAAATACAACATAATTAAATTATACATGTATGCATCACCTTCTAGTTAGTCTCGACATACTCTTACTCTTCTCGTGGCATAACGATTGACTTCAGATCTACCACCTACTCACCTGCGCGATTACACAACCGCGCTAAGCCCGAGAGCTTAGTAGTACAGATAAATAATATAAACATACATTACAGAAATTCAAACATATATATATATATATTAACTTCATGTACCATTAGTTTCTTATCATGTTTTTCCTTTTCAATTACACCTTTCATATATCTTTACTAATTTCATATATTATATACATATACACATATCATTAACACAAACCACAATTCCATAACTAATACTCATAATGTCTACATCAATACACATATTACATGTCATACTATATTTTCAGAATATCATCTTTCAACTTAGCTTCTCAAGCCATATTTCTTTTCAATAGTTTACTTATGTATTGTAATCATATCATACTTCATAACATTACATTTCACTCCATAGTGCATATTAAAACAAAGACAAATACGTATCTCATTATTCATTTGTTTAACCATTCAAGAATCACATTTAAACAAACACAAGCATGGGCCCAAAAAAGAACTAATATGTTATTCAAAGTTCAGAGTTACTGCTTTGGTCCATATCATAATCATCAAGCCCGTAGGCAATATATATGTATCTCTATCCATGGATAGTGTAACAGACCCAGTCTCTTGGACCTCAACCCGGATAAACTCGAGGAGATCCTCAATCCGGCTAGACTGTTACTGTTTTTGAGGCTTACGACCCAGTCTTTTCACCCCAAAACATCATATTTCACATTTTTCAACTGGAATCGGCTTATGACCCGGTCTTTTCACCTATCCAGTGATTCATAGGCATGCCGCCAAACTCAGAACTCTGAAAGTTGAATAACACATTAGGCACACAATCTTTTCATTTATATCGTTATACATTTCTTTCTCAATTCATTTATCATTTCATTTTCATAATCAAATAGGCAACCATGCCTTAATCATCTCATTTGCATCATTATAGCCAACAACCATGGCTTCATATCTCATCAAGATAGTATACATACTCAATTGTATTGAACATCATCATTTAAACAACCATGCCTCATTCATTTCATTTGTATCATTATAGCCAACAACAATGGCATTACAACTCATTAGGCTCAAATCATATAAAAGCAATTCATCATTCAAGTATTCATCGTAAGGCATTGCATCTCATCAATCTCAAATCACATTAAAGCAATTCATCATAACCAATTGCATTGCACATACCTTTTTAATGATCATCATATCTTTTACATTTCATATTTCATCATTAACATATATACATAGCATTATTCATATGCATCATCAATGTAATAGGTTACTTAACACATTTATAACAAAATGTGTTAATGTCCAAAGACATATAAATATATACAATCAAATAGGGTTTGTACTTACCTCATGAGCAATCACACCACACCAAACTCACCTTCCAATAATCCTCAACACTTGGATTAGGGCAAAACAACTTCTTCACAACCTAATCCACAAAGAATAACACACACACTTACTCAAAGATACACATGAATTCAATACAATTATTCATTTATTAATCTCATACTAGACCCCCACGGTCGTGGTCTACCAACCTCTCTCTCTAGACCCCCACGGTCGTGGTCTACCAACCCCCACGGGCGTGGCATAGCAAACAATTCTGCCCAATCTTTCTAAAATCCCCACGGTCGTGGCCTTCTAACCCCCACGGCCGTGGCATAGCAAATGAATCTGTCTCCCTTGCTCAACATCCCCCACGGCCATGGCTTCCAATGGCCACGGTCGTGGCAGCCAAGGGCCACGGGCGTGGCATCCAAAATGCCTCTGTTTCGGATCCAACTCATGTATTCTATGATTTCAACTTCATTAAACACAAATATCTTGAAGATCTAGGAAAATAAATGATCAAACTCACCACATACATCAATTACCAACTAATTTAACCCCTTATATAACTTCAACAATCTATCATCATCCTCACAAATAACTATATTATCATTATCAAAATACCAATTCAACATATCTATAAACTTTAATCTTTCACTATCATCATCTTCACACATTAACCAAATCAAATATAAACCAAATTAATAGAAATCAACACTTACTTGAATATGTTACCAAATCTTCAATCTCCACCTTCAATTCTCCTAAAGTCCTTAAAAATTTGATGTATATGTAGATAAAATCACCTCTCTCTCTCTCGTGCAGGGAGAAGAAGAATAATAAGAAGAAGGAAGAAAGAAAGAAAATCTTCTTTCTTTATTCATACTTATCATATATATATAATAATAATATAATTAAATATTTTCTAAAATATTCTCCACCACTACTTTCATCCTTTGACTTTTTCCTTTCTTCTTTTTCTTTTATTATTATTATTATTATTATTATTATTATTATTATTATTATATAAACTTACTTTTCCTACACCACTTTATACATTATGTATATGTGATGTATATGTTGGTATATGTATATCTCTTATATATTGTATTTATATTTCCCATATTTTCCAAACACCATATATACATTTTATCCTTCATATACATCTATCTCTTATAATATTTTCCTTACCTATTTTACCAACATATCTTCTCACTACTACTATTCCAATGTACACTAAAATCGGGTATTAAATTAATTCATTTCTCTTCTTTTTACCTTTATTAATTTAACTTGTATATATATTTCCATAAATACAACATATACACTCTCTTCACTTCTTTTCTCTTTCCATTAAACATATACATTAAATCCAAATACCATAATAATTCCAAAACTTTTAGGATGTACTTTGGGATATTACAATTCTCTCCCCCTTAAATAATTTCGTCCTCGAAATTATCTAGTACAATAGCAATCCATTCTTAACACAATAATATCTTAATTTTCATATAAAGTTAATTATATTTTAAAGTAATTATGTCATCAAATCACATAACTTTTACTCTCCCCCTTAGATACAATCATCTTCTCTAAATTTCATAACTCATCATTATATATATTTATATATCTTATTATTGTTTATCCCGTCATTACACTCACTTTCAGAATAGACTTTGATCAAACCTTAATTGATAACAAGATCCTTATTATTCACACACTTAATTCCTTCTTTAGCATGCTTTTCACTAAACATACATATTAGTACAATGCCTTTCAACTTATTTTATAGATAATCAATCTTTTCCCTATTATCATCATTTACAACTGATATAACTCCATTCATTCATGTCCATTTACATTTCAGAATTTTACATCATATCCATTATCATGTAAATTTTATACTCTCAGTACAACTATACATATTAAATTTCAGTAATGATTCACAACCTTAGCCAAATCCAGATCAATTGATCTATCTGTCACAATATACCCACGTTTCAAACTTGTTCAATTCAAACCAACGATTAATTTATTTAAACTTATCATGAAATTTCACAATATACATATATATATATATAACCTAATTCCATTAGGGCAAACTTATATTCAATTCCTGATCTCTTCAAATCCATATTCAGTCAAATTATCATGATAACAAATCACTTCAAATTATCTTTCAATATATACATAGTTTATTTTCTATTATCTTAGTATAATTTCCACCAATTCTCATGATAATCTCATACCATATTTACTATCTATAGTTCACTCACTTAAACCTTAAGTCCATTCACTTATTCACTTTATACCATAAACATATTCAGTATAACTTTCAGTCACATTTTGTAATTTCTCCAATTTAATATCTCCTCACATTTCATACCACTACTATTTTTACAGTAATTACCTTTTTATCACATTATCCATAACTCAAAACATTTTCATAATTCTCTTTTCTCTCCTTACTTTCATAATTATAACCAAATTTCTAGCATAAAATGATAAGGTACAACTTTACCCATCATAACTCTTAACTATACTTCTAAAACATAATTATCAATCTCACCAAATCTGTATTACAATCATATTATCTCAGTCCCAAATTTGTGGATAACAAAACTAACCGGCCAGATATACTAAACAAAACATATGGCCTTAAGAGATTAATAATCAAGCCTGTGACTTATAAATCAATATTGTCCTTCTATTATTCTGCTTCGAACCTTTCCAATTACCATGCTAAGTTGTATCGCAAGAATTACATATTCATTTCTAAACTTTGGCTACACCAAGAGTTAACAAATTTCAATTCCGTTTCAAACCAATTTGCACTCGATTATATGATCATCATTAGCTTAACTCATGTTCAACAATATTATCTTTAACATCTCCTACGCACAACATTCGATCATATACAAATTTTACACAAGTTTCATTCATTACTCCATTTCTAATCTTTCTCTTCTAAAAATTTTTTTTATACATTATACTTCTTCTTTCCTAACAATCTCATATTACACACAGATATATAAAACCTTTCCACATGTAAATACTTTGGAACTCAAAATATTATATGATCATCAAGTTCAGTGATTACCATAACAATTTTCACTGTTCAATATTACTCAAGTCCATTCCCACTCTTAAGTCCGTCACATAATCCATCTAGCTTTGTGCAGGTCAAGACCTAATCTCTCTTAGGTCCACTAATACATGTAATATCATTCTTAATATCATTAAAACAGTAGTTATACCACATACACATTCATAAGTCACATCCATAATGTGACTCACTTTTCACATTTCTTACATAATAAAATTACATTCATATTGAAAAACTCATGTCACATATCCTATACATGTATATACATAATCATATATGTATATTTAATTTCCCTTTTGCATATAATCTATACAAATTTAATGTTTATTACTTTTCTTTGAACATTATCATTCTCATTCTTTTGACATGACTTAAATTATTTATCAACTCACCATATATATTTACTCTAATCATAACGATATTTCACAAAAATCTTAGTCACCTTTCCAATGTGGCATTTCTTTCACTTTTGTTTTTACAAGTATTTAATATACCTCCATATCCATTTTTACCCCCTTCAACTCAAATGACTTAAAGTAACTCATTTTCACTCGCTCAATCACTTTCTTTTTACTTCAAAACAAATTCTCATAATATCAATCTCATTACCCAATTCGTAGTATTCTCATATGCAATAATATTCCTTCAAATAGCTCATATATTTAACATCCATTAAACTATCGATATCTAAATAATCTTTATCAATATTCCATTAACATTGTAAATTCTTAAATCACTATCTCACCTAAACTTCAATTTACAAATCTCATCTTTTCTTAATATCAACTTTAAAAACATCTTATATATATACCACAAAGCAACATCAAAACATATAATTTTCACAATTATTAAGCTCATTTCAAAAATTCAAATGTCACATATTACCACCATTAACATGAGCTTTCACAATATTCAAACATATCACATTTTTAACATTGAAATCACAATGTTTGCATTAAAACATCAATGCAAACAACACCATTATATTTCCCTACGTTAACCAGCATCATCCCTTTCTCTTTTAAAAACCTTAACTTTACATACCCAAACTTTAAATTGTCACACTTTGTCTATACCAATTAACTTACTCAATATTCCACCATACTCTCTTCATTTTGATAACATATCTATCTATATTAACCATCCAACAATATTTCCTCTTTTCTAGCAATCCAAACATAAGCTTTGTTAGAAAGAGATTCAAATTATAGAAAAAAGAATACATACTTTAATCTTGATTTTGTTTTTAATTCATTTCCAATTTAATTCTTCTATTCATATCATTATGACATTTTTCACAAGCATACTTCCATAATCAGAAATTCCAAAATTTACTTTACTTGAATAAATTCCCATTCTTTAATTTATCAATTAAACTTATATAAGTTTTTTCCATATCATTTCTTTCTCTAATTTTACTTTCATGTAGAACTTCATCCACATAATACCATCCATCTCCTCTAATTCAAACACAGTACAATTCACATAATGCCACATCTGAGACCAACCTAGGTGTTAATGCATATGCATGTATTACAAATTTCATTTCAAAACTTTTCCTTTTTTTAATTCTATTTAGGCTTTTCAAAACTTTTTTTTTAATTTACTTAGGCCGAGAATCTCGAATCTAAGCTCTGATACCAAAATAATTGTAACACCCCCATACCCTATATAAATACTATACATATACCGGGTATACATACAGTACGTATATAAAGTATAAGAATGTCACTTTTTGTTACAATTTAAAAACCTATAGCTGAGTTCAAACAATATTACATTAATTTAAAGAACATTTACAAAATCATTATACTTTTAATGATCTTACATATATATAATAATCTTATCTTTACCAAAACTTCATTTATACATATGAATACATTCTTGTCAGAAATACAACATAATTAAATTATACATGTATGCATCACCTTCTAGTTGGTCTCGACATACTCTTACTCTTCTCGTGGTATAACGATTGACTTCAGATCTGCCACCTACTCACCTGCGCGATTACACAACCGCGCTAAGCCCGAGAGCTTAGTAGTACAAATAAATAATATAAACATACATTACAGAAATTCAAACATATATATATATATTAACTTCATGTACCATTAGTTTCTTATCATGTTTTTCCTTTTCAATTACACCTTTCATATATCTTTACTAATCTCATATATTATATACATATACATATATCATTAACACAAAACCACAATTCCATAACTAATACTCTCAATGTCTACATCAATACACATATTACATGTCATTCTATATTTTCAGAATCTCATCTTTCAACTTAGCTTCTCAAGCCATATTTCTTTTCAATAGTTTACTTATGTATTGTAATCATATCATACTTCATAACATTACATTTCACTCCATAGTGCATATTAAAACAAAGACAAATACGTATCTCATTATTCATTTGTTTAACCATTCAAGAATCACATTTAAACAAACACAAGCATGGGCCCAAAAAAGATCTAATATGTTATTCAAAGTTCAGAGTTACTGCTCTGGTCCATATCATAATCATATGCCCGTAGGCAATATATATGTATCTCTATCCATGGATAGTGTAACAGACCCAGTCTCTCGGACCTCAACCCAGCTAAACTCGAGGAGATCCTTAACCCGGCTAGACTGTATACTATTTTTGAGGCATACGACCCAGTCTTTTCACCCCAAAACATCATATTTCACATTTTTCAACTGGAATCGGCTTACGACCCGGTCTTTTTACCTATCCAGTGATTCATAGGCATGCCGCCAAACTCAGAACTCTGAAAGTTGACATAATATTTTCATTTATATCATTATACATTTCTTTCTCAATTCATTTCTCAATTCATTTTCATAATCAAATAGGCTACCATGCCTTAATCATCTCATTTGCATCATTATAGCCAACAAACATGGCTTCATATCTCATCAAGATAGTATACATACTCAATTGTGTTGGACATCATCATTTAAACAACCATGCCTCATTCATTTCATTTGTATCATTATAGCCAACAATAATGGCATTACAACTCATTAGGCTCAAATCATATAAAAGCAATTCATCATTCAAGTATTCATCGTAAGGCATTACATCTCATCAATCTCAAATCACATTAAAGCAATTCATCATAACCAATTGCATTGCACATACCTTTTTAATGATCATCATATCTTTTACATTTCATATTTCATCATTAACATATATACATAGCATTATTCATATGCATCATCAATGTAATAGGTTACTTAACACATTTATAACCAAAAGTGTTAAGGTCCAAAGACATATACATATATACAATCAAATAGGGTTTGTACTTACCTCATGAGCAATCACACCACACCAAACTCACCTTCCAATAATCCTCAACACTTGGATTAGGGCAAAACAACTTCTTCACAACCTAATCCACAAAGAATAACACACACACTTACTCAAAGATACATATGAATTCAATTCAATTATTCATTTATTAATCTCATACTAGACCCTTAGATCACAAATTACAAACCAACCTCTCTCTCTAGGAACCCACGGTCGTGGCCTACCAACCCCCACGGGCATGGCATAGCAAACAATTCTGCCCAATCTTTCTAAAATCCCCACGGTCATGGCCTTCTAACCCCCACGACCATGGCATAGCAAATGAATCTGTCTCCCTTGCTCAACATTCCCCATGGCCATGGCTTCCAATGGCCACGGTCGTGGCAGCCAAGGGCCACGGGCGTGGCATCCAAAATTCCTCTTTTTCGGATCCAACTCATGTATTCTATGATTTCAACTTAATTAAACACAAATATCTTGAAGATCTAGGAAAATAAATTATCAAACTCACCACATACATCAATTACCAACTAATTTAACCCCTTATATAACTTCAACAATCTATCATCATCCTCACAAATAACTATATTATCATTATCAAAATACCAATTCAACATATCTATAAACTTTAATCTTTCACTATCATCATCTTCACACACTAACCAAATCAAATATAAACAAAATCAATAGAAATCAACTCAAAGAAATGAACACTTACTTGAATATGTTACCAAATCTTCAATCTCCACCTTCAATTCTCCTAAAGTCCTTAAAAATTTGATGTATATGTAGATAAAATCACCTCTCTCTCTCTCGTGCAAGGAGAAGAAGAATAATAAGAAGAAGGAAGAAAGAAAGAAAATCTTCTTTCTTTATTCATACTTATCATATATATATATATAATAATAATATAATTAAATATTTTCTAAAATATTCTCCACCACTACTTTCATCCTTTGACTTTCCTTTCTTCTTTTTCTTTTATTATTATTATTATTATTATTATTATTATATAAACTTACTTTTTCTACACCACTTTATACATTATGTATATGTGATGTATATGTTGGTATATGTATATCTCTTATATATTGTATTTATATTTCCCATATTTTCCAAACACCATATATACATTTTATCCTTCATATACATCTATCTCTTATAATATTTTCCTTACCTATTTTACCAACATATCTTCTCACTACTACTATTCCAATGTACACTAAAATCGGGTATTAAATTAATTCATTTCTCTTCTTTTTACCTTTATTAATTTAACTTGTATATATATTTCCATAAATACAACATATACACTCTCTTCACTTCTTTTCTCTTTCCATTAAACATATACATTAAATCCAAATACCATAATAATTCCAAAACTTTTAGGATGTCCTTTGGGATATTACAAATACGCTTTGTGCTCCAACTCCACTGGTAAATGACAAGCCTTACCAAAAACCAATCGATATGGACTCATTCCCAAAGGAGTCTTGAAAGCAGTCCGATTTGCCCATAATGCATCATGCAATCTACTCGCCCAATCCTTTCTTGATAAGTTGACTGTTTTCTCCAGAATTCCTTTTATTTGCTTGTTGGATGTTTCAACTTGTCCAGAAGTCTGTGGATGGTATGGGGTCACCACCTTGTGCTTCACACCAGATTTGTGCATTAATTTCTCAAAAAGTTTGTTGCAAAAATAACTTGCCCCATTACTGACTATCACTCTTGGCGTGCCAAATCTGCTAAGAATATTTTCCTTCACAAATTTAACAACCACATTAGCTTCATTAGTACGGGTGGGGATTGCCTCCACCCATTTTGAAACATAATCAACAGCAACTAAAATATATTCATAACCAAAAGACTTGGGAATAGGACCCATAAAGTCTATTCCCCACACATCAAACAGTTCAACAACAATATAAGATTGAAGGGGCATTTCATTTCTCCTCCCAATGTTACCCACTCTTTGACAGCAGTCACAATGCTTACAATAGTCTTGAGCATCTTTAAATAGAGTAGGCCAGTAAAAACCACTTTGAATCACCTTTTCTGCAGTCTTTCTTCCTCCAAAATGACCACTACAGTGAAGGTTATGACAAAATTTAAGAACACTCAATTGTTCTTCTTCAGATACACACCTGCGAACTATCTCATCTTTGCAAATCCGGAATAAGTAAGGTTCATCCCAAAAATAAAATTTACTCACGTGCAAAAACCTTTTCTTTTTCTGAAATGACATGTTAGAATGCAAAATACCACAGGCAAGATAGTTAGCAATATATGCAAACCAAGGTGCATTAATTACCACAAACTACTGCTCATCAGGAAATGCTTCTAAATTTTTATGAATGCTATCAGATGCAAGATTTTCATCAAAGAAGGGTAATCTAGACAAATGATCAGCTACAACATTTTCACTCCCCTTAGTATCTTTGATTTGGAAATCAAATTCTTGCAATAATAACACCCATCTAATTAAGTGCGGTTTAGCATGTTGTTTTGTCAAAAGATATTTTAGAGCTGCATGATCAGAATGCACAATAATTTTCAACCCAATTAAATATGCTCTAAACTTATCTAAAGCAAAAATAACCGCTAACATTTCCTTTTCAATTGTTGTGTAATTTATTTGCGCACTATTCAGGGTCAAGCTAGCATAATATATTACTCTCAAAAATTTATCAACCCTTTACCCAAGAACAGCTCCTACTGCATGATTAGAGGCATCACACATGATTTCAAAAGGTAAAGACCAAACAGGAGCTACTATTACCGGTGCACTAGTCAGTTTTTCCTTAAGGGAATTAAAGGCTTGCATGCATTGTGCAGTAAACTCAAATGGAACATCTTTCCCCAGCAAATGGCACAATGGTTGGCTTATTTTAGAAAAATCTTTAATAAACCTCCGGTAAAAAGCTGCATGCCCTAGAAAACTTCTTATTCCCTTAACAGAGGTAGGTGGGGGTAACTTAGCAATCAATTCTACCTTAGCCTTATCCACCTCAATCCCTTTACTTGACACCACATTACCTAAGATGTTGCGCTTAAAATCAACACTATCACAAAGCGGCACTCGCAAGTATACGAGGCTATTGTAGTGACGGTGATCGCCCAAGGTCGTTTCCCAAGGTCGTTTCCCAAGGAAGGACTAGCATGTAATAGTTCAATTAACATAAAACTGTAAACTCGATTGTGAGATTGGATTGGTGAATTATAGTTAACCTTAGAAATGAAAATGATTGATTTTATACAAGAGAATTTCAATTATGGAAATGATGCCTAGGGTTATAGGTCTATTTAATCAAATGTTCAATTATCCGATTATCCATTAATATAACCTTGAATCTTAATTTGTTTCTTAAGATTAATTAGCCAATTATCAATTCACTAGTTTTGACATTTATGAATCAACAACAACCAATTGTTTATCATTATCAAATTAATAAACCCTAGAACTTATATTTCTAATTCATTCTTAGGGTAGTCAATTGCATAGTTCCAATATTAAACTTCTCCTCTCGGTCCGTCATTCAATATTAAGTAATCAATAGGTGGCCAATCTATCAATTTACCTTTAATTACAATGCAATCAACATATAACAAGGTATATCAATGGAATCGTCAAATCAAATCATTTAATCAAATATACTACAACCCCAAGCATGAGTAATTTAGCTCATCATATGTTTTAAACAAATACTCAATTCGATATAAACCAAATCAAAGTTATACATTGCAATATTAATGTTCTTAATACACAACAACAAATAAGAAATGGAATAAAAGAAAGAGTTAGAAAAACCCCTTTTTGAAGATACTAAAAATCGGACTCTCGTCTCTTTCGTGGCTCCTTCTTGGTGTGTAATGATGAACTTCCAGCTCTCTTGAACAATTGGTTCTCTTCTTGAAGGAGTGGATGATAGTTTTCTCAAATTCTCAACTCTCCAATCAAGCCTCTTAAAACCCTAATTCTTAAGAACTAATAACTCACTTCAAGACCAACAATTGATTTTGCTCTTGGTGTGTGTAAAGGAATGGTGAATGGAGATGGTGAAAAATGGTCTTGCTCTCTCAAGCCAAGAACCAAGGAAGAAGATGATGAAGAACAAGAACAAGTGGGAAGTGTAGAGAATGTCCACTAAATTAATTCAAAAATCCCTTTTCTAATCCCCATGCTCCTCCTCTTTCAATTGTTTAAGACACCCATCATGCCTTGTCTCCCACTTACTAGTTTCTTTATACCTTTCTCCCATAAAATCCTCCCACTTTTCACTCTTTTTTCTTTCTTTTTGTCACCCACTAAAACACAACAGCTCATTCCTCGTGCAAGCCAGCTAAGGACCCAGGGTGACACGGCCAAGCCAATTGGAGCCTGGCCGTGTCTAGTGACTTTCTTATTTGGGGACACGGCCAAGCTCCTGGCCGTGTCCCATTCTGTGTACTTGTCCTTGTGAGACACGGCCAAGGACACGGCCGTGTCATGTGACACGGCCAGTGTCCTGGCCGTGTTCAGTGATGGTGTCTGTTTCTGTGTCTTTCTTTTCTTTCTTTGCTTCTTTGCTCTTTTTGTTCCCTTGGAGAGACACGGCCAATGGCTTGGCCGTGTCTCCTGGCCGTGTTCGCTACTGGACTTGTTTCCTTGAGGGACACGGCCAAGCCTTGTTAATCCTGGCCGTGTCTCATGTTTGTCCTTGATTCTTCTTCTTTTGATGAGAAACACGGCCAAGCCTTGGCAAGCATGGCCGTGTCACTTGTTTTCTTCAACAAATTCACCCATTTTTGATTCCTTAGCTCCATCAAATGTACTTCAACCTAAATCAACAACTTCAAACATATTTAAGTACAATTAAACATGAAAATTAACTTAAAACCAACAAAAACATCATAGAAAATATATACAAAATTGATCTAAACAATTACCCCACACTTAATCCTTTGCTTGTCCCCAAGCAAAGTTAAAATCAAAACAAATAAAACAAGATGATATTGTCAAGTTCAAGAGTTATAAAAATGCATTAAGACTCCCATCTTATTAAATCTGCAATCATAATCGAATCAAGAATAATCGGTACTCAAGTAACTTAATGGTCAATCTATGCATACCAAAATTGTCACTCCCTCACAAAACCTCTCAAGTGTTTAATTGGGTAGTGTTTAAGCTCTCAACATTCAATGAAAGATTAGGACTATAGGCTTGCTTATCAATCAATTATCCACCACCTAATCATAATCAAGCATCAATCATAAGGTCTTTTATTTGGTTGTAATGGGGCTAAGGAAAAGATATGACATTTGGGAGAGTGAGTTAGTTCATTTAGGTCAAGAGTACTTCAAGAGTGAAGTAGGCAATGTAGCATGATCAACAATCCCATAATTCATCTCAATCACTTAGCACTAAGCATTTATGTGCTTTTAAGGGACTCTATTTGTTTAATTTGCAAAGATAATTTCCAAACTCATTACAACCCTTCCGACAAGAACAACAACTATTATTTTAATTTTCATTATTCATTTTTATTTTTATTTTTTTATAGGGTATCCAACTAATTTAAAGCCCATTGAATTCAACCCCACACTTATTCTGCACAACACTCCATTAATGCTCTTGAAATGCTCTTGATCTAATGAACGGGTAAAGTTAAAATATAATGGCTCAAGCCGATGGTGTTGTGAAAAAGAAAGAAGGAAAAAAATGAAATAAGCTCAAAGTTGGCGAACTAAGGTCGGATGTAAGGTTGGTCTTTTTAAGCCAAAATGGTTTGCCCTAAATTGCCTTAATCATGTTGATGCTTAATTGAAATTTTATGTAGTCTCAAAATGCATGTCAAAGAAAGTTCTAGTAATTCATCAATCAAAGATGTTCACACATAAAAAGAATGATAAGTTGATGGCTCAATTACTCACTAGTTTAATGGCAATGCAAAGAATAAACATCAAAATTGACAATAAGTACTAACTCTAATCAATCCTCAAATTCATGCTTCAAAAATTTAAAAGTCATCTATCAACATTCTTATAACAATTGAACTTATTAATATCCATCAAAATCAATTATAAAACAAAACAAGAAACTTAACAAAACAAGAACACTTACGAAAATAACAATTTATATTCATGAACAAAAGGCTTAGCACACACCCCACATGTTAAGTTTTACATTGTCCTCAATGGAAAAAATGATATGTAAAGTAAAAAGTTAAGGTACAACCTGTTTTTCCATCGATCCTTTGTGACGCAAGTGCTACCTTTTCATCCACAAACAACCATTGTTCAAGTGCAAAACACAATATATAAAATAAACATAATATAAAGAGTTAACATTAAAATCCAAAAAAAAAAAACATGAAATAACTACAAATACGAAAATAACAAGTGATGTCAAAAGGTTGGAGCTGGTAGGATCTACGGTGGTGGAGGATAGGACGATGATGCCACTGATGGGTGAAGGCTCAGAATTTTAGCGAGGTTGCTGTTGATTAGGTCCATTTGTTCCATGACTGCAGTATGATTACGGTCAATTTGTTCCATGGCTGCAGCATGGTTTCGGTCAACTCTGCTTTCCAATGCTTCAATCCTATGAAGGATCTCCTGATTGTTCGGGATTGGAGCATCTTCATCTAAATTTAGAGAATCCGAGTCGGAATCCTCCTCGACTCGTGCTCTCTTTTGGCGGCCCTCCGGTATCTCAGTCTCAGTTGAACCCATAACATACGCTCCTCCTTTTCTTGAAACCATGCGCATCTTTTCTAGGGTGGCAAGATCTAATGAATCATTCCCCGATATCTTAGTCATCTGGCAATTGCTCGGGTCAAAATTGTCAAGGAGTGCCATTGCTAAAATTGTAACTAATCCTCCGATACAAATGGCACCCCGCTTTTTATGTGCCACACTGTCAAACACGTCGGCTAACCAATAGCCGGTGCAAACTGGTACGTTATTGCTAGCACAGTCTAAAAAGTATAGTTCGCTTAGTTCTACAACCCCTGTGCTCTCTTTCCTTGCAAAAAATCCACACGACATAAACCGGTGTAAGTACCGTAGGGCGGGATTTTTCAATTTCGTAGCCTTGGCCGATTTGGCCACATAGGTACCCGAGCCCAAAGCTCCCCATGCAAATTGTTGTTGAAAACTCTTAGGCACACATTGTTCCCCTTGTTGGTGAAAACCAAATATATCGCTCAATTGCTCAATTTTAAGCACAAATTGTCTCCCAAGCAGTTTAAAGTGTAACCTAATGCAAATCCTTTGGTCATTTTTTTCAACCTTAAGTGTGGTTAGAAATTCCAATGTAAGCTCCTCAAATTGCAAAGGTTTAAGGGAAACAAATCTATCCCACCCAAGATTATGAACAAATCCATAAAAATTATTTCGAATATGAAGAGCATCGAGGGATTCTTCGTTAACATACCTCGTCGGAAAGAAACCCCGAGCGAGAAGAGTTGCTCTCCTTGGTGCTGACGATGATGAAGATGGAGCTGAAGGTGGAAGTCGCGTCCTTTTGTGGTGAGACACCGTTTTTGTTCTTGTCATTTTGATGATTTGGTGAAAATGAAAATTTCACAATTTTAATTGATTTTAATGAGAAAAGAAAAGAAGTGGATGGGTTAAAATCTGTTTTGGTGAAGAAAAGTGAAAGATTTACTATGATTTTGAAGCTTGAAGATGGTGGCTATGGAGGTTTTTAGAGAGAGATCGAGAGAGAGCGAGAGAGAACAAGAGAGGAGAGAGAAAGATTTAGGGATTTAAAATGAAAAGCTGGGCAAAATTCGTGATTTTAAAACAAAAAGTTTAGGTGACACGGCCAAGCTTGGTGAAGCTTGGCTGTATCTGATGGTTTTTGAGGGACACGGCCATGGACACGGCCGTGTCCCTTGAACGTGTCTCATTCTGGAAAAAATAAATTGCAAAACAATATTGGTGACACGGGGAGAGGCTTGGCCGTGTCTGTGTGACACGGCCAAGGACACGGCCAGTACCTCTGGCCGTGTCTGCTTCTGTGGCATTTGGAGATTGTTTGACACGGGCAAGGACACGGCCAGGGCCTCTGGCCATGTCTACTTCTGTGTCTTTTGGAGCTACTGGACACGGCCAGGTCCTCTGGCCGTGTCTGCCTCTGCCAAATAGGTTTTGAAATTTTTTTTTAATTGGTTTAGTTGTGTCACCAAATCACAAAAATGCAATCTCCTTATTGGCTTAACCCTGAAACACATTCAAGAAAAAGAAAAACCGATCAACGTACCTATTCTATTTATTTAACTTAACATGAAATTAAAATTGCAAAATATAAAATTATAACAGTGAAAAGAATTGCAAACCGATGGGTTGCCTCCCATTTAGCGCTTCTTTAATGTTGTATAGCTGGACATTGTTGCATCATTCGTCAATGAACACCATGCTTTCTACCATTTTTGCAACTTCGATGTCTTCCAAGTAGGGCTTCCCCTTTGTCCATTGACCTTGAACGTCTCATTGGTCTTTAAATTAAGCAACTCAACAACCCCGTATGGAAATGTTTGAGTGACTTGAAATGGTCCACTCCAACGTGACTTCAATTTTCCGGGAAACAACCGCATTCTTGAATTGAAGAGAAGGACTTTCATTCCCAGTTCAAAGGTCCTTCGAAGAATCATCCTGTCATGAATAGCTTTGGTCTTTTCCTTGAAGATCCTCAAACTCTCATAGGCTTCATTCCAAAGCTCATCAAGCTCGGAAATTTGTAGCATTCTCTGCTCCCTTGCTTCACTTAAGTCCATATTTGTGGTCTTTATTGCCCAATAAGCCTTGTGGTCCAATTCCACCGGGAGGTGGCATGCCTTGCCAAAGACCAACCTATAAGGACTCATTCCCAATGGGGTTTTATAAGTAGTCCTATAGGCCCACAATGCTTCCAAGAGTCGGATTGACCAGTCCTTCCGAGTTGTGCTCACTGTTTTTTTCTAAAATCCCCTTGATCTGCTTGTTTGAAATCTCAGCTTGCCCGAATGTTTGGGGATGATATGGAGTTGCCACTTTGTGTCGGATGCCCATCTTGGTCATCAACTTTTCAAACCATTTGTTGCAAAAATGGCTTCCTCCATCACTCACTATCGCCTTGGGGGTTCCAAACCTTCTCAAAATATTCTCCTTCACAAATTTTAACACAATGTTAGCATCATTGGTCCTAGTGGGGATTGCCTCAACCCACTTAGACACATAATCCACTGCTAGAAGAATATATTCAAAACCAAATGATTTGGGAAATGGCCCCATGAAATCAATTCCCCACACATCAAAAATATCAACCACAATAAAAATATTAAGGGGCATTTCGTTCCGTTTGCTAATGTTTCCTACTCTTTGGCATTCATCACATCTTATACAAAAATGATAAGCATCTTTAAAAAGGGTAGGCCAATACAAACCGCTTTGAAGAATTTTCTCGGCTGTCTTCTTTCCTCCAAAATGTCCCCCGCAATACAAATTGTGGCAATATTGTAGCACTTGTTTTTGTTCCTCTTCCGGCACACATTTTCTTATCACTTCATCCCTGCAAATTCTAAACAAGTAAGGCTCATCCCAAAAATAATACTTACACGTATGCAGGAATCTCTTCTTTGCTTGGAAGCTCAAATCCTTTCTCACTACACCACAAGAAAGATAATTAGATATATCAGCATACCATGGTGCTTGAGTTAAGGAAAACAAGTGTTCATCCGGGAATTTCTCAAAAGCATTTTCACAAGCAATTTCAGCATTATTTTCACAAGAGTTAAGTCTAGAAAGATGGTCGGCCACTACATTTTTGTTTCCCTTCCTATCTTTGATTTCTACATCGAATTCTTGTAACATCAACACCCATCTAATGAGCCTAGGTTTAGCTTGTGGTTTGGTCAATAGGTATTTCAAAGCTGTATGATCAGAGAATACTATGACCTTAGAACCTATCAAGTAAGATCTAAATTTGTCTAGTGCAAATACCACAGCTAACATTTCTCTCTCAGTGGTTGTGTAATTTACTTGTGCATCATTTAAAGATAAACTTGCATAATAAATCACACACATCAACTTATTCACTCTTTGGCCCAAAACAGCTCCAATGGCAAAATTTGATGCATCGCACATAATTTCAAATGGCAAATCCCAATTTGGGGCAACAATTATAGGGGCAGAAGTTAGTTTTTCTTTCAAAATTTTAAAATCCTCTAAGCACTTTTCATCAAAAACAAATGGGACATCTTTTCCTAACAAATGACACAAAGGACGTGAAATTTTGGAAAAATCTTTTATGAACCTCCTATAAAATCCTGCATGTCCCAAAAAACTTCTAATTCCCTTAATTGATGTGGGTGGAGGTAGGTTCACAATTAATTCAACTTTAGCTTTGTCTACCTCAATCCCTTCATGGGAAATAACATGCCCTAAGACAATTCCATGATCAACCATAAAGTGACTCTTTTCCCAACTCAATGTAAGATTACATTCTATACACCTTTTAAGTACTAGAGTCAACTTTTCCAAACAATCATCAAAGGAATTACCAAAGACAGAAAAGTCATCCATGAATACCTCAATGCACTTATCTAACATATCAGAAAATATGGAAAGCATACACCTTTGAAATGTTCCCGGTACATTGCAAAGTCTGAATGGCATCCTTCGAAATGCAAACGTCCCAAAGGGACAAGTAAATGTAGTTTTTGGTTGATCTTCTGGTGCTATCGGGACTTGGTAGTAACCTGAAAGACCATCAAGAAAACAGTAAAAAGAATGTCCAGATAATCTATCAAGCATTTGATCAATAAATGGCAAAGGAAAGTGATCTTTCTTGGTGACTTTATTTAATTTCCTATAATCTATGCACATCCGCCACCCAGTTTGTGTTCGTGTTGGTACCAACTCTCCTTTTTCATTCTGGACCACTGTCAACCCTGTTTTCTTAGGCACAACATGAACGAGACTAACCCATTCACTATCAGCAATAGGGTAAATTACCCCTTCATCCAGTAATTTAAGGACCTCCTTCTTAACAACCTCGCTCATGTTAGGGTTTAGTCTCCTTTGAGACTCTCTCACCGGTTTAGCCCCTTCCTCTAAAATGATCTTATGCATGCACATAGAGGGACTAATACCCTTAATGTCACTCAACCCCCAACCTATAGCCTTCTTGAATTTTTTTCAACATTGTTACAAGCTTATTCTCTTCCTCACTGGTAAGGGTAGCAGAAATTATCACTGGTTGAGAGTTATTTTCCCCAAGAAAAGTATATTTTAAATGTTTGGGGAGTTCTTTAAGCTCAACCCCTTGTAGTTGAACTTGCTCTTCCTCAATTTCAATTTCTTCCTCAACACTCTCATCGCCCAAGACGGAATTGTCTTTATCCTCCTCATTGGAAATCTTTGCTTCTTCCTGCAATTTTAGAGCCTTTTCTAGCTTGTGTTCGCCATTTTCCTGCAAGAAAACTTCTTGGACAACACTATCAGTAAGATCAATGAAAGAGCAATCTTCATATAAAGAACTAGTGGGAATGGGGGAAGTGTTAAAAATTGAAAATTCTACAGTTTGTCCCAAAACGGTCATGGTTAATTTTCCATTTTTAACATCAATTAACGTGTTAGTTGTGGCCATAAAAGGCCTTCCTAACAAAATTGCATGATCGGCATCTCTAGGGATTTCTCCCCCCGTGTCTAAGACAATGAAATCTACGGGTACAATCAAACCTCCTACCTTCACTAGAACATCTTCTATGATTCCCTTAGGGTATCTAAGAGTTCTATCTGCTAATTGTAAAACCATTTTGGTTGGTTTGAGTTCCCCTAGCTCTAGATTCAGATAAATTGAGTATGGCATCAAATTAATGCTAGCTCCAAGATCACACATGCCAATGGTCTCTTTCCCATTCCCCATAGAGATTTTAACAATAAAGCTCCCAGGGTCTTTTAGTTTAGGAGGTAACTTATGTTGTAAAACAACACTTGTTACTTCCGAAACTATCACCTTCTCATCCAACTCATACCTTATCTTCTTAGTGTTAAGCTCTTTTAAGAATTTGGCATAAGATGGCATATTCTTTATTACCTCTAGTAAGGGTAGGTTGATACTTACCTTCGAAAGCATGTTATAAATTTCAGAAAATTGCTTATCATGCTTTTCATTTTTTAACCTGCTGGGAAATGGAATTGGTGGTCTGTACGGATTTGGAGATTTGTGCAGTTTTGGTGCAACGGATGCCTCCTCTTTATCCTCCTTAAGCTCATTTGGTTCAGCTTCTTCTTCTTGCATTTCCTTGCCATTACCCCGCATTGTACCTGCATCCAAGGAATCATCAATGTTATTATCACCGATTTTATTATCAAGTACCTTACCACTTCTCAAAACAGTGATTGCTTTGGCTTGCTCCGGTTGGCTTGGAAATTTTCCTTTTTGATTGGCTTGAAGTTGATTGGCCAATTGGCCCACTTGAGTTTCAACCTTCTTAAGCGATGCTTCTAAAGAGTCAAACCGCTTATTGTTCAATTCTTGATTTTGAGTGCTTACTTGAATGAAAGCATTCAAGTTGTCTTCAAATGAAGGTTTCTTGACTTGCTCTTGATTTGAGGGTTGCCCTTGAAATTGGGGACCTCTTTGATATGGTTGGAATGGTTGTTGAGGTGGAGCATGTTGTTGATTTTTCCATGAAAAATTGGGGTGATTCCTTCAACCGGGGTTATAAGAATTTGAATATGGGTCATTCCTACCCCTTTGTTGGAACCCTTCAAAAGCAAAAGCTTGCTCTTGCTCCTCTTGAAATGAGTCAAAATTTGAGGGGCACACATTTGCTTGATGGCCTACAAGACCGCATGATGCGCATGACTCTTGGCTTGGTCCCGACAAGTTCCCTTTTGCATTCAACAATTTTACTTGCCTTGTCAGTTCTGCAATTTGCCTAGCCATTTCTGAGTTTGCACTTATCTCATGTGCTCCTCTTCTTCTTTCTCCAATGCTCTTTTGTTGGGAATTTGCCCCCAACATTTCGAATAATGAAACTGTTTCTGCAGCTGTTCTTTCACCCATTGCACCCCCTGCTGCATTATCCACTGTATTTTGAGATTGTTGAGTTAGCCCATCATAAAAGAATTGATTGAGCAACTGTTGTGGATAATAGTGATGAGGGCACTGAAATAATAATGATTTGAAGCGATCCCACGCCTCGTGAAATGGTTCTCCGTCAAACTGGGTGAAAGTTGCAATACTCCCCCTAAGCTCCTTGGTCTTTTGATGAGAATAGAATTTTCCCATAAATTTGTTGTAGACTTCAGTCCATGTGATTAAAGAATTCTCCGGTAGGGTCATTAACCATGCTTTTGCCCTGTCCTTTAAACTGTATGGGAAACATCTCAGCTTCAGTTCATCTTCCGTTAATGTTTGCAAAGGGAACGTATGCAATGTTGAATAAAAATCTCAAATGAAGTTGAGAGGATCTTCATTCGGCAGTCCGTGGAAGGATGGCAGCATACTATAATGAGTATTTCTGAGTTCATAGTTTCTTGCTGCGTTGCTTAACCGGATACAAGATGTGGTCACTCCGATGATCGGTCGAGCAAACTCCTTCATGGGTGGCTCTTGTGCATCACCCATCTCTGTTTCTGTGTTCTCCTCAAATTGATCTTCGGTATTTTCTTCTTCTTGCTCAAAAGGATTTGGTCTCTCGGATCTTGGACGTCTATGGATGTTGTCAATAAATGGAACAAGTTTGTTTCCTTGAGACCGTCGTCCGTGCATAAAGTACCTAAGCAATTCAAAAAGAACACTTTAAACAATTTAACAAATAAAATAAAAAAAATAAAAAAAATAACATTATCACAAAATTGCACTCGCAAGTATACGAGGCTATTGTAGTGACGGTGATCGCCCCAAGGTCGTTTCCCAAGGAAGGACTAGCATGTAATAGTTCAATTAACATAAAACTGTAAACTCGATTGTGAGATTGGATTGGTGAATTATAGTTAACCTTAGAAATGAAAACGATTGATTTTATACAAGAGAATTTCAATTATGGAAATGATGCCTAGGGTTATAGGTCTATTTAATCAAATGTTCAATTATCCGATTATCCATTAATATAACCTTGAATCTTAATTTGTTTCTTAAGATTAATTAGCCAATTATCAATTCACTAGTTTTCACATTTATGAACCAACAACAACCAATTGTTTATCATTATCAAATTAATAAACCCTAGAACTTATATTTCTAATTCATTCTTAGGGTAGTCAATTGCATAGTTCCAATATTAAACTTCTCCTCTCGGTCTGTCATTCAATATTAAGCAATCAATAGGTGGCCAATCTATCAATTTACCTTTAATTACAATGCAATCAACATATAACAAGGTATATCAATGGAATCGTCAAATCAAATCATTTAATCAAATATACTACAACCCCAAGCATGAGTAATTTAGCTCATCATATGTTTTAAACAAATACTCAATTCGATATAAACCAAATCAAAGTTATACATTGCAATATTAATGTTCTTAATACACAACAACAAATAAGAAATGGAATAAAAGAAAGAGTTAGAAAAACCCCTTTTTGAAGATACTAAAAATCGGACTCTCGTCTCTTTCGTGGCTCCTTCTTGGTGTGTAATGATGAACTTCCAGCTCTCTTGAACAATTGGTTCTCTTCTTGAAGGAGTGGATGATAGCTTTCTCAAATTCTCAACTCTCCAATCAAGCCTCTTAAAACCCTAATTCTTAAGAACTAATAACTCACTTCAAGACCAACAATTGATTTTGCTCTTGGTGTGTGTAAAGGAATGGTGAATGGAGATGGTGAAAAATGGTCTTGCTCTCTCAAGCCAAGAACCAAGGAAGAAGATGATGAAGAACAAGAACAAGTGGGAAGTGTAGAGAATGTCCACTAAATTAATTAAAAAATCCCTTTTCTAATCCCCATGCTCCTCCACTTTCAATTGTTTAAGACACCCATCATGCCTTGTCTCCCACTTACTAGTTTCTTTATACCTTTCTCCCATAAAATCCTCCCACTTTTCACTCTTTTTTCTTTCTTTTTGTCATCCACTAAAACACAACAGCTCATTCCTCGTGCAAGCCAGCTAAGGACCTAGGGTGACACGGCCAAGCCAATTGGAGCCTGGCCGTGTCTAGTGACTTTCTTATTTGGGGACACGGCCAAGCTCCTGGCCGTGTCCCATTCTGTGTGCTTGTCCTTGTGAGACACGACCAAGGACACGGCCGTGTCATGTGACACGGCCAGTGTCCTGGCCGTGTTCAGTGATGGTGTCTGTTTCTGTGTCTTTCTTTTCTTTCTTTGCTTCTTTGCTCTTTTTGTTCCCTTGGAGAGACACGGCCAATGGCTTGGCCGTGTCTCCTGGCCGTGTTTGCTACTGGACTTGTTTCCTTGAGGGACACGGCCAAGCCATGTTAATCCTGGCCGTGTCTCATGTTTGTCCTTGATTCTTCTTCTTTTGATGAGAAACACGGCCAAGCCTTGGCAAGCATGGCCGTGTCACTTGTTTTCTTCAACAAATTCACCCATTTTTGATTCCTTAGCTCCATCAAATGTACTTCAACCTAAATCAACAACTTCAAACATATTTAAGTACAATTAAACATGAAAATTAACTTAAAACCAACAAAAACATCATAGAAAATATATACAAAATTGATCTAAACATAAGACAATGCCCTGAGTAACCATGAAATGACTATTTTCCCAACTCAAAGTAAGGTTACATTCAATGCTTCTCTCAAGCACAAGAACAAGTTTATTGAGGCAATTATCAAAAGAACTACCAAAAATAGAAAAGTCATCCATAAATATCTCAATTAAATCATCTATCATGTCTGTGAAGATAGACATCATGCATCTCTGAAAAGTTGCAGGTGCATTGCACAAGCCAAAGGGCATACGCCGAAATGCATAAGTCCCGAAAGGGCAAGTAAAAGTAGTCTTGGATTGGTCCTCTGGTGATATCAGCACCTGATAATAACCTGAAAGTCCATCCAAAAAGCAATAATGTGAGTGTCCAGAAAGTTTATCTAACATCTGATCAATAAAAGGAAGAGGGAAATGGTCTTTCTTTGTTGCATTGTTCAACTTCCTATAATCGATACACATTCTCCACCCAGTAGTAGTCCTAGTAGGAACCAATTCATTATTTTCATTTTTCACTACAGTGATTCCAGATTTCTTAGGCACTACATGTACTGGGCTCACCCACTCACTATTAGCTATTGGATAAATCACCCCTTCATCAAGCAATTTGAGCACTTCCTTCTTAACCACTTCACTCATATTTGGGTTAAGGCGCCTTTGGGTCTCCCTCACAGGTTTAGCTCCCTCTTCTAAGGTGATTCTATGCATGCACATTGAAGGGCTAATACCTTTTATGTCACTTAATCCCCATCCTATTGCTCTTTTCAATCTTTTTAGCTCACTCACCAACTTCATCTCCTCCCCTTCACTAAGTTCGCTAGATATTATCACAAGTAAGGTGTTGTGATCTCCTAAAAACACATATTTCAGATTTTTAGGTAACTCTTTCAGCTCTAACTCAAGTGAAGGATTCTTCTCTTCTTTTTGGATGGAGGGAAGTTCACAAACTGGGTCCTCCTTAAGTTCCTCTATTTCAGCACTCTCTAATGTCTCAAGGCAACTGGCAATTTCTGAATAAAAAATTTCATAACCACAATCTAAAGTCAGTGCCAGCTCCAATTTATCCGAGGAACCTGTCTGCAAGAAGACATCTGAAACAACTGCGTCAATACAATCAATTAAAGAGCAATCCTCATATAATGCAGTTGTAGGAATGGGAGAATTGTTAAAAATAGAAAATTCAACCGTTTGTCCTAAGATAGTCATTGACAATTTACCATTTTTAACATCTATCAAGGTGTTGGTAGTCGCCATAAAAGGCCTACCCAGTAGAATAGTGTGTGCGGATGGTGTAGAGTTACTTCCTTCCTGTCAAGAACTATAAAATCCACAGGTACTATCAACCCACCAACCTTAACTAACACATCTTCTATAACCCCTTTCGGGAATCTAAGAGATCTGTCAGCTAATTGTAACACCATTTTTGTAGGTTTAAGTTCCCCTAGTTCTAATTCAAGATACATAGAATAAGGCATCAAATTTACACTGGCTCCTAAATCACAGGTGCCATCAGTTCCCTTCCCATTACCCATAGTAATTTGAATTATGAAAATACCAGGATCCTTTAGCTTCAGAGGTAGTTTATGCTGTAAAACAGCACTAGCTACCTCTGAAACTATCACCTTTTCATTTGGCTCATACATTTTTTCTTTGTGTTCAGTTCCTTGAAGAATTTGGCATAAGCAGGTATGTTCTTTATTGCTTCAAGTAAGGGTAAGTTAATACTTACCTTGGACAGCATGTTGAAGATGTCCAAAAATTGTTTATCTTGTTTATCACTCTTCAACCTACTGGGGAATGGTATAGGTGGCCGGTAAGGATTACTTGCCTTGTGTAAATCTGCTGAAGGGGATTTCTCCATTGATCTTTCTCCAGCACCTTTGTTCTCTGGTTCTCCTTCCTTTTTGTTCTCTTGATCACCTGCATTCACAGAATTATTTTTCAACATTATTGTTTATTACCTTGCCCCTTCTAAGCACAGTCATTGATTGTGCTTGCTCAGGTTGACTTGGAAATTTCCCTTTGTGTTGAATCTGCATCTATTGTGCAAGTTGTCCCACTTGAGTCTCCACTTTCTTAAAAGATGCTTCTAATGAATCTAGCCTTTTGTTAGTCATCTCTTGATTCTTAGCACTGACTTGGATAAAGACCTGTAAACTATCCTCTAAACTCTCTCTCTTAGGCTGCACTTGATTTGAAGATTGACCCTGTGGTTGGTTTTGTCTCTGGAGCAAATGGAAAGGCTATTGAGAATTATTTGTTGCCCAGGAAAAATTTGGATGATTCCGCCAACAAGGATTGTAAGTGTTTGAGTAAAGATCATTTTGAGCCCTTGGTTGATATCCCCCTATAGCATTGACTTGCTCAGCTTCATTTCCATAAGACTCATATGTGGAGGGGCATATATTTGCTCAATGCTCGAAAGTCCCACAAATTCCACACACTTCTTGAGTGGATGAAGAAGTATTGTTCTTCATGTTCAGCATCTGCACTTGCCTTGTCAATTCAGCTATCTAATTAACCATCTCACTGTTGGCTTCCAATTGATTCACCCCTTTACTTCTTCCTCTTACACTTTTTTGTTGAGAATTAGCTCCCAACATCTCAAAGATTTCATAAGTTTCATCTGCTGTCTTTTCTCCCATAGCTCCCCCAGCTGCGTTATCAACAGTGTTCTGAAATTGCTGGGTTAGAGCATCATAGAAAAACTGATTCAAAAGTTGAAGTGGATAGTGATGATGTGGACACTGGATCAATAACATCTTAAACCTATCCCAAGCCTCATGAAATGGCTCTCCTTCAAATTGAGAGATTGTAGCTATCTTCCCTCTCAATTCAGCTGTCTTCTGATGTGAGTAAAATTTGCCCATAAATTTGTTATAAACTTGCTCCCAAGTTGTCAAAGAATTTTCAGGCAACATCATAAGCCAGCTCTTTGCCCTATCCTTCAATGTATATGGAAAGCATCTCATCCTCAACTGGTCCTCTGTTAGTCCTCCCAATGGAAAAGTGTTGAGGGTGGAATAGAAATCCCGAATAAAGTTCAAAGGATCTTCATTTGGAACTCCATAGAATGATGGCAGCATGTTGTAATGGATGTTCTTCAACTCATAATTTCTTGCTGCATCCGTCAATCTTATACAAGATGTGGAAGTTCCAATGACAGGTCTAGCAAAGTCCCTCATAGTTCTTTGCCTTTCTTCTCCCATATTGGTAGATTGTGCAGTATCCGACTCAAAATCAGAAGTGTCCTCCTCTGTATCAAATCTGGTGTACATTTCAAACTCTTCTCTGCTCCTTTTCACTCTCTGAATTTCTGGAATAACTGGGTATAGCTCTCCTCCGAGTGATCTCTTGCCTTGCATAAACAAAATTTCTGGAAAGAAAGAATTATTAAAAGCCAAAAGACAAATAAAATCAAAAGTAAACAATGAAAAATAATCTAAAATATTCATGCCTAATAAGCAATTACACCAATTAGCTTCCCCGGCAAGGGCGCCAAAAACTTGTTACGCTCTAATTGACACTACTAGAACTACACTCGCAAGTATACGAGGTTGCTGTAGTATCTTGGTGAACACCTCAAGGTCGTCTCACAAGGAAGCTAAATAAGCTAATTGATTATCAGATTGCAAATAATAAATTATCAATAAATTAAAATTGCTAACAACTAATGAAGACAGATCGAATAGAGTTTAAAACAATAAAAGTAAACTGAGCTGATATATTGATTCACTTAATAGAAAGGTCTAGGGTTTGCACTTCTCTACTAACTTATATGTATGAACGGTTATTCCTCTCAACCAATTTAATTTCAAAGATTAAATCTCAAGCAACTTAATTAATCGAATCAAGGAAATAAGCTCTCGCATTCAAACCTTTTTCAAATAATCTTGTTACAATTGAAATAATCCTTTTCTTAGGTTATATTTCTAATTCACCTAAGTCCCTAATTGAATTGTTCCAGTATTAGACTTCATCTCTCAATCCTTCATCTAATAACTCAAACACATAATTGGTGGCCAATCAATTATATATTAACAGTAATCCATTCAATCAAGGCTAAAGAAATAAATTCAGTTAAGAGCAATAACCAATTCATACAATCATAGTAGATCCATACAAACCCTAGACTAGATCAAATTAGTTCATAATGATGCTATCAAACATATCCATCTCATTAAAATTCAAAGAAATCAATTTAGACATAATAGAATTCATGAATACAATTCCAATGAAATTTAAGAGATAAAGTTTGAGAACAAAACCAAATTACAAACTCCCTTTAGCTTATGAAGAATCTCTTGTTCAGAACTTTGCTAGAAGAATGTTGCAATGGCTAAAATAAATTTAATCTAGACTGTTTGAATCAAAAGTGTAATCAATAATCTCAAAGAAAAAAATTTGGAAACCCTAAAGTTATCTTTGATGGCTGATCAAGATCTCTCTCTAATCTCCCTTCAAAAACCCTAATCGTCTATTATTTATATGAAACCTCGCTCCAAAAATCCGCATTTTCTTTCTTCCTTTAGTCCCTGGAGTGACACGGCCAAGCTCTTGGCCGTGTCATGTGACACGGCCAGTGACTTGGCTGTGTTCCCTGGGTGTGTCACCTACTGACTCTTTGTTCTTTGCTCTTCTTTCTTTGGTCTTCTTCCTTGGCTATGTGTGTGACATGGCCAAGCTTCTTGGCCGTGTCCTCTAAGTGTGTCAGTTACTGCCCAAATTTTCCTTCTCTCTTGGTTCTTTGGTTTTGCCCTTAAGGTGAGACATGCTTCATGCTACTCTTTCTTCCAAGGAAACAATTTGCATATTAACCTAAAACAAACACTTAAACAAACTTTACACAATAATCAAATAAACATTAACTAACAACACATAAACACCACACTAAAAACTAGAACAAAAATGACATAAACACTGAAATAAATTAAAACTACCAAAATTGATGAAAACACTAAATAAACAGATTAAAACTACCAAAATACCTAAAGAAAATGATAATCATCATAATAAATAAGACACAATTTTATGACAAAAACTAATAAAACATGTGTTATCTAGTTCCATAATGATATGTGCTTGTATGTATGCATGAAAATGTATGGACTTACCCTTTCCATTTTTGGATCACAGCGGATGCTCGAGGAGCAAAACAGAAAGCTTTAAGAAGATTTAGTCGCCAGTCATCGACACGTCGCCCATTTTGAAGAATTAGACTAATAGGAGGCACGAGACTTTCAATACTTCTAGTTTCAGGGCTTAAGGGATTTGAATGCTTCTTCATCAAGGGAGCCCCGGACTGATATCCTTGATATACCTCCTCCCTTTTCAAGCGATGACAGAACCAACTTCCAGGGCAACGGAGGTTCAGGTGCTCCCTCTTCAAGTAGATATTGGATAAACAATATGCCCCCTCCTCCAACAGGTGATGACTTTCTTAGGGCTTTGTTTGATTATGGACCGCCTCCCACTTCACAATAACCAAATTTTAACAACTTGTATCAAAATAAATAATAATAATAATAATAATAACTTTTTTGGTATTTTGACTTTAATTTTTTTTATTTTTTGACTTTTGCTTTTCTGTAATAATTTTTTAATGTATATATACATAGTAGCACATGACAAATCCAAATTTGGGTTCGTCATGGATAGAAGTTCATGAAATCTTAACATATTCGGTCATTGCCCTATTTTGACTCCTTTCCTCATGCATCTTGGTTTCAAATTGCTGCCAATTCCTTGTGCTCTTTGGTATAATCCAACACTCATATAAATCAAATACAATTCTTTATTTCAAGACAGATTAAACAATTCACCTATTCTAATTGCCAACCCTCTTTACAAATGCATGTTGTACAATCAATTCAAAACAACTTCCAATTTTTAATCGCAATTCCATTTTGAAAAACCCATTCAAACAACCTCAATTTCCTTCATTCAGTTCCTTCCATCATTAATTAATTATTACATTTAACCATGACCAAGGCCAATTTGATAAAGGTGAAGAATTTATTTAAAAACATTAAAGCAACACACTAGGAACAAATGTCATGGTCTCAACTCAATGTCTCGAAATAATTTCAAATATCAAATTGGACCAACCATTTTTACATGTCATGGCTTCCTTTTGGGATGTGAAAACTAGGACTTTTAAGATAAACAACTTTGAATTTTGTCCTATGATTAAAGAATTTGAAGCTATTCTTGAAAACCCAAGTAACTAACTAATGGCATTACCCATACTAACTTCTAAAACCCAACAAAAAGTGCATATGCTGTTCCAACTCTCAAAACCTGAAGTCCTGCAATTGACTACAAGTGAGAAAATTCTGTTCGGTCCCTTAATTGACTTTTGTACCTCTCATATTGCTCCCACCAATGTGTGGGGATGCATGTTCTGCCTATGTTTGCTTGGTCAATTATTTCTTGTTTCTGCTGACAGCGACATTGATCCACAAATTCTAGATATCGTGGACCAAATAGAAAGAGGCTTGTTGCTGGTACCCGTGATCTTGGGCGAAACCCTAGTTGGATTGGACCAATTCAAAATAGAATCTTTGACAAGGTTAGCTAGAGTCCTTTGCTACTTTAGGTAATTACATAAATCGCCCCTTTGGGTTTTCAATTTAGCCTTTTATTTTTATTACTCTAATTTTTGCCTAGTCCGCCCTTGCGAGTTTTAAGAACTAGCAAGCTATCCTAATTTTTGCCTAGGCGGCCCTTGCAAATTTTTAACCTGGCGGACCTCTCTTTTTTTATTGGTTCTAATTCTTACCTAGACTGCCTTTGCAGATTTTTAAAACTAGCAAACCGCCCTAATTTTTGTTTAGGTCGCCCTTGCGGGTTTTTAACCTAATGAGCTCCTTTTTTATTATTTATGATTTTTATTTTTTTATAATGATCATGGACATCCTTTGTATAGATCTGGCTACAGGAGTGCCTCTACTTGCTTGACACCCCATCTTTGGACTTCGCCAAATATCTGCCACGATATCATTCTGCTAGGAAATTGCTCCATCTTGCTTCTTTATAAGCTGACTGGATCAAGTGGATTTGCTCACGAGCTGTGATTAACATCCATTGGTTGGTACCTTGGTGGAAGATTTCTCATATCACCATTCAGACATATCTAATGTATGTCCCTCTTGTTGCTCTTCATTGAGGCAGTTGTTCCTCATCGGCTTAACCGCCAGTATAGAGCTGAGCCTCAAGGTTCTAGATTTACTCATGATTTGGACATGCCTCATCTGATTGAAGCCTTTTTGGATCGACTAAAGCAAAGGTGGCTTGCATGCTACACTTATCATCTACCATAGATTTTACATTTGTCAATTTTCAGAATAAATAATGTTAGGATGAACAATAGTGTTTAACAAAGGATGTTTTCTTTCCTTTTATAATTTGTCATCAACTTTTGCTATTGAGGTATTTATCTTACCCAAATGGTTAAATAATTCAAAATAGTGCACATAGAACAATTTTAAAATCAACTCTATTTATTAAATTGGGAAACAACCAAAAATATAAAGTCAGCGTACATAAGATCACTCTTGTCACCAACCAGCCCTTTTTAGATTTTCTAATTGACAATTTTCACTACTTAGACCTAATTTTTGCCTAGCCAGCCCTTTTGGATTTTTAGAACTAGCAGACTACTTTAACTTTTACCTAGGCTACCCTTTTGAATTTTTAACCTAGATAGCTTATTATTATTATTATTATTATTATTATTATTATTATTATTATTATTATTATTATTATTATTTAACATAGAATCTCTTCAACCTGTCAACGTTTACTGGCTCACTAAACTCATTTTCGTCCATGTCTAATAACTTGAGTGCATCTTTGCTCATGACTTATTTCACAACATATGGCCCTTCCCAGCCAGGTCTAAACTTTTCTCTTAGATCAGGGACATTAGGTTTGCACTGTTTCAATACTAAATCACCGACTTTAAGTCTTATAACCTTAACCCTTATGTTGTAGGCCCGAGCTATTTTTCTTTGATGCAGTTGGTGATGATACAATGCCTTCAACTATCTTTCTTTTAATAAAGCCAATTGTGCATATCTACTTGCTACCTATTCCATTTCAAGCAATTCCACTTTCAGGACCACCGTTAGCGATTTGATCTTAATTTTAATCGACAATACTACTTCCATCCTATAAACCAAAGAAAATGGCATCATTCCAGTCGGGGTTCATACATTGGTCCTATACCCCCATATAGTAAAAGGCAGCATTTCTGACCAATCCCTATACATCTTTGTCATCTTGGACATAATTTGCTTAATTGTTTTGTTCGTTGCTTCCACTGCACAATTAGCCTTTGGTCTATAGGGAGATGACCAGTGATGGTGGATCTAGTACTTCAAAAATAAATCCTTAACTGTTCCTTGAAATTGCAACCTATTGTCCTATATCACACTTTGTAGGACCCCATACCTGCATATAAGATTCTTCCCAATAAACCTGGCCATTTGCCTTGCTCCCAGCTTATTGGAAGACTCGGCTTCAAACTATTTTAAAAAATAATCAACTGCTACCACAATGAACCTGTGACCGTTTAAAGCCGTCGGATGTGTCTCCCCAATAATGTCAATTCCCCAAGTTATAAAAGGCCAAGGAGAAGACATAGAATGTAGTTCTTCAGGAGGCAAGTGGTTCAAGTTACTGTGCATCTGGCACTGCTGGCACTTTTTGATGAAATCAATATAATCCATGGTCAGCCAATAGTAGCCTTGTCAAATTATTTTCTTAACCAGGGCCAACCCATTCACGTGGGGTCCATAACTTTTGGCATGTATCTTGGACATAATCTGCTCAACTTTGAACTTCCTTAAGCATCTTAAATGTTTGATACAACTCCCCATCTTTGATACAACTCCCCATGAAAGGTGATGTACTACAAAGACCATCGCCTTATAGCTCTTCTCTCTTCCTTGTTGCATCTTGCGGGTATTCTCTGCTTTCCAAAAATAGTCTAATGGTGTCGTACCACTCATCATGGTCTGCATTATCTTTCAAGACTGTTTCATATTCATAACAAGAAGTCAATGAACTGGTCAAAACTAGAGGCTTAAGAAATAACTTAACAGGATCTTTCTATACCGAAGCCAATGTGGCTAGGGCATCAACCATCTGGTTTTCCTCCCTTGGTAAGTGTATGAATCTACACTCCTTGAAATTCTTCTTCATTAAGGTCAAATAGTCATGGTATGGTTTTAACTTCCCTTCCTTCAACTCCCATTCTCCATTTACTTGGGACATTACGAATAATGAATCACCAAAAACTTATATTTTATAAATCTTCATGATCATCAAGGTTTCCAGGCCAACAATGCAAGCTTCATACTCTACCATGTTGTTGGTAGCCCTAAACTCTAACTTCTTGGCTAGAGGGATGAGCTCCCCTTTGGGTGATTCCAAAATTACCCCCAGATCAACACCTTTTCTATTTACTGCCCCGTCAAAGTACATCTTCCATCCCTATACCTCTATGGCCTCTAAATGTTCATTAGAAAATTCCAAAACCACTTCCTCACTGTCCAGCAATGGCTGTTAGGCCAAGAATTATGCTACTACTCTTCCTTTGATCATTTTCCTAGTTATATACTCGATTTTAAATTCTTCTAAAATGATTAACCTTCTGCCGTATTTCCCAATCAACGAAGGTGTTTCCCTTAGATACTTCATTTGATCCATCCTGGAAATTGCTTGCACACTATAAGACTGAAAGTAATGCCATAACTTCTTAGATGACTAAACCATGGCTATGCATGTCTTTTCAATGATACTATACTTAATTTCATAAGGTAGAATTTTTCTACTTAATTACTAAATTGCATACTCAACTATTGATTCATCTACTTGGGTGAGCATTGCTCTTATCGACTCTTCCTCTACTGCTAAGTATAGTAACAAAGGTCTACCGAGCTTAGGTAGCTTTAAAATAGGCAGATTCAACAAATATTCCTTAATACACTCAAAAGCCTTTTGACATTCATCATTCCACTTGACTGGCTGGTTCTTTTTAAGCAATTTGAAGATAAGTTCACAGATTATGGCATGCTTTGCTATGAACCTGCTAATTCATTATAACCGGCCAATAAACCCCTGAACTTCCTTTTTCATCTTAGGGGATGGCATATCCCTTATTGCCTTAACTTTATCATGGTCAATCTCAATGCCATTTAGACCAATCACATGTCCTAACAACTTGCCTGAAGTAACCCCAACACGCACATCTTCGGTTCAACCTTAGCTTATACTTTACTGCCCTCTTAAAGAATAACTCTAAGTTTTGGAAATATTACTCTCTTGTGTCCGACTTAACCATCATATCATCAACATAGACCTCAACTTCTTTGTGCATCATATCATGAAACAAAGTAGTGGCCATTCTTTGGTAGGTTGCTCCGACATTCTTTAACCCAAACGACATCACCCTATAACAAAATATATCTCACATAGTAATAAAGGCAGTTTTAGCTTTTTCCTTTTAGGCCATTAACACCTGATTATATTCGAAAAATCCATCTACGAATTAGTATTGCATGCTAGAGGCTGTACTATCAATAAGGACATCTATATAGGGCTGTAGACCCTTATTTTTTGACCAAGTCCAGTCCGATATTTTAAAACAGTCCGAAAATAATTTTTATAATATTTATTATTTATTTTAATAATAATATAATATTTATTATTTAATATATTAAAAATAAAAAAGAAAATCATAAATATTTATTTTAAATAATAAAAATAAAAAATATACATAAAAAATAAAAAATAAAAATCGGATGGATGAATCGGTTAGCAGCACACGCCAAGCCGGTTCATCGCAGGGTGATAGGCCTGTGGCGAATCACGCCCCAACCCACAATAATTGTTCGCAGCAGTCCACAGTGCAAGCAGCAGTAGCCCAGCAGCCTCGCCCAACTCGCCCGATGCAATGTGAAGCAGGCCCAATCCTGCGCGGACTGCCGATTTCGTCGAAACCTTATTAATTTCATATTGTATTTTTATTTCTTGAACAACCTATTATTTCCTTGAGCGAGCATGATTAGGTTTTCAATTTTCTTATAAATAACACTTTAAATAACAGACTTAAGGACTTTTTTTTTTGGCTTTCAGTTGAGAATTAGGATTTTTGAGAGAATTAAACACAAAGGGGACTTTTTCTTTCGGCTGAGATTTTTGGAAAATTATTGAGGTATTCTTCTATTGGACTTTGGAAATGGCAACAATAAAAAAAGGCAGAGAGCAACAAGGGACAAAATTCAAATGACAAATAAACTCCACTTTTGACTGGAATTTTGAATAAAAATAGAGACAGAGAGCAAGAGAGCAAGAAAGAAATCGAAGGCTTGAGACCAACAATTAGAAGGCAGTACTATACGCCTATCTTCAATTCATTTCAACTAAGATTTACAAGCTTAAATATTAGTGGAACCTACATCGGAGGTTTGCAATCTTTTATTTAAATTATTTTTAAAGTTACAGTAATTCAATTATTATTTTTCGTTGTCTTATTTTCATTTTTGTTTCATTATTTTTGTTTCATACGGGACCACCTTATGGGCTCGTCAAAGGGGTCAATATTTTTTTGTGCATTATAAGTCTTTTTGTTTAACTCCCTTTATTTAAAAACCCTAATTTGGTTATTAAAATTCTAAAACCCTAAATTTATACTTTTATTACTTTATTTAATTTTAGATTTGATTATGTATTTTGTTATATGTTTTGATGATTGATTTATTTTATTTTTATATTTGATTTGTTTATCATGGATGGATGGTTTCTTTATTATTATTATTATTATTATTATTATTATTATTATTTGTTTATCTTGGTATTAAAATTGTAAGAGGTATGTTTCCATGATTGGGTACCTCATTAATTATTCTTTATGTAATTTAAATTATTTTCATATTTTGAAATTAATGTAAAGGACACGTTTTCACCTTTAGGTGAGTGTCCTATTTAGTTTTAGATATGGATGATGTAAGGACATGTTTCCATCCTCGGATGGGTGTCCATTTATTTGTTTTGTTTGAACATTGCTATGATTATTAATAAAGTATTTGTTTATTCTTATGATTGCATGTAATATGGATAATATCATTATATTTAAGAATTTTATAATATTAAGACCAAAAAAGGAGGCCGATTTCAATGAATCTGGAGTTGTAGGGGTGCTGGACCATTTCTCACCTTCCCCACGCATACCCAACTTTTTGAAGATTTCTTAGGAATCGGTCATCCACCCCTTTCTTTTTTCCCTGCCCATCCGAGTGACGACTCCATTTTCTTTGGGATTAGACCCATGTTCTCTAAGGCCCTAAGCCTAATAGTGCCAAAGTCGCAAGAACCATTCCACTGAGAATGGGGGCAAAAATCCCTGCTCACAGGGGCAAAGGAAAATCATCCTTAGAGGAAGCCTTGTTTAAGTCTCTGTAGTCAACACAAACCCTAATTCTTTCAACTTTCTTTGGTACGGGAACGATGTTAGTAATTAGTCAGGATAATCTATTACCTCTAGGAACTTTACTTGTATTTGCTTAGTGACTTCTTCTTTGACTAGTTCTGCCCAATCTGGCCTCAACCGTCTAAGCTTTTGTTTGACAAGTTTCATGTGCATGTAAGTAGGAATCAAGTGCTCGGCTATATCTCGTCAATCCCAGGCATATCCTCATAAGACCAAGCGAAGACTTCTTCATATTTTTTAAATATTTTTTCAAATCTCTCTCTCTCTTCAGGAGTAAGGTCGGATGCTATGCTAATGCTTTTAGCATTATTGGTTATTTCCAAATTTAATGTTTATGTGTCAACAGAGTTAATATTAAAAATGCTTATGTAGTCACCACTTGAATATATGCAACCATCAAGAAAAACATCACATAATTATGCAAAATCAGACTTTATTGCATTCATCATGGAAAAAAAAAACATCATAATCCTCATACAAAGCAGACAAATTAAAATCAAAATTAAAATCATTGTTCTCAAAATCATGAACTAAAACATCTTCAAATTCTTCTTCAATTAAAGCAAAAAAATTTTCTGGAGTCTTCTGGACTTTCAAGACAACTTCCTTCTTCTCTTCTGGACTAGGCTCCTTGTCAGCTGGCAGGATGAGCTTTTTCTTTACTCATTCCACCAGTTCAGCAATATCAGCAAAAATCTCAAAACCTAGAATCATCTTCCCCATGAACATTATTGGCTCGGGCTTCCCTTGGAGTGGTCCCATGCCTGAAACTTTAACAAAAACCTCCTCGAGTGGTGGAAAACTCATCTTCTCATTTTTCTTAGGCTGAACATCTTTGTTAGCTTCATCATATTCCAACCCTTTCTTAGAAGTTTGACTCTTGAAATCTGGCAGCTCTGTCACACATGTTTTTCCCTTTCCAATACCTACACCTGGTAGATAATTCATGTTTTTCATTATAGCTAGGACTTTAGGGTTCACCACCTCATCATCAGAAATAATAACTACTTGGAACCCATTGAGAGGCCTCTCAATCATCAGAGCATTCACCACTTCATTATCCTAAGCCTAAATGACCATTGTCTCATCCCCATTTGGGAACTTGATCTGTAACGACCCTCCCCGACCAGGTCGGCTGCCCGGCCCACTAGTGGCTTACGGCCCGGCCTTTTCACCACCTGGGCACGGAGTCCGCAGGAGGCAAGCAATCGCTACAGTACTGGACAGCCCTCGCGGCCCACCCAGCAGGAATTTGTTTATTTGGCCTCCCAGGCATTGTCACACTGAGAGGTCGCCTCCCTGGATCGAACCCCTGACCTCCCACTTAAGAGAGCCAGCGAGAACCATCCAGTACCATTTCTGCTACTAAAACAATTGTAACACCCCCACACCCAATACATACACACTACATACACCACAATGTAGTATACATGTATTGAATATAGAAATGCTACGGATTTTATTAACATTCAAAACATTTTAAATAATACCATCATCTTTCTCATATACATTATAGAAAATAAGTCATCAATTTGTAATATAAAACAAAATAGATATATAAATACATTTAGTTAATACGCAGCGGAATATAGAAAACATTTACATATATGAAAGCATTTGAATACGTATTTACAATTATACATATATTTACATTATAAACCATATTTACAAAATATAAAAGAGTTATACATGATTGGCAATTCTTCTCTGATCTTTAAGTTCCCCAAAATCAACTCTTCAACGTCTACTCTCACTCGGTCTCGAAGAGCTCTCGGGTTCAACTCTATCACCTGCGCGATTAAACACTATCGCGCTAAGCCAAGGGCTTAGTAAGACAATTCATGCTAATGTTATGCTTTAGTGCAATGCAATGTTTCATATATGTATTAACAAATCAACATCAATGATACACACTCAATCAATAAAGATCATATTCAACAGACAATATTCCGTGAATAGTCCGTTTCATCATTTAAGTAATATTAACATTTCATTACATTAGAACATCATTTATGATATACATAAAACCTAGACACATATGGGCCCATCAAGTATTTAATACGATATTCAGAATTCAGAGTTATTGCTTTGGTTCATAAACACCATTATCAAGCCCGTAGGCAACATATACATATATATCTCTATCCATGGATAGCGTAACAGACCCAGTCTCTTGGATCATCAACTCATCTAACTCGAGGAGATCCTCAACCCGGCAAGACTGTTACAAATCTAATATCTCATAATATCAATTATCATAGTGTAACAGACCCAGTCTCTTGGACCTCAATTCAACTCAATTTGAAGAGATCCTCAACCCGGCAAGACTGTTAACTTTCATTAAATAGGCATGCCTCCAAAAACCAGAACTCTGAAACTGAATATCATATTAAACATACACTTATTTCATTATTCTCTTTATCAAACTCTTTCTCAATCTTTCTCATCAATTAGGCAAACATGCCATACATCATTCAATTATATCATCATAGCCAATCACAATGGCTTTACATCACATTTCATATTTTGCATATAGCATCTCAACATACATTATCCATAACACACATTATCATTTACAAGATTCACATTACATATAACATACCATTGTTCAATCTCAACAATGCAATTAGGGCAAAGAACAATCTACATCATTCATATCTTTAAGATCTTCCACATCCATTTGATTAGGGCATTCTTTGTTTGAAGTATGTTTAAAGTGTTTATGTTTAGGTTTAGGGACCAACCCACCTTTGAAGAACCAAAACAATACAATTTATAACAAAGAAATAAAACCCTAACCAACACATTTGAGGGACACGGGCAGCACCCTTGAGGGACACGGCCAAGCTTGTGGCCGTGTCACTCAAACCAATTGGACAGTAAGCAACACGGGAAAGGGACATGGCCAAGCTTGTGACCGTGTCTCTCAATCCAAAACTCACAGTAGCTAACACGGTTAGGGAACATGGCCGTGTCACTCCAAAAACCAATCCAACACGCCCAAAATCCCTTGACTTGGCCGTGTCTCTCTTTCCCTTTTTGGCCGTGTCACCCAAAACCAAAACCCTTTCTCAAATGCACTCAAACACAATATTCATCATATAACATATTTCAAATGAACATAATCAATGTTCTAAACACATATTCATCACAAGAATTACTTCACAACACATTAATATAACAATTAAACACATATCATCTCAAAACCCTAAAACCAACATCCTTCTCCATCCTTCAAAATCAACATCCACCATTTCCAACAACAACCTCTAATTAAACTCATAACTTAAAATCAATTTAACACTTGAGAACACATCATAAACACATCTCATCATCAAATCATCAAACCCTAATTAACTTCCAATACCACTTCAAAAGAATGAAAGAAATCAAAGGAAAGATCTTACCTTAGTTAAAAACTTCTTGAATCAACACTTGAACACTTAATCTTCCTTCAATTTTGAACTCAACTCATCAAGAACCTCTCTTGTCTCTTTCTTTCTCTTTGTCTATGGAGGAGCCGGCCACTTCATGAAAGAAAGAAGAAAATGATGAAGAAACAAAGTCAAACCTTCTTTAAATATCCACCATGTGATTCAATTCAAGCAATTACCAAAATGCCCTCAACCAAATAACTCACCTTTTGTCTCATATAAGCCCATTTAAGTAATTACACACTCAACACAAAAATATCTCTTTTCCTTTGACTCTTCCTTTGACCCATTTATATGTTATATATATCATCATATACACAACATATACCATTTTCTCTAAACCCTATTTCCTTTCCCAAAACACTTATACACAAGCATTCTCTTCTCAATTTCTTTTCTTATCACATAATATACATTCAATCCAATTTATAACAACAACAACAACAACAACAACAACAACAACAATATCACCAAGACTTCTAGGGCATACATGAGGATATTACAATTCTCCCCCTCTAAAAAGAAAATTTCGTCCTCGAAATTACCTGATATCAACTCTGAAACAACTGAGGATATTGCTCTCGCATGGATTGTTCACTTTCCCAAGTTGCTTCTTCTTTTGCATGATTCTTCCATAGAACCTTCACCAAAGGCACTCTCTTGTTTCTCAGCTCTTTCACATCATGTGCCAAGATAGCAACTGGTTCCTCTTCAAAAGTCAAATCTGGGCTCACTTCGATAGATTCAATTGGCAACACATGAGATGGATCCGATCTGTATCTCCTCAACATAGAAACATGGAATACATTATGGATACGATCCAACTCAGGTGGCAGAGCAAGCCAATAAGCAACTGGCCCAACTCTCTCTAAAATTTCATACGATCCAATGAAACGAGGACTCAATTTCCCTTTCCGACCGAACCTCAAAATTTTCTTCCAAGGAGATACTTTCAGAAATACCTTATCTCCAACATCAAACTCTATGTCTCTCCTTTTCAGATCTGCATAAGACTTCTGTCGGTCTGAAGCTGCTTTTAACCTGCCTCTAATCAACTTTACTTTTTCTTCAGTTTCTTGAATCAAATAAGGCCCAACCAACTTATTATCTCCAAGCTCATTCCAACAAAGAGGTGTCCTACACCGTCTGCCATACAATGCTTCAAACGGTGCCATACCAATGCTGGATTGGTGACTGTTGTTGTAAGCAAACTCCACAAGAGGTAAAAACCTATCCCAACTTCCAGAGAAATCGATGACACAGCTTCTCAACATGTCCTCAATAATCTGTATCACTCTCTCAGACTGCCCATCTGTCTGCGGATGAAAAGCAGTACTGAAGTGTAATCGAGAACCCAAAGCACTATGCAAGTTCTTCCAAAATCTTGAAGTAAACCTGGGATCTCGATCAGACACTAAAGAAGTTGGAACACCATGCAACTTCACAATCTCATGGATATACAGCTCAGCCAATCTCTCCAAAGAGTAATCCATCCGAACCGGAAGGAAATGAGCTGTCTTAGTCAATCTATCCACAATCACCCATATAGCATCATGCTTCTTTTGTGTCAATGGCAACCCAGACACAAAATCCATCGTCACTCTATCCCACTTCCATTCTGGTACTGATAATGGTTGAAGCAATCCAGTTGGAACTTGATGCTCTGCTTTTACCTTCTGACAAGTGAGACATTTCGATACAAACTCAGCAATGTCTCTCTTCAAACCAATCCACCAATAATGCTGTCTCAAATCATGATACATCTTTGTATTACCCGGATGCATAGCAAACACTGACTGATGTGCTTCTTCCAAAATGATTCTTTTCAAATTAGCATCATCGGGTACACACAATCTATTCTTAAACCAGAGACTCCCATTATCTTTCACAACAAAATCTCTAGTCTTCCCTTTCTTGCAATCTGAAATAATCTTTTGAATCTTTATATCAGTCAACTGAGCCTCTTTGATCTGATCCAATAAAATTGGTTTCAAATGCAATTGTGTCAACAATGCACCATCATCACAAGGTACAAAACTGGCATGCAAAGCTCTCAATTCAACAAGCAACGAGAGCGAGTAAACAGTTAAACCAGCTAAAGACTTCCGACTCAAGGCATCAGCAACAACATTTGCTTTACCTGGATGATAATCAATCAAACAGTCGTAGTCTTTAATCAATTCCAACCATCTCCTCTGCCGAAGATTGAGCTCTTTTTGAACACCCAAATATTTCAAACTTTTGTGATCAGTGTAGATAAAACATTTCTCCCCAAACAGATAGTGTCGCCAAATCTTCAATGCAAACACAATGGCTGCTAGCTCCAAATCATGGGTCGGATAATTAAGCTCATGCGGTTTCAACTGTCGAGAAGCATAAGCTATCACTCTACCTTCTTGCATCAGTACACAACCCAAACCATTATGTGAAGCATCACTGTAGATTACATATGGTTTGCCTTCCACAGGTAAAGTAAGAACAGGCGCTTGAGTGAACATTTCTCTTAATTGATCAAAACTAGCCTGACACTGATCCGTCCACACAAATCTCACTCCCTTACGAAGCAATCTGGTGAGTGGAGTAGCTATCAAAGAAAACCCTTTCACAAACCGCCGGTAATAGCCTGCCAAACCCAGAAAACTTCTAACCTCTGTCACCGACTTAGGTGGACTCCAATTCAATATAGCTTCAACTTTGCTCGGATCAACTCTAATGCCTTCTGCTGAAACAATATGTCCGAAAAAAGCGACTTGATCCAACCAGAACTCACACTTCGACAATTTAGCAAACAACTGCTTCTCTCTCAAAATCTGCAACACAATCCGCAGATGCTTGTCATGCTCTACCTCATTACGCGAATACACCAGAATATCATCGATGAAGACCACTACAAACTGATCCAAATAGGGCCTAAACACCCTATTCATCAAGTCCATAAAAGCTGCAGGTGCATTCGTTAGACCAAAAGGCATAACTAGAAATTCATAATGCCCATACCTGGTCCGAAAGGCTGTCTTAGGAACATCTTCAGCTTTGACTCTCAACTGATGGTACCCTGATCTCAAATCAATTTTAGAAAACACAGTTGCACCCTTCAATTGATCAAAGAGATCATCGATTCTAGGCAAAGGATATTTATTTTTAATTGTCACCTTGTTCAATTGCCTATAATCGATACATAATCTCATTGTACCATCTTTCTTCTTCACAAATAACACAGGAGCTCCCCAAGGAGAAACACTGGGGCGAATAAAACCTTTATCCAACAACTCCTGTAATTGCACTTTCAATTCCCTCAATTCTGCTGGTGCCATTCTATAAGGAGTAATAGAGATAGGAGTGGTACCAGGCAACAATTCAATACCGAACTCCACCTCTCTCTCAGGAGGTAACCCTGGCAACTCCTCTGGAAACACATCTGGAAACTCTGCAACTGTGGCAATACTATCAATGGGAGAACCCTTCACTCTAGCATCTACCACATGAGCAAGATAGGCTTCACATCCCTTTCTAATCAACCTCCTGGCTGCAACAGCTGAAACAAACAAAGATGCTAACTGTTCCTGCTCATTAGATACTATCACATCTCTACCATCAACAGTTCTCAAAGTCACAACTTTCTTTTTACAATCCACCACAGCTCCATGTCTAGATAGCCAGTCCATACCTAGAATCACATCATATTCCTTAAATGGCATCTCAATCAAATCTCCAAAGAACTCCTCACCTTGCACCCTCACTGCACTATCTCGGTGCACCTTACTCACAATCACACTATGCCCTAACGGATTTGTCACCAACACATCAAATCCTAGGGACTCAGCATGTATATCAGACACAGGCAAAACAGATGCACTAATATAAGAATGTCTGGAACCCGGATCAATCAAAGCAAGCACTGAAGTATCAAATAAAGAAAAAGTACCAGCTATGACTGCCGATGCATCTGGCTGCCTCTGCATAACATACATCCTCTGGGAAGATCCAACCTCCTCTGGTCTACTCTCCCTGGATGTAGCACCTCCTCTAGCACTGAACCCAGATTTGCCTCCCCGGCTGCTACCTCTGCCTGCTCGACCTCCCCTCACACTAGGTCGAGAAGCTGCAGTATCAACTGACATCCGCTCCTGTCTCTCTGGACAATCTCTAATAAAATGCTCAGGAGATCCACATCTGAAGCACACAGCTGACCCACTATACCTCCAACAAGCACCCCTATGTGATCCACCACACTGAGCACACACAGGTAGAGTGATCTCTGAGTCACTGGGGTCGGAGCACTCGCCACTGAAGCTGTAGGTCTAAATCTCTATCTCTGAAACTGTACTGACCTACCAGCTGACCTCTGACTCCTACTAACTCTAGGAACAAAGCTTCCTTTACCTCTCTTAACAGAAGAAGACCCTGCCTCAAACTGGGGCCTCCTAACCCTAACCTCTTCCTCTGAAGCAGCTGCAATAACTTGAGCTCGCTCTACACTTCGAGCTGCTGCCACTAGCTGGGAGAAATCGTGATATCTAGATCCAGCCACTAAGCACATGATAGAGGGCCTCAATCCCTCCTCAAATCTCCTGCATCTATCTATCTCATCAGCTATAATGCCCCCAGCATACTGGCTCAATCGAATAAACTCAACCTCATACTCAGTTACAGTCTTGCTATCTTGCTTCAAGCTTAAGAACTCCATCTTCTTCATGTCTTTGTACTCCCTAGGAGTATACTTCAACTCAAACTCTCTCAGAAAATCCGCATATGACAAGGTTGGTGGATCATCCATAGAATGGGGCACTGTCCTCCACCAGTCGTATGCATCCTTCTGTAGCAAAGATCTTGCATAATCAAACTTTTCCTCTGATGTGGCTTGCAACTGAATAAAGATCCTCTGTACTTTATCAAGCCACTGTTCTGCTATAGCTGGATCAGTAGTACCAAGGAAATCCTCCGCTCCATACTTCCTTAGTTTGTCATAGTGCCTCACTGGTACCACAGGCTGAGGGGGTGGTGGCACTGGTTGCACTGGTGCTTGCCTCAAAGCTTCTATCACATGCCTAACCCAAGCTGGTGGAACCTCCTCACCAACTGGTCTACCCAACACCGAAGCAGGTGCCTCCTCAGCACTAACAACCCTAACTCCATCATCAGGGACAATACTCTCAGCACTACCCTCAACTGACTGGCGTGAGTGAGAGTCCATCACAACCTATGTCAGCAAACACAATAGAATACTTCTTATTAAAGATCAGAGATTGCCAATCCCAAACATATATGTTATTCAAAAACCACTTTTTAAAATCAAAATAGTCTTTTTCTTACATTTTACCTAGGTTTGAGAGTAGCAGAAATGGTACTGGATGGTTCTCGCTGGCTCTCTTAAGTGGGAGGTCGGGGTTCGATCCAGGGAGGCTACCTCTCAGTGTGACAATGCCTGGGAGGCCAAATAAACAAATTCCTGCTGGGTGGGCTGCGAGGGCTGTCCAGTACTGTAGCGATCGCTTGCCTCCTGCAGACTCCGTGCCCAGGTGGTGAAAAGGCAGGGCCGTAAGCCACTAGTGGGCCGGGCAGCCAACCTGGTCGGGGAGGGTCGTTACAGTTAAAAAGGCGCCTTTTTAACTGTAACGACCCTCCCCGACCAGGTCGGCTGCCCGGCCCACTAGTGGCTTACGGCCCGGCCTTTTCACCACCTGGGCACGGAGTCCACAGGAGGCAAGCGATCGCTACAGTACTGGACAGCCCTCGCGGCCCACCTAGCAGGATTTGTTAATTTGGCTTAATTCCTTGGAATTAAGTCGCCTCCCTGGATCGAACCCCTGACCTCCCACTTAAGAGAGCCAGCGAGAACCATCCAGTACCATTTCTGCTAGTACTGGATGGTTCTCGCTGGCTCTCTTAAGTGGGAGGTCAGGGGTTCGATCCAGGGAGGCGACTTAATTCCAAGGAATTAAGCCAAATTAACAAATCCTGCTGGGTGGGCCGCGAGGGCTGTCCAGTACTGTAGCGATCGCTTGCCTCCTGTGGACTCCGTGCCCAGGTGGTGAAAAGGCCGGGCCGTAAGCCACTAGTGGGCTGGGCAGCCGACCTGGTCGGGGAGGGTCGTTACATGATCTTTTGATGGAGCGTAGAAGGAACTCCACCAAGAGGATGAAACCAGGGTCATCCTAATAATAATACAAAAGTGTCAGGGATATCTAAGACTACAAATTCAACCATGGATTTAATGGGACCAGCCTTCACAACTTCTTTGAAGGTTCCTTCTGCATGCCTTTTATAGTCCTTGACATGGGAGGAGATAACCCTACGCCATCCGCACACACTATTCTACTGGCAGGCCTTTTATGGGTACTACCAACACCTTGATTGATGTTAAAAATGGTAAATTGTCAATGACTGTCTTGGGGCAAACGATTGTATTTTCTATTTTTAACACTTCTCCTATTCCTACAACTACATTATATAAGGATTGCTCTTTAATTGATTGTATTGACGCAGTTGTTTCAGATGTTTTCTTACAAACAGGTTCTTCGAATAAATTGGAGCTGACACTGACCTTAGATCATAACTTGGATATTTTTTACTCAGAAGTAGCCAGTTGCCTTGATATATTGGAAAGTGCTGAAATAGAGGAATTTAAAGAGGGACCTTCATTCGAGCTCCCCTCAATCCAAAAAGAAGAGAATAATCCTTCACTTAAGTTAGAGCTAAAAGAGTTGCCTAAAAATCTGAAATATGTGTTTTTAGGAGATCACGACACCTACCTGTGATAATTTCTAGCGAACTTAGTGAAAGGGAAGAGATGAGGTTGGTGAGTGAATTAAAAAGATTGAAAAGAGCTATAGGAGGGGGGTTGAGTGATATTAAAGGTATTAGCCCTTCAATGTGCATGAATAGAATTATCTTAGAAGAGGGAGCTAAACCTGTAAGAGAGACCCAAAGGTGCCTTAACCCAAACATGAGTGAAATGGTGAAGAAGGAAGTGCTTAAATTTCTTGATGAAGGAGTGATATACCCGATAGCCAATAGTGAGTGGGTTAGCCCAATACATGTAGTACCTAAGAAATCAGGAATCACTGTGGTAAAAATTGAAAAGGATGAATTGATTCCTACTAGGACTACCACTGGGTGGAGAATGTGTATAGACTATAAGAAGTTAAATAATGCCACAAAGAAAGATCATTTCCCTCTGCCTTTTATTGATCAAATGTTGGATAAACTTTCTAGACACTCACACTATTGCTTTTTGGATGGACTTTCAGGTTATTATCAGGTGACGATAGCACCAGAGGATCAATCCAAGACCAATTTTACTTGCCCTTTTGGGACTTGCATTTCGGCGTATGCCCTTTGTCTTGGGCAATGCGTCTTTAACTTTTCAGAGATGCATGATGTCTGTTTTCATGAAAATGATAGATGACTTTATTGAGGTATTTATGGATGATTTTTCTATTTTTGGGACTCTTTTGATAATTGCCTCAGTAAACTTGTTCTTGTGCTTGAAAGATGCATTGAATGTAATCTCACTTTGAGTTGGGAAAAAAGTCATTTCATAGTTACTCATGGTATTGTGTTAGGCCATATTGTATCTAGTAAAGGGATTGAGGTGGATAAAGCTAAGGTAGAGTTGATTGCTAAGTTACCCCCACCTACCTCTGTTAAGGGAATAAGAAGCTTTCTAGGGCATGCAGGTTTTTACCAGAGGTTTATTAAAGATTTTTCTAAAATAAGCCAACCATTGTGTCATTTGCTTGGAAAAGATGTTCCATTTGTATTTACTGCACAATGCATGCATGCTTTCAATTCCCTTAAGGAAAAATTGACCAGCGCACCGGTAATTGTAGCTCCTGCTTAGTCCTTACCTTTTGAAATTATGTGTGATGCATCCAACCATGCAGTAGGAGCTATCCTTGGGCAAAGGGTTGAGAAATTTTTGAGAGTGATTTATTATGCTAGCTTGACCCTAAATAGCGCACAAGTTAATTACACAACAACTGAAAAAGAAATGTTAGATGTTGTTTTTGCCTTAGATAAGTTTAGAGCATATTTGATTGGGTCTAAAATTATTGTGCATTCAGATCACGCAGCTTTAAAATATCTTTTGGCCAAACAACATACTAAACCTCGTTTAATTAGATGCGTGGTATTATTGCAAGAATTTGATTTTCAAATCAAAGACACTAAGGGAAGTGAAAATGTTGTAGCTGATCATTTATCTAGGTTACCTTCCTTTGATGAAAATCTTGCATCTGAGAGCGTTCATAGAAATCTAGAAGCATTTCCTGATGAGCAGTTGTTTGCGGTAATGAATTCACCATGGTTTGCAGATATTGCTAACTATCTTGCTTATGGTCTTTTGCGTTCTAACATGTCATTTTAGGAAAAGAAAAGGTTTTTGTACATGAGTAAGTTCTATTTCTGGGATGAACCTTACCTATTCCGGATATGCAAAGATGAGATAGTTCGCTGGTGTGTACCTAAGGAAGAACAACTTAGTGTCCTTCAATTTTGTCATGACCTTCACTGCAGTGGTCATTTTGGAGGACTGCCGAAAAAGTGCTTCAAAGTGGATTTTATTGGCTTACTCTATTCAAAGATGCTCAAGAATATTGTAAGCATTGTGACCGCTGTCAAAGAGTAGGTAATATTGGAAGGAGGAATGAAATGCCCCTTCAATCTTATATTGTAGTTGAATTGTTTGATGTTTGGGGAATAGACTTCATGGGTCATTTTCTTAAATCTATTGGTTATGAATACATATTGGTTGCTATTGATTATGTTTCAAAATGGGTGGAGGCAATCCCCACCCGAACTAATGATGCTAATGTGGTTGTTAAATTTGTGAAGGAATACATTCTTAGCAGATTTGGCACGCCAATAGTCAGTGATGGGGGAAGTCACTTCTGCAACAAACTTTTCGAGAAGTTAATGCACAAGTCAGGTGTGAAACACAAAATGGCAACCCCATACCATCCACACACTTCAGGACAAGTTGAGACATCCAACAAGCAAATCAAAGGAATTTTGGAAAAAAACAGTCAACTTATCAAGGAAAGATTAGGCAAGTAGATTGAATGACGCATTGTGGGCATATAGAACTGCTTTCAAGACTCCTTTGGGTATGAGTCCATACCGATTGGTTTTTGGTAAAGCTTGTCATTTACCAGTGGAGTTAGAGCACAAGGCGTATTGGGCAATTAAGACTCTGAATTTAGATTTGGACAAGACAAAGAGAATGTTTTTTGCAAATTTCAGAGTTAGATGAACTAAGGAACAAGGCATATGAGAGTTCGAGGATTTATAACGATCGTACTAAAGCACTTCATGACCAAATTTTAGTACGAAAGACATTGAGCCCAGATATGAAGGTTTTGCTCTTCAATTCTCATCTCCGACTATTTCCGGGAAAACTCAAGTCTCGATGGAGCGGTCCTTTCGAGATAACTCAGGTATATCCTTCCGGTGCTATAGAATTACTTAACTCTCAAATGAATGAAACTTTTAAAGTAAATGGACAGAGAGTTAAACCATATAATGATGGATTCCAAGAAGTAAGGATTGTCGATAGTACTTTGATCTACGATCCTTAATTCTTGCAGAAATTTCCAGCTAAGACGACGTTAAAGAAGCGCTCGATGGGAGGCAACCCATTGTTATCATTTTTATCATTTTATGTTTAGTATCTTCAGTTTATTTATTTATTTTCCCTTCTATTTTTCTTTAAGGCTTGATGGTTTGGAGATTGGAAATGTTTTTATTCTTGCAGAGAATAGGCCAGGAGCATTGAGTTTTAAGTGTGGGGTAGTACAAGGAGGGCCATCTAGTTCAAATTCTCCTTGATCGCAAAAGAGGTTCTTTCTATATTTTATGCTGAAGTCGCTGCTCCACTATGCGTGACACAAAAGAGGTTCTTCCTATCTTTTCTTTTGTTTACATTGAGGACAATGTAACTCATAAGTGTGGGGTAATTTTTAAGCTTTTCTTTAATTTTTGTTATGTTTTCTTTGTGAGTTATATTGTGCATTTTTCATGGGATAATTGTTGGAAACTTATTGACTTTTCTGTAATTCTAGCATTACATTTGAGCCTTTAGTATCAGCATAGAGATTTGCATTTGAATTCATTTAGGATTAATTTTCACGTTCTGCAATTCATGACATATAAATCTCTGAGTACCCACTCTTTATGAGTTTTGAGCCTCATAGATTGAATATTATTGTCAATCGATTTTCTTTTCTTAAATGTGCACCTTCATGATTTGGTATCTCTAGAGCTTGCTTTTGCATACTAATTGAACTCACATTATGATTTCATCTTAAGTTTTAAAATGATGAAGGAAAATTAGGATTGCCCCCTTTAGCTTAAAAAAGACCTCCCTTAATAGTGAATTCCTTAGTGAGCCAAGTTGAGCCTTTGACCTTTTCTTGATTGATCAACACAATTAACAACTCAACATTTTTCTATTATTATCATACCTTCATTAAGTAATGGAGTTTCTTATGATATGACAATAGGAGTGGTTTAATTGATAAGTATGGGGTAAATGAAAATAAAAAAATAAATAAAAATAAAAAATAATAAAAAATATATAGTATTGTTTTAGTAAGATTTGGGGCTGAAATGCATACTTTGCAGATTGTATTTGACTAAGAGTCGATTATTCTTTTCTTCTACATTTGAGCTAGATGTTCAATGCATTTTTTATATTTTGTATATATATATATAAAAGAAAATAAATAAAAATAAAAAGCGAAGATATATATATACAAAATTCATATATTTTCTAGCATTAGTCACCAAAGAGGAATTTTGACTCATTTACTTTTCTTTTAGTATGCAAATATTTGAGACTATCAAGGGTTGGTGAATATGCCATTTGAGGGAGTTACGAGTTTCTATGCAAGATTATTATCTAATTTAGATACTCCATTTCTTAATGTTCCAACTTAAATGTCGTTTCTCACACCTTCACCTTAGCCCCATTACATCCAAACGAAAAGACCTTCGAATTATTTCTTGAGAAAAATCAGTGAGGGAGATTGGATAATTAAGCAAGTTTATGGGAGTATACAATCATGATTGGTTTGAATGAATTAACCTTTGAAATTGAGAGAAACACTTAGATGAGAGATGAGATTTGTTATGTCTGAATTAATGAATGAGTTAAGAAAATCTTGATTGAAGTAAATTGCATTTATTTATTACTGAGTATTAAAGGATTTCATCTTATATACTTGAATTATAGTTAAGGTTAATTGAGTTTTTAATTTATGCCATGTGAATTTGCTTGAGGACAAGCAAATTTTTAAGTGTGGGGTAGTTGTTCTATTAGTTTTTGTTCTCAAATTGCTATTTATTTATTATGATAATTATTGTTTTGTTCATGCATTTTGGTAGTTTTAATATGTTTATTTAGTGATTTCAGCATTTTGGTAGTTTTAATTTATCCCAATGTTTAGATAATTTTTGTACTAGTTTTTAGTATGATGTTTATGTGTTTTTAGTTAATGTTTCATTTGATTTTTGTTTGAAGTTTGTTTTAAGTGTTTGATTTAGGTTAAAGTGCAAAAACTCCCTTTGAAGACCAAAACCAAAGAAACCAAAGAAAGAAAAGAAAGGAAGGAAAGCAGAAACAGAAGCTGACACACCCACATGACATGGCCAAGCCGCTGGCTGTGTCACATGATACGGCCAGCAAGCTTGGCCGTGTCACTCTCACCTCCAAAGAACAAAGAAAAGACCAGTAAAATAGAGAAGTAGAAGGTGACACACCCACATGAAACGATATAGACCGTTAATTTTTGACCCAGTCTGGCCCAATATATTTAGTTTAGTCCAAAATAATTTTAGTGTTGTCTAATATATTTTAATTGGTCCAAAATAATTTTTGTTATCTTAATTAAATAATTTTTGTTTTATTATCTAATTTTTATTAATAAAAAATAAAAATAAACAAATAAAAATAAAAATAGGCGACGAAAAAATCGTCGCCGAAAATTCCAGCACGGGCTTGGCCGTGGGCCATTTCACCCGCAGGAATTTCCTGCAGGCGAGATGGCCCGTAGGCCTATTCCCTGCCCCCTGCCGTAGCCAACTGCGGCAGATTTTTTTTCCAGTGCAATTTTTCCTGCGGTAAATTTTTTTGTCAGCGCAATTTTTCAGCAGCAATTTTTTTTCGCCAGCAAAATTTTCTGACGCAAATTTTTCGAAACCTAATACAATTAGGTTTTGGTTTCCTTTTCTTATTAAATATTGTATACCATGAGTAACTAGGAAAAAACCATAAAAAACCTCTATAAATAACAATACAAAAAGGGTGGAAAAGTAATGAGAATTGGGGGACGAAAATTGATAGAGTTGGAAACCGAATCTGTGAAGGATAGGCAGCAAATCAATTTGACTTTTTGAGAGCAACAAGCAACACATTAAAAAATGAATCAAAGGCAGCAACTGCCTTTGTTTTTATTCATCCAAGAAGAATTATTTTTTGGAGGAACTATCAAAAGGAGGTATGTATTAAATTCTTTTGTTTTTCACAGTAGCTAAAATTATAAAATTGTGTTTGTCAAAATCAAAAACCCTAGAACTTTAATTTAGTTTTTCTAAAGTTAAAAACCTTATTTCGTTGGTTTATTTTCCAAAAGACATAAAATTGTTACTTTTATTTCTTCAAAACTCCAAAACCCTAATTGAACATGTTTTTCAATAAAACCAAAATTTGATTCTTTTTCTTTCTAAAAGCTCCAAAAATATCTTCTTCTTTTTTTGCTTTATAAACTTTAAATCGTTTGTTTATTTTCATAAACTTCATGAAAATTGAAAATTGTCTTTCCAAATCCTAAAATAAATTCATTACCCGAAACCGTAATTCAAAAGCCTTAAAACCCTAATTCAATTCCAAAACTCAAAATAGTAAACCCTAACCCCTTTAAAACCGTAAACCCTAATTTTTCTAAATCCTAATTCTTTAAAACTTTAAAAAATCATATAAACATAATTTTACACAGTAAGCTCAAAATAACAATTCATTAACCGTGAATCACAAAACTTAATGTTTTAAAGTGTCCAAACCCTAGTTTCATGATTTCACTATTCAAACCTTAATTTGTTTAATCAAAGAGTCTTACCAACCTTTTAAAACATAAAACCTTAATCTATTTTAATTTCGTAAAAAAGTCACAGTAGCCTAATTCTATGAATTCCAAAACCTTAAACACATGAAATAAAGAGCCCTGAATGGAAACAGTAGCTATAATTGGACTTTTATTTGCTTTATTTAATTCTTTATTTGATTATCCTTTGATTTATTTCTTATGCTTTAATTTATTTAAATTCAATACTTGGTTTATTTGATTTATTATGGATGGATGTTTACTTTATATTGATATTTAATACCTTTGATGAATGATTTATTTATTATGAATGGTTATTTACTTTTATCAATTTATTTAGATTTCTAAATGTTGTAAGAGGTATGTTTCCACTTAGTGGGTACCTCATTAGTTAAATATCATGTAATTTAAATTGTTTTTCTATTTTAGAACCTATGTAAAGGGCATGTTTCTACCTTTCGGTGGGTGTCCTATTTAGGCATGTGATGTAAGGACATGTTTCCATCTTCGGATGGGTGTCCATTTATTTATTTTGCTTGGACATTGCTTTGATTTTAATATATTGATGATTTCTTTTAATTATTGCGTGTAATATGGCTAGTGTTGTTATACTTAAGAATTTTATAATATTAAGACCTGTAAAGGAGGCCGGTTCCAATGAATCGGGCGTTGTGGGGGTGCTGGGCCATTTCTCACCATCCCCACACGTACCTAACTTTTCAAACCATCAGGGGGTTGGAGATTCCTTAGGATCAAGTCACCCACCCCTTTCTTTTTTCCCGGCCCGTTCGGGTGGCAACTCCATTTTTTTCGGACTTAGGTCCGTGTTCTCTAAGGCGCCGAGCCTAAACAGTGCTGAAGTCGCGAGAACCATTCCACCGGGAGTGGGGGTAAAAATCCCTGCTCACAGTGGCGACTCCACTAGTGATAAGAGAAGTTGATTCCGTTGGTCTTTATATTATTCTATTCTTTCTTATAATGATATTATCTATTGCATCATCTTAGATTGCATCGTGTGCGTGAGTTAGGACGCCCGTGTTACCCGTGTTGTGTTATGTAAGGTATACCATACTTTCACTCAAGGTATGGAGATCGAGCATGGCATAACCACTCATAGCCTCGTACTATTTGGTATTTACTTGCTATGGGAACCTAAGCCTTTTTACCCAAAGACTAAAGCTCATGTAATTGGCCTAGTTACTTTCCTTAGGTTTTACCCCCAAATGCATGTTGTTTGACTATGGTTAATTCATCTTGGCTTGAATCATGGCTTATTTGGTTTGTTCTTTTACTAATATGACCTAAGTATATTGTAAGCTCAAAATAAATTTTTCTTTAAAATCCAAAAAAGACCAAAGCTATTTTCAAAATTTTTCAAGATGGTCTTTGTACATAAGACTTTTCTAAAAACAAATCAAAAATTCTTTGGCCCATGGCCTAAATACTAAGCCCAAAATCCATTTTTCTTAAATCTTTTTAAAATGGGCTTAGAAACAAAATTATTTCTCAATCTTTTCTTACAAAGAGCTTGCAAATTATTTAGGTCAATTAAGAAATACCAAAAATCAATTGTGAGCCTAGTTTATGCTAAGAATAAATTAACCATGGCTTGTTTTTGGCATGAATCATTAGTTACGTTTTTCAAATGAGAAATCTATCTATAATAAACCTCTTAATTTAGTTTTAATCCAATATAGCATAAAAGCTACTTTAGTTGGATAAATGGATTAAAACCTAATTAATGGGAATTATTATGAACTGATTTCCATTTTTGAAAATATAACTATTGGTTGAAACGTCCGAAGGAATTATTCGAAAATAAGATGCCCCATGTTGGCATTTTGTTAACCATATACCTAGGAAAAGAGACTCGCCATTCATGTGTGGATGTTATAATGTTGGAAGGAATGTCATATTTGTCTTTGTTTGTTAATTGTTCGTGCATACATACATACATGCATACATTTGCATCTCATGTCATTAATCCTTTCTGGCTCACAGCCCTAGATTACGACAGTTCAAAAGCTTACAACAATCCGACCTATGTCGGAGACGAAGTATCTAGCAATGACTCAATCACTTGCTCACCAAAAACAATGGAGCCCGAACAAATTCAAAGGATGGTGGATGAAGCCCTCAATGCCAAAAAGGAAGAAATAAAAGAGGCCCTAGCTGAGACCATGAAGAACCAATTGACTGCAATCTTAGAGAATCATGCCGAGGCATTTGCTAGCAGTAAGAAGCCAAAGGACAAAGGGAAGACTAAAGTTAGTGAAGTGGTTTTTGATGATGAAAAGGCGATCATTGATGATGATGATGATTGGGCTCAATACTACCAAGATGCTCAAGAGAAGAAGAAAGAACCGAAGGTTATTGAGAAAGCAACTATTGAAAAGACCGAGACATCCGATGTTGAAAAGATGATTGCTGATTTAGAAAAGAAATTTGGGTTTTTAGTAAGCTACAAAAGAAAGGGTTGTTACAACCATTGGCTCCTCGACCTTTGCCTAGTCCATTACCCCCAAAATTTGATACTAAGGCTTTTTGTCAATTTCATCAGACTTAAGGATATGAGACTGATAGATGTACCCGATTAAGGCATGAGATCCAAGATTTGATTGATAGTGGCAAGTTACTCGATCCGGATAAGCCCAACACTAAAGACAATCCATTACCAAGATTCAATAGAGTACCTCCACTGGCAACCTTTATGGTGGGAAAAGGATTGGAAGAAGATTTTGTTTTATCATCCTTTCAAGATGGAAATATTGAAGATGTGAAGGGAAAAGAAGCTTAAACTCAACTAACTTTCCTTAGCTTGAATGTTGCTTTTCAATTCTACTTTCTTTAATATTTAATTGGAACTATCGTGTTTTTCAAATTTAAATTTGTTTGAATAAATTACTTTTATCAAAAATTTTGTTGGTCTTTGTTCATTTTGGTGCTTAACTGATGAGGAATCTAGCTTGATAATTCATGAATTAATATATTTATGCATCATGACTTGAATGACTTTACTAGGTGAGGGAATTGCTCTATAGCATTGAGTTGTGTATGCTTACTTAGAAATGGCTCCGGCATAATTACCTTTGTCTAGGTCCTAGTCAGTCTTAGAACATGCTTAGGTAAACTTTTGAGGCAAAATTGAACTCTACTTATTTAAGAGCTAAATGATCTAGGCATTATTTGGTTAGCCAACAACTATTATCCACCCTATTAAATATCAATCCCTAGTTGTCCCTTTGAGCCTTCATAAAATTTTAGCTTTCTTTTCATTGGCATATAACCTCAACAACCTACCCTGAGTTGTTGTGATACTTTTGACAAATCTTATGATCACTAATATGAAGAGGCAAGAAGATCAAAGAAAGCAATGGATAGTCAAGATCATGAAGATAGTTGAAGTTCTCAAGACCATAAGGATAGTTGATATTTTCAAGACCATAAGGGTAGTTGAAGTTTTCAAGACCATAAGGGTAGTTGAAGTTCACTTAATATCTCTAATATATCAAGACAACATTAGAGTAACAAATGATTTATTCCTATTAAAGAAGATTTATGTTACTACAGTCATCCATTATTGGAAGCCCAAGTCAGTATAAACAAGACAACTCTCTTAGAGCTATAACCAAACCAAAAACAAACATGAGGGAAGAGAAGAGAAAAAAAAAGAAAAGAAAAGAAAAGAAAAAGAAAAAAAAGGAAAAAAAGAGAAAAGAAGAGGAAAAAAGAAAAGAAAAAAGAAAAAAAAACCCAAAATGGTTCAGAAAGCCAACTGAGTTCTCTTTTACCTAAGATAACTAAAGGCTTCCATTTGGTTTATAAGGATGGTTTGACTTGAATTGGTCCAACCCAACCAAAGATTCAATCAAAATTGGAGAAAAAGGAGAAAGACCATCCCATTCTTGAAAGTTTTATACTTGACAGTCCTACAAGGAAGAAGGACGAAATGATAAAATGCTCAAAGAAAGAGAAGAGTAAGAAAAAGAAAGAAAAGGGAGAAGAAGAAAAGCAACGAATGGGGAAACCATACTTTTTGCAAGGGCAAAGACTGTCCTAATTAAGATTCAGATTAATGCCAAGAAGATATAGAAGGAATTTGGAGTCTAGCAAGATTGCTCCCAAAAGAAATTTGTAGTGTGAGGGTTTGTCCATTGTGTTACACCAGCTCCAATCTCAAAATGGCCTTCGCTTAAACCTGTGTCCCTCATAGACCCCATTTCAAACCTATTAAAGACCTATTGTTCTCTCTTGGTAGGTAGAGTCTATTAGTGGAGATAGTGTGGATAAGCATGCATATGAGATAGACAATATTTAAACTCAAATGAGACCTTTGGCCAGGTAATGTTTATGTGCCTATCTGAAGTGCAACAATTCTTGCTTAAATAGAAATGATTCCCGAGTTTAGTACGGTAACTAGGGTTGTCATGTTATAGATATGTTAATTTGGAAAAATAAAGTCTTGAGGTGCATTGACATTAATTTGGCAAATCCAACATTTAATTTCAAAATCAAAATTCAAAAAAAATAATAAAAAAAATAAAAAATAAAAATAAAAAATAAAAAATGGTTTGTCATAGAAAGCCTTCAAGTTAAGGGAAGTATGTTGAACCTCCAAAGGACACATTGGGCAAAGGAAATTATTATTGGTAAAGTTATGAAGAAACTACCAACTGACATGCTGAAATATAGTTTGAAATGGATGCATCCCTGACTCTACTGCTTCGGGTCTCCACCACTCATGTTTTCAACATCTTGAAGATAAAAGCCACAAATGCAAAAGCTTTCGATCATTCTAATGCAAGACTTGAACAAGCGTCAAAACGGAACCAATGAGAACACTTCTGCTGATCACCTTGGTCTGTGAGTCGATGGAACAACTGTAAGTATTATTCATGCATATCATGCATACATGATCATATCACATCGCACTTTCTTATCTTGTGTTGTCTATTCTTTGGCAAAATGAACAGCAAACACCCTGCGAAGTAAAGAATCAAAAGAATATATCAAATCAGGGGGGCATAGAAAGCCCATTGCTTGAGAAAGCTCCAGTAATCTTGCAAAGAGAAGAAATGCGTACTTGTGCGAAGAACTAGACAGCAACAAATCAATCAGAGTCCGCATAGAAAAATCATGGGTTTGAGCCTACACAGGGGGCAAAGTTTCTCCTTTTCAATTTTTTGAGTTTATATACAAAACAATTTCAAACTCACTTGCAAATATCTCGCCACGCTGGGGGAAAAAGAGAGGATATGAAGGCTAGCTAAAAAGGGCTGAATTTTTTGCAAAAGTGCAAAGGAAGAATAAAAAAGAATGGAATAAAAAAAAGAAAATTAGAATTCTCAAAAGAATGAAGATGCAAAAGACAAAAGATCAATCCAGCTAAAAGAGCTGAAGCCCGGGTAAAGACCCGACCTCCAGTGGATAAAGATCCATGTTTCAAGGGTAAAGACCCGATCTCCAAGGGTAAAGACCTGATCTCAAAGGATGAAGATCCACTTACAAGGGTGAAGACCCAATCTCAAAGGATGAAGATCCACTTACAAGGGTGAAGACCTGATCTCAAAGGATGAAGATCAACTTACAAGATGAAGATCCACTTACAAGGGTGAAGACCCGATCTCAAAGGATGAAGATCCATTTGCAAGGGTGAAGACCCGGTCTCAAAGGATGAAGATCCATTTGCAAGGGTGAAGACCCAATCTCAATGGATGAAGATCCATTTGCATGGGTGAAGACCCAATCTCCAAGGATGAAGATCCATTTGCATGGGTGAAGACCCGGTCTCAATGGATGAAGATCCATTTTCAAGGGTGAAGACCCGATCTCAAAGGATGAAGATTCATTTTCAAGGATGAAGACCCGATCTCAAAACAATGAAGATCCATTTTGAGGGTGAAAAACTACAATGCATAGAATAACTAAAGCAGTCAGACTTCTCAAATGATAAAAGGTCAGTCAAACTCAATCTCAGGTCCAAGCACCCATTGTCGTGTCCAAGTATCCATTCTCGGGTCCAAGTACCCAAATCAAATCAATCTCGGATCCAAGTACCCAATCCTGGGTCCAAGTACCCAAATTCAATCCAATCTCGGGTCCAATTACCCAAATCAATTCAATCTTGGGTCCAAGTACCCAATCTCAGGTCCAAGCACCCATTCCAATCTCGGGTCCAAGTACCCAAATCAATTCAAGCTCCGGTCCAAGTACCCAAATCAAATCAATCTAGGGTCCAAGTACCCAAATCAAATCCAATTTAGGATCGAGTATCCAAATCCAGTTATGATCGAGTATCCCAATCCAGTTTAGGATCGAGTATCCAAATTTAGTTTAGGGTCGAGTATCCTAATCCAGTTTAGGATCAAGTATCCAAAGCCAATTTAGGATCGAGTATCCCAATCCAATTTAGGATCGAGTATCTAAATCCAGTTTAGGATTGAGTATCGGATTGAGTATCCAAACCCTATTTAGGATTAAGTATCCAAATCTAGTTTAGGATCGAGTATCCAAAGCTCTTGGGTCCAAAACCCAAAATACCCTTAGGTCCACAACCTAGAATCTCTTCTAAGTCCATAACTTAGCTCGGGTCCAGAACCCAAATTTTCCTTAAGTCCAGAACCTAGAATCTTCCTTGAGTCCAGAACTCGAACCGAGTCCAGAACCTAAATTTTCCTTAGGTCCAGAACCTAGAATTATCCTTAAATCCAGAACTCGAACCGGGTCCTGAACCCAAATTTTCCTTAGGTCCAAAACCTAGAATTATCCTTGAGTCCAAAACTCGAATCGGGTCCAGAACCCAAATTATCATTAGGTCCAGAACCTAGAATTATTCCTAAGTCCAGAACTTAGCTCAGGTCCAGAACCCAAATTTTATCATTAGGTCCAGAACCTAGAATTATTCCTAAGTCCAGAACTTAGCTCCGGTCCAGAACCCAAATTTTACCATTAGGTCCAGAACCTAGAATTATTTCTAAGTCTAGAACTTAGTTCGGGTCCAGAACCCAAATTTTTCTTAGGTCCAGAACCTAGAATTATCCCTGAGTCCAGAACTCGAATCGGGTCCAGAACCCAAAAACTCCACCATCTGAAAAATCAAGTCTTATTGCTTTTCACTCTCTTTCACTAAAGTTTCAGATCATTCAAGCAGGGGGCAAACTGTAGACCCTTAATTTTTGACCCAGTCGGCCCAATATATTTAGTTTAGTCCAAATAATTTTTGTGTTGTCTAATATATTTTAATTGGTCCAAAATAATTTTTGTTATCTTAATTAAATAATTTTTGCTTTATTATCTAATTTTTATTAATAAAAAATAAAAATAAACAAATAAAAATCAAAAAATAAAAATAAAAATCGGTGACGGAAAAATCGTCGTCGAAAATTCCAGCGCGGGCTTGGCCGTGGGCCATTTCGTCTATAGGATTTTCCTGCGGGCAAAAATGGCCAGCAAGCCTATTCCTCGCCCCCTGCCGCAGCCAACTACGGCAGATTTTTTCTCTAGCGCAATTTTTCCTGTGGCAAATTTTTTCGCCAGCTCAATTTTTCTGTAACAATTTTTTTTCGCCGGCGAAATTTTCTGACGCAAATTTTCCGAAACCTAATACAATTAGGTTTCAGTTTCCTTTTCTTATTAAATATTGCATACCGTGAGTAACTAGGAAAAAACCATAAAAAACCTCTATAAATAACAACACAAAAAGGGAGGAAAAGTAATGAGAATTGGGGGACGAAAATTGATAGAGTTGGAAACCGAATCTGTGAAGGATAGGCAGCAAATCAATTTGACTTTTTGAGAGCAACAAGCAAGGCATTAAAAAATGAATCAAATGCAGCAACTGCCTTTGTTTTTGTTCATCCAAGAAGAATTACTTTTTGGAGGAACTATCAAAAGGAGGTATGTATTAAATTCTTTTATTTTTCACAGTAGCTAAAATTATAAAATTGTGTTTGTCAAAATCAAACACCCTAGAACTTTAATTTAGATTTTCTAAAGTTAAAAACCTTATTTCATTGGTTTATTTTCCAAAAGACATAAAATTGTTACTTTTATTTCTTCAAAACTCCAAAACCCTAATTGAACATGTTTTTCAATAAAACCAAAATTTGATTCTGTTTCTTTCTAAAAGCTCCAAAAATATCTTTTTTTTTTTGCTTTATAAACTTTAAATCGTTTGTTTATTTTCATAAACTTCATGAAAATTGAAAATTGTCTTTCCAAATCCTAAAATAAATTCATTACCCGAAACCCTAATTTAAAAGCCTTAAAACCCTAATTCAATTCCAAAACTCAAAAATAGTAAACCCTAACCCCTTTAAAACCTTAAACTCGAATTTTTCTAAATCCTAATTCTTTAAAACTTTAAAAAAATCATATAAACATAATTTTACACAGTAAGCTCAAAATAACAATTCATTAACCGTGAATCACAAAACTTAATGTTTTAAAGTGTCCAAACCCTAATTTCATGATTTCACCATTCAAACCTTAATTTGTTTAATCAAAGAGTCTTACCAACCTTTTAAAACATAAAACCTTAATCTATTTTAATTCCGTAAAAAAGTCACAGTAGCCTAATTTTATGAATTCCAAAACCTTAAACACATGAAATAAAGAGCCCTGAATGGAAACAGTAGCTATAATTGGACTTTTATTTGCTTTATTTAATTCTTTATTTGATTATCCTTTGATTTATTTCTTATGCTTTAATTTATTTAAATTCAATACTTGGTTTATTTAATTTATTATGGATGGATGTTTACTTTTTATTGATATTTAATACCTTTGATGAATGATTTATTTATTTATGAATGGTTATTTACTTTTATCAATTTATTTAGATTTCTAAATGTTGTAAGAGGTATGTTTCCACTTGGTGGGTACCTCATTAGTTAAATATCATGTAATTTAAATTGTTTTTCTATTTTAGAACCTATGTAAATGGCATGTTTCTACCTTTTGGTGGGTGTCCTATTGAGGCATGTGATGTAAGGACATGTTTCCATCTTCGGATGGGTGTCCATTTATTTGTTTTGCTTGGACATGGCTTTGATTTTAATAAATTGATGCTATCTTTTAATTATTGTGTGTAATATGGATAATGTTGTTATGATTAAGAATTTTATAATATTAAGACATGTAAAGGAGGCCGGTTCTAATGAACCGGCATTGTGGGGGTGCTGGGCCATTTCTCACCTTCCCCACACGTACCCAACTTTTCAAACCCATCAGGGAGTTGGGGATTCCTTAGGAATTGAGTCATCCACCCCTTTCTTTTCTCCTGGCCCGTCCGGGTGGCGACTCCATTTTCTCCGGACTTAGGTCAGTGTTCTCTAAGGCCCTGAGCCTAAATAGTGCCGAAGTCACAAGAACCATTCCACCGGGAGTGAGGGCAAAAATCCTCGCTCACACACGGCCAAGCCACTGGCCGTGTCCCATCCTAAGGCAAGAATAAGGAAGAACCAAAGAAAAGAAACAGAAGCTGACACACCCAGGTGACACGGCCAAGCTACTGGACGTGTCACCCCATGAGACCAAAGAAAGAAAGAAAGAAGGCACGTATTTTTAGTGAAGAGATTGGTATAAATAGAAGATCAGGGCAAGAGCAGAGGGGGACTTTAATTCAGCCGTTCTAATATTGGAGCCGTTCTTCATTTTTCTTTTGGAATTTATCCTTAAAACAAGAAATCTATCAAAGATTGATGTCACTTTTATTCAAACACTCTAGATCAAATTAGTTCTAGCCATTACATTATTCTTTTAGCAAAAATCTGAGTAAGAGATTCTTCAGAAACCAAAGGAAGATTGTAATTGGTTTTGTTATTCAACTCTATTTTAAGAGATTCTTCAGAAACCAAAGGAAGATTGTAATTGGTTTTGTTATTCAACTCTATTTCTTAAGTTTCATTGAAGTTTTACTTATGAATTCTTTAATGTTTAAATTAATTTCTTTGAATTTCAATGAAATTAATTTGTTTGATAGAATTACTATGAACTAATTTCGATCTAGTCTAGGGTTTGTATGAATCTACTATGATTGTATGAACTGGTTATTTCTCTTAATTGGTTTATTTCTTTTATCCTTAATTGAATGGATTATCTTAAAATATAATTGATTGGCCACCAATTATGTGTTTTAGGTATTTAGATGAAGGATTGAGAAATGAAGTATAATACCGGAATAATTTAATTAGGGACTTAGGTGAAATAGAAATATAAACCTAAGGAAAGGATCATTTCGATTGTAGTAAGATTAATTGAAAAGGGATTGAATGCGAGAGCTTATTTTCTTAATTTGATTAATTAAGTTGCTTGAAATCTGATCCTTGAAATTAAATCAGTCGAGTGGTATAGCCGTTCATACATATAAATTAGTAGAGAAGTGCAAAACCTAGGCTTTTCTATTAAGTGAATCAATATATCTGTTCAATTTTCTTTCATTGCATTAAATTCAATTCCTTTCTGTTTTCATTAGTTGTTTAGCAATTTAATTTTATTGATAATTTATTATTTATGATTTGATAAATAATTAAACTTATCTAGCTTCCTTGTGAGACGACCTTGAGGTGTTCATCGAAATACTACAGCAGCCGCGTATACTTGCGAGTGTAGCTTTAGTAGTGTTTATTAGAGTGCAACATGTTTCACTAGTATGATCGAAATGTATTAAGTCTAATCAGAATGCTCTTGGTATGCTAAGATTTTGTGAGTACCAGTGACAGTGATCACTATTAGAACTTTATTGGATTTTTTGCTCTAGCTTGGTCCAGTCGGATTGTATCAAGTCTGGTCGGTCCAAGCATAGTGTGCTGAAACTTTTGGAGTACTAGGGACTATGAGCTCTACTGGATGTTTTTAGGATTTAGCTCAGTTTTGGTATGGTCAGACTGATCGGTGGTCTGATCATGATCAATAGACCATTCACAATGTGGGAGTGACACTGAGCATGAAATCTACTGGATCCTTTAGGTTGAGTTTGATCTGGTTAGCTTGTTCTTTATCTACTAGGCTCATGTTTTGCCTGGTCATACCATATTTCAGTTTGGTCAGCTTGATTTTGGAACCTTTGTACTCTTGTGGAAAGCTCCTCAGCTCGGTGTGGGTGCGGTCAGACTTGCTTCTGGTCCATCAGCTCGGTAAAGGTGTGGTCATGCTAGAGCTTGGTACGGCATGCTTCTCTTGAGTCCATCGACCTAGATCCTAGTCTGGTCGGGCTCTTTGAGGTTTCTTCAAAAGTTAAGACCCTGCAAAATATAACTTGATATAAATATTAGTCCTATTCAATTTCATTACCTAAGATCAAAATAGAGACCAATTGTTTTGCTAACAAAATGGACAAAAACACCCTTTATCCTAAAAAACAAAACCTCTCACCTAACATCCCGCCCCTTATCTCTTTCTTTTGGGTTTCTTCATTTCTCTTTCTTCTTCATCAATATTCCACAACCTTCATCTCTATTTTTAACAAAAATTTGTGTTTCCTCTTTATTATTTGCAATTCTCTATCTACTAATATATTGAATATGTAATTTAGCAATTTTTTAAGTTGAGCTATGAAAGAAAGAAATGGTTGATTGTATTTATAGCTACATATCTATGTTTGAGTTGCTAGAATTTTGACATTTTATGAGAAACTTATTAACTTTTTTGCATTTAATCATGATATTTATCTCTTTACTATGTATCTTCCTTTCTTTTTTCTTTTCTTCTTTCATTTTAATTTTTAGATTGTTGAAAAGTTAAATGGAGCTGTATGAAGGTTACGAGGTTATATTTTAAGCTATATTGTGTAATGATGGAGGTTGTTAGCTAGGGCTTGTTAGTGGATTGCAATATGAAGTTAGGGGTTGTTAGGGATAAATAAGGGCAGTTATTGGAAGCTAGAGTCTATTAACTCATAACAGCCTCTAACTATCCCTAACTCGCCTCAACTATCCATGACTCACCTCTAACTACTCTTAAATGTCATCTAAAACACTCTATAATGAGCAGAAAAACTCAGTTAAGATTAAAATATAAAATCTGAATTTGTATGCAAGATCTTGATTTGTAACTAAAAAATGTTAAATTAGAAAACCTCCTACCTGCCCTTAACTGCCTCTAACTATCCCCAACTTACCTCTAACTATCATTTAAAATAATCCATAATGCTCCCTAACACATTATATAGATTAAAATATGAAATTGAAATATTTTTGTAAGATTTTAATTTACAACTGAAAAAATGATAAATTAGAAAGCCCTTAACTACCCTAATTGCTTCTAACTATCCCTAACTCACCTCTAACTACCCCTTAACTGGTTGTGAGTAAGAATTTTTACCCCCACTCCCGGTGAAATAGTTCTTACAACTTCGACACTGTTTAGGCTCAGGGCCTTAGAGAACACAGGCCTAAGCCCAAAGAAAATGGAGTTGCCACCCGAATGGGCCGGGAAAAATAAAAGGGGTGGATGACTCTATTCCTAAGGAATCTCAACCTCCTAATGGGTTCGGAATGTTGGGTACGTGTGGGGAAGGTGAGAAATGACCCAGCACCCCCACAACACTCGATTCATTAAAACCAGACTCCTTTTCAGGTCTTAATATTATAAAATTCTTAAATATAATGATATTTTCCATATTACATGCGACAATTAAAATAAAGCATCATTATATTAAAATCAAAGCAATATTCAAATAAAACAAATAAATGGACACCCATCCGAGGATGGAAACATGTCCTTACATAGTCCATGTCTAAAAGTAAATAGGACACCCACCGAAAGGTGGAAACGTGTCCTTTACATTGGTCCAAAAAAATTTAAAATAAAATAAATTACATGATGTTCAACTAATGAGGTACCCACAAAGTGGAAACACACCTCTTACAATTTTAAAACTAAGACAAATAAAAGAATATTCAATCATCTAATTATAAAAAAAGCAAACCATTCATAAAATAAAATAAATCATTCATCATTAATATATAACAAATCACATAATCAAATAAATAAATAAAATTAGAATTCAATCCATTAAATAAACAAGGTTAATGTTTAAGATTTAGGATTTAAGAAATTAGGGTTCTGGGATTTAAAGTTTGAGGAAATAGGGTTTTGGTTATGGCTTTAGGCTACTGGGAGTACTAGGTGTTGGTTTAATAAATTATGATTTCTAAATTTTGGCTTTGAGGAATTAAGGTCTTGGCAATTAGAATTAAGGTTTTAAAGAATTTAGGGTTCAAAAAAATAATTTAGGGTTTTTTTTTGAAAAATAAAGAACTTTGGGGTTTGTTTGAAGAATAATTTATGGCTCTAGAAGAAAAGCTTAAGAATTTGGGATCTAAGGTTTGAAAGTTAATTTTTGGGGTTATTGGATATTTGGAAAAAAGATTAGGATTTAAGAAAGCAATTTTGAATCTTAGAATTTTAGAAAATAATTTTGGGTTTTGATAATTGTAAAACTATTTTGGGGTTTTAGGAATTACAAGGCAAATTAGGGTTTGAGTCTTAGAGTTTGTTGGAGTTAGGGTTTTATCAAAACATGATTATTATAAAAACTTTAAGACCACCTTAACATGGATTTTTTTTAATTGATACTTATATGTAATATGACTATTGGATGTTTAAAATATTTTTTGAATAATCTAATGCTATGGTGATTTAATGGAACAAGGTACTGTGAAGATTTGAAAACAGAATTGATTAAGATTTAGGGTTTGAATAACGTAGGGTTTAAGAAATTAGATTTGTGTTTTATGGTTTTAGAAAAGTGTAATTTGGGTTTTAGTTTTCAAAAATATGTTTTATGGGTATTAAGGCATTAGGGTTTTGGAAAAATGCTTTTTAGGGTTTTAAATAAAGTTTGGATAGTAAGTAGAAAAATTGATCAAATAACAAAAACTTGCATGTTTAAACAATTTATCAAAATGTATGATGAAGCTACTGTAAACATAAGCAAAGAAATAGAGATTCAAACCTCCGTTGTTGGTTCCACCATAATCTTTGAATTATGGTTGAACAATAATAAAGACAGTGTAGGCTGCCTTTGATGGATTGTTGTTGCTTGCTCACTACCTCTTGCTCATTCAAGGTTCTTTTTTTTTGCCAAAAAAATCCAAAAATCTAAAGTCTGATAAAAAAATTTCAGCCCTCTATTATGTGTCTTTAATGTGTTATTTATAAGAAAAAATAAAAAATCTAATACTAATTGGCTAAGAAAATAAAAACCAAGTAGAATAGGGTTTTGGCAGAACCGCGCGTGGGCCGGGCGTGTGAAAGTACACTGGCGAAGAAGTTTTGCAGGCTCTGGGTGTGGGCCAACCAATTTGCCATAGAATTTCCCTACGGCTAATTAGCCTGTGGCCATTTCACCGCAGGAAAAATCTGCGGTGAATTGGCCCAAGCCAATTCGTGGCCAGCGACAAAAAAATTTTCGTCGCCGATTTTTATTTATTTATTTATTTATCCTTTTTTATTTTTTTTATATTTATTAAAAATAAATATTATAAGTAATAAATATTATTAAAATAAATATTATTTAATTAAAACACCTCAAAAATTATTTTGGACTGTTTAAAAATATCGGATTGGACTGGGTCAAAAATTAAGGGTTACAGTTTGCCCCCTGCTTGAGCGATCTGAGGCTACAACAAAAGAGAGTGAAAAGCAATGTGATTTTTGACTAGATTTAGAGCCATATTGGACTCCGTACCCAAGGTTAGTTTGAGTTATGGACTCAAAAATAATTTGAGTTCTGGACCCAAGGTGAATTTAGAATTTGGATTCTGGACCCAAGATAAGTTCTAGACTTAAAAATAATTTGGGTTCTGGACCCGAGATGAATTTAGCATTTGGGTTCTGGACCCAAGGTGAATTTAGCATTTGGATTCTGGACCCGAGGTAAGTTTTGGACTTAAAAAATAATTTAGGTTCTGGACCTAAGGTAAGTTCTGGACTTAATTTGGATTCTGGACCCGAGGTAAGTTCTGGACTTAAAAATAATTTGGATTCTGGACCCGAGATAAGTTCTGGACTTAAAAGTAATTTAGATTCTGGACCCGAGGTAAGTTTCGTATTTTGGGTTAGGACCCAAGCTAGAGTAATTTGGATTTTAGACCCGAGATAAGTTCTGGACTTAAAAGTAATTTGGGTTCTGGACCCAAGGTAAGTTTTGGGTTTTGAGTTCTGGACCCGAGCTAGAGTAATTTGGGTTCTGGACCCTAGGTAAGTTCTGGACTTAAAAGTAATTTGGTTATCTACAAAAAATGATTGAAGTCAGAAAGATACTAAAGAAATTTGCAAAAAATTTAGCTATTTTTTACCATGTCTATACATTCTTGCTCCCTGCATGTAAAAATATTTTAAAAGTGCAACAATATTTGTATACACATAAATATCTGAATAATTGAATTGAATAATTGAGTTTACTATTTATTCACTGTGTACTCACTATTTATGCACTATTCACTAACTATTCATTTACTATTTATCAACAGTAATATATACTTTTTCTTTTTTTTTTCTTTTCACGAGAATACTGTTTTTCACTTATTTATTTTTTTCTTTTCCTTTGCAATTTTCTATATTCATTCCTACGTTTCATTCTCACACCATTTCTGAAACTTTCATCTTCATTTCCTTTTTCTTTTCCTTTGCAATTTGTCTTTATAAACCACAAAAGTTTTGTTTCTTCAATACTCATCCACACTTACATATTCTCATAATTAAAGCAAAAAGTTTAGCAGAGAGTTAAGGAGAAAATGCATGCATCGAGATCAGGACCCCAATCTAATACTGAGTTATTGAAATTTATTCGACAGCATGAAAATGGAACTATAAGTCTACTAGCTGGGATGCAACTTCATCGCAGTTTAAGTCAAAAAACTAAGATAACAATGCAATTTGATATTTATTGTTTATTATTTTTTATTTTTTAAGATTAGCAAAAATAAAACAATTCGAGAACTATGTTTAAGAATTTAATAAACATATAGATAGATAGATTAAAATAGAACATAACGAGTAAGTTTAGTTTATGAAATAGTGAAATTGGTATGATGATATACTTACCTTGTGTTAACTTACCTAGCTCCGTGTTAACGCGATCGTTGTGTTATCCGAGACAGAGGATGTGTCTATAAACCCCGATAATGGTATGATGTAGCACCTTCTCGGGTAAAATGGATTGTTTGAGATTGTGGTTTTAAAAGCTTTATCTTGCAATTACCATCTGAGGAGTGTCTGATAGATAGGAGTGTAATTCAAGCATTGTCGAAGCAGTAGATGGACATGACCCATACTTTTCACCTACCTATAGGAGAGATGACCATTGGCCCAGTCGATTATACAACCATAAATGGTATCCGGTACTATGGCCTTCCGGTCCCTCTTACCAATAATATTTCTATCTGCTCGGGTCGACTATTTTATGCAGCACCGAATCTGCCATCCATCTGTCGGTGTTGAGTGCCCTTACTGTCATGAGTATGGTACCGCTTTACAGCTGGGGTGGAGCTGGCCTTGCCTGTCTCTATCATGGACTAGACATGATTTGCAGAAATAAGAAGTCTTTCGTTGGTTTCATGGTGGTTGTCGAGGTACTCTTCTTCCACCAATGTCAATTCCATTCTTATTCTTGCATGAATTTGATTTTTATTGTTGTTGTAGGTATGGGCATATGAGCATAATCTTGTGAGGGTGTCTGGCATTTCTCAAGAGAGAGTCGGTATCCGAGATTGAATTTTTGGTTGTTCGATCATGTAGCAGTTCCCGGCTCTCACCATGTTCACACCCAGCGCTATCTCTTGAGTTGCTTAACCTGAGTCCAGGTAAAATAGTATTAGTATACTTTAAAATTTATATAAAAGTTCACTTACCTTATGTAAATTTGTAGGTCAATTTGGCTTTGTGGAACACAGAAGAGTGAATGAACTGGACTTCTTCCATGAATGTCGCATTGCCTTTTCAGCATAGCCACTGAGTCATTGCCGGCCCTGTGTCTAGTGGCTGGTTTCTCAGGGAGAGAGTGTATGAGTGGTTCCTTGGTCCCGAGCGACGTAGGATCCCGATGAGTTGCCAAGAGTATACTTTAAATATCGCATCAATGCTGGAGAATGCATGGTGGTTGGCCCAGCACGGTTATAATGTTACAACCTTTCTCTATCCATCTGGTGCATCAAATACCCAGTTTATTCAAGTAGGACTCTTGAACTTTGATGTATCTCCTGCTGGCATATGGGAGGTTCTTGGGGAAAAGGAAGATAGCGATGAAAAAGAGTATCATGGAGAGGGAGGAGGGTCCATCCCGCATCTCGGGGCTAGCACCTCTCAAGAAAACTTTTACCATTTTGCTATTGCAATTACTTCTTTCTTAACTTGTTTTGACTATTTTAATGATTGTTGTAGGCTGCTGACTCATTTGGTCATAAGGCTGGACCTTCCTTTATCGCTCCTCTATTTGCTCATTCTAATCAACCGGAGATGCCATCTCATCCACAGGGCGTTGATATGAATTACTTGGTAGGTTTTCCTGTTCCATGATAATTTATGCTACATGTAAGCATGATTATGTATGCTCTTACTCTTTCCCTTCTGACTCATAGAGGATGCTTGAGGAACAAAACAAGAATCTTCAAGAAGAGTTAGCTGCTAATCATCAACAGGTTGCCCATTTTGAAAAAATATATCACTAGTCAGAGCAAGATTTTTTAGACTTCCAACTTCAGAGGATGAGAGATCCTGGTGCTTCGTCATCCAGGGGAGCCCAAACTGATGACCATGAGATTCTGTCATCTACTTCGGATGAGGATCGTTACAGATTTGAATTCCAAGGTAATAGAGGTTCAGGTGTTCCTGCTTCGGGCAGACTTGGGATAAGTGATATGCCTCCTCCTCCAATAGGCGATGACTTTTTCAGGGCTTTATTTGATCATGATTCACCACCTCCTTCTCAGTGATCTATCATTATTGTATTAATTGAGGAAATATTGTATAATAAAAATAATGATAAAAATAATAATGATGATATATAATTTGCACTTTTACTGTAACTTTTGACTTAATTTTTTTTATTTTTTTATTTTTTTATTTTTATCATCATTATTATTTCTATGCTACTGGTCTTTCCTCTTCACATTCAAAATTTCCACAGTAGCATTGATTCACAAAACCGAAGGCAACGCCGTAATAGATTTTACATTTGTCAATTTCTTTAGAAAGAGTATTATTAGGATGAAAAAATAATAAAAGTAATAATAAGAGATGTTTCTTTTCCTTTTATAATTTGTCATCACTTTTTGCTATTATGTTTATTTATTTTATCCATATCTGATCAAATACTTAAAACAGTGCACATAGAATAATTTTAATATTAATTTTACTTTATTAAATTAGGGAACAACCAAACATAATTCCAACATATGCAAGATCACTCTTGTTGCCAACTAGTCCTTTCAGGTTTTCTAATTGATGATTTTCTCTCACTTAGCCCTAATTGTTGCCTAACCTGCCCTTTCGGGTTTTTGGAACTAGCGGATTGCTCTAACTTTTGCCTAGGCTGCTCTTTTTGTTTTTCAACCTAGCGAGATCCTTTTCTTTTTTCTTATACATAAAACCTCTTTACCCTGCCAATGTTCACTGGCTCACTAAACTCATTCCCATCCATGTCTGATAACTTCACTGCACCCTTGTTCATGACATGTTTCACAACATATGGCCTTCCCAGCTAGGCCTAAATTTCCCTCTTGGATCAGATACATTAGGCTTACATTGTTTCAACACTAAATCCTCGACTCTGAGTTTTCTGATCTTAACCCTTCCGAGCTATCTTCCTTTGATATAGTTGATGATGATACAGTGCTTTTAACCTTCTCTCCTCTAGTAAAGCTAACTGTGTGTATCTTCTCACTACCCACTCTGCCTCAGGCAGTTCAACTTTCGAGACTACTCTCAATGATTTGATCTCAATTTCAATTGGCAACACTGCTTCCATCCCGTAAACCAAAGAGAACAGTGTCATTCCAGTCAGTGTTCGTACACTTGTTCTGTATCCCCACAAATCAAAAGGAAGCATCTCTGACCAATCCCTGTATGTCTTGGTCACGTTGGATAGGATCTGCTTAATTGTCTTAATGGTTACTTTTACTGCACCATTGGCCTTTAGTATATAAGGGGAGGATCGGTGATGATGGATTCGGTATTTTGAGAATAGGTCCTTAACTGCACCTTGGAACTGTACCCCATTGTCTGATATCACACTGTGTGGGATCCCATACCTGCAAATAAGATTCTTTTCAATAAATCTAGCCATTTGTCTTGCCCCCAGTTTGTTGAAAGATTCAGCTTCGACCCATTTTGAAAAATAATCTACGGCTACTACAACGAAACGGTGACTGCTGGAGGCTGTCGAATGTATCTCTCCTATAATGTCAATCCCCAAATTGGCAAAGGTCCAGGGTGAAGACATAAAATGCAATTCTTCAGGAGGCATGTGATTTAAATTACCATACATCTGGCATTGCTGGCACTTCTTTACAAACTCAATACAATCTCTCTCCATGGTCAACTAGTAGTAACCTTGTCGAATTATCTTTTTAACTAGGGCTAAACCACTCATGTGTGGACCGCAACTTCCCTCGTGTATTTTTGACATGATATGCTCCACTTCAGGCTTCCTCAAGCATCTCAAGTGCACCCCATCAGGGCATCTTCGATATAACTCTCCATGGAAGGTGATGTATTGTAAGGACCACCGCCTTATGGCTCTTCTTTCTTTCTTTGTTGCCCCCAATGGGTATTCCTTCTCCTCCAAAAACTGTCTTATAGTATCATAACACGCATCATGGTCTGTATCAGTTTTCATGATTGTCTCATATTCATAGCAAGGAGTTGATGAACTGGTTAAAATCAGAGGCTTAAGGAATAAGTTGACTGGATTTTCCCATACCGAAGCCAATGTGGCTAGGTCATCAGCCATCTGGTTTTCTTCTCTTAGTTCTTCTTCATCATGGTCAAGTAATGGTGGTATGGTTTTAATTTCTCTTCTTTCAACTCCCACTCTCCATTTACTTGGGATACTACTAGCAATGAATCGCCAAAGACTTGCACCTTATCCACCTTCTTAATCATTAAGGTTTCCAAACCAAAGATCCATGCTTCATATTCCACCATATTATTGGTTGCCCTAAACTTCAACTTCTTGGCTAAAGGAATAAGTTCCCCTTTGGGCCATTTTAGTATGACTTCCAAACTTCCTCATTTCCTATTCACTACCCTATCAAAATACATTTTCCATCCTTGTACTTCAATGGCCTCTAAATGTTCATCTAGAAATTCCAAGACTACCTATTTGCTATCCGGTAATGATTGTTGGGCCAAGAATTCTTCCACTGTTCTACCTTTGATTGTTTTTCTGGTTGCATACTTAATCTAAAATTCTTCCAATATTATCAACCATTGCCCATACTTTCCAATCAAAGAGGGTGTCTCCCTTAAGTACTTCATTAGATCTAACTTGAAAATTGCTTGTGCCGCAACTTCTTAGAAGACCAAACCACAACTATACAGGTCTTTTCAATGATACTATACTTAATTTCATAAGGTAGGAGCTTTCTACTCAAATAGTAAACTGCCTGCTCAATCCCTGACTCATTTTCTTGGGCTAGCATGGCTCCTATTAACTCTTCTTCTACTGCAAAGTATAGTAATAGGGGTTTACCGGGTTTAGATGGTTTCAAAATAGGTGGATTTAGTAAATACTCCTTTATTCGCTCAAAGGCCTTTTGACACTCTTCATTCCACAAGACTGGCTGATTCTTTTTAAGCAATTTGAAGATAGGTTCACAGATTGTGGTGAGCTTTGATATAAATCTGCTAATGTATCGCAATTTGCTAATGAATCCTTGAACTTCTCTCTTTGTCATAGGGGCTGGCATATCCCTGATTGCTTAAACTTTGTCAGGGTCAACACAATGCCATTTGGACCAATCACATGTCCCAATAATTTTTCTGAGGTAACCCCAAACACACACTTCGTCGGGTTTAATCTTAGCTTATACTTCACTGTTCTTTCAAAGAGTAATTCTAAGTTTTGGAAGTATTGATCCCTTGTATCCAACTTCACCATCATATCATCAACATACACTTCGATTTCTTTATGCATCATGTCATGAAATAATGTGGTGGCCATCCTTTGGTAGGTTGCTCCAACATTCTTTAACCCAAACAACATTACCCTATAACAAAATATACCCCATGTAGTAATGAAAGCAGTTTTGGCTTTATCCTCTTGGGCCACTAACACTTGGTTGTATCCAAAAAATTCATCTACAAATGAGTGTAGCACGCTAGACGCTACACTATTAATGAGAATTTCTATATGGGGTAAAGGAAAATAATCTTTAGGGGAAGCCTTGTTTAAGTCTCTATAATCCACATAGACCCTAATTCTTCCATCTTTCTTTGGCACGGGTACTATGTTGGCTAGCCAATCTGGATAATTTATCACTTCAAGGAATTTTACTTGTATTTGTTTAGTGACCTCTTCTTTAACCAATTCCTCCCATTATGGTCTTAACCGCCTAAGCTTTTGTTTGATAGGTTTCATGTGAGTGTAAGTAGGAATAAGATGTTCGGCAATGTCTCGATCTATTCCAGGCATATCCTCATCAGACCAAGCAAATACTTCTTCATATTTTTTAAATATTTTTTTAAATCTCTCTCTCTCATCAGGAGTAAGGTCGGATGTTATGCTAATGTTTTTAGGATTTTCGGTTGTTCCCAAATTTAATGATTGTGTATCACCAGAGTTAATATTAAAGATGCTCATGTAACCACTATTTGAATGTATGCAACCATTAGGAGAAATATCACAAAAGTAATCAAAATTAGACTTTATTGCATTTATTTTGGAAAAAAAAATATCATCATCCTCATACAAAGCAGACAAATTAAAATCAAAATCAAAATCATTGTTCTCAAAATTATAAAGCAGAACATCTTCAAACTTTTCTTCAACCAGGGCAACAATCTCCTCTAGAGTCTTCTCAGCTTTCAGGATAACTTCCTTCTCCCCTTCTGGAATGGGCTCCTTGTTGGTTGGCATGGTGAGCTCTTTCTTCACTTGTTCCACTAGCTAGGCAACATCAGCAAAAATTTTAAAACTCGGGATCCACTTTCCCATGAACATGATTGGCTCGGGCTTTCCTTGGAGTGGTCCCATGTCTGGAGCTTTGACAAAGACTTTTTCAAGTGGTGGGAAGCTCATCTTCTTATTCTTCTTTTGATGAACATCTTTTCTAGCATTTTCATACCCCCCTTTCTTGGAAGTTTGAGTCTTAAAATCTGAAAGCTTTGTCACACTGGCCTTGCCCTTTCCAAGACTAGCTTCGGGAAGGTAGCTCATGTTCTTCATCATGTTCAAGACCTTAAAGTTCACTACTTCATCATCAGAAATTATAGCTACATGGAAACCATTGAGAGCCTCTCTACCATTAGATCATTAACAACCTTATTATCTTCGACCTCGATGGCCACCGTCTCATCTCTGTTAGAGAATTTGTCTTTTGATGAAGGGTGGAAGGAACACCACCAAGAGGATGAAACCATGGTCATCCCAAAAGTAAAGCAAAGGTAATAGGTATGTCCAAAACAACAAATTCAATAATAGATTCAATCAGATCAACCTTCACAGCAGCTTTGAAAGTTCCTTCGGCATGCCTCTTGGTGTTGTCATAAGTTCTAATGGCCCTCGTTTACATAGCTAGCTTTGGTAATATTTTAAGTGGATAAACATTTATGGTCGACCCATCATCAACCATTACACATGGAGTCCTTTTTCCTTTGATTTCCACTTTGATAAAGAGAGGGCGGATGTGATCTCTCCCCTCTTTCAGTAAATCAACATCTGAGAAGGATACCATTCCCATATTAACTTTGCTTTTCTTTTGAACTTCTTCACACTTCATTACTCCTTCCACTTTTATAAAGTTAATCAGTTCCTCCGGTGTTATGGAGGTGGAAATTGGCATGCTAGCCAAGGCCTTGGCCATAGTTTCATGGTGCTTTTTAGAAGTGGCCAATAAGTCCCAAATGCTAACACTTGCTTGGGTTCTCTTCAACTGCTTAAGCACAGTATCATCTTCCTCTTCTTTGTTCCCTACTTTGACTTCCTTTCCTTTATTAACTTCTACCTCCTTAGGTGGCGGCCTTGTATAAGGCTTACCAAATCTTGTGTTCATTACTTCATCTTCTTTAGGCTCAGACTAGGTCCATTCCTCCTTCTTGGGTACAAGATCGTCATCACTATCACTTGAATCCCAAAACTCATGCACAAACACAGATTGCTACTTCTTTACCCACCATAGCTTGTTCAACTTTGCTAAATACCACTTCTTCTTTGGTTGCTTCTTCATCTACATCTTGGAAAGAAGACATGATAAAACTTTCATGCAAATCTCCTCCAATCATGAAGGTTGCCAGTGGTGGTACTCTATTAAACCTTAGCAATGGATTGTCTTTAGTGTTTGGCTTATTGGGCTCGGGCAGCTTCCCACAATCAATCAAATTTTGGATCCTATGAACCAAACTCACACATCTATCCATGTTGTACCCTTGCATTTGATGAAATTGACAAAATGCCTTAGTGTCAAAATTAGGTGGGAGAGGGTTAGGCAAAGGACAAGGATTTAAGGGGGTGTAACAATCCCTTCTTTTGTAGCTTATCGAGGACCCAAGACAGCGGCTTCCCTAATTTTGAAATTTGCCTTCTTCCTCCTTAGCCAGTAGCATTAACATCAACTGCCTTTTTCCTGCCTTGGTTAACAGACTGACAATTTCCTTTCTCATTTCTTCTTATTGAAAAGTTATTCTTCTCTCTTTCCCACTCTTCAATTTGTAGACCGACTTGTAAAAGGTCCTTGAAATCCCGAATGAGTGTATGAAATATCCTTTTGTGAAGACTAGGTAACACTCTTCTTACAATCATTCTAATTTGATTGGATTCATCAGGCCTTCTATTAAGCAAGGCAGCCTTATTTCTCCACCTCTTCATATAGTCCATGAAATTCTCATTCAACCTTTGTCAAATGGACTCCACCTCCATTAGAGTAACTTCTAATTCAGTATTGTATCCATATTGTTGGATGAAGGCCTTGTATAGCAGATCCCAACTTTTTTAAGTGTCATCATCTAAGGTATTGAACAAGTTTTGAACAATAGGATCTAATGAGAGCATAAAGTACCTTAAAGTTTGAGCCTTAGTAGCTCGAGTAGACTACATTGCAGTGATATACTACTTCACATGGAGGTAAGGATTTTTGGTTCCATCAAACTTTGCAAAGGATGACCTCTTGAACTTATAAGGGACCTCCTTATCTTGTTCAAATAGTTTATTGATCTCGGAAATCTCTTCGATTTTCAGTTTCTTCTCAAATTTCTTTTCCAAGTCCGCAATCATCTTTTCAACATTTGATGTTTCAATTTTCTCCATAGCTGATATTTCAACAATCTTTGGCTCTTTCTTCTTGTCTTGAGGATCTTGGAAGTACTGAACTTAATCATTATCATCATTAATGATCACCTTATCATCATCAAAAACCACTTCACCAACTTTAGCCTTCCCCTTGTCCTTTAGCTTCTTGGTGCTAGCAGATACTTCCGCATTGTTTCCTAAAATTACAGCCAATTGGTTCTTCATGGTCTCAGCCAGGGTCTCCTTTAGTTCTTCCATTTGAGCACCATTCTTTGAATTTGTTCGGGCTCTATTGCTTTTGGTGAGAAAGTAATTAAGTTGCTGCTAGATTCTTCATCTCTGGCATAGGTCGAATTGTCGTAAGCTTTTGAACTTTCATAGTCTAGGGCTGTGAGCCAGAAAGGATTAATGATATGTCATGTAATGCATGTATGTATGCATGTATGCACAAAAAATAAACAAACAAGGATAAATAGGACATTCCTTCCAACCTTATAACATCCACATACGAATAACGAGTCTCTTTTCCTAGGTAATATGGTTAACAAAATACCAACATGGGTGTAGACCCTTAATTTTTGACCTAGTCCGGTCCAATGTATTTTGTTTAGTCCAAAATAATTTTTGTTTTGTCTAATTGGTCCAAAATAATTTTTGTTATCTTAATTAAATAATTTTTGCTTTATTATCTAATTTTTATTAATAAAAAATAAAAATAAAAATAAAAAAATCGGCGACGAAAAAATCGTCGCCGAAAGTCAGCGCGGGCATGTGGGCATTTTGCCCGCAGAAGTTGCTTGCTGGCGAAATGGGCCGTAGGCCTGTTTCACCCGTAGCTGCCGCAGCCAGCTGCGACAGCTTTTTTGCTAGCGCAATTTTTCCTATGGGATTTTTTTTGCCAGCGCAATTTTTCCGCATCAGTTTTTTTCGCCAGTGAAATTTTTCGATGCAAAATTTTCAAAACCTAATGCAATTAGGTTTTGGTTTCATTTTCTTAATAAATAATGTATGCCGTGAGCAACTAGGAAAAAACCATAAAAACTTCTATAAATAAGGAGGCAGAAAGAGGGAAAAAGGGAGGTGAAATTGCGACGAAAATTGAGAGTTTAAAACTGAATTTGTGAAGGAAAACTTTAATCAAGCTGATTTTTTTTAAGGAGCAGAAAAGCATTAACAAATGATCAAAGGTAGCAACTGCCTTTGTTTTTGTTCATCCAAGAAGAATTATTTTTGGAGAAACCATCAAAAGGAGGTATGTATTAATTGTTATTTTTTTTCACAGTAGCATAAACTATGAAATTGTGTTTTTTAAATCAAAAATCCTAGAACCTTAATTTAGTTTTTCTAAAGTTAAAAACACTAATTCGTTGCTTTATTTTCCAAAAAGACTTAAAATTGTTATTTTTACTTCTTCAAAATCTTAAAACCCCTAATTGAACATGTTTTTCAATAAAACCAAAATTTGATTCTGTTTCTTATAACAAACCCTAATAATATTATGCCTAAACAGTGCCGAAGTCGCAAGAACCATTCCACCGGGAGTGGGGGCAAAAATCCCCGCTCACAGTGGTGACTCCACTGGGGAATAAGAGAAGTTGATTCTGTTGGTCTTTATATTATTCTATTCTTTCTTATAATAATATTATCCATTGCATCATATTAGATTACATTGTGTGCGTAAGTTAGGACGCCCGTGTTACCCGTGTTGTGTTATGTAAGGGATACCATACTTTCACTCAAGGCATGGAGATTGAGCATGGCATAACAACTCATAGCCTCGTACCATTTGGTATATACTTGCTATGGGAACCTAAGCCTTTTTACCCAAAGACTAAAGCTCATGTAATTGGCCTAGTTACTTTCCTTAGGTTTTACCCCAAATGCATGTTGTTTGACTATGGTTTATTTATCTTGGCTTAAATCATGGCTTATTTGGTTTGTTCTTTTTCTAATGTGACCTAAGTACATTGTAAGCTCAAAATAAATTTTTCTTTAGAAAATCCAAAAGACCCAAGCTATTTTCAAAATTTTTCAAGATGGTCATTGGACATAAGACTTTTCTTTGGCCCATGGCCCAAATACTAAGCCCAAAATCCATTTTTTCTAAGATCTTTTTACAATTGGCTTAGAAACAAAATTGTTTTTACCCAACCTTTTGTTACAAAGAGCTTGCAAATTATTTAGGTCAATTAAGAAATACCAAAAATCAATTGTGAGCCTAGTTTATACTAAGGAATAATTAATCATGGGCTTGTTTTTGGCATGAATCATTAGTTACTTTTTTAAGTGAGAAATCTATTTATAATAAACCTCTTAATTTAGTTTTAATCCAATATACCATAAAAGCTACTTTAGTTGGTTGAATGGATTAAAACCTAATTAATGGGAGTTATCATGGATGGTTTCCATTTTCGAAAATATAACTATTGGTTGAAACGTCCGAGGGAATTATTCGAAAGCAAGATACCCCATGTTGGTATTTTGTTAACCACATACCTAGGAAAAGAGACTTGCCATTCGTGTGTGGATGATATAAGGTCAGAAGGAATGTCCTATTTGTCCTTGTTTATTAAATGTTTGTGCATACATGCATACATTTGCATCTCATATCATTGATCCTCTCTGGCTCACAACCCTGGATTATGATAGTTCAAAAGCTTACAACAATTCGACCTACGCCGGAGATGAAGTATCTAGCAACGACTCAGTCACTTGCTCACCAAAAACAATGGAGCCCGAACAAATTCAAAGGATGGTGGATGAGGCCCTCAACGCCAAGATGGAAGAAATCAAAGAGGCCCTAGCTGAGACCATGAAGAACCAGTTGATTGCAATCTTAGAGAATCATGCCGAGGCATTTGCTAGCACTAAGAAACCAAAGGACAAAGGGAAGACTAAAGTTGGTGAAGTGGTTTTTGATGATGAAAAAGTGATCATTGATGATGATGATGATTGGGCTGAATACTACCAAGATATTCCAGAGAAGAAGAAAGAACCGAAGGTTGTTAAGAAAGCAACTATTGAAAAGACTGAGACATCCAATGTTGAAAAGATGATTGCTGATTTAGAAAAGAAATTTGAGAAGAAGTTGAAAATCGAAGAGATGTATGAGATTGATAAACTATTTGAACAAGATGAAGAAGTCCCGTACAAGTTCAAGATGCCATCCTTTGCAAAGTACAATTGCACTAGTATATCACTGCCATGAAATCTGCCCGAGATACTAAGGCTCAAACCCTAAGGTATTTTATGCTCTCATTGGACCCTATTGTCCAAAATTGGTTCAATACCTTAGATGATGGAACACAAAAGAGTTGAGATCTACTTTACAAAGCCTTCATCCAATAATATGGATATAATGTTGAGTTAGAAGTTACCTTAATGGAAGTGGAGTCCATTAGGCAAAGGCCGAATGAGAATTTTGTAGATTATGTCAAGAGATGGAGGAACAAGGCCGCTTTACTCAAAAAGCGGCCCGATGAATCCGATCAAATAAGGATGATTGTGAGAGGGGTGTTGCCTAATCTTCATAGAGGATGTCTCATACACTTATCTGTGATTTCAAAGACCTTCTCCAAGCTGGTTTGCAAATTGAAGAATGGGAAAGGGAGAAGAGCCGTTTCGCAACAAAAAGGAATGAGAAAGGGAACTATCAATCTGGTAGCCAAAGCATGCAAAAGGCCGTCGGTGTTAATGCTACAAACCAAGAAACAAGGAGACAATTTTTGGAATTGGGAAAACCGATGTCTTGGGTTCTCAATAAGCTTTAAAGAAAGGGATTGCTACAACCCTTAAATCCTCGTCCTTTGCCTAACCCTCTCCCACCTAATTTTGACACCAAAGCATTTTGTCAATTTCACCAAATGCAAGGGCATGACATGGATAGATGTGTGACGTTGAGACATGAGATTCAAAATCTAATTGATAATGGGAAGCTACCCGAGCCCAACAAGCCAAACACCAAAGACAACCCCTTGCCAAAATTCAATAGGGCACTACCACCGGCAACCTTCATGATTGGAGGAGGTTTGCATGAGGACTTTGTCATGTCTTCTTTTCAAGATGTGGATGGAGAAGCAACCAAAGGAGAAGAGGCATTTGTCAAAATTGAACAAGCTATGATGGGTGGAGAAGTAACGATTTGTGCTGTCAATGGGTTTTGGGATTTAGGTGATAGTGATTATGATATTATATCCAAGAAGGAGGAGTGGACTTGGTCCGAGCCCGAAGAAGATGAGGTGATGAATACTAGATCCGGTAAGCCTTATGCAAGGCCACCACCTAAGGAGGTAAAAACTAATAAAGAAAAGGAAGTTTAAGTAGAAGAAGATGATGCTGTGCTTAAGCAATTAAAAAGAACCCAAGCAAGTGTTAGCATTTGGGACTTATTAGCTACTTCTAAAAAGCACCGAGAAACTATGGCCAAAGCCTTAGCTAGCATGCCAATTTCTACCTCCATAACACTAGAGGAGCTTATCAACTTCATAAAAATTGGAGGGGTAATGAAATGTGAAGAGGTTCAAGAGAAGAGCGAAGTTAATATGGGAGCAGTTTCTTTTTCGGATGCGGACTTACCGGAGGAGGGGAGAGACCACATCCGCCCTCTCTTTATCAAAATAGAAGTCAAGGGGAAGAGGACTCCATGTGTAATGGTTGATGATGGGTCCACCATAATATTGCCAAAGCTAGCCATGTCAACAAGAGATCTAAACCCGACCGAGGTAACGATTCATGCTTATGACAACACTAAGAGGCATGCCGAAGGGACTTTCAAAGCGACTGTCAAGGTCGGTCCAATTGAATCTATTGTTGAGTTTGTTGTTTTGGACATACTGGTTACCTTCGCCTTACTCTTGGGGCGACCATGGTTTCATCCTCTTGGTGGAGTTCCTTCCACCCTTCATCAAAAGATCAAGTTCCCCAACGGAGATGAGACAGCGATCATTGAAGCTGAAGATAATGAAATTGTTAATGCTCTAATGATTGAGAGGCCTCTCAATGGTTTTCAAGTAGCAACAATTTCTGATGATGAAGTAGTGGACTCCAAAGTCTTGAATATGATGAAGAACATGAATTACCTTCCCAGAGCTGGTCTTGGAAAGGGAAAGGCTGGTTTGACAAAGTTGCCAGATTTTAGAACTCAAACTTCCAAGAAGGGGTTGGGATATGATGAAGACAATGATGTCCAACCAAACAAAAGTGAGAAGATGAGCTTCCCACCACTTGAAGAGATTTTTGTCAAAGCTCCAGATATGGAACAAAGCATGCTAAGTATCAACCCAACTTGGCTTCAAGAACCAAACCCAACCTAGCTTCAAGGGTTGTAATATCTCAACTAGGCTTCAAGGACTAGACCCAACCAAGCTTCAAGAGGAGTTAAGCATGCTAAACTTCAACCCAACTTGGCTTCAATGATCAAGCCCAACCTAGCTTCAAGAGATTGTTACTATTAGGCATGCCACCAACAACAAAACTCTGAAAATGGAATAACACATTAGACACACAATTCATTCATTATTTCATTATCAATTCCATTCTCATTTTCTCATAATCATTTAGGCAACCATGCCTCAATTATCTCATTTGAATCATTATAGCCAACCACAATGGCTTCACATCTCATTATATCTCAATTCACATTCATCATCATCGCTCCAAACATGCCCCAATTATTTCATTTGAATCATTATAGCCAACAACAATGGCTTCACATCTCATTATATCTCAATTCACATTAAAGCAATTCATCATTAAAGTATTCATCATAACCAATTGCATTACACATACATTTTGAATGATCATCATATCTTTCACATTATGCCAATCATAACATTAATCAAATTGTATTAACAATATAGTAAATTACTTAACACATTTACAACCAAATGTGTTAAGTCTCAAAATCATGTAAATGTATGCAACCATGTAAGTTTGTACTTACCTCAAGAGCAACTCACACCAACCTATACACTTCCTCATCCAAGAATTCTCAACACTTAGGTTAGGGCAACTCAACCTCTTCACAACCTAATTCAAAAGGAATAATACACACTTATTTACAAATACACATGAATTCTAATTCAATTATTCACTTATTAGTCTCATACTAGACCCATAGATCACAAATACAAGCCAAAGCCACTATCTATATCCCCATGGTCGTGGCCTCACAACCCCACGGTCGTGGCCTCACAACCCCCACGGTCGTGGGTTAGCAAACGAGCCTGTCCAATTTGTCTAACACCTCCACAGTCGTGGCATCCAAGGGCCACGGTCGTGGCATCCAATATGCTTCTGTTTCCAATCAAACTCATGTATTCTATGCTTTAAACTTTATTAAACACAAACATCTTGAAGGTCTACCAAAAATAATTGATCAAACTCAATATTTGCATCAATTACCAATTCAAAACCATAATATAAACACAACCCTTACTCTTCCATTCAACTCCAAAATCATAATCAATTAAACCCAACACTCTCAAACACACCACAATTAAACATACTCATACTATCCACAATCAATCATCAAACTCAAATACAACTTAAAATAAAACAAGGAAATCAAGTGAAAACTTACCAAAGTTGATTAAACTTCTCAAATTTCCAACTTAATCACTTGTAATCTCCTTCAATCTTCAGCTTGGAAAATAAAAACTCTCTTTCTCTCTTGCTTCTTTGATGGCCGGCCAACCTAAAGAGAAAGGAAAACAAGAACAAAAATGAATGGAAAAAACCAAGTCAACTCTTCTCTTTAAACCTCCACCAAGCAAAAATAATATTAAAATAATTTAAAATATCCTCTTCCACTCACTTAATTTCCCATTTAATTAATTAATTTAAAATCATTAAATAATCATCTTTTGACTTCCACATTTTGACTTGTATGTGTTGTATATATCACTATATATACAACATATACACTCTCTCTCTACTTCCTTTCTCTTTCCATTAAGCATAAACATTAAATCCAAATACAACAATAATTCCAAAACTTTTAGGGTATACTTTGGGATATTACAGAAGTTGTGCCGAAAGCTGAGAAGACTCCAGAGGAGATTGCTACCCTGGTTGAAGAGAAGTTTGAAGACATCCTGCTTTATGATTTTGAGAACAATGATTTTGATTTTAATTTGTCTGCTTTGTATGAGGATGATGATGTTTTCTTTTCCAAAATGAATGCAATAAAGTCTGATTTTGCTTACTTATGTGATGTTTCTCTTGATGGTTGCATACCTTCAAATAGCAGTTACATGAGCATCTTTAATATTAATTCTATTAATACACAATCATTAAATTTGGGAACAACTGAAAATCCTAAAAACATTAGCATAGCATCCGACCTTACTCCTGATGAGAGAGAGAGATTTGAAAAAATATTCAAAAAATATGAAGACGTGTTTGTTTGGTCTTATGAAGATATGTCGGGGATAGATTAAGACATAGCCGAGCATCATATTCCAACTCACACTCACATAAAACTTGTCAAACAAAAGCTTAGGCGATTAAGACCTGAGTGGGCTAAATTGGTTAAAGAAGAGGTCACTAAGCAAATACAAGTGAAGTTCCTTGAAGTAATAGAATATCCAGATTGGCTAGCAAACATAGTACCCGTTGCAAAGAAAGATGGAAGAATAAGGGTCTGCGTGGACTATAAAGATTTAAACAAGGCTTCCTCTAAGGATGATTTTCCTTTACCTCATATAGATGTTCTCATTGATAGTGCAGCCTCTAGCGTGCTACACTCATTTGTAGATGAATTTTCTGAATACAACCAAGTGTTAATGGCCCAAGTGGATAAAGCCAAAACTGCTTTCATTACTACATGGGGTATATTTTGTTATAGGGTGATGCCGTTCGGCTTAAAGAATGCTAGAGCGACTTATTAAAGGATGGCCACCACTTTATTTCATGACATGATGCACAAAGAGGTTGAAGTATATATTGATGATATGATGGTCAAATCATATACAAGGGAACAACACTTCCAAAACTTAGAATTATTCTTCGATAGAGCTTTGAAATATAAGCTAAGACTAAACCCGAAGAAGTGTGTATTCGGTGTTACTTCAGGCAAATTATTAGGACATGTGATTGGTCCAAATGGTATTGAGATTGATCCTGACAAAGTTAAAGCAATCAGGGATATGCTAGCCCCTAAGACGGAGAGAGAAGTTCGGGGATTTATCAGTAAATTACAATATATTAGCAGATTTATAGCAAAGCTCACAACAATCTGTGAGCCTATATTCAAGTTGCTTAGAAAGAATCAGCCGGTCATATGGAATGAAGAGTGTCAAAAGGCCGTTGAGCGAATAAAAGAGTATTTTCTGAATCCACCTGTTTTAAAACCACCTAAACCCGAAAAACCTCTATTACTATACTTAGCAGTAGAAGAAGAGTCAATCGGAGCCATGCTAGCCCAAGTAGATGAGTCAGGAATTGAGCATGTCGTTTACTATTTGAGTAGAAAGCTCCTACCTTATGAAATTAAGTATAGTATCATTGAAAAGACATGTATAGCCGTGGTTTGGTCTTCTAAGAAGTTGAGACATTACTTTCAATTGTATAGTGTGCAAGCAATTTCCAGGTTCGATCCAATGAAGTACTTAAGGGAGACACCCTCTTTAATTGGGAAATATGGTTGATGGTTGATAATATTAGAAGAATTTGAGATTGAGTATGTAACCAGGAAAACAATCAAAGGTAGAGCGATGGTAGAATTCCTGGCCCAACAACCATTACCAGAAAGCAAAGAGGTAATCTTGGAATTTCCAGATAAACATTTAGAAGCAATTAAAGTACAAGGGTGGAAAATGCATTTTGATGGAGCAGTAAATAGGAAAGGAGCAGGTTTGAGAGTTATACTAGAATCGCCCGAAGGGGAACTCATCCCCTTAGCCAAAAAATTGAAATTTAGGGCAACCAATAATATGGTGGAGTACGAAGCTTGTATTTTCAGTTTGGAAACCCTAGTGATTATGAAGGTGGATAAGGTGGAAGTTTTTGGCGATTCATTGCTAGTTGTATCCCAAATAAATGGAGAATAGGAGTTGAAATAAGAAAAATTTAAACCATACCACCATTACTTGACCATGATGAAGAAGAACTTTAAGGAGTGTAGGTTTATACACCTATCAAGAGAAGAAAATCAGATGGCTGATGCCCTAGCCACATTGGCTTCGGTATGGGAAAACCCTGTTAGCCTATTCCTTAAGCCTCTGATCTTGACCAGTTCATCAACTCCTTGCTATGAATATGAAACAATCATGGAAATTGATACAAACCATGATGCGTGGTATGATACTATAAGACGATTTTTGGAGGAAAGAGAATACCCGCCGGGGGCAACAAGGAAAGAGAGAAGATCCATAAGATGGTGGTCTTTGCAATACATCACATTCCATGGGGATTTATATCTAAGATGGCCTGATGGAGTGCACTTAAGATGTTTAAGAAAACCTAAAGTGGAGCGTATCATGTTAGAAATACATACGGGAAGTTGCGGTCCGCACATGAATGGTTTGGCCCTAGTTAAGAAGATTATTCGACAAGGTTACTACTGGTTGACCATGGAGAAAAATTGTAATGAGTTTGTCAAGAAGTGCCAACAATGTCAGATGTATGGTAACTTGAATCACATGCCTCCTGAAGAACTGCATTCAATGTCTTCACCCTGGCCATTTGCCACCCGGGGCATCGACATTATAGGAGAGATACATCCGACAGCTTCAAATGGTCACCGTTTCATTATGGTAGCAGTAGATTATTTTTCAAAATGGGTCGAAGCCGAATCCTTCAATAAACTGGGTGCAAGCCAAATGGCTAGGTTTATTGAAAAGAACCTCATCTGCAGGTACGGAGTCCCACATAGTGTGATATCAGACAATGGGGTACAGTTTCAAGGAGCAATTAAGGATTTATTCTCGAAGTACCAAATCCATCATCATAGATCCTCTCCTTATAGACCAAAGGCTAATGGTGCAGTAGAAGCAACAAACAAGACAATTAATCAAATTCTGTCGAAGATGACCAAGACTTATAGGGATTGGTTAGAGATGCTTCCCTTTGCTTTATGGGGATATAGGACAAGTGTGCGAACACCTACTGGAATGATACCGTTCTCTTTGGTTTACGGGATGGAAGCAGTATTGCCAATTGAAATTGAGATCAAGTTATTAAGAGTAGTCTTGGAAGCCGAACTGCCTGAAACATAATGGGTAGCAAGCAGATACACACAGTTAGCTCTACTAGAAGAGAGAAGGTTAAAAGCACTGTATCATCATCAACTGTATCAAAAGAAGATATCTCGGGCCTATAATAGAAGGGTTAAAATTAGAAAAATTTAGAGTCAGGGATTTAGTGTTGAAACAATGTAAGCCTAATGTATCTGATCCAAGAGCGAAGTTTAGACCTAGCTGGGAAGGGCCATATGTCGTGAAACAAGTCATGAACAAAGGTGCAGTGAAGTTGTCAGACATGGATGGGAATGAATTTAGTGAGCCAGTAAACATTGACAGGTTGAAGAGGTTTTATGTATGATAGAAAAAAAAGGGAAAAAAGAGCTCGCTAGGTTGAAAACCCAAAAAGGGCGGCCTAGGCAAAAGTTAGAGCAGTCCACTAATTCTGAAAACCCGAAAGGGCGGGCTAGGCAACAATTAGGGCTAAATGAGAGAAAATCGTCAATTAGAAAACCCGAAAGGGCTAATTGGCAACATGAGTAATCTTGTGTATGCTAGCTTTATGTTTGGTTGTTCCCCAATTTAATAAAACAAAATTAATGTTAAAATTATTCTATGTGCACTGTTATAAGTATTCGACCAGATATGGATGAAATAAATAAACACAATAGAAAAAGGTGATGACAAATTATAAATGTAAAAGAAGCATCTTTTATTACTTTAATTATTTTTTCATCCTAACAATACACTTTCTGAATTAACAAATGTAAAATCTATGGCAGTCGATAAGTGTACCATGAAGGCTAGCTTTGCCTCAGCCAATCCAAGTAGGCTTCAGTCAAGTAAGGCATGTCTAAGTTGGGAGCAAAGTCAGAATCACGAGGCTCAGCTCCATACTAACGCTCAAGTCGGCGAGGATCATAGCATATACCTTGACGAAGAGCAGCAAGGGGAACGTACATCAAGTGTGTCCACATGGTGATATGAGAAATCTTCCACAAGGTATCAACCAACGGATATTGACTTCGGAGCGTGAGTGGATCCAGTCAACCCAGTCAGTATATGAAGAAGCAGGATGGAGTAGCTTCCTAGCAGAATGATGACATGGTAGGTATTTGGCAAAGTCCATGGATGGAGTATCAAGCAAACAAAGACACTCCTGAAGCCAAATCTGTGAAGAAAGAGTTTAAAAAAAAAGAAGAAAAGAAAAAGGCCCGCTAAGTTGAAAACCTGCAAGGGCAGCTTAGGCAAAAACTAGGACAGCTCGCTAGTTCGAAAAACCCATATGGGTGGACTAGGCAAAAATCAGAGCAACAAAGCAAAAAGAAAAAAGAAAACCTAAATTGAAAACCCGAAAAGGCAGTTTAGGTAATTACCTGAAGTAGCAATGGACTCCCAGTCAGTCTCTTTGACAATCCTGATTTAAATCAGTCTAATCCAACTAAGATCTCTTCTAAGATCACAGGTACCGATGACAAGCCTCCTTCCATTTGGTCCATAATATCCAATACTCGTGGATCAATATCGCCGTCAAAAGAAACAAGCAAGAATTGAATGAGCAAGCAAAGACAAAGCATGCATCCCCATGCCTTAGTAGGGGCAAAATGAGAGAAACAAAAGTCAATCAAATGAGCAAGTAGAATTTTTTCACCTCTCATCAACCGAAGAACTTCAGGTTTTGGAATTTGAAATAACATCTGCATCTTCTGTTGAGTCTTGGAAAACAATGTGGGTGTAGACCCTTAATTTTTTACCCAATCCGGTCCAATATGTTTTATTTAGTCCAAAATGATTTTTGTTGTCTACTTGGTTCAAAATAATTTTTGTTAAATAATTTTTACTTTAGTATCTACTTTTTATTAATAAAAAATAAAAATAAACAAATAAAAGTCAAAAAATAAAAATAAAAATAAAAATTGAAGTCGGAAAAATCGGCGACGAAAAAATCGTCACACGGACCCGTGGGCATTTCGCCCGTAGCAATTTCCTACGGGCGAAATAGCTTTTCTATTTCACTCGCAGGATTTTCCTGTGAGCGATATAGCTCACGCTATTTTGCCCACAGGAAAATCCTGGGGGCGAAATGGTCACCCGCAGGATTTTTCTGCGGCAGATTTTTTTCGCCAGCGCATTTTTTCCTGTGGTAATTTTTTTCGGCAGCGCAATTTTTTCGACGCAAATTTTTCGAAACCTAATTTAATTAGGTTTTTGTTTTTTTATTAATATTACTTAACGTGACTAATTATGAATAAACTATATCAAACCATTATAAATAAGGATCAAACACAAAGAAAAAAGAGGTGGCCGAAAATCAAAGAAAATTGGACAGTGGCTTGGAAAATTGGAAACCAAATCAGTGAAGGAAAAGTAATAATTCAATTCAATTGATTTTTAAAGGAGCAGAAACACGATTTAAAGAATTCAAGGGTAAAAAAGGCTTGTCTTTGGAGCTAGTTCATCCAAGAAGAAATATTTTTGGAGGAATCATCAAAAGAAGGTATGTATTAAATTATTTTTGTTATGTTTTTACAGTAGCATGAAACTATTTTCTTTTAATTCAAAAATCCTAGAACCTAATCCCTTTTGTTCAAAGTTAAAAACATTAATCCGTTACTTTATTTCCCAAAGAATTTAAAGTTATTAATTTTATTTCTTCAAAACTCCAAAATTCCAATTTACTTTCCAAATTATGTAAACTCTTAAAACATATTCTGTTTCTTATAAAAAAACCCTAAAATACTTTTTCCAATTATATAAATCTTTTCTATTTATAAAAACTTTAATTTGTTTAGTTTAAACTTATAAAATCTCATAAAAGTATCAAATTGATTTTCAATCCCAAAAGCTTCATGCATCACCCGAAACTCCAATCCAAAGCTCCTAAAAATCAAATTCTATTCCTAAACCTAAAATAGTAAACCCAAACCCTTTAAAACCCTAATCCTTAATTTTTTAAAGCCCTAATCCTTTAAAACATAAAAAAATCATAAAATCATAAATACTTTAATTTTACACAGTAGCTTAAAAACACAATAAATCACCATTTAAAACCTTGAATCAAAAGTATTTTAAAGTATCTAAAACCCTAGTTTCATGATTTCACCATTCAAATATTAATTTAGTTAATCAAAGAGTCTTACCAACTTTTTAAAACATAAAATCTTCAATCTATTTTAATTTCATAAAAAGTCACAGTAGCTATAATTTGACTTTTATTTGCTTTATTTAATTTTATATTTGACTATACTTTGATTTATTTCTTATGCTTTAATCTATTTAATTTCAATGCTTGATTTATTTAATTTATCATGGATGGATGTTTATTTTATATTTTAATTAATAGCTTTGATGAATGATTTATTTATGATGAATGATTATTTACTTTTATCAATTAATTTAGATTTCCAAAAGTTGTAAGAGGTATGTTTCCACTTGGTGGGTACCTCATTAGTTAAAATCATGTAATTTAATTTGCTTTTCTAGTTTAGAACCAATGTAAAGGGCATATTTCTACCTTTTGGTGGGTGTCCTATTTAGGCATGTGATGTAAGGACATGTTTCCATCCTTGGATGGGTGTCCATTTATTTGCTTTGTTTGGACTTTGCTTTGATTTTAATATATTGATGCTTTCCTTTAATTATTGTGTGTAATATGGATAATGTTGTTATATTTAAGAATTTTATAATATTAAGACCTGTAAAGGAGGCCGGTTCCAATGAACTGGGCGTTGTGGGGGTGCTGGGTCATTTCTCACCTTCCCCACACCTACCCAACTTTCTTAATCCATTAGGGGGTTGGGGATTCCTTAGGAATTGAGTCATCCACCCCTTTCTTTTTCCCGGCCCGTCCGGGTTGCAACTCCATTTTCTCGAGACTTAGGTCCGTGTTCTCTAAAGCCCTGAGCCTAAACAGTGCCGAAGTCGCAAGAACCATTCCACAGGGAGTGGGGGCGAAAATCCCCACTCACAGTGGTGACTCCACTGGGGATAAGAGAAGTTGATTTCGTTGGTCTTTTTATTATTCTATTCTTTCTTATAACGATATTATCCATTGCATCATCTTAGATTACATTGTGTGTGTGAGTTAGGATGCCTGTGTTACCCGTGTTATGTTGTGTAAGGGATACCATACTTTCACTCAAGGTATGGAGATCAAGCATGGCATAACCACTCATAGCCTCGTACCGTTTGGTATATACTTGCTATGGGAACCTAAGCCTTTTAACCCAAAGACTAAAGCTCATGTAATTGGCCTAGTTACTTTCCTTAGGTTTTACCCCAAATGCATGTTATTTGACTACGATTGATTTATCTTGGCTTAAATCATGGCTTATTTGGTTTGTTCTTTTTCTAATATGACCTAAGTATATTGTAAGCTCAAAATAAAATTTTCTTTAAAATCCAAAAGACCAAAGATATTTTCAAAATTTTTCAAGATGATCTTTGGACATAAGATTTTTTCTAAAAACAAATCAAAAATTCTTTGGCCCATGGCCCAAATACTAAGCCCAAAAGCCATTTTTTAAAATCTTTTACAATGGGCTTAGAAACAAAACTATTTTCACCCAACCATTTTTTACAAAGAGCTGGCAAAAATTTTTAGGTCAATTATGAAATACCAAAAATCAATTGTGGGCCTAGTTTACACTAAGAACAAATTAACCATGGGCTTGTTTTTGGCATGAATCATTAGTTGCCTTTTTCAAGTGAGAAATCTATCTATGATAAACCTCTTAATTTAGTTTTAATCCAATATAGCATAAGAGCCACTTTAGTTGGTTGAATGGATTAAAACCTAATTAATGGGAATTATCATGGATGGACTTCCATTTTTGAAAATATAACTATTGGTTGAAATGTCCGAGGGAATTATTCGGAAACGAGATACCCTATGTCGGTATTTTATTAACCATATACCTAGGAAAAGGGACTCGTCATTCGTGTGTGGATGTTATAAGGTTGGAAGGAACGTCCTATTTTTATTTGTTGATTGTTTGTGCATACATGCATACATTTGCATCTCATATCATTGATCCTCTCTGGCTCACAGCCCTGGATTATGATAGTTCTAAAGCTTACAACAATCCAACCTACGCAGGAGATGAAGTATCTAGCAACGACTCAATCACTTGCTCACCTAAAGCAATGGAGCCCGAACAAATTCAAAGAATGGTGGATGAAGCCCTCAATGCCAAGATGGAAGAAATCAAAGAGGCCCTAGCTGAGACCATGAAGAACCAGTTGACTGCAATCTTAGAGAACCATGCCGAGGCATCTGCTAGCACTAAGAAACCAAAGGACAAAGGGAAGACTAAAGTTAGTGAAGTGGTTTTTGATGATGAAAAGGTGATCATCGTTGATGATGATGATTGGGCTCAATACTACTAAGATGTTCAAGAGAAGAAGAAAGAACCGAAGGTTGCTAAGAAAGCAACTATTGAAAAGACCGAGACATCCGATGTTGAAAAGATGATTGCTGATTTAGAAAAGAAATTTGAGAAGAAGATGAAAATCGAGGAGATGTCCGAGATCGACAAACTATTTGAACAAGATGAAGAGGTCCCTTATAAATTCAAGATGCCATCCTTTGCTAGATACAATGGTATTGGAAATCCTCATCTCCATGTGAAGCAGTATATCACTGCTATGCAGTCTGCCCGAGCTACTAAGGCTCAAACCTTAAGGTACTTCATGCTCTCATTGGATCCTGTTGTCCAAAATTGGTTCAATACCTTAGATGATGGAACACAAAAGAATTGGGATTTGTTGTACAAGGCCTTTATCCAGCAATATGGGTATAATATCGAGTTGGAGGTTACCTTAATGGAAGTGGAGTCCATAAGGCAAAGGCCAAATGAGAATTTTGTGGACTATGTGAAACGATGGAGAAATAAGGCTGCTTTGCTCAAGAAGAGGCCCGATGAATCTGATCAAATAAGGATGATTGTAAGGGGGGTCTTGCCCAATCTCCATGAAAGGATGTCTCATACACTCATCCGTGACTTCAAAGATCTCCTCCAAGCTTGTCTACAAATTGAAGAGTGGGAAAGGGAGAAGAATCGCTTTTCAATAAAGAGGAATGAGAAAGGGAACTACCAGTCGGGCAATCAAAGCACACAAAAAAAAGTTGATATTAATGTAACCGGTCAAGGAAATAAAAGAATAACCGGTCAAGGAAATAAAAGACAATTTTCAGATCTGGGGAAGCCTCTATCTTGGGTTTTTAGCAAGCTGCAAAAGAAAGGGTTGTTACAATCGTTAGCTCCTCGACCACTATATAATCCACTGCCACCAAACTTCAATGTTGAGGCCTTCTGTCAATTTATCAAATACGAGGGCATGAAACAGATAAATGTGTTTGTCTAAGGCATGAGATCCAAGATTTGATTGATAGTGGCAAGCTACCCGAGCCGGATAAGCCCAATACCAATAACAACCCTTTGCCTAAATTTGGAAGAGTGCCTCCACCAGCAACCTTCATAGTGGGAAAAGGATTGGAAGAAGATTTTGTTTTATCATCCTTTCAAGATGGGGATATTAAAGATGTGAAGGGAAAAGAAGCTTAAATTCAATAAACTTTCCTTAGCTTGAATGTTGCTTTTCAATTTTACTTTCTTTAATTGGAACTATTGTGTTTTCCAAATTTAAAGTTGCTTGAATAAATTACTTTCATCAAAATTTTTGTTGGTCTTTATTCATTTTGGTGCTCAACCAATGAGGAATCTAGCTTGATAATTCATGAATTAATATATTTATGCATCATGACTTGAGTGACTTTACTAGGTGAGGGAATTACTCTATAGCATTGAGTTGTGTATGCTTACTTAGAGAGGGCTCCTGCATAATTACCTTTGTCAAGGTCCTAGTCAGTCTTAGAACATGCTTTGACAAGCTTTCGAGGTGAAATTGAAATCTACTTATTTAAGAGAGAAATGATCTAGGCATTGTTTGGTTAGCCAACAACTAGTATCCACCCAATTCAATATAAATCCCTAGTTGTCCCTTTGAGCCTTTATAAAATTTTAGCTATCTTTTCATTGGCTTACAAACCCCAAAAACCAACCCTGAGTTGTTGTGATACATTTGACAAGTCTTATGATCACTAAGATGAAGAGGCAAGAAGATTAAAGAAAGCAATGATTAGTCAAGATTATGAGGATAGTTGAAGTTCTCAAGACTATAAAGATAGTTGAATTTTTCAAAGACCGTAAGGGTAGTTGAAGTTCATTTAATATCTCTAATATATCAAGACAACATTAGAGTAACAAATGGTTTATCCCTATTAATGAAGATTTATGTTACTCCCCTCATCCATTATTGGAAGCCCAAGTTGGTACAAACAAGACAACTCAGTTTGAGCTAAAAAAAAAGAGGAAAATAAAAAAGACAAGAAAAAAAAAGAGAAAAAGAAAAAGAAAACCCAAAATGGTTCAAAAAGCCAACCGAGTTCTCTTCTACCTAAGACAATAAAAGACTTCCATTTGGTTTATAAGGACATTTTGACTTGAATTGGTCCAACCCAACTAAAGATTTGATCAAAATCAAAGAAAAAGGGAGAAAGACCGTTCAGTTCTTGAAAATTCTGTACTTGACAGTCCTACAAGGAAGAGGGACAAAATGATAGAATGCTCAAAGAAAGGAAAGGGAAAAGAGGAAAAGAAACGAATTTAGGTACCAAACTTTTTGTAAGGGCAAAGATTTTCCTAATCAAGATCCTAAATAATGCCAAGAAGATAGAAAGAACTTGGAGTCTAGCAAGATTGCTCCCAGCTGCCTAAAGTTCAAACAAGAAATTTATAGTGTGAGGGTTTGTCCATTGTGTCACACCAGCTTCAATCTAAAAATGGCCTTCACTTAAACCCGTGTCCCTTATAGACCCCATTTCAAGCCTATCAAAGACCTGTTGATCTCCCTTGATAGGTAGAGTCTATTAGTGGAGATAGTTTGGATAAGCATGCATATGAGATAGACAATGTTTAAACTCAAATGAGACCTTTAGCCAAGTAATGTGTATGTGCCTATCTGAAGTGCAACAGTTCTTGCTTAAATAGAAATGATTCCTAAGTTTAGTACGGTAACTAGGGTTGTCATGTTATAGATCTGTTAATTTGGAAAATCAAGTCCTGAGGTACATTGACATTGATTTGGCAAATCCAACATTTGATTTCAAATTCAAATTAAAAAAAAAATGTTTTTGTCACACAAAGACCTCAATTTAAGGGAAGTATGTTGAACCTCAATTTAAGGGAAGTATGTTGAACCTCCAAAGGACACATTGGGCAAAGGAAATGATTATTGGCAAAGTTGAAAACATGAGTGGTGGAGACCCTAAGCAGCAGAGTCAGGGATTCATTCCAATGCAAGACTTGAACGAGCATCAAAATGGAACCAACGAGAGCACTTCTGCTAATCACCTCGGTCTGTGAGTCAATGGAACAACTGTAAGTATTATTCATGCATATCATGTATACATGAGCATATCACATCACACTTTCTTGTCTTGTATTGTCTATCCTTTATCAAAGAGAATAGCAAACACTTTGTGAAGTAAAGAATAAAAAGAAGATGTCAAATCAGGGGCGCATGGAAAGCCCATTGCTTGTGGAAGCCCCAGTCACTTCACGAAGAGAAGAAATACGTGCTTGTGCGAAGAACTAGACAACAAAAACATCAATCAAAGCTTGCATGGATAAAATCTTTGGTTTGAGCCTACACAGGGGGCAAAGTTTCTCCTTTTCAATTTTTTGAGTTTATATACCAAATATTTTTAAACTCACTTACAAATATTTTGCCACGCAGGGGGGCAAGGAGAGGATATAAGGTCCAATTGAAAATAGCTAAATCTTTGCAAAAAGGAAGAACAAAAGAATGGAACATTAGAACTCTCAAAAGAATGGAACATTAGAACTCTCAAAAGAATGAAGATGCAAAACACAAAAGACCAATCCAACTAAAAGAGCTGAAGCCAGGGTGAAGACCCAATCTCAAAGGATGCATATCCATTTTTTAAAGGTAAAGACCCGATGTCAAAAGATGAAGATTCATTTTCAAGGATGAAGACCCAATCTCAAAGGATGAAGATCCATTTTGAGGGTGAAAAACCACAGTGCATAGAATAACTGGAGCAGTCAGATTTCTCAAATGATAAAAGGTCAGTCAAACTCAATCTTGGGTCCAAGCACCCAATCTCGGGTCCAAGTACCCAAATCAATTCAAGCTCGGGTCTAAGTACCCGATCTCGAGTCCAAGTACCCAAATCAAATAAATTTCGGGTTCAAGTACCCAAATCAAATCTAATCTCGGGTCCAAGTACCCAAATCAAATTCAATCCGGGGTCCAAGTACCCAAATCAAAAGCCAATTTAGGATCGAGTATCCCAATCAAGTTTAGGATCGAGTATCCGAACCCCATTTAGGATCGAGTATCCCAATCTAGTTTAGGATCGAGTATCTAAATCAAGTTTAGGATCGAGTATCCAAATCCAGTTAGGATCGAGTGTTCGAATCCAGTTAGGATCGAGTATCCCAATCCAGTTTAGGATAGAGTATCCAAAGCCAATTTAGGATCGAGTATCCAAATCCAGTTAAGATCGAGTGTCCGAATCCAGTTAGGATCGAGTATCCCAATCTAGTTTAGGATCGATTATCCAAAGCTAATTTAGGATCGAGTATCCGAGTCTAGTTTAGGATAGAGTTTCCAAATCTCTCGGGTCCAAAACCCAAATTTTCCTTAGGTCGAGAACCTAGAATTATCCTTGAGTCCAGAACTCAAATCGGGTCCAGAACCCAAATTATTTCTATGTCCAGAACTTAGCTCGGGTCCAAAACCCAAATTTTTCTTAAGTCTAGAACCTAGGATTATCCTTGAGTCCAGAACTCGAACCGGGTCCAAAACCCAAATTTTTCTTTAGGTCTAGAACCTAGAATTATCCTTGAGTCCAGAACTCAAACCGGGTCCAGAATCCAAATTTTCCTTACGTCTAGAACCTAGAATTTATCCTTGAGTCCATAATTCAAACCGGGTTCAGAACCCAAAACCTCAGCCATCTGAAAAATTAATTCTTATTACTTTTCACTCTCTTTAACTAAAGTTTCAGATCATTCAAGAAGGGGGCAAACTCTAGACCCTTAATTTTTGACCAATCCGGTCCAATATGTTTTATTTAGTCCAAAATAATTTTTGTTAAATAATGTTTTCTTCAGTATCTAATTTTTATTAATAAAAAATAAAAATAAACAAATAAAAGTCAAAAAAATAAAAATAAAAATCAGAGTCGAAAAAATCGGCGATGAAAAAATCGTCGCGCAGGCCCGTGGGCATTTCGCCCGCAGGAATTTCCTACGGGCGAAATAGCCCAAGCTATTTCGCTTGCAGGATTTTCCTACGAGCGAAATAGCTCACGCTATTTAGCCCACAGGAAAATCCTGCTGGTGAAATGGTCTCCCGCAGGATTTTTCTGCTGGCGAAATGGTCACACGCAGGATTTTTCTACAGGCGACGTGCCCGCAGGCCCACTGCCTTGCCCACTGCCGCAGTTTCCTGCAGCAGATTTTTTTTTGCAATGCACTTTTTTCGATGCAAATTTTTTGAAACCTAAGTCAATTAGGTTTTGGTTTTTTTTTATTAATATTACTTGCCATGACTAATTAGGAATAAACTATATCAAACCATTATAAATAAGGAGCAAACACAAAGAAAAAAGAGGTGGCCAAAAATCAAAGAAAATTGGACAGTGGCTTGGAAAATTGGAAACCAAATCAGTGAAGGAAAAGTAATAATTCAATTCAATTGATTTTTAAAGGAGTAGAAACACAATTTAAATAATTCAAGGGCAAAAAAGGCTTGTCTTTGGAGCTAGTTCATCCAAGAAAAATTATTTTTGGAGGAATCATCAAAAGAAGGTATGTATTAAATTATTTTTGTTATGTTTTTACAGTACCATGAAACTATTTTCTTTTAATTCAAAAATCCTAGAAGCTAATTGCTTTTGTTCAAAGTTAAAAATATTAATCCGTTACTTTATTTCCCAAAGAATTTAAAGTTATTAATTTTATTTCTTCAAAACCCCAAAATTCCAATTTACTTTCCAAATTATGTAAACTCTTAAAACATATTTTGTTTCTTATAAAAAAAACCCTAAAATACTTTTTCCAATTATATAAATCTTTTCTATTTATAAAAACTTTAATTTGTTTGGTTTAAGCTTATAAAATATCATAAAAGTATGAAATTGATTTTCAATCCCAAAAGCTTCTTGCATCACCCGAAACTCCAATCCAAAGCTCCTAAAAACCAAATTCAATTACTAAACCTAAAATAGTAAATCCAAACCCTTCAAAATCTTAAACCTTAATTTTTTTTAAAGCCCTAATCCTTTAAAACATTAAAAAATCATAAAAACTTTAATTTTACACAGTAGCTTAAAAACACAATAAATCACCATTTAAAACTTTGAATCAAAAGTATTTTAAAGTATCTAAAACCCTAGTTTCATGATTTCACCTTTCAAATATTAATTTAGTTAATCAAAGAGTCTTACCAACTTTTTAAAACATAAAATCCTCAATCTATTTTAATTCCATAAAAAGTCACAGTAGCTATAATTGGACTTTTATTTGCTTTATTTAATTTTATATTTGATTATATTTTGATTTATTTCTTATGTTTTAATCTATTTAATTTCAATGCTTGATTTATTTATGTTATCATGGATGGATGTTTATTTTATATTTTAATTAATAGCTTTGATGAATGATTTATTTATGATGAATGATTATTTACTTTTATCAATTAATTTAGATTTCCAAAAGTTGTAAGAGGTATGTTTCCACTTGGTGGGTACCTCATTAGTTAAACATCATGTAATTTAATTTGCTTTTCTATTTTAGAACCAATGTAAAGGGCATGTTTCTACCTTTTGGTGGGTGTCCTATTTAGGCATGTGATGTAAGGACATGTTTCCATCCTTGGATGGGTGTCCATTTATTTGCTTTGTTTGGACTTTGCTTTGATTTTAATATATTGATGCTTTCTTTTAATTATTATGTGTAATATGGATAATGTTGTTATATTTAAGAATTTTATAATATTAAGACCTGTAAAGGAGGCCGGTTCTAATGAACCGGGCGTTGTGGGGGTGCTGGGCCATTTCTCACCTTCCCCACACGTACCCAACTTTTCGAACCCATTAGGGGGTTGGGGATTCCTTAGGAATCGAGTCATCCACCCCTTTCTTTTTTTCGGCCCGTCTGGGTGGCGACTCTATTTTCTCCAGACTTAGGTCCATGTTCTCTAAGGCCTTGAGCCTAAACAGTGCCGAAGTCGCAAGAACCATTCCACCGAGAGTGGGTGCAAAAATCCCATCTCACAGTGGGTAACGCCATTTGTTGATTATTGGGATATCCAGGGATGGCCTCAAATTATTCAATCAAGAGACTTATTTCAAAGCCATTAATTCTAAATACCCTAGAATCAGTATCCTAAAAGGAAGCCACGGCATGTAAGAAGGAGTGGTCCAATTTGACATTTTGAAAACATTTTAAAACATCAAGTTTTGACCATGAAATCTGCTTCCAATGAATGGTATCCATATTTTTAAATAGAATTTTTATCTTCTTTGAATGATACTCAGTCATGGTGAATGAATAAAGAAAAAATTAAAATTATTAAAGGGAGTCTTCACGTTGAAAGAGAGAATTTTGGTTTATGTATTAAAAAATGGCATGAAGGGTGATTTATATAGAAGAAATAATCCTTTTCCTAAAGTGAAAAGGAAAAGGTGATGGGAAAGGGTAGGACAATATGGCATAAGGAAAGGAATTGGCAATGAATTTCCTTTACCACGTTGGATTTGGTTTAGCAAATGAAGTGGATGTAAATTATGGTGTACTGTAATAAAAAAAATAGAGAGAGAGAGAGTTACAGTAAAGAGGAAAATTGTAATTTTTTTTATTATTGTACAAGATTTTACAATTGCTATAATATTTACATAGCACTAAGAGGGTGGTGGTAGGTCATCAAATAAAGCCTTGAAAAAGTCATCGCCTGTAGGAGGAGGGGGCAAATCACTCGTCCCGAGTTTGCCCAAAGCGGAAGCACCAAAACTCAGCAAATTACTCGTCTCAGGATCACCCGAAGCAGGAGCACCAAAATCTTTATTGCCTTCAAGTTTCGATCCATCATGGTCCTCACTAGAAGCAGACGAAAGGATCTCATGGATGAAGAAGCACCGGGATCCCTCATCCCCTGAAATCGAAAGTCTCGGAAATGTTGTTCGGATTGATGATATAAACTTTTAAAATGAGAAGCCTGCTGATGACTTGCAGCCAACTCTTCTTGAAGTTTCCTATTTTATTCTTCAAGCATCCGCTGTGAGCCAAGAAGGAAAAGGTAAGAGAATACATAATCATGCATACATATGGCATAAGTTACTATGAAATAAGAAACGTATTAGGTAGCTCATATCAATGCCTTGCGGATGAGATGGCATATCTGGCGGGCTAGAATGAGCAAATGAAGGGGCGGTAAAAGAAGGTCTAGCCTCATGATCAAATGAGCCAACAGCCTGCAACAATCATTAAAGAATAAGGAAAAGAAAGAAGCAGTTGCAAGGGAAAAGTGGTAAAAGTTTTACCAGAGAAGTACTGGCCCCAAGATGTGGAACATACTCTCCTGTATTTCCGTGATGTTCCTCTTCATCTCTACCATCATTTTCATCGAAAATCTTCCGCACACCAACAGGAGATACATCAAAGTTCAAGAGTCTTATTCGAATAAAATGGGCATAAAATGGACCCGGTAAATGGAGAAACGACTCGGCATCATAACCATACTGGGCCGACCACCATGCATCCTCTGGCATTGACATAATATTTAAAGTATATTCTGGGATTTGCATCGGAAACCTCCACTGCTCTGGATCAAGAAACAATTCATAAACTCTCTCCCCGAGAAACCAGCCACTAGACACTACAAGACCAGCAATAATTTGGCGAGAATGTTGGAGAGACAGTGCAGCCCTTGTTGCGCTCGAATTAAGTTCTACTACAAGCGTCACTCGCAAGTATACGAGGTAGCTGTAGTAAAGGTGATCGCCCAAAGGTCGTTTCCCCAAGAAGGTGTAGTTCGTAATAGCTTGATTAGCAAGTAATTTAAAAGAGAGAGTTTGTTGTTTGGAATTGTAAAAGAACAATTTAAACATAAGATTAAGGAGTGTAGGGTTGATGTGTGTGATGGTGATAAAAGATCAAATCGATTCTTGGGAAGGTACCTAGGGTTATAGGTCCATTCAATTAAAGCTTAATTCTCAATTATCCATTAACATAACCTTGTAAATTAATTTGTTCCTTAAGGTTAATTAGTCAATTACCAATTCATTAGTTCTCACATTCATGAAATAGCAATAACCAATTATTTTACATTACCAAATTAATGAAACCCTAGAACTTATATTTCTAATTCATTCATAGGATAGTCGATTGCATAATTTCGATATCAAATTTCACCTCTCGGTCCTTCATTCAATATATAGAGATCAATAGGTAGCTAATCTATTAACCTAGCATACAATCCAATGCAATCAACCAACAACAAGGTACATCAATGGAAATATCAAATCAAAGCATTCAATCAAATATACTACAAACCCTAAGCATGGGTTTTTAGCTCAACATCATCAATTTAAAACATTCATTCAACTCAATATAAATCAAATACAAATTATTCATTGTAATATCAATTCTCTTAATACGACAAAAACAATATTGAAATGAATTAAAAGAGAGAATAGAAAAACCCCTTGTGAAGATGCTAAGAGTAGGATTACTAATCTTCCTCCTAGCTCCACTTGATGTATTTGACGAAGAACTCAAGCCCTCTTTAATGGTTGATTCCCCATTTGCAATATGGAATGGAGCTTTCTCAAGTCAACAAGCCTTTCAATGATTATGCCTTTGGAAGATGGAATGGAGCTTTCTCAAGTCACCAAATCTTTCAATGAAGCTTCTTCAAACTTTAAGCGCTTGTTAACCCAACTTATCCCAAAGAACCTCAAAGATCTTATCAATGGAAGATGGAGAAGATGAAGATGCAGGATGAAGATGAAGGGACAAGGAAAGTGTCACTCTCTCCTCATCCCAAAATATGTTTGCTCGCTCCTTCTCTTTTCTTTTCTCCCTTTCAAAACCCTAGCCGTCCTTTCTTTTCTGTCGTGCGAAAGAACTTAAATAGATATTAAGGGTGACACGGCCAAGCTTGATTTTGCTTGGCCATGTCTCTTGGTCTTTTCCTTGCTTTCCATTAGGTGACACGGCCAAGCCAAGGTTGGCTTGGCCATGTCTCTTGATTTCCATGGGACACGGCCAAGCCAGTTAGCCGTGTCCCTCACTGGCTCTTCCTTTCTTTCTTTCTTTTCTTTCTTTTCTTTAGTTGTGAGAGGTGACACGGCTAAGCCATGTGGAGCTTGGCCGTGTCTCTTGTTTTTCTTTCTTGGGACACGGCCAGAGGCTTGGCCGTGTCTCTAGGTGTGTCTCTCTCTGCCCTCTTCAATCTTTGAGGTGTCTTCTTGCACTGTTTTGATCTTCTAAGGGTGTTTTTACACCTAAACCTAAAACAAACACTACAAATAAACTTAAAACAAAAATCAATTAAAACATTAACTAAAAACACATAAAAATCATATTAAAAACAAGTACAAAAATGACCTAAACAACTATTTCCAAGTATACGAGGTAGCTGTAGCAAAGGTGATCGCCCCAAGGTTATTTCCCCAAGAAGGTGTAGTTCGTAATAGCTTGATTAGCAAGTAATTTAAAAGAGAGAGTTTGTTGTTTGGAATTGTAAAAGAACAATTTAAACCTATGATTAAGGAGTGTAGGGTTGATGTGTGTGATGATGATACAAGATCAAATCGATTCTTGGGAAGGTGCCTAGGGTTATAGGTCCATTCAATCAAAGCTTAATTCTCAATTATCCATTAACATAACCTTGTAAATTAATTTGTTCCTTAAGGTTAATTAGTCAATTACCAATTCATTAGTTCTCACATTCATGAAATAGCAATAACCAATTATTTTACATTACCAAATTAATGAAACCCTAGAACTTATATTTCTAATTCATTCATAGGGTAGTCGATTGCATAATTCCGATATCAAATTTCACCTCTCGGTCCTTCATTCAATATCTAGAGATCAATAGGTAGCTAATCTATTAACCTAGTATACAATCCAATGCAATCAACCAACAACAAGGTACATCAATGGAAATATCAAATCAAAGCATTCAATCAAATATACTACAAACCCTAAGCATGGGTTTTTAGCTCAACATCATCAATTTAAAACATTCATTCAACTCAATATAAATCAAATGCAAATTGTTCATTGTAATATCAATTCTCTTAATACGACAAAAACAATATTGAAATGAATTAAAAGAGAGAATAGAAAAACCCCTAGATGCCAAGAGTAGGATTACTAATCTTCCTCCTAGATCCACTTGATGTATTTGATGAAGAACTCAAGCCCTCTTCAATGGTTGATTCCCCTTTTGCAATATGGAATGGAGCTTTCTCAAGTCACCAAGCCTTTCAATGATTATGCCTTTGGAAGATGGAATGGAGCTTTCTCAAGTCACCAAACCTTTCAATGAAGCTTCTTCAACCTTCAAGAGCTTGTTAACCCAACTTATCCCAAAGAACCTCAAAGATCTTATCAATGGAAGATGGAGAAGATGAAGATGGAGGATGAAGATGAAGGGATAAGGAGAGTGTCACTCTTTCCTCATCCCAAAATATGTTTGCTCGCTCCTTCTCTTTTCTTTTCTCCCTTTCAAAACCCTAGCCGTCCTTTCTTTTCTGTCGTGCGAAAGAACTTAAATAGATATTAAGGGTGACACGGCCAAGCTTGATTTGTCTTGGCCGTGTCTCTTGGTCTTTTCCTCTCTTTCCATTAGGTGACACAGCCAAGCCATGGTTGGCTTGGCCGTGTCCCTTGATTTCCATGGGACACGGCCAAGCCAGTTAGCCGTGTCCCTCACTGGCTCTTCCTTTCTTTCTTTCTTTTCTTTCTTTTCTTTAGTTGTGAGAGGTGACACGGCCAAGCCATGTGGAACTTGGCCGTGTCTCTTGTTTTTCTTTCTTGGGACACGGCCAGAGGCTTGGCCGTGTCTCTGGGTGTGTCTCTCTCTACCCTCTTCAATCTTTGAGGTGTCTTCTTGCACTGTTTTGATCTTCCAAGGGTGTTTTTGCACCTAAACCTAAAACAAACACTTTAAATAAACTTAAAACAAAAATCAATTAAAACATTAACTAAAAACACATAAAAATCATATTAAAAACAAGTACAAAAATGACCTAAACAACTACCCCACACTTAATTCCTTGCTTGTCCCCAAGCAAGGCTAAAATCAAAACACACTTACCAGATGAATTTTGTTAAGTTCAAGAGTTATAAAGATGCATCAAGACTTCCTTATCCCTAAATCCGCAATCAATATCGAATCAAACAAAATCAACACCAATGCAATTAAGTGGCTTTCCATGCATAACCAATGCTGTCACTCCCTCACCAACGCTTACAAGTGTTTGATCATGGTGGTGTTTACACTCCTAACAATCAATGAAAGATTATTGCAATCAGCTTGCTTATCAATCAAATTTCCACCACAAAATAACAATCAAGCATCAATCAAAAGGTCTTTATTTTAGTTGTAATGGGGCTAAGGTAAAGGCATGGCATTTAGGAAATGTGAGCTTGATCATTAAGTTCAAGAGCACTTTAAGAATGAAGTACCCGATCATATACATAACCCAACAATCCCAAAACACCTTCCTCTCATCTACCCCTTGACATTAAAGAGTTTTTCAAGGGAACTCACTTATTAAATCTTGTAATGATACATTCCAACCCTTTCAACAAGAACAACAATTATTCTTATTATTATATATATATATTCCTTTTTTTTCTTTTTTTTCTTTTATTTTATTTTTATTATTTTGGTTTTCAATCTTAAGCCTACTAAATTTAACCCCACACTTAATTCAACACAACACTCGGTCATAAACGCTCTTAAAATGCTCTTGACCTAATGAAAGGGTAAGAGTTAAACAACAAGGTTCAAGCTAATGGTGTTGTGAAAAAGAAAGAATAGGAAAAATAAAATAAGCTCAAAATTGGCTAACTAAGGTTGAATATAGGGTTGGTCTTTTTAAGCCAAAGTGGGTTCACCTAATTGCCTTAATCATTTTGATGCCAAATTGAAATTTTTTATGTAGTCTTAAAAAGCATTTCAAAGCAAGTTCTAGCAAATCATCAATCAAAGATGTTTACCCACAAAAAGAATAATAAGTTGATGGCTCAATTCCTCACTAGGTTAATGGCAATGCAAAGAAAAGCCAACAAAATTGACAATAAGCACCAATTCTACTCAACTCTCAAATTCATGCTTCAAAAATTCAAAGGTCATCTATCAACAATTTTATAACAATTGAACTTTCTAAAATTCATTTATTCAAAGAAAAACATTAAAAACATTAACTAAAACTTAAACAAAAACAAGTTAAAAGTAAAAACACAAAAAAAAAACACAAAATGCAATTAAAAGTAAAAACACAAAACATAAAATGTACCCCACACTTAAAGATTCACATTGTCCTCAATGTGAGCATGCATACTACAGAGGGGGTTTAGATGAAACCTGATTTCCATCGTTCCCATATACGATGTGTAGGGCTCCTTCCACCCATAATGCAATTGGAGCCCATGACTGCGAGGATGAATAACATATAACTTTGAAATGTACCCGATGTATGGCAACCCCTAAATAGTATTCCTTGAAGAGAACATGTCTCAAAGGGACATGTGAAGGTCACCTCTGGGTGATTGTTGAGCTCGAATTAACACTACTACAAAGCGTCACTCGCAAGTATACGAGGTAGCTGTAGCAAAGGTGATCGCCCCAAGGTCGTTTCCCCAAGAAGGTGTGGTTCGTAATAGCTTGATTAAAGCAATTAAATTAAAAGCGAAAGTTTGTTGTTTGAAATGCTAAAGAACAATTTAAAACTAAGATTAACATACGTAGGGTTTGATGTGTGTGATGGGTGCACAAGATCAATTTAGTTCTTGGGAAAGTGCCTAGGGTTATAGGTCCATTCAATCAAAGCTCAATTCTCGATTATCCATTAACATAGCCTTGTAATTAATTTGTTCCTTAAGGATAATTAGTCAATTACCAATTCATTAGTTCTCACATTCATGAATAAGTAATAACAAATTATTTTACATTACCAAATTAATGAAACCCTAGAACTTATATTTCTAATTCATTCATAGGGTAGTCGATTGCATAATTTTGATATCGGATTTCACCTCTCGGTCCTTCATTCAATATCTAGAGATCAATAGGTAGCTAATCTATCAACCTAGCATACATTCCAATGCAATCAACCAATCAACAAGGAACATCAATGGAAATATCAATTCAAGACATTCAATCAAATATACTACAAACCCTAAGCATGGGTATTTAGCTCAACATCATCAAGTTAGAACAATCATTCAACTCAATATAAAACAAATACAAATTGTTCATTGCAATATCAATCTCTTAATATAACAAAAACAATGTTGAACTGAATTAAAAGAGAGAATAGAAAAACCCCTTGTGAAGATGCCAAGAGTAGGATTACTAGTCTTCCTCCTAGCTCCACTTTGATGTTGATGAAGAACTCAAGCCTCTTCAATGGTTGATTCCCTTTGCAATGTGGATGGAGCTTTCTCAAGTCACCAATCCTTCAATTGATTGTGCCTTTGGAAGATGGAATGGAGCTTTCTCAAGTCACCACTCCCTTCAATGAAGCTTCTTCAACCTTTGAGAGCTTATTGACCCACTTGATCCCAAAGAACCAAATTGAAGCTTGTCAATGGAAGATGGAGAAGATGAAGATGGAGGATGAAGATGAGGGACTAGGAGAGTGTCACTCTCTCCTCATCCCAAGTTGGTGTTTGCCTCCCTTTCTTCTCTTTTCTTTTTGTTCTCAAAACCCTAGCCGTTCTCCAGTCTGCGTTTTTTTTTGTCGTGCGAACTATTTTATAGAGATTAAGGTGACACGGCCAAGTTAAAGGAGACTTGGTCGTGTCTGAGTCTTTGGTCCATGAGAGACACGGCCAAGTTGAGAGTGACATGGCCGTGTTGGACTATTTTGGAGGGACACGGCCAGTGACTTGGCCGTGTCCCTTGCCTGTATTTGCTTCTGTCTCAGATTTCTTCTTTTCTTCTTTGGTTGAGTGACACGACCGTGTTTGGAGTGACTTGGCTGTGTTGGATCATTTTGGAGGGACACGGCCAGTGACTTGGCCGTGTCCCTTGCATGTGTCACCTACTGTGAGAGTTTCTTCCTCTTTTGCTTTGGATTGAATGAGACACGACCAAGACATGTGGAGCTTGGCCGTGTCCCTTGTTTTTCTTCAATTTCTTCACTTTTGATGAGAGACACGGCCAAGACATGTCTAGCTTGGCCGTGTCACTTAATTTTCTTCAATTTCTTCTTCTTTTGATGAGGGACACGGCCAAGAAAATGAGACATGGCCAAGCTTCAAGTGACATGGCCATGTCGATCAGACACACTCATAGACATGGCCATGTCTGTGAGTGTGTCAAGCTATTTTAAGATGAAACACGGCCAAGACTCTATTTTAGGATGAAACACGGCTAAGACATTGAGACATGGCCAAGCTTCAAGTGACATGGCCATGTTTATCAGACACACTCATAGACATGGCCATGTCTGTGAGTGTGTCAGCTACTGTTCTTCATTCTTTGCTCTTCTTGCACTGTTTTGATCCTCCAAGGGTCTTTTTGCTCTCAAACCTAAAAACAAACACAATAAACAAACTTAAAACAAAAATCAATTAAAACATTACTAAAACACACATAAAATCATACTAAAAACTAGTACAAAAATGACCTAAACAGTGATCCTCTAGTGCAATAGGAACGTGGTGATAATCTTTGTCTTTGTGCAACATGGGCATATCAAATTTCTACTCTTCGTTACCACAAAGAGTAGTAGAGATGACTTTTGGGGACTCTTTAAGTTCAACCAAGTTTGGTTGAATCACTTCTTCATCCATTTTAACAATGTCAAGTCCCATCTCAACAACCTCAACATCTTGCTCCTCATCCTTCAAGCTACATGGAAATGGATTTGGTGGCCTATCAGGATTGGAAAATTCATGCAACTTTGGTGAGGTTAATGCCTCCAAATTCTCCTTCTCGTTTGATTGGCTCAACTCCTCAATGTTGGTTTGTATCTCCTCGCCATTATCTTCTTGATTATTGCCTGCATCCAAAGAATCGCAAAATTTGTTATAAATTACCTGTTCACTCCTCAAATTTGTGATTACCTTGACTTGCTCCAATTGGCTAGGAAATTCCTCTTCTTGGTGTGCTTGGAGTTGATTTGCCAGTTGCCTAACTTGAATTTCCACCCTCTTCAATGATTCCTCCAAAGAATCAATCCTCTCATTGATCCCTTCCTGATTTTGTATGCTAATTTGAATGTAAGCATTCAATTCATCTTCCACTGTGGATTTCTCAAAATGATCTTGGTTCTATGCGCTAATTTGAATGAAGGCATTCAAACTATCTTCCAAAGTGGGTTCCTTAAGTTTATCTTGATTTTGCGCTAATTCGAATGAAGGTATTCAAACTATCTTCAAGTGTAGGTGTCTTAAGGTAATTTTGATTTGAATGTTGCTCTTGAGAGTAAGAGTCTCTTTGGTAAGGTTGAAAAAAATTTTGAGGTGGAATGTGCTGCTGATTTTCCCAAGAAAAATTTGGTTGGCCACCCCAGTTGGGATTATAAAGATTGAAATACGTGTCATTTCTACCCATTTGCTAGAAACCTTGGTAGTCATATTCTTCCTCTTGCCATTCTTGGTATCGTCCAAAACCCATAGAACATATATTTGCACTATGGCCTACATTGCCACATGCTGCACATATCTCTTGGCGTGGCATAGGTGCTCTTCCTCTTGCATTTAGCACCTTAAGTTGATTCATCAATTTTACTTTTTGCCATGCCATTTCAGAATCATCGTTCCTATCATAAACTCCCCCGTGCCTTGAAAACTGCATCATTATAAAAGGCACTTAGCAACTTATAGAAAAACAAACAAATATTTAAATTAAAAGAAAATTAAACAAAACAAACAAACAATTCAAAGAAAAACAATCAAACAATTAAATAAAAAAAATCAAACTATCACTACTTAAACAGCCTTCCCCGGCAGCGGCACCAAAAACTTGTTGCGCTCGAATTAATTTCTACTACAAGCGTCACTCACAAGTATACGAGGTAGCTGTAGCAAAGGTGATCGCCCCAAGGTCGTTTCCCCAAGAATGTGTAGTTCGTAATAGCTTGATTAGCAAGTAATTTAAAAGAGAGAGTTTGTTGTTTGGAATTGTAAAAGAACAATTTAAACCTAAGATTAAGGAGTGTAGGGTTGATGTGTGTGATGGTGATACAAGATCAAATCGATTCTTGGGAAGGTGCCTAGGGTTATAGGTCCATTCAATCAAAGCTTAATTCTCAATTATCCATTAACATAACCTTGTATATTTATTTGTTCCTTAAGGTTAATTAGTCAATTACCAATTCATTAGTTCTCACATTCATGAAATAGCAATAACCAATTATTTTACATTACCAAATTAATGAAACCCTAGAACTTATATTTCTAATTCATTCATAGGGTAGTCGATTGCATAATTCCTATATCAAATTTCACCTCTCGGTCCTTCATTCAATATCTTAAGATCAATAGGTAGCTAATCTATTAACCTAGCATACAATCCAATGCAATCAACCAACAACAAGGTACATCAATGGAAATATCAAATCAAAGCATTCAATCAAATATACTACAAACCCTAAGCATGGGTTTTTAGCTCAACATCATCAATTTAAAACATTCATTCAACTCAATATAAATCAAATACAAATTGTTCATTATAATATCAATTCTCTTAATACGACAAAAACAATATTGAAATGAATTAAAAGAGAGAATAGAAAAACCCCTTCTGAAGATGCCAAGAGTAGGATTACTAATCTTCCTCCTAGCTCCACTTGATGTATTTGATGAAGAACTCAAGCCCTCTTCAATGGTTGATTCCCCTTTTGCAATATGGAATGGAGCTTTCTCAAGTCACCAAGCCTTTCAATGATTATGCCTTTGGAAGATGGAATGGAGCTTTCTCAAGTCACTAAACCTTTCAATGAAGCTTCTTCAACCTTCAAGAGCTTGTTAACCCAACTTATCCCAAAGAACCTCAAAGATCTTATCAATGGAAGATGGAGAAGATGAAGATGGAGGATGAAGATGAAGGGACAAGGAGAGTGTCACTCTCTCCTCATCCCAAAATATGTTTGCTCGCTCCTTCTCTTTTCTTTTCTCCCTTGCAAAACCCTAGCCGTCCTTTCTTTTCTGTCGTGCGAAAGAACTTAAATAGATATTAAAGGTGACACGGCCAAGCTTGATTTGGCTTGGCCGTGTCTCTTGGTCTTTTCCTTGCTTTCCATTAGGTGACACGGCCAAGCCAGTTAGCCGTGTCCCTCACTGGCTCTTCCTTTCTTCCTTTCTTTTCTTTCTTTTCTTTAGTTGTGAGAGGTGACACGGCCAAGCCATGTGGAGCTTGGCCGTGTCTCTTGTTTTTCTTTCTTGGGACATGGCTAGAGGCTTGGCCGTGTCTCTAGGTGTGTCTCTCTCTGCCCTCTTCAATCTTTGAGGTGTCTTCTTGCACTGTTTTGATCTTCCAAGGGTGTTTTTGCACCTAAACCTGAAACAAACACTTTAAATAAACTTAAAACAAAAATCAATTAAAACATTAACTAAAAACACATAAAAATCATATTAAAAACAAGTACAAAAATGACCTAAACAACCCTCATCAAAGAAGACTAGTTTTCTCGCTCTTCTGGGCTCCACCAGGCCAAATTCACCTGCAAAATAACATAAGGTAAGTAAAACTTTCACATAAAATTTAAAGCATACTAATGTTATTTTACCTGGTCCCAGGTTAAGCGCCTCAACATATAGCGGTGAGTATGCACATGATGAGAGCCGGGAAAGTCCATACAATCAGACAACTAGAAATTTAATCTCGGATACCCGACTCTCTCTCGAAAAATACCGGGTACCCTTATGATGTTATGTTCATATGCCCATACCTACAAAAATGATAGTAAAGATCAAATTCATGCAAGAAAATAGTGGAAATAACATTGGTGAAGGAAAAGAATACCTTGACAACCGCCATCAAGCCGACAAAAGACTTCTTATTTTGGCAAAGCTTATGAAGACCATGGTAAAGACACGCGAGACCAGCTTCACCCCAACCAGAAGATGGTACCATTCTGAGATAAGAAAGGGCACTCAACACTGATAAGTGAATGGAGGATTTAGTGCTGCCTAAGATGGTCGACCCGAACAGATATAACAAAAATCCTCGAGCATACTGTTCGGCCGTGTCTCTGCCAACCCTCCCTCGTAATTCATCCCATAACTACGAATTGGCTCGATTTTTATCTTAAAAGGCCCTTTATATGATGGTTCCATACCAATTAATTCCTGAATTTCTTCAAATGTTAAAATATTGTTGGTCAGAGGAATCGAAAAACCATCATATCGAAGGCCGGTTATGGTAGTAAAATTCACCGGGCCAATTGTCATCTCTCCAATGGGCAAGTGAAAAGTGTGGGTTGTATCCAACCATCGCTCTGTAAGCGCCTAGACTACGCTCCAGTCTATCTGATATTCCTCGGATGGCAATTGTAAGATGAACTGCTCAAAGCCGCAATCTCGGATAATCCGCCTTACCAGAGAAGGCATTACATCGTACCATTGTCGGGCTTTGTAAATACATCCTCTAGCCGAACAACACAACGATCATGCTAACACAGACCTAGGTAAGTTAATAACAGGTAAGTACATATTATCTTATCTATTTAAATTAATTTATTTTTCTTAAAAAGGAATAATAATATAAAATATTAATAAAAATAAACAAAACATAAAGAATAAAAGTAAAAAATAAAAATAAAAATAAATAATAATAAATAATAAATAATAAAAAAATAATAAAAAAAATAATAAAAAAACAAAAACAAAAAAAAATCAAGAGAAATAAAAAAAATAATTACCTCGCTCTTTCGATTGGAACTACGATGGAGCGGCATCCCGGCTAGTATATCTAAATTTTCATCTTCATGATGCCGAATAAACTCTAATAACTCGGCATTAGAATGAGTCTCTGACCTCGAAGCATGCATTGTTTTTGAAAAATAGGTGCTAAAATTGAAAGAGAGAATTATGAAATTGAAATCGTGCTGTGAAATGAAATGAAGAAATGGTGGCTTTTTATAGAGAAACGGCAAGCAAAAAACAAAATTCAAAACTGTTCATGAATAGTAAATTTTATTATTTATAAATAGTAACTTTTACTATTGACAAATAGTAAAAGTACTAATTTTAATAGTAAATACTATTTGATACTATTTACTAATAGTAAATTTAGTATTTATGAATAGTAAATAGTGCATGAATAGTGACTACATAGTAAATAAACAGTAAATTCAATTATTCACTTTAAACATTCAAATAATTGCGGGTATATAAATATTTTTACACCCAGGGGCAATAAGAAGATATATGCATAAAAATTAGCCAAACTTTTTGAAATAAAAAAATTATTAGCTCGGGTCCAGAACCCAAATTTTCCTTAGGTCTAGAACCTAGAATTTATTTCTAAGTCCTGAACTTAGCTCGAGTCCAGAACCTAAATTTTCCTTAGGTCCAGAACCTAGAATTATCCTTGAGTCCAGAACTCGAACCGGGTCCAGAACTCAAATTTTCCTTAGGTCCAGAACTTAGAATCTTTTCTAAGTCCAGAACTTAGCTCGGGTCCAGAATCCAAATTTTTCTTAGGTCCAGAACCTAGAATTATCCTTGAGTCCAGAACTCAAACCGGGTCCAGAACCCAAATTTTTCTTAGGTCCAGAACCTAGAATCTTTCCTAAGTCCAGAACTTAGTTCGGGTCCAGAACTCAAATTTTCCTTAGGTCCAGAACCTAGAATTATCCTTAAGTCCAAGAACATAGCTCGGGTCCAGAACCCAAATTACCCTTAGGTCCAGAACTTAAAATTTATCTCTAAGTCCCAAAACTTAGATTGGGTCCAAAACCCAAATTTTCCTTATGTCTAGAACCTAGAATTATCCTTGAGTCCAGACTTCGAACTGGGTCCAGAACCCAAAACCTCCACTATCTCAAAAATTAAGTCTTGTTGCTTTTCACTCTCTTTCACTAAAGGTTCAGATCATTCAAGCAAGGGGTAAACTGTAGACTTTTAATTTTTGACCCAGTCCGGTCCAATATATTTTGTTTAGTCCAAAATAATTTTTGTGTTGTCTAATTGGTCCAAAATAATTTTTGTTATCTTAATTAAATAATTTTTGCTTTAGTATCTAATTTTTATTAATAAAAAATAAAAATAAACAAATCAAAATCAAAAATAAAAATAAAAATAAAAATAAAAAAATCCTCGACAGAAAATCGGCGACGAAAAAATCATCGCAGAAAGTCAGCGCGGACCCGTGGGCATTTCGGCTACAGGAGTTGCCTGCGGGCGAAATGGCCCGTAGGCCTGTTTCGCCCCTGCGACAGCTTTTTTGCCAGCGCAATTTTTCCTGCAGTAATTTTTTTTGCCAGTGCAATTTTTCCGCAGCAATTATTTTTTGCCAGCGCAATTTTTCCGCAGCAGTTATTTTTCTCCAGCGAAATTTTCCGATGCATATTTTTCGAAACCTAATGCAATTAGGTTTCAGTTTCCTTTTCTTAATAAATAATGTATGCCGTGACCAACTAGGAAAAAACCATAAAAACTTCTATAAATAAGGAGGCAGAAAGAGGAAAAAAGGGAGGAGAAATTGGGATGAAAATTTAGAGTTTGAAACCGAATCTATGAAGGAAAACTTTAATCAAGCTGATTTTTTTTTAAGGAGCAGAAAAGCATTAACAAACGATCAAAGGCAGTAACTGCCTTTGTTTTGGTTCATCCAAGAAGAATTATTTTTGGAGAAACCATCAAAAGGAGGTATGTATTAATTGTTATTTTTTTTCATAGTAGCATAAACTATTAAATTGTGTTTTTTAAATCAAAAACCTTAGAACTTTAATTTAGTTTTTCTAAAGTTAAAAACACTAATTCGTTTCTTTATTTTCCAAAAAGACTTAAAATTGTTATTTTTACTTCTTCAAAATCTTAAAACCCCTAGTTGAACATGTTTTTCAATAAAACCAAAATTTGATTCTGTTTCTTACAATAAACCCTAAAAACACCTTTTTTTTATTTAGATAAACCTTAAATCGTTGGTCTACTTTCATAAAGTTATCAATTGCTTTTTCCAAATTCTAAAAACCTTCATGAATTCACTGAAACCCTAATTCAAAATTTCTAAAACCATAATTCAACTCCAAAACTCAAAATAGTAAAACCCTAACCCCTTTAAAACCTTAAACACTAATTTTTTTCTAAACCCTAATCCTTTAAAATTTTAAAAACCATAAAAACAAAAATATCTTAATTTCACACAGTAAACTTGAAACCATAAATTAAAAGTGTTTTAAAGAGTCCAAATTCTAGTTTTGCAATTTTACATCATAAACCCTAGTTTGGTTAATCAAAGAGTCTTACCAACCTTTTAAAACATAAAATTCTCAATCTATTTTAATTCTCTTAAAGTCACAGTAGCCAAATTCCATTAATTACAAAACCTTAAACACATGAAATAAAGAGCCCTAAATGGAAACAGTAGCTATAATTGGAATTTTATTTGCTTTATTCAATTCTATATTTGATTATGCTTTGATTTATTTCTTATGCTTTAACTTATTTAAGTTCAATGCTTGGTTTATTTAATTTTTCATGGATGGATGTTTACTTTCTATTGATGTTTAACACCTTTGATGAATGATTTATTTATGATGAATGGTTATTTACTTTTATCAATTTATTTAGGTTTCAAAATGTTGTAAGAGGTATGTTTCCACTTGATGGGTACCTCATTAGTTAAATATCATGTAATTTAATTTGCTTTTCTATTTTAGAACCTATGTAAAGGACATGTTTCTACCTTTCGATGGGTGTCCTATTTAGGCATGTGATGTAAGGACATATTTCCATCTTTGGATGGGTGTCCATTTATTTGTTTTGCTTGGACCTTGCTTTGATTTTAATATATTGATGCTTTCTTTTAATTATTGTGTGTAATATGGATAATGTTGTTATATTTAAGAATTTTATAATATTAAGACCTGTAAAGGAGGCCGGTTCCAATGAACCGGGCGTTGTGGGGGTGCTGGGCCATTTCTCACCTTCCCCACACGTACCCAACTTTCCAAACCCATTAGGGGGTTGGGGATTCCTTAGGAATTGAGCCATCCACCCCTTTCTTTTTCCCAGCCTGTCCGGGTGGTGACTCCATTTTCTCCGGACTTAGATCCGTGTTCTCTAAGGCCCTGAGCCTAAATAGTGCTGAAGTCGTAAGAACCATTCCACCGGGAGTGGAGGCAAAAATCCCCGCTCACAATGGGGTATCTTATTTTCAAATAATTCCCTCAAACGTTTCAACCAATAGTTATATTTTCAAAAATGGAAATCAGTCCATGATAATTCCCATTAATTAGGTCTTAATCCATTCAACCAGCTAAAGTAGCTTTTATGCTATATTGGATTAAAACTAAATTGAGAGGTTTATTATAAATAGATTTATCACTTGAAAGAGTAACTAGTGATTCATGCCAAAAACAAGCCCATGATTATTAACTCTTAGTATAAACTAGGCTCACAATTGATTTTTGCTATTTTCATAATTGACCTAAATAATTTGTAAGCTCTTTTAATGGTTAGATGAAAATAATTTTGTTTCTAAGTCCATTGTAAAAAGATTTTAGAAAAAATAGATTTTGAGCTTTGTATTTGAGTCATGAGAAAAGAACTAGTTTTTAGAAAAGTTTTATATCCAAATACCATTTTAAAAAGTTATGAAAATAGCTTTGGTCTTTTGGACTTTAAAGAAAAATTTATTTTGAGCTTACAATGTACTTACGTCATATTAGAAAAAGAACAAACCAAATAAGCCATGATTTAAGCTGAGATAAACTATCCATAGTCAAACAACAAGCATTCAGGGTAAAAACCTAAGGAAAGTAACTAGGCCAATTACATGAGCTTTAGTCTTTGGGTTAAAAGGCTTAGGTTCCCATAGCTAGTATATACCAAAAGATATAAGGCTATGAGTGGTTATGCCATGCTCGATCTCCATACCTTGAGTGAAAACATGATATCCCTTACGTTACATAACACGGGCATCCTAACTCACGCACACGATGCAATCTAATATGATTCAATGGATAAGATCATGATAAGAAAGAATATAATAATATAAAGACCAATGGAATCAACTTTTCTTATCCTTAGTGGAATCGACACGGTGAGCGGAGATTTTCCTCCCACTCCCAGTGGAATAGTTCTTGCAACTTCGGCACTGTTTAGGCTCAGAGCCATAGAGAACACGGGCCTAAGCCCGGAGAAAATGGAGTCGTCACCCGGATGGGATAGAAAAAAAGAAAGGGGTGGATGACTCGATTTCTAAGGAATCCCCAACCCACTAATGGGTTCAAAAAGTTGGGTACGTGTGGGGAAGGTGAGAAATGGCCTAGCACCCCCAAAACGCCTGATTCATTGGAACCGACCTCCTTTTCAGGTTTTAATATTATAAAATTTTTAAATATAATGATATTATCCATGTTACATGCAACAATTAAAATAAAGCATCATTATATTAAAATCAAAGCAATATCCAAACAAAACAAATAAATGGACACCCATCCAAGGATGGAAACATGTCCTTACATAGTCCATGTCTAAAACTAAATAGGACACCCGCCGAAAGGTGAAAACGTGTCCTTTACATTGGTCCAAAAAAACATTAAAATAAAATAAATTACATGATGTTTAACTAATGAGGTACCCACAAAGTGGAAACATACGTCTTACAAATTTAAAACTAAGACAAATAAAAGAATATTCAATCATCTAATAATAAATAAAAGCAAACCATTCATAAAAAAAAATAAACCATTCATCATTAATATATAACAAATCACATAATCAAATAAATAAATAAAATTAGAATTCAATCCATTAAATAAACAAGGTTAAGGTTTAGGATTTAGGATTTAAGAAATTAGGGTTCTAAGATTTAAAGTTTGAGGAAATAGGGTTTTGGTTATGGCTTTAGGCTACTGGGAGTACTGGGTGTTGGTTTAATAAATTATGATTTCTAAATTTTGGCTTTGAGGAATTAAGGTCTTGGCATTTAGAATTAGGGTTTTAAAGAATTTAGGGTTCGGGAAAATGATTTAGGGTTTTTTTTGAAAAATAAAGCACTTTAGTGTTTGTTTGAAGAATAATTTATGGTTCTGGAAGAATAGCTTAAGAATTCGGGATCTAAGGTTTGAAAGTTAATTTTTGGGGTTACTGGATATTTGGAAAACATATTAGGATTTAAGATAGCAATTTTGAAACTTAGAATTTTAGAAAATAATTTAGAGTTTTGATAATTGTATAACTATTTTGGGGTTTTAGGAATTACAAGGCAAATTAGGGTTTGGGTTTTAGAGTTTACTGGAGTTAGGGTTTTATCAAAACATGATTATTATAAAAACTTTAAGACCACCTTAACATGGATATTTTTTTTTGATAAATACTTATATGTAATATGACTATTGGACATTCAAAACATTATTTGAATAATCTAATGCTATGGTGATTTAATGGAACAAGCTATTGTGAAGATTTGAAAACATAATTAATTAAGATTTAGGGTTTGAATAACTTAGGGTTTAAGAAAATAGATTTGTGTTTTGTGATTTTAAAAAAGTGTAATTAGGGTTTTAGTTTTTAAAAATATGTTTTACGGGTATTAAGGCATTAGGGTTTTGGAAAAACACTTTTTAGGGTTTTAAATAAAGTTTGGATAGTAAGTAGAACAATTGATCAAATAACAAAAATATGCATGTTTAAACAATTTATCAAAATGTATGATGAAGCTACTGTAAACATAAGCAAAGAAATAGAGAGTCAAACCTCCGTTGTTGGTTCCATCACAATCTTTGAATTCTGGTTGAACAATAATAAAGACAGTATATGTTGCCTTTGATGGATAGTTGTTGCTTGCTCATTGCCTCTTGCTCTTTCAAGGTTCTCTTTTTTTTGGCCGAAAAAATCCAAAAGTTCAAAGTCCAGTAAAAAAATTTCAGCCCTCTATTCTGTATCTTTAATGTGTTATTTATAAGAAAAAATAAAAAACCTATTACTAATTGGCTAAGGAAATAAAAACTTTTTAGGAAATAAAATTAAAAACCAAGTAGATAGGGTTTTGACAAAACCGTGCATAGGCCAGGCGTTTGAAAGTGCGCTGGCAAAGAAGTTCTGCAGGCGCTGGGCGCGGGCCAGCCAATTCGCCACAGGATTTTCCTATCTCTAATTGGCCTGTGGCCATTTCGCCATTGGAAAAATCTGCGGCGAATTGGCCCATGCCAGTTCTTTGCCAGCGACGAAAAATTTTCATCGCCGATTCTTCCGTCGCCGATTTTTATTTATTTATTTTTTATCCTTTTTTATTATTACTTTTTTTTATTAAAAATAAATATTATAAGTAATAAATATTATTAAAATACCGCAAAAATTATTTTGGACTGTTTAAAAATATCATAATGAACTGGATCAAAAATTAAGGGTCTACATTGGTATTTAAAATACTCCATAATATTCCTTAACACACTATATAAAGTAAAATATGAAATTTGAACTCCTTTGCAAGATTTTGATTTGCAAATGAAAAAAAATATTAAATTATAAAGTCCCTAACTGCCCTTAATTATCTCTAACTCACCTCTAACTACTCCTAATTGTTATCTAAAAACACTCCATAATAAAAGTAGAAAAACTCTATTAAAATTAAAATTTGAAATTGAAATCTGTATGCAAGATCTTGATTTGCAACTGAAAATTGTTAAATTAGAAAGCTGCTAACTATCCCTAACTCATCTTAATTATCCCTAACTGGTATCTCCATAATACTCCCTAGCACACTATGCAGATTAAAATATGAACTTACATTAAGTTTGCATAGTGTAGACCCTTAATTTTTTACCTAGTCTGGTCCGATATTTTTTATATAGTCAAAATAATTTTTGTGATATTTTAATTAAATAATATTTATTTTAGTATTTATTATTTATTATTTTTAATAAAAATAAAAATGGTAAAATTAAATAAATAAATAAATAAATAAAAATAGGCGATAAAAAAATCGGCGACGAAAAAATTCATCGCCGAAGTTGAATAGGCTACAGGCTAATTCACCTGTAGGAATTTCCAGTGGGCGAATTGGCCATAGGCCATTTTACCGTAGGAAACCCTAGCCAGCTCGCAATTTTCGCCTGCAATTTTCCCAGCCAGAGCTCGCAATTCCAGCCATCAGCAATTTTTTCGCCAGCTCAATTTTCCAACGCAGTTTTTTTCGAAACCAAATTCTATTTGGTTTTGGTTTCTTTTCCTAATAGGTTTTAATTTCCTTAAACAATTAGAGGTAGGTTTATTATTTTTCTTATAAATATCACATTAAAACACAGAATTAGGGGACTTTTGATTAGATCAAAAATTTGTTCTTACTGAGCTAAACTTGGGACTTCTGACTTGGGAGGAAAAAAGGATAGAAACCCTAAGGAGCAATAGACATTAGCAATTATAAACCCATCAAAGGCAGTAACTGCCTTTGTCTTTGTTCATCTAGAAGCAAATTGTGGAAGAACCAACAAACGGAGGTTTGATTATAAATCTTTGATTTGATGTTATTTACAATGTTTCTATCGTTTATTTTTTATATTAAGTCAGTAACCTAAATTATTAAACTTAGTAATATGTTTTACATTAAATCGTACATTCATTCAGTAGTCTTAGTCAGTGATCAAAACTTCAAAACCCTAAAACTATTCTTCTCTTTCCAGAAACTTTAAAACCCTAAATTGTTTCTCTCCCATTTTCAAAACTTTAATAAATTACTCTTCTGCTTTCAAAAACCTTAAAAACCCTAAATTGTTTCTTCTGTTTCCAAAAACTTTAAAACCCTAAATTATTTTCCCCGAACTATTTTCATCTAAACCCTAACTTTTTGTCCAAAATTTCCAAATGTCTCCAAACCCTAATCTTCTTTCCAGTTTCTAAGAATGATAATTGTTTTTATAAAACTCTAAATTGTTTTCATAAATCCTAAAATCAAATATATTTTTCAAATTCAACAACACCCTAAACCCTAATCCACTAAACTTAAAAATCTAATCTAGTAAATCTAAACCCTAAAGCCATAATCCAGTAAACCTAAAATCACAATCTAGTAACCGTGAATTACAAACCCTAATGTTTTAAGATTCCAAAACCCTAATTTCATGATGTTACCTCTAAACTCTAATTTGATTAACCAAAAAACCTTACTACTTTCTTAAATTCATAAAACCCTAATCCATTCAAATTTTCCAAAATCTTTACAGTAAGTCTAAATAATACTAATAATAATACTGAAATCCCAAAACCCTAAATGTTAATTAAAGAACCCTAAATTGTGACATAAACCTAAATTTGTATCTTTGTTTGCTTTATTTAATTTTAGATTTGATTATGTAGTTTATTATATGTTTTAATGGTTGATTTATTTAATTTCAATGCTTGATTTATTTAATTTATCATGGATGAACATTTTCTTTATTATTATGATTATTATTTGTTTATTTTAGTATTAAAATTGTAAGAGGTATGTTTCCACCTTGTGGGCACGTCATTAGTTAAGTATTTTGCAATTTAAATTGCTTTTATATTTTGGAACAATGTAAAGGACATGTTTCCACCTTTTGGTGGGTCTCCTATTTAGTTTAGACATGGATGATGTAAGGACATATTTCCATCCTCGGATGGGTGTCCATTTATTTGCTTTGATTGGACATTGCTTTGATTTTAATATAATGATGTTTTATTGTTGCATGTAATATAGATAATATTGTTATACTTAAGAATTTTATAATATTAAGACCTGCAAAGGAGGCCGGTTCCAATGAACCGGGCGTTGTGGGGGTGCTGCGCCATTTCTCACCTTCCCCGCACGTACCTAACTTTTCGAACCCATTAGGGGGTTGGGGATTCCTTAGGAATTGAGTCATCCACCCCTTTCTTTTTCCTGGCCTGTCCGGGTGCTGACTCTATTTTCTCCGAGCTTAGGTCCATTTCTCTAAGGCCCCGAGCTTAAATAGTGCCGAAGTCGTAAGAACTATTCCACCGGGAGTGGGGGCAAAAATCCCCGCTCACAGTGGCGACTCCACTGGGGATAAGAGAAGTTGATTCCGTTGGTCTTTATATTATTTTATTCTTTCTTATAATAATATTATCCATTGCATCATATTAGATTGCATTGTGTGCGTGAGTTAGGACGCCCGTGTTACCCATGTTGTGTTATGTAAGGGATATCACATTTTCACTCAAGGTATGGAGATTGAGCGTGGCATAGCCACTCGTAGCCTTATACCATTTGGTATATACTTGCTATGGGAACCTAAGCCTCTTTACCTAAAGACAAAAGCTCTTACAATTGGCCTAGTTACTTTCCTTAGGTTTTATTGTTTTATTAGTTTTTGTCATAGAATTGTGTCTTATTTATTATGATGATTATTGTTTTATTTAGGTATTTTGGTAGTTTTAATCTGTTTATTTAGTGTTTTCATCAATTTTGGTAGTTTTAATTTATTTCAGTGTTTATGACATTTTTTATCTAGTTTTTAGTGTGGTGTTTATGTGTTGTTGGTTAATGTTTATTTCATTTTTGGTTAAAGTTTGTTTAAGTGTTGGTTTAGGTTAATATGCAAGGAACCAAGAGAGGAAGAAAAAATCAAGGAGTTAAGAGAAAGGAAAAGTTGGGCAGTGACTGACACACTCAGGGGACACGGCCAAGCTTGTGGTCGTGTCCCATACCAAGCTAAGGAAGAAGAACAAGAGTTCAGAAGGTGACACACTCAATGGACATGACCAAGCTGGTGGCCGCGTCCCTCCAAACTTATCAAACACGGCCAAGTTGTCTAAGCTTGGCCGTGTCACACTCAAGTCCAAAGGAAGAAGAGATGAAAATCAAACAGAAGCAGACACCTTCAGGGGACACGGCCAAGCTTGTGGCCGTGTCCCTCCAAGCACCTCAAACACGGTCACTCATGGATTAAACGAAGAAAGGAAACGCGGATTTTTGGAGCGAAGTTTTCGTATAAATAATAGAATTAGTGTTTTCAAGAGGGGTTCAGAAGTTTTTGAGTTTGGAGTTTTTCAGCCGTTAAAGAGAATAGCGTAGGGTTTCTAATTTTATTTTCTTTGAGATTTTGATTACACTTTGATGTAAAATAGTCTAGATTAAATTTGTTTATGCCATTGCCACATTCTTCTAGCAAGATCTGATCAAGAGATTCTTCAGAAGCTTAAAGGGAGTTTGTAATTTGGTTTTGTTCTCAAACTTTATCTCTTAAATTTCTTGGGAATTGTATTCATGAATTCTATTATGTCTAAACTGATTTCTTTGAATTTTAATGAGATGAATATGTTTGATATCATTATGAACTAATTTGATCTAGTCTGGGGTTTGTATGGAACTACTATGATTGTATGAATTGGTTATTGCTCTTAACTAAATTTATTTCTTTAGCCTTGATTGAATGGAATTATTGTTAATATATAATTGATTGGCCACCAATTATGTGTTTAAGGTATTAGATGAAGGATTGAGAGATGAAGTCTAATGCTGGAACAAGTCAATTAGGGACATAGGTGAATTAGAAATATAACCTAAGAAAAGGATTATTTCAATTGTAACAAGATTATTTGAAAAAGGTTTGAATGCGAGAGCTTATTTCCTTGACTCGATTAATTAAGTTGCTTGAGATCTAATCTTTGAAATTAAATTGGTTGAGAGGAATAACCATTCATACATATAAGGTAGTAGAGAAGTGCAAACCCTAGACCATTCTATTAAGTGAATCAATATATAAGCTCAGTTTACTTTTATTGTTTTAAACTCCAATCGATCTATTTTCATTAGTTGTTAGCAATTTAAATTTATTATAATTTGTTATTTGCAACCTGATAATCAATTAGCTTATCTAGCTTCCTTGAAAGACGACCTTGGGGCAATCATCTTTGCTACAGCTACCTCGTATACTTGCGAGTGACGCTTATAGTAGAACTTAATTTGAGCGCAACAAGTTTTTGGCGCCACTGCCGGGGAGGCTAATTGGCGAATTGTTTATTAGCATAGATATTTTTAATTATTTTTCATTATTTACTTTTTATTTTATTTGTCTTTTGCTTTTAATATTTCTTTTTTCCAGAAATTTTGTTTATGCAAGGCAGGAGATCACTTGGAGGAGAGCTATACCCAGTCATTCCAAAAATTCAGAGAGTGAAAAGGAGCAGGGAAGAGTTTGAACTGTACACCAGATTTGATACAGAGGAGGACACTTTTGATTTTGAGTCGGATACTACACAATCTACCAACATGGGAGAAGAAAGGCAAAGAACTATGAGAGATTTTGCTAGACCTGTCATTGGAACTTCCACATCCTGTATAAGATTGACGGATGCAGCAAGAAATTATGAATTGAAGAACATCCATTACAACATGCTGCCATCATTCTATGGAGTTCCAAATGAAGATCCTTTGAACTTTATCCGGGATTTTTATTCTACCCTCAACACTTTTCCATTGGGAGCACTAACAGAGGACCAGTTGAGGATGAGATGTTTCCCGTATACATTGAAGGATAGGGCAAAGAGCTAGCTTATGATGTTGCCCGAAAATTCTTTGACAACTTGGGAGCAAGTTTATAATAAATTTATGGGCAAGTTTTACTCACATCAGAAGACAGCTGAATTGAGAGGGAAGATAGCTAGATTCTCTCAATTTGAAGGAGAGCCATTTTATGAGGCTTGGGACAGGTTTAAGATGTTATTGATCCAGTGTCCACATCATCACTACCCACTTCAACTTCTGAATAAGTTTTTCTATGATGGTCTAACCCAGCAATTTCAGAACACTGTTGATAACGCAGCTGGGGGAGCTATGGGAGAAAAGACAGATGATGAAACTTATGAAATTTTTGAGATGTTGGGAGCTAATTCTCAATAGAAAAGTGTAAGATGAAGAAGTAAAAGGGTGAATCAACTGGAAGCCAATAGTGAGATGGTCAATCAGATAGCTAAACTGACAAGGCAAGTGCAGATGCTGAACATGAAGAACAATACCTCTTCATCCACTCACGAAGTGTGTGGAATTTGTGGGACTTTCGGGCATGGAGCAAATATATGCCCCTCCGCATATGAGTCTTATGGGAATGAAGCTGAGCAAGTCAATGCTATGGGGGGATATCAACCAAGGGTCCGGAATGATCCTTACTCCAATACTTACAATCCTGGTTGGCGGAATCATCCAAATTTTTCCTGGGCAACAAATAACTCTCAACAACATTTCCATTTGCTCCAGAGACAAAACCAACAGCAGGGTCAATCCTCAAATCAAGTGCAGCCTAAGAGAGAGAGTTTGGAGGAAAGTTTACAGGCTTTTTATCCAAATCAGTGCTAAAAATCAAGAGATGAACAACAAGAGACTGGATTCATTAGAAGCATCTTTTAAGAAAGTGGAGACCCAAGTGGGACAACTTGGACAACATATGCAGATTCAACAAAAGGAGAAATTTTGAAGTCAACCTGAGTAGGCACAATTAGTGACTGTTCTTAGAAGTGGCAAGGTAATTAACAATAATGTTGAAAATAATTTTGTGAATGCAGGTGAGCAAGAGAATAAAAAGGAAGGAGAGCCAGAGAACAAAGGTATTGGAGAAAGATCAATGGAGAAGTCCCCTACAGCAGATTTACACAAGGCAAGCAATCCATACCGGCCACCTATACTATTCCCCAGCAGGTTGAAGAATGATAAACAAGATAAGCAATTTTTGGACATCTTCAACATGCTGTCTAAGGTAAGTATTAACTTACCCTTACTTGAAGCAATAAAGAACATGCCGGCTTATGCTAAATTCTTCAAAGAGCTGAACACCAAGAAAAAGAGGTATGAGCCGAATGAAAAGGTGATAGTTTCAGAGGTAGCTAGAGGTGTTCAGCAGCATAAACTACCTCCAAAGCTAAAGGATCCTGGAAGTTTTATAATTCAAATTACTATGGGGAATGGAAAGGGGACTGATGGCATGTGTGATTTAGGAGCTAGTGTAAATTTGATGCCTTATTCTGTGTACCTTGAATTAGAACTAGGGGAACTTAAACCAACCAAAATGGTGTCGCAATTAGCTGATAGATCTCTTAGATTCCCGAAAGGGGATATAGAAGATGTGTTAGTTAAGGTTGGTGGGTTGATAGTATCTATGGATTTCATAGTTCTTGACATGGAACGAAGTAACTCTACACCATCCGCACACACTATTTTACTGGGTAGGCCTTTTATGGCTACTACCAACACCTTGATAGATGTTAAAAATGGTAAATTGTCAATGACTGTCTTGGGACAAACAGTTGAATTTTCTATTTTTAACACTTCTCCCATTCCTACAACTGCTTTATATGAGGATTGTTCTTTAATTGATTATATTGAAGCAGTTGTTTCAGATGTTTTCTTGCAGACAGGTTCCTCGGATAAATTAGAGCTGGCACTGACCTTAGATAGTGATTTGGATATTTTTGATTCAGAAATAGCCAGTTGCCTTGAGACATTAGAGAGTGCTGAAATTGAGGAACTTAAGGAGGACCCAGTATTTGAACTTCCTTCCATCCAAAAGGAAGAGAAGAATCCTTCACTGAGTTAGAGCTGAAAGAATTACCTAAAAATATGAAATATGTGTTTTTAGGAGATCACAATACCTTACCTGTGATAATATCTAGTGAACTTAGTGAAGAGGAGAAGATGAGGTTGGTGAGTGAGCTTAAAAGATTGAAAAGAGCATTAGGATGGGGATTGAGTAACATCAAAGGTATTAGCCCTTCAATGTGCATGTATAGAATCACCTTAGAAGAGGGAGCTAAACCTGTGAGGGAGACCCAAAGGCGCCTTAACCCAAATATGAGTGAAGTGGTTAAGAAGGAAGTGCTCAAATTGCTTGATGAAGGGGTGATATATCCAATAGCTAATAGTGAGTGGGTGAGCCCAGTACATGTAGTGCCTAAGAAATCTGGAATCACTGTGGTGAAAAATGAAAATAATGAAATGGTTCCTACTAGGACTACTACTGGGTGGAGAATGTGTATCGATTATAGGAAGTTGAACAATGCCACAAAGAAAGACCATTTCCCTCTTCCTTTTATTGATCAGATGTTAGATAAACTTTATGGACACTCACATTATTGCTTTTTGGATGGCCTTTCAGGTTATTATCAGGTGCCGATATCACCAGAGGACCAATCCAAGACTACTTTTACTTGCCCATTTGGGACTTATGCATTTCGGCGTATGCCATTTGGGTTGTGCAATGCTCCTGCGACTTTTCAGAGATGCATGATGTCTGTCTTCACAGACATGATAGATGATTTTATTGAGGTATTTATGGATGACTTTTCTGTTTTTGGTAGTTCTTTTGATAATTGCCTCAATAAACTTATTTTTGTGCTTGAGAGATGCATTGAATGTAACCTCACTTTGAGTTGGGAAAAGAGTCATTTTATGGTTACTCAGGGCATTGTCTTAGGTCATGTTGTGTCAAGTAAAGGGATTGAGGTGGATAAGGCTAAAGTTGAGTTAATTGCTAAGTTACCCCCACCTACCTCTGTTAAGGGAATAAGAAGTTTTCTAGGGCATGCAGGTTTTTACCGGAGGTTTATTAAAGATTTTTCTAAAATAAGCCAACCGTTGTGTCATTTGCTGGGGAAAGATGTTCCTTTTGAGTTTACTGCACAATGCATGCAAGCTTTTAATTCTCTTAAGGAAAAATTGACTAGTGCACCGGTAATAGTAGCTCCTGTTTGGTCTTTAACTTTTGAAATCATGTGTGATGCCTCTAATCATGCAGTAGGAGCTGTTCTTGGGCAAAGGGTTGATAAATTCTTGAGAGTGATATATTATGCTAGCTTGACCCTGAATAGTGTGCAAATGAATTACACAACAACTGAAAAGGAAATGTTAGGTGTTGTTTTTGCTTTAGATAAGTTTAGAGCATATTTAATTGGGTCGAAAATTATTGTGCATTCTGATCATGCAGCTCTAAAATATCTTTTGACAAAACAACATGCTAAACCGCGCTTAATTAGATGGGTGTTATTATTGCAAGAATTTGATTTCCAAATCAAAGATACTAAGGGGAGTGAAAATGTTGTAGTTGATCATTTATCTAGATTACCCTTCTTTAGTGAAAATCTTGCATCTGATAGCATTCATAAAAATTTAGAAGCATTTCCTGATAAGCAGCTGTTTATGGTAATTGATGCACCTTGGTTTGCAGATATTGCTAACTATCTTGCTTGTGGTATATTGTGTTCTAACATGTCATTTTAGGAAAAGAAAAGGTTTTTGCTCATGAGTAAATTTTATTTTTGGGATGAACCTTACTTATTCCAGATTTGCAAAGATGAGATTGTTCGCAGGTGTGTATCTGAAGAAGAACAACTGAGTATTCTTAAATTTTGTCATGACCTTCACTATGGTGGTCATTTTGGAGGGAGGAAGACTGCAGAAAAGGTGCTTCAAAGTGGTTTTTACTGGCCTGCTCTATTTAAAGATGCTCAAGAGTATTGTAAGCACTGTGACCGCTGTCAAAGAGTGGGTAACATTGGGAGGAGGAATGAAATGCCTCTTCAATCATATATTGTTATTGAACTGTTTGATGTGTGGGGAATAGACTTCATGGGTCCTTTCCCCAAGTCTTTTGGTTATGAATATATTTTAGTTGTTGTTGATTATGTTTCAAAATGGGTGGAGGCAATCCCCACCCGTACTAATGATGCTAATGTGGTTGTTAAATTTGTGAAGGAAAACATTCTTAGCAGATTTGGCACACCAAGAGTGATAGTCAGTGATGGGGGAAGTCATTTTTGCAACAGAATTTTTGAGAAGTTAATGCACAAATCTAGTGTGAAGCACAAGGTGGCAACCCCATACCATCCACAGACTTCTGGACAAGTTGAAACATCCAACAAGCAAATAAAAGGTATTCTGGAGAAAACAGTCAACTTATCAAGAAAGGATTGGGCGAGTAGATTGCATGATGCATTGTGGGCATATCAAACTGCTTTCAAGACTCCTTTGGGTATGAGTCCATACCGATTGGTTTTTGGTAAGGCTTGTCATTTACCAGTGGAGTTGGAGCACAAAGAATATTGGGCAATCAAGACTCTGAATTTAGACTTGGACAAGGCAAAGAGAGAACGTTTTCTGCAAATTTCAGAGTTAGATGAACTGAGGAATGAGGCATATGAGAGCTCGAGGATTTATAAGGATCGCACTAAAGCACTTCATGACAGATTTATTGAGCGAAAGACATTGAGTCCAGGTATGAAAGTTTTACTTTTTAATTCTCGTCTCCGTCTGTTTCCAGGTAAACTCAAGTCTCGATGGAGTGGTCCTTTCGAGATAACTCAGGTATATCCTTCTAGTGCCATAGAATTGCTTAACTCTCGAACAAATGAGACTTTTAAAGTAAATGGACAGAGAGTTAAACCATACAATGAAGGGTTTCAAGAAGTGAGGATCATTGACAGCACTTTGATCCATAATCCCTAAGTCTTGCAATGATGTCCAGCTATATGACATTAAAGAAGCGCTAAATGGGAGGCAACCCATCGGTTTGCATTTCTTTTTCATAATTGTAATTTTAAATTTAGCAATTTTGATTTTATGTTTGGTTTAAATAAATGGAATGGGTGCTTTGATCGGTTTTTATTTTTCTAATGTGTTTCAGGGTGGATCAAAGAAGAGTTTGCAATTTAGTTAAGATTTGGTGATATATATATAAAAAAAAGTTAAAAATGGTAGTAGGAGACACGACCAAGAAGCTTGGCCGTGTCCTTGGCCGTGTCACATTGGACACGGCCAAGCTTCACCAAAAAAAATTCCATTTCTTTTGTTTTTGCCAAATTTTTCACAGTAGGTGACACGGCCGTGTCACATGGGACACAGCCAAGCTTCACCAAAATTCCCTTTGTTTTTATTTTTGCATCTTTTCTTTACAGTAAGTGACACACCCATGGGACACGGCCAAGTCACTGGCCGTGTCCCTCAAAACACATCAGACACGGCCAAGCTCACCCAAGCTTGGTCGTGTCCCTTCACTTGTACACTTTAAAAACACGATTTTTGCACTTTTTGCTCATTCCAATCCCTAGATCTGTTTTTGCTTTCTCTCTCTCTCTCTCTCGACTTCTCTCTCGTAAAACTCCATTATTTGTGTTTCAAAGCTTCAAAACCTCCATTAAATCTCAATTTTCTTCACCAAAACTAAATTTAATCCGTTAAATCTTCTTCTTCTCTCACAAAAGATCAATTTAATCGGTTTAAATTTCAAATTTTTTTTCAGATCTTTCAAGATGCCAAGAACGAAGATGGTTTCCCACCGCAAGAAGATGAGACCTACAACTGAAGGTGCATCTTCATCTTCATCGTTTTCATCTTTAAAGAGAGCGAATCTTTTGGCTCGGGATTTCTTCCCGACGAGGTATGTTAGTGATGAATCCCTTAATGCTCTTCAAATTAGGGATAATTTTTATTGTTATGTTCAAAATCTTGGGTGGTATAACCTAGTCTCCTTGCGACCTTTGCAGTTTCAAGAGCTTACTTTGGAATTTTTGACATCTCTTAAGGTTGAAAGAGATGAACAAAAAATTTGCTCTAGGTTGAGTTTTAAATTGCTTGGGAAATCATTTGTGGTTAATATTGAACAATTGAATGTTATATTTGGTTTCCATCAACATGGTGAAAGGTCGGTACCTAAGGAATTTAAACAACAATTTGCTTGGGGAGCATTGGGCTCGGGAACTTATGTGGCCAAATCGGCCAAAGCAACTAAATTGAGCAATCCCGCTTTGAGGTATTTGCATCGTTTTATGTCTTGCGGATTCTTTGCTAGGAAGGAAAGCCCGAGTGTAGTGGAACTAAGTGAACTATTTTTCTTAGATTATGCGTGTTATGCAGTGCCTATTAGTTCCAGCTATTGGTTAGCCGATGTTTTTGATAGTGTGGCAAACAAAAAGAAGGGGGCTATCTGTATTGGAGGATTGGTTACCACATTGGCCATAGCCCTTCTTGATGATTTTGACCCGAGTACCTGTCGTATGACTAGAATTATGGGTAATGATTCATTGGATTTGGCTACACTAGAGAAGATGCATATGGTGGTGCACAGGAGAGGGGCTTATATGATGGCTTCAACTGAGCCAGAAGTACCAGGGGGCAAACAAAAGAGAACACGAGTCCAGGAGGGGTCCGACTCGGATTCTCTTGATTTGGAAGAAGATGCTCCAGATCCGGATAATCAAGAGATACTTAATAGGATTGAGGCACTAGAGGGCAAGGTAGATCATAACCATGCTGCGGTCTTACAACAGTTAGACCAAATCAATAGCAACCTTGCTAAGATTCTGAGTCTTCATCCCTCGGCTGCTTCATCATCACATCCTCCTTCACCGTAGATTACTTTGGCTCTAATCTTTGGAGAGATTTCCTTATTTTCTTGTGTTTAGCATATTTTTGTTGATTATTTTTTTTGTTAACATTTTATATTTTGGATATTTTATTTTTATATATTGTATTTTGTTTTTGAACATTTGCTGTTTGTGATGGAAAGTTAGGTTTTGCCTCACCAGGGTACGTTGGAAAACAGGTTGCACCTTAACTCTTTTTCTTTATTATTCTTATTTTCCATTGAGGAGAATGTCATTTATAAGTGTGGGGTAATCTTTAAGCTTTCTTTTAATTCTTGTTTTATTTATCTTTGTGTGTTATATTGTACGTTGTGCATGGCATAATTGTTGAAAACTTATTGACTTTTTCTGTGATTCTAGCATTATAGTTGAGACTTTAGTATCAGCATAGAGATTAGCAATTGAATTCATTCAGGATCAATTTTCACATTCTGCAATTCATGACATATAAATATTTGAGAACCCACCTTTGTGAGTTTTGAGCCTCATAGATTGAATGTTATTGTCAATTGAATTTCTTTTCTTAAGTGTGCACCGTCATGATTTTGCATCTCTAGAGCTTGCTTTTGCATACTAATTGAACTCACATTATGATTTCATCTCAAGTTTTAAAATGATGAAGGCAAATTAGGTTATCCCTTTAGCTTAAAAAGACTTCCCTTAATTATGAATTCCTTAGTAAGCTAAGTTGAGCCTTTGACCTTTTCTTGATTGATCAACACAATTCACAACTCAACTTATTCTTATTATCATCATACCTGCATTAAGGAATGGAGTTTCTTATGATATGACAATAGGGTGGTTTAATTCATAAGTGTGGGGTAAGCAATTAAAAAAAAGAGAGAAAATAAAAAAAATAGTATTGCTATTTGGGGTTGAAATACATACTTTGCACATTGTATTTGACTAAGAGTCGATTATTCTTTTCCTCTACATTTTAAGCTAGATGTTCCATGCAATTTTATATTTTGTATATATATGTATTAAAAAAATAAAAGAAAATGATAAAAATAAAAGAAAATAAAAGAGAAGATATATATACAAAAATTCATATATTTTCTAGCATTAGTCATCGAAAGAGGAATGTTGACTCATTACTTTTCTTTAAGTATGCAAGTATGTGAAAGTATCAAGGGTTGGTGAGTATGCCATTTGAAGGAGTTATGGGTTTCTTAGCAAGAGTATTGTCTAATTTAGATACTCCATTTCTTGATGCTCCAACTTAAATGTCTTTTCTCACACCTTCACCTTAGCCCCATTACATCCAAATAAAAGACCTTCGGATTATTTCTTAAGAAAATCAGTGAGAGAGATTGGATAATTAAGTAAGTTTATGGTAGTATGTAGTCATGAGTGGTTTGAGTGAATTAACCTTTGAAATCGAGTGAAACACTTAGATGAGAGATGAGATTTGTATGTCTGGATTAATGAATGAGTTAAGAAAATCTTGATTGAAGTAAATTGCGATTATTTATGGCTGAGTCTTAAAGGATTTCATTTTATATACTGGAATTATAGTTAAGGTTGTTTGAGTTTTTAATTTATGTCATGTGAATTTGCTTGAGGACAAGCAAAGTTTTAAGTGTGGGGTAGTTGTTTTATTAGTTTTTGTCGTAGAATTGTGTCTTATTTATTATGATGATTATTGTTTTATTTAGGTATTTTGGTAGTTTTAATCTGTTTATTTAGTGTTTTCATCAATTTTGGTAGTTTTAATTTATTTTAGTGTTTATGACATTTTTGATCTAGTTTTTAGTGTGATGTTTATGTGTTGTTGGTTAATGTTTATTTGATTTTTGGTTAAAGTTTGTTTAAGTGTTGGTTTAGGTTAATATGCAAGGAACCAAGAGAGAAAGAAAAAATCAAGGAGTCAAGAGAAAGGAAAAGTTGGGCAGTGACTGACACACTCAGGGGACACGGCCAAGCTTGTGGTCGTGTCCCATACCAAGCTAAGGAAGAAGACCAAGAGTTCAGAAGGTGACACACTCAAGGGACACGGCCAAGCAGGTGGCCGTGTCCCTCTAAACTTGTCAAACACGGCCAAGTTGTCTAAGCTTGGCCATGTCACACTCAAGTCCAAAGGAAGAAGAGATGAAAATCAAACAGAAGCAGACACCTTCAGGGGACACGGCCAAGCTTGTGGCCGTGTTGTCCCTCCAAGCACCTCAAACATGGCCAAGCTTGCCTAAGCTTGGCCGTTTCACTCATGGATTAAACGAAGAAAGGAAACACGAATTTTTGGAGCGGAGGTTTCGTATAAATAATAGAATTAGGGTTTTCAAGAGGGGTTCAGAAGTTTTTGAGTTTGGAGTTTTTCAGCCGTCAAAGAGAATAGCTTAGGGTTTCTAATTTTATTTTCTTTGAGATTTTGATTACACTTTGATGCAAAATAGTCTAGATTAAATTTGTTTATGCCATTGCCACATTCTTCTAGCAAGATCTGATCAAGAGATTCTTCAGAAGCTTAAAGGGAGTTTGTAATTTGGTTTTGTTCTCAAACTTTATCTCTTAAATTTCTTGGGAATTGTATTCATGAATTCTATTATGTCTAAACTGATTTCTTTGAATTTTAATGAGATGAATATGTTTGATATCATTATGAACTAATTTGATCTAGTCTGGGGTTTGTATGGAACTACTATGATTGTATGAATTGGTTATTGCTCTTAACTAAATTTATTTCTTTAGCCTTGATTGAATGGAATTATTGTTAATATATAATTGATTGGGCACCAATTATGTGTTTAAGGTATTAGATGAAGGATTGAGAGATGAAGTCTAATGCTAGAACAAGTCAATTAGGGACTTAGGTGAATTAGAAATATAACCTAAGAAAAGGATTATTTCAATTGTAACAAGATTATTTGAAAAAAGTTTGAAAGCGAGAGCTTATTTCCTTGACTCGATTAATTAAGTTGCTTGAGATCTAATCTTTGAAATTAAATTGGTTGAGAGGAATAACCATTCATACATATAAGTTAGTAGAGAAGTGCAAACCCTAGACCATTCTATTAAGTAAATCGATATATCAGCTAAGTTTACTTTTATTGTTTTAAACTCCAATCAATCTGTTTTCATTAGTTGTTAGCAATTTAAATTTATTATAATTTGTTATTTGCAACCTGATAATCAATTAGCTTATCTAGCTTCCTTGAGAGACGACCTTGGGGCGATCACCTTTGCTACAGCTACCTCGTATACTTGCGAGTGACGCTTATAGTAGAACTTAATTTGAGCGCAACATTTACCCCAAATGCTTGTTGTTTGACTATGGTTAATTTATGTTGGTTTAAATCATGGCTTATTTGGTTTGTTCTTTTCCTAATATGACCTACATATATTGTAAGCTCAAAATAAATTTTTTCTTTAAAGTCCAAAAGACTAAAGCTATTTTCAAAACTTTTTGAGATGGTCTTTGGACATAAAGCCTTTTTCTAAAAATAAATTAAAAAAATTCTTTTCTCAAGACTCAAATACAAAGCCCAAAATCCATTTTACAATGGGCTTAGAAACAAAATTATTTTCATCCAACCTTTTTCTTACAAAGAGCTTGCAAATTATTTGGGTCAATTAAGAAATACCAAAAATCAATTGTGAGCCAAGTTTATACTAAGAATAATTAATCATGGGCTTGTTTTTGGCATGAATCATTAGTTACTTTTTCAAGTGAGAAATCTATTTATAATAAACCTCTTAATTTAGTTTTAATCCAATATAGCGTAAAAGCTAATTTAGTTAGTTGAATGGATTAAAACCTAATTAATGGGAATTATCATGAAATGATTTCCATTTTTGAAAATAAAACTATTGGTTGAAACGTCTGAGGGAATTATTAGAAAAACAAGATACCCCTTGTTGGTATTTTGTTAACCATATTACCTAGGAAAAGAGACTCGCCATCCGTGTATAGAAGTTATAAGGTTGGAAGGAACATCCTATTTATCTTTCTTTGTTGATTTCTTGTGCATACATACATACATTTGCATCTCATATCATTGATCCTCTCTCGTCCACAACCCTGGATTATGACTGTTCAAAAGCTTACGACAATCCGACCTATGCCAGAGACGAAGAATCTAGCAGTAACTCAATTACTTACTCACCAAAAGCAATGGAGTCCAAAAAAAAATTCAAAGAATGGTGGACGACGACCTCAATGCCAAGATGGAAGAAATAAAAGAGGCCTTGGCTGAGACCATAAAGAACCAATTGGCTGTAATTTTAGAAAATCATGCCGAAGCATTTGCTAGTACTAATAAGCCAAAGGACAAAGGGAAGACTAAAGTTGGTGAAGTGATTTTTGATGATGATAAGGTGATCATTGATTATGATGATGATTGGGCTCAATACTTCCAAGAACCTCAAGACAAGAAGAAAGAATCGAAGATTGTTGAAAGAATAGCTATGGAGAAAACTAAGACTTCTGATGTTAAAAAAATGATTGAGAATTTAAAAAAGAAATTTGAGAAGAAGCTGAAAATCGAAGAAATGTCCGAAGTTGACAAATTATTTGAGCTAGATGAAGAAGTTCCATACAAATTCAAGATACCATCTTTTGCAAAGTTTAATGGAACCGAAAATCCTTACCTACATGTGAAGCAGTACATCACTGCCATGCAGTCCGCCCGAGCTACTAAGGCTCAAACTCTAAAGTATTTCATACTCTCATTGGACCCTGTTATCCAAAATTGGTTCAATACCTTAGATGATGGGACACAAAAGAGTTGGGATCTACTATACTAGGCCTTCATCCAACAATATGGATACAATGTTGAAATGGAAGTTACATTGATGGAAGTGGAGTCTATTAGACAAAGGCCAAATGAGAATTTTGTGGACTATGTGAAAAGATGGAGAAATAAGGCTGCTTTGCTAAAAAAAAGGCCCGATGAATCTGATCAAATAAGGATGATTATGAGGGGTATTGCCTAGTCTTCGTGAAAGGATGTCTCATATACTCATCCGTGATTTCAAAGATCTCCTCCAAGCTGGTCTGCAAAATTGAAGAATGGGAAAGAGAGAAGAACCGTTTTTCAACAAGAAGGAATGAGAAAGGAAACTATCAGTCTGATAACCAAGGCATGTAAAAGGCAGTTGGTGTTAATGCTACTAACCAAGGAACAAGAAGGCAGTTTTAAAAGTTGGGGAAACCGATGTCTTGGGTTCTCAATAAGCTTCAAAGGAAGGGATTGTTACAACCCTTAAATCCTCATCCTTTGCCTAACCCTCTCCCACTTAATTTCGATAATAAAGCATTTTGTCAATTTCATCAAATGCAAGGGCACGACACGGATAGATGTGTGAGGTTGAGGCATGAGATCCAAAATTTGATTGATAGTGGAAAGCTACCTAAGCCCAATAAGCCGAACACCAAAGATAATCCATTACTAAGGTTCAATAGAGTACCACCACCGGCAAACTTCACGATTGGAGGAGGTTTACATGAAAGTTTTGTCATGTCTTCTTTTCAAGATGTGGGTGGAGAAGCAACCAAAGAAGAAGAGATATTTGGCAAAATTGAACAAGCTATGGTGGGTAAAGAAGTAGCAATTTGTGTTGTCAATGGATTTTGGGATTCTAGCAATAGTGATGACGATCGTGTAACCAAGAAGGAGGAATGGACCTGGTTCGAGCCCGAAGAAGATGAAGTAATGAACACTAGATCCGGTAAGCCTTATGTAAGGCCACTGCATAAGGAGATAGAAATTAATAAAGGAAAGAAAGTTGAAGTAGGGAATAAAGAAGAGGAAGATGATACCGTGCTCAAGCAATTGAAAAGAACCCAAGCAAGTGTTAGCATTTGGGATTTATTGGCTACTTCTAAAAAGCACCGAGAAACTATGGCCAAGGCCCTGGCCAGCATGCCAATTTCCACCTCCATAACACCAGAGGAGTTGATCAACATCATAAAAATTGAGGGAGTAATGAAATGTGAAGATATTCAAGAGAAGAGCGAAGTTAATATGGGAGCGGTATCTTTCTCAAATGTGGATTTACCGGAAGAGGGGAGAGATCACATCCGCCCTCTCTTTATCAAAATAGAAATCAAAGGGAAAAGGACTCCATGTGTAATGGTTGATGATGGGTCCACTATAAATGTTTGCACACTTAAAATATTGCCAAAACTAGCCATGTCAACAAGAGATCTAAACCGGACCGAGGTAACCATTCGAGCTTATGACAACATTAAGAGACACGCTGAAGGAACATTCAAAGCTGCTGTCAAGGTTGGTCCAATTGAATCTATTGTTGAATTTGTTGTTTTAGACATACCTGTTACCTTTTCCCTACTCTTAGGATGACCATGGTTTCATTCTCTTGGTGGAGTTCCTTCCACCCTTCATCAAAAGATCAAGTTCCCTAACAAAGATAAGATAGTGGTCATCGAGGCTGAAGATAATGAGGTTGTTAATGCTCTAATGATTGAGAGGTCTCTCAATGGCTTCCAAATAGCTGTAATTTCTAATGATGAAGTAGTGAACTCTAAGGTCTTGAACATGATGAAGAACATGAGCTACCTTTCCGGAGCTGGTCTTGGAAAGGGCAAGGTTGGTTTGATGAGCTTCCAAATTTCAAAACTCAAACATCCAAGAAAGGGTTGGGATATGATGAAGCTAACAAAGATGTGCAGCCAAAGAAAAATGAGAAGATGAGCTTTTTGCCACTTGAAGAGATCTTTGTCAAAGCTCCAGACATGGGACCACTTTAAGGAAAGCCCGAGCCAATCATGTTCATGGGAAAGTTGATCCCGGGTTTTGAAATTTTTTTAGATGTTGTAGATCTAGTGAAGCAAGTTAAGAAAGAGCTCACCCTGCCAGCCATCAAGGAGTCCAATCTAGAAGAGAGGAAGGAAGCTATCCTGAAAGCCGAGAAGACTCCAGAGGAGATTGCCGCCCTGGTTGAAGAGAAGTTTGAAGATATTCTGCCTTACGATTTTGAGTTTTATTTTAATTAGTCTGCTTTGTATGAGGATGATGATGTTTTCTTGTCCAAAATGAATGTAATAAAGTATGATTTTGCTTACTTGTGTGATGTTTCTCTTGATGGTTGCATACATTCAAATAACAGTTGCATGAGCATCTTTAATATTAATTCTGTTGACACACAATCATTAAATTTGGGAACAATCAAAAATCCTAAAAATATTAGCATAGCAACTGACCTTACTCCTGATGAGAGAGATATTTGAAAAAATATTCAAAAAATATGAAGAAGTATTTGCTTGGTCTTATAAGTATATGCCTGGAATAGATCGAGACATAGCCGAACATCTTATTCCTACTTACAGTCACATGAAACCTGTCAAACAAAAGCTTAGGTGATTAAGACCTGAGTGAGCTGAATTGGTTAAAGAAGAGGTCACTAAACAAATACAAGTAAAGTTCCTTGAAGTGATAGAATATCCAGATTGGCTAGCCAACATAGTACCCGTGTCAAAGAAAGATGGAAGAATAAGGGTCTGTGTGGACTATAGAGATTTAAATAAGGCTTCTCCTAAAGATGATTTTCCTTTACCCCATATAGATGTCCTCATTGATAGTGCAGCCTCTAGCGTGCTACACTCATTTGTAGATGGATTTTCCGGATACAACCAATTGTTAATGGCCCAAGAAGATAAAGCAAAAACTGCTTTCATTACTACATGGGGTACATTTTGTTGTAGGGTGATGCCGTTTGGCTTAAAGAATGCTGGAGCAACCTACCAACGGATGGCCACCACACTATTTCATGACATGATGCACAAAGAAGTTGAAGTATATGTTGATGATATGATGGTGAAATCGGATACAAGGGAACAACACTTCCAAAACTTAGAATTATTCTTTGATAGAGCATTGAAATATAAGCTAAGATTAAACCCGAAGAAGTGTGTGTTCGGGGTTACCTTAGGCAAATTGTTGGGACATGTAATTGGTCCGAATGGCATTGAGATTGATCCTGACAAAGTTAAAGCAATCAGGGATATGTTAGCCCTTAAGACAGAGAGAGAAGTTCAATGATTCATTGGTAAATTATAATACATTAGTAGATTTATAGCAAAGCTCACAACAATCTGTGAGCCTATCTTAAAATTTCTTAAAAAGAATCAGCCAGTCCTGTGGAATGAAGAGTGTCAAAAGGCCTTTAAGCGAATAAGGGAGTATCTACTAAATCCACATGTTTTAAAACCACCTAAACCTGGTAAACCTCTATTACTATACTTAGCAGTAGAAGAAAAGTCAATAGGAGCCATGCTAGCCCAAGCAGATAATTCAGGGATTGAGCATGCAGTTTACTATTTAAGTAGAAAGCTCCTACCTTATGAAATTAAGTATAGTATCATTGAAAAGATCTGTATAGCCATGGTTTGGTCTTCTAAGAAGTTGCTGCATTACTTTCAATCTTATAGTGTGCAAGCAATTTTCAGGTTGGATCCAATGAAATACTTAAGGGAGACACCCTATTTGATTGGGAAGTATGGTCGATGGTTAATAATATTGGAAGAATTTGAGATTGAGTATGTAACCAGAAAAATAATCAAAGGTAGAACAATGGCAGAATTCCTGGCCCAACAGCCATTATCGGATAGCATAAAGGTAGTCTTGGAATTTTCGGATGAACATTTGGAGGCAATTGAAGTACAAGGGTGGAAAATGTATTTTGACGGAGCAGCAAATAGGAAAGGAGCAGGTTTGGGAGTCATACTAGAATCACCCAAAGGGGAACTTATCCCTTTAGCCAAAAAGTTAAGATTTAGGGCAACCAATAATATGGTGGAGTACGAAGTATGTATCTTTGGTTTGAAAACCCTAATGATTATGAAGGTGGATAAGGTGGAAGTTTATGGAAATTCATTGCTAGTAGTATCCCAAGTAAATGGAGAGTAGGAGTTGAAAGAAGAGAAATTAAAACCATACCACCATTACTTGAACATGATGAAGAAGAACTTTAAGGAGTGCAGGTTTATACACCTATCAATAGAAGAAAACCAGATGGCTGATGCCCTAGCCACATTGGCTTCGGTATGGGAAAATCTTGTCGGCTTATTCCTTAAGCCTCTGATTTTGACCAGCTCATCAACGCCTTGCTATGAATATGAGACAATCATGAAAAATGATACAGACCATGATGTGTGGTATTATACTATAAGATGATTTTTAGAGGAAAGGGAATACCCGTCAAAGGCAACAAAGAAAGAAAGAAGAGCCATAAGGTGGTGGTCTTTGCAATACATCACCTTCCATGGAGAGTTATATTGAAGATGGCCTGATGGGGGTGCATTTGAGATGCTTGAGGAAGCCTGAAGTGGAGCATATCATGTCAGAAATACATGCGGGAAGTTGCAGTCCACACATGATTGGTTTGGCCCTAGTTAAGAAAATTCGATAAGGTTACTACTGGTTGACCATGGAGAGAGATTGTATTGAGTTTGTAAAGAAGTGCCAATAATGTCATATGTATGGTAACTTGAATCACATGCCTCCTGAAGAATTGCATTCTATGTCTTCACCCTGGCCCTTTGCCACTTGGGGTATCGACATTATAGGAGAGATACATCCGACAGCCTCAAAAAGTCACCATTTTATTGTAGTAGTGGTAGATTATTTTTCGAAATGGGTCAAAGCTGAATCCTTCAACAAACTAGGGGCAAGTCAGATGGCTAGATTCATTGAAAAGAAACTCATCTGCAGGTATAGGGTCCCGCACAGTGTGATATCAGACAATGGGGTACAGTTTTAAGGAGCAGTTAAGGACTTATTCTCGAAGTACCAATTTCATCATCATCGATCCTCTCCTTATAGACCAAAGGCTAATGGTGCAGTAGAAGCAACAAACAAGGCAATTAAGTAGATCCTGTCCAAGATGACCAAGAAATACAGGGATTAGTAAAAGATGCTTCCTTTTGCTTTGTGGGGATATAGAATAATTGTGCGAACACCGACTGGAATGACACTGTTCTCTTTGGTTTATGGGATGGAAGCAGTGTTGCCAATTGAAATTGAGATCAAGTCATTAAGAGTGGACTTGGAAGTTGAACTGCCTGAAACGAAATGGGTAGTGAATAGATACACACAGTTAGCTTTACTAGAGGAGAGAAGGTAAAAAGCACTGTATCATCATCAACTATATCAAAGGAAGGTAGCTCGGGCCTATAATAGAAGAGTTAAGACTAGAAAACTCAGAGTCGGTGATTTAGTGCTAAAACAATGTAAGCCTAATGTATCTGATCCAAGAGCAAAATTTAGGCCTAGCTGGGAAGGGCCATATGTTGTGAAACAAGTCATGAATAAGGGTGCAGTGAAGTTATCATACATGGACGTGAACGAGTTTAGTGAACCAGTGAACATTGATAGATTGAAGAGGTTTTATGTATAAAAAAAAGAAAAAAAAAGAAAAAAGAGCTCGCTAGGTTGAAAAACCAAAAAGGGCAGCCTAGGCAAAAGTTAGAGTAGTCCGCTAGTTTTGAAAACCCAAAAGGGCGGGCTAGGCAACAATTAGGGCTAAATGAGAGAAAATCGTCAATTAGAGAACCCGAAAGGGCTAGTTGGCAACAGGAGTGATCTTGTGTATGCTGGCTTTATGTTTGGTTGTTCCCCAATTTAATAAAATAGAATTAATATTGAAATTGTTCTATATGCACTGTTATAAGTATTTGATCATATATGGATGAAATGAATAAACACAATAGCAAAAGGTGATGACAAATTATAAAAGGAAATGAAGCATCTTTTATTATTTCTTTTATTATATGTGTAATATCCCAAAGTGTGCCCTAGAAGTTTTGATATAAGTGTTGTTTTATTTGGATTAAATGTATATGATTCATTGGGAAGAGAAAAGAAGTGAAGAAAGTGTATATGTTGTATATATGGAAATATATACAACATATAAACAAGTCAAAGTGAATTATGGTCAAAAAAAGATATTTATTTGTATTATTAATGAATTAATTAATTAAAGGAGAATAAGAAAATAAAATGGATGGAAGAGAGGAAATTTGATTATTTTAATATTAAAACACTTGGTGGAGGTTTTAAGAGATTGAGTATTTGACTTTTCCTTCTCATTTTCTTTTCCTTTTCTTCTTTTCTAATTGCTTGGCCGGACATCACAAAGACAAGAGAGCAAGAGAGGGTTTTTGATTTCTAAGAGCAAATTGAAGAAAGATTCAAGAGATTAAGTTGGAAATTGTGAAGTTTCATCAACTTTGGTAAGTTCTCTCTTGATTTCTTTTATTTTAATTGAAGATATGTTTGAGTTTGATAGATTGTTGTTGATAGTAGGAGTGTGTTTGATATGTGTTGTTTGATTGTGGTGTATTTGTATGTGTTGGAATTGAGTTAAAGATAAGAAGTTATGTTGGATTGAAGAAAAGAGTAAGTTTGTTGGAAGAGAAAGTGTTGTGGTTGTGTTTTGGGTTTATGGTGATGATTATGAATTGTGTTTGATGTATGTTTTGAGTTGTTTTGGTGTTTTTGTAAGTTTGTTATGGTTTTTAGGTGTGTTTAATTAAGTTTGTTTGAAGTGAGAAATGGTGAAAGAAAGTGGTTTGTTGGATGTAGTGTTGATGTTGCCGGAAACTGGATTTTTGGCCTGACACGCCCATGAGCACGACCAGATCTTTAGGCATGTCAATGGTTCTGTGTTTTTGGATGGGTGACACGAGCAGTGACACGCCCATGTCACTGAGCGTGTCATAGCTACTGTAATGTTGATGGATTGACACGGCCATGAGCACGCCCGTGTTGTTGGACGCATCGATGTTTCTGTGACACAGAATGTATTACACGTCCGGTGACACGCCCGTGGTTCTGAGCGTGTCAAAGCTTCTGTGTGGTGAGTTTAGGGCACGGTCAGGGACACGCCTGTGTTGTTGAGCGTGTCATGTATAGAGTTTGCCCTAGTTGGCTTTATCTATTTTGTCTCATGTGTATTATTCCTTTTGGATTAGGTTGTGAAGAGGTTGATTTGCCTTAACCTAAGTGGTGAAGAGTTTTTGGAAGAGGAAGGGTATAGATTGGTGTGAATTATCTTAAGGTAAGTACAAGCTACATGGTTGCATGCATTTATATGATTTTGATACTTAACATGTTTGATTGTACATATGTTAAGTAATTGATTACATTGTTAATTCATGTGATAAATGTTATGATTGGTATAATGCGAATTGATTAATGTAAATTGAGATATAATGAGATGCGAAACTAATGTGGTTAGTTATAATGATGTAAATGACATAATTGAGGCATGTTTGCCTAGATGATATGCAATGCAATTGATGATATATATACTCTCTTGATGAGATATGGAGCCATGGTTGTTGGCTAAAATGATAATGATGCCAATGAGATGATTGAGGCATGGTTGCTTAAGTGATGATGAGTAAATGAGAATGAAATTGATAATGAAATAATTAATGAATTGTGTGGCTAATGTGTTATTCCATTTTCCGAGTTTTGTTGTTGGTGGCATGCCTATAGTAACAATCTCTTGAAGTTAGGTTGGGCTTGATCCTTGAAGCCAAGTTGGGTTGAAGTTTAGCATGCTTAACTCCCCTTGAAGCTTGGTTGGGTCTAGTCCTTGAAGCCTAATTGAGATGTTACAACCCTTGAAGCTAGGTTGGGTTTGGTTCTTAAAGCCAAGTTGGGTTGATACTTAGCATGCTTTGTTCCCCTTGAAGCTTGGTTGAACCTAAATTCTTGAAGCCTAGTTGGGATAATGATAATGATAAATGTAATAATTAAACCAAAACATTAACTCTAAAAGTTGAATGGCATATTAGTGTTTTTGAGCCCATGCTTGTCATTGTTTTCAATGTGATTTGTGAATGGTGAAATCAATGAATAATGAGATATATGTTTATGAGATATAATGTTATGAGATGGTTATAATACATAAGTATCTTATTGAAAATGAATGTGGCATGGGAAGCTATGTTGAGTATTGGAACTATAAAGATACAACTTGAATACTTTGATATGATGTTGAATGAAGTAAGGTGTTGAAATATAATATTCCTTTGAATGGTGTATGAAAATTTATTGTGTGACATTGGCATTGCATCAAAACATAGTACTATTGTAGTTTGTACCACTAAGCCGTTGGCTTAGCGCGAATGTGATTCATCGCACAAGTGACAGGGAAGAACCGGAGAGTTCCTCTAGGCTGAGTAGAGTCTAGATCTTGAGGTGTTGATAGTGGAGCTTAAAGATCAAAGACATATTGCCAAACATGTATATATTTTATGTTTTGTAAAACTTGAGTTTTGATGTATATGTATTTGTAAATATTTGTTATATTTTCCGTTGCGTTTTGAATAAACATTTTATCTATTGTGTTTTTATAATATAACTTAAATGTTTTAAATTTATTCATATTATTGAAAAGGGATTATTTGTATGTTTTATAAACCGTGACATACCTATATTCAGTATACGTATATTACGATCGTAATAGCATGTTGTGTACGTGTACTGGGTATAGGGGTGTTACAATACGCTTCCTAAAGAAATTGACAAATGTAAAATCCATGGCAGACGATAAGTGAAATGTGCAGGCCAGCTTTGCTTCAGCCGATCTAATTAGACTTTAGTCAGACAAGGCATATCTAAATATGGAGTGAATTCAGAACCTCGAGGCTCAGCTCCATACTGATGGTTAAGCCGGCGAGGGTCATAACAAGTACCTCGATGAAGAGCAGCAAGGGGAACATACATCAGGTATGTTCGTATGGTGATACGAGAAATCTTCCACCAAGGTACCAACCAACAGATGTTGACTTCAGCGCGTGAGTGGATCCAGTTAACCTAGTAAACATATGAAGAAGTAGGATGGAGTAGTTTCCCAGTAGAATGATGTCGTGGCAGATATCTGGAAAAATTCATAGATGGAGTATTGAGCAAGCTGAGACGCTCCTGAAGCTAAATCTGTAAGAAAAAATCTAATTAATAAAAAAGAAGGTCCGCTAAGTTGAAAACTCGCAAGGGCGGCTTAGGCAAAAATTAGGACAACTTGTTAGTTTTGAAAACCCGCATGGGTGGACTAGGCAAAAATTAGAGTAATAAAAAAGGGGTCCGCTAAGTTAAAAAGCAAGAGCGGCTTAGGCAAAAATTAGGACAACTCGCTAGTTTCGAAAATCCGCGTGGGCGGACTAGGCAAAAATTAGAGTAATAAAAAATTTAAAAAAAAAGAAGAAGAAGAAAAACCTAAATTGAAAACCCGAAAGGGCAGTTTAGGTAATTACCTGAAGCAACAATGGACTCCTGGTCAGTTTCTTTGATAATCCCGATTTAAGTTGGTCTAATCCAGCTAAAGTCTCAACTATGATCACGGGTATCGGCGACAAGTCTCCTTCCATTTGGTCTATGATATCCAATACTCGTGGATCAATATCGCCATCAGAAGAAACAAGTAAGAATTGGCCAAGCAAGTATAGACAAAGCATACATCCCCATGCCTTAGTATGAGCCAAATGAGAAAGGCAAAAGTCAATTAAGGGACCAAGCAGAATTTTCTCACCTCTCATCAACTGTAGAACTTCAAGCTTTGAGATTTGAAATAACATTTGCATCTTCTATTGAGTCTTGGAAATTAATATAGGTAACGCCATTTGTTGATTATTTGGATATCCAAGGATGGCCTCAAATTCTTCAATCAAGGGACATATTTCAAAGCCATTAATTTTAAATGTCCTAGAATCCACATTCCAAAAAGAAGCCATGGCATGTAAAAAAGAATTGTCCAATTTAACATTTTGAAAACACTTCAAAGTATCAATTTTTGACTAAGATATTTGTTTCCAATGAATGGCATTCATATTTTTAAATAAAACTTTTATTTTCTTTAAATAGAGTTTGGTCATTGTGGAAAGCTGAAGGAAAATTAGAATTGTTAAAAGGAGTTTTTACGTTGAAGTAGAAAATCTCTTGGCTTCTGTATGAAATTATGGCATGAAAAGTGATTGATATAGGAGGATTGTGCTATTCCATAATTGATAAGGAAAGTGTGAGATCGAGATGCCTGAGGAAAGGGAATTGGCAACGAAAGTTCTTTAATTGTCGCGTTGCATTTGGTTTTAGTTAATTGGTATGACTGTGAATGTGAAAAGGAAAATTGTAGCGCAATAATGATGATAAAAAAAAAAGAGAGAGTTGCAGTAAAGATAAAAATTATATATTGTCATTAGTATTTTTATACTTATTATACAATATTTCCTCAATTGATACAATATTCATACATCATGAAGAAGGAGGTGGTAGATCATCAAATAAAGCTCTGAAAAAATCATCGCCTGTCAAAGGAGGAGGCAAATCACCCATCCCGAGTCCGCCCGAAGTAGGAGCACCAGAATCTCTATTACCTTGGAGTTTTGATCTGTAACGGTCCTCATCAGAAGTAGATGAAAGGATCTCATGGTCATCAGCTTGGGGGCCTCTAGATGAAGAAGCACCAGAATCTCTCATCCCCTGAAACCAGAAGTCTCAAAAATTTTGCTCTGACTGATGGTACAAATTTTTAAAATGGGAAACCTGCTGACGACTAGCGGGCAACTCTTCTTGAAGTTTCTTGTTTTGTTCTTTAAGCATCCGCTATGAGCCAGAAAGGAAAAGAGTAAGAGCATACATAATCATGCGTACATATAGCATAAATTATCATGGAACAAGAAAACCTACCAGGTAATTCATGTCAACACCCTGTGGATGAGATGGCATATCCGGTGGACTAGAATGAGCAAATGAAGGAGCAGTAAAAGAAGGTCTAGCCTCATGATCAAATGAGCCAGCAGCCTACAACAATTATTAAAAAAAGTCAAAATAAGTTAAGAAAGATGCAATTACAATGAAAAAATTGTAAAATTTTACCTGAGAAGTGCTAGTTCAGAGATGTGAGACAAACTCTCCTCCCTCTCCATGATATTCCTCTTCATCTCTATCCTCATTTTCCTCGGGAATCTCCTGTATGCTAATAGGAGATATGCCAAAGTTCAAGAGCCCTAATTTATGACGCCCTGTGGATGAGATGGCATATCCAATTGACTAGAATGAGCAAATGAAGGGGCAGTAAAAGAAGGTCCAACCTCATGATCAAATGAGCCAGCAGCTTGCAACAATCATTAAAAAAGTCAAAATAAGTTAAGAAAGAAGCAATTGTAATGAATGGTAAAAGTTTACCTGGGAAGTGCTAGCCCTGAGATGTGAGACAAACTCTCCTTCCTCTCCATGATATTCCTCTTCATCTCTATCCTCATTTTCCTTAGAAATCTCCTATACGCAAACAGGAGATACGTCAAAGTTTAAGAGCCCTATTTGAATAAACTGGGTATAAGATGAACCCGGTGGATAGAGAAATGTTTCAACATCATAACCGTGCTGGGCCAACCACCATACATTCTTTAGAATTGATGTGATATTTAAAGTATATTCCGGGCAATGCATTGGGATCCTTCGCTGCTCGGGACCAAGAAACCACTCATATACTCTCTCTCCGAGAAACCAACCACTAGACACAGGGCCGGCAATGACTCGATGTGTAACACCCCTTCCCGACCCACGAATAAGCCAGGAAGGAATGTCACATCATGATGCGAGCTCTGGTTACAATATCTTAATTAAGAATTCTTATGAAAAATGTTTCGAAAAATTGGGCGGAGTTTCCCCTAAAAAGCGGGGTTCCCAAGTGTTATAAAAACACTTTTAAAACTGATTTTTTTTAAACACTTTTGTTCACTATTTAACTCAAGAATACTCCTAATAATAATCTCCCTTATATCCTCAACTACACCCTACAAGAAAATTTCACACTTCTATATCATTTCTCAAGATCGCATATCATTTGCTAAGTTTCATTACCATACTACTGTTTATTCTCTTGTTACATACACCACAATACTTAATATGTTTAACAAACCTTTACAATAGATATAACGTACATGCCATACTACTATTTTAAGTCAAAAGTCCTACCCTATTCGCCGTCGAGCTGGTGCGGGCCGCTGATCTTCTATCCACTACTTACGAGTTAGACATATAACTCGCTGAGCAACTTATTGCCCAGTGGGTACTTTAACTATTGCTGAATATAAATAGTGCAAGGAAGGCTGTTGAAACACATATAAAAGTAGAATATTGCATAATTAAACTATTTTCATACAATCATCATATTTATATTTTCTAATTAAGTTAAGATTCACTTTCTGTATGTAAACAACATGTAATATAACTTCATTATAATTACGAGTTAATCTACTCCACTAGGTAATTATGAATACACCAATCTCGAAATGAGGCCTCGTATAGAGTTACGCGTGGTCTTGACCTCACACGACTAATTGCCATGGTCTTGGTCTCGCACGATATGGAATATACAACATAACTGTGTGGTCTTGGTCTCACACGACTAGTTGTCATGATCTTGACCTCACACGATATAATCGCGCGTGCGTAAGTAATATCCAGACCGAAGCCGTTAAGACAGTACTTGTAATATCCCAATGTATGCCCTAGAAGTTTTAATACAATTGTTGTTTGATTTGAATTAAATGTATATATGTTTTTACAAAGGAAATGATTGTGTTAATGGAATGTATATGTTGTATATATGTTAATATATACAACATATATGTTGGTCAAATGGAGAGTCAAGGGAAGAAGATATTTTAATTTGGGATGAGTGAAATTACTAAAGAGGGCAAGAGTTTTAAAGGAAGTGAGAACAAATAGAAAAGGGCATTAAGTAATTTTGCTTTGTTAGAATCGCTTGGTGGAGATTTAAAGAAGAAGAGAAGTTGACTTGTCTTCATTTTCTTTTCTTCTTCTTCTCTTTCTCTTGTGGTGGCCGGCCCTCCAAAGCTAAAGAACAAGAGTGATTTTTGTTGATTTCTAAAATCAAATTGAAGGGAGAATCAAAGGATTAAGTTGGAGATTTGTGAAATTGCCTCAATTTTAAGTAAGTACTCTCTTGTTTTCTTTTGTTATGCTTGAAGTGAGTTGTGATTTGTTAATATTATGATTAGGTGTGTTTGGGATGTGTTTATAAGTGTTGAAATTGATTGTGAGTTACAAAGTTAAATTGGTGTTGGTTTTGGTTTTAAGATGGTAAGTTAAGTGGATGTTGATATTGAAAGAATAAGAATGATGTTAGTTTTAGGGTTTTGAAGTGGTAAGTGATTAAATGTATTGTTAATGTGAATATTGTGATGTATATGTAAAATAAGTGTTAATGACATTGATTATACCCATTTGAATAAGGTTATGTTGTGTTAAATGTGTTTTGATTCCATAAAAAGAGATTTGGCCATGTTTAGGGTTTTTATTCTTGAGAGACACGGCCAAACTAAGGAAGAGACACGGCCAAACTAAAGAATTTTTGGGAGACACGGCCAAGTCCAAGGAAATTTGGCCGTGTTGGATGATTTTTGGAGAGACACTGCCACTGTCTTGGCCGTGTCCCTTGCCCGTGTCTGCTACTGGATTTTTGTGTTGAGAGACACGGCCACGAGCTTGGCCGTGTCCCTTGAGTATGTTAGCTACTGTGATTGTTTCTTGTTTTTCTTACATTGTTTTGATTCTTCAAAGATCCTTTTGTACCTAAACCTAAAAGTAAACACTCTAAACACTTTTAAAACAAAGAATGATCCAAACAAATGCATGTGGAATATTACAAATCAATGAATAATGTAAAGTGTTAGGTATATATATATGATACTATATGAACAATGTTATGTTTTATGCATTGTGCATCTTGTGAATGGTAATGTGTTATATGAATAATGTACTTTGAAATGTTATATCAATGATGCTATATGTGTAATATCAATTGAAATATGATATGAAGCCATTGTGATTGGCTATGATAACTCAAATATGATGTGAAGCCATTGTGATTGGCTATGATGATTCAATTGAAAGACATAAGGCATGTTTGCCTAATTGATGATGAGAATTGAGAATGAAATAATAAATGAATTGTGTGTCTAATGTGTTATTCATTTTCAGAGTTTTGTTGTTGGTGGCATGCCTAATGGTAACAATCTCTTGAAGTTAGGTTGGATTTGATCCTTGAAGCCTAATTGAGATGTTACAACCCTTGAAGCTAGGTTGGGTTGGTTCTTGAAGCCAAGTTGGGTTGATACTTAGCATGCTTTGTTCCCCTTGAAGCTTGGTTGAACCTAATCCTTGAAGCCTAGTTGGGTTTATGATGATGATAAATGTGATAACAAAACCAAAGCATTAACTCTGAAAATTGAATGGCATATTAGTGTGTTTTGGGCCCATGCTTGTCTTTGTATTTAATGTGATTCTTGAGTGGTAAAAATTAATGGAACTATGAAGATGTAATATGAATGTTGTTATGACATTGAACAAAGTATGATGTGGAAATGTGATATTCTTTTAAATGATGTATGAGATTAATTGTGACATTATATCATATTGAAGCATCATGTTAGTATACTTTGTACTACTAAGTCGTTGGCTTAGTGCGATAGTGTTTGATCGCGCAGGTGACAGAGTTGAACCTGAGAGCTCCTCAAGACCAAGTGAGACTAGACATTGAGGATTTTCTTTTGGGACTTAAAGATCAGAGAAGAGCTGCCAATCATGTATTTATATTCTATATTTTGTAATCTTTGATTTATAACATATTTGTAATAACTTCCGCTGTGACTTAATAAATGTTTTTATATATGGTGTCTTTTGGATTTCTTTTAAAATTTTTGAGATTGGTTTCACTTATTTACAAAGATATTTGTTGTGTATTATCTTAAAACTGTGGCATTTTCTATATTCAGTATACGTATATTACGATCGTTTAAGCATGCTTGGTACGTATACAGGATATAGGTGTGTTACAACTGTTTTGGTATTAGAGCCTAGGTTTGAGATTCTCAACCTAGGTCAAGTGTAAGAAAAAGAATGTTTTGATTTTAAAAAGTGGATTTTTGAATAACATACATGTTGGTATTGGCAGTCTCTGATCTTTAATGAGAAGTATTCTGCTGTGTTTGCAGATATAGGTTGTGATGGATCCTCATTTGCGTCAGTCAGTTGAGGGTAGTGCGGAGAGTGTTGCTCCTGATGATGGAGCTAGAGTGGATAGTGCTGGAGAGGCACCTGCTTCTGTGCCGGGGGGACCAGCTGGTGAGGATGTTCCACCAGTTTGGCTTAGGCATGTGGTAGAGATTATGAGGCAAGCACCAGTGCAACCACCGCCACCCCCACAGCCTTTGGTATCAGTGAGACAGTATGATAAATTAAGGAAGTACGGAGCAGAAGATTTCTTGGGTACTATTGATCCAGCTGTAGCTGAGCAGTGGCTAGATAAAGTACAGAGAATATTTGTTCAGTTACAAGCCACTCCAGAAGAAAATTTTTATTATGCAAGATCCTTGTTGCAGAAGGATGCATATAACTGGTGGAAGACAGTGCCCCATGCTATGGATGATCCACCTACCTTGTCCTATGCTGATTTTCTAAGAGAGTTTGAATTGAAGTATACTCCGAGGGAGTATAAGGATGTGAAGAAAATGGAGTTTCTAAGCTTGAAGCAAGATCACCGGACTGTGACGGAATATGAGTTAGAGTTTATCTGGTTGAGCCAGTATGCTGGGGGTATTATATCTGATGAGATAGATAGATGCAGGAGATTTAAGGAGGGATTGAGGCCCTCTATCTTGTGTCTTGTGGCTGGATCTAGATATCATGATTTTTCCCAGCTTGTGGCAGCAGCTCGGAGTGTGGAAAGAGCTCAGGTTATTGCAGCTGCTTCAAAGGAAGAGATCAGGGTTAAAAGGCCCCAGTTTGAGGCAGGGTCTTCATCTGCGAAAAGAGGTAAAGGAAGTTTTGTTCCTCGAGTTAGTAGGAGTCAGAGGCCAGCTGGTAGGTCAGTACAGTTTCAGAGGCAGAGATTTAGACCTACAGTTTCAGTGGCGAGTGCTCTGACCCCAGTGACGCAGAGATCCACCTTACCCATATGCATTCACTGTGGTAGACCACATGGTGGTACTTGTTGGAAGACTGGTGTAGCAGGGGTATGTTTCAGATGTGGATCACCTGATCATTTTGTTAGAGATTGTCCTGAGAGGCAGGAATAGATGTCAGTAGATTCTGCAGCTTCTCGATCTAGTGTGAGGGGAGGTCGAGGAGGCAGAGGTTTCAGCAGAGGAGGCAGATCTGGGTTCAGTTCTAGAGGAGGTTCTACATCCAGGGATAGTAGACCAGAGAAGGTTGAATCTTCTCAGAGGATTTATGTGATGCAGAGACAACCAGATGCTTCTGCAGTCATTGCTGGTACTTTCTGTTTATTTGATACTTCAGTACTTGCTTTGATTGATCCCGGATCCACGCATTCATATATTAGTGCATCTGTTCTGCCTGTGTCTGAATTGCATGCTGAATCCCTAGGATTTGATGTATTGGTGACAAATCCTTTAGGGCATAGTGTGATTGTTAGCAAAGTGCACCGAGATAGTGCAGTGGTGGTTCAAGGTGAGGAGTTCCTTTGAGATTTGATTGAGATGCCTTTTAAGGAATATGATGTGATCCTAGGCATAGACTGGCTATCTAGACATGGAGCTGTGGTAGACTGTAAAAAGAAAGTTGTTACTTTGAGAACCAGCGATGGTAGAGAGGTGTTAGTATCTAGTGAGCAAGGACAGCTAGCATCCTTGTTTGTTTCAGCTGTTGCAGCTAGAAGATTGATTAGAAAAGGGTGTGATGCTTACCTTGCTCATATTGTGGATGCGAGAGTAAGGGGTTCTCAAATTGATAGTATACCTACAGTTGCAGAATTTCCAGATGTCTTTCCAGAGGAGTTGCCAGGGTTGCCTCCTGAAAGAGAGGTGGAGTTTGGTATTGAATTATTGCCTGGTACCACTCCTATCTCTATTACTCCTTATAGGATGGCACCTGCTGAATTGAGAGAATTAAAGGTGCAATTGCAGGAGTTGTTGGATAAAGGGTTTGTTCACCCTAATGTTTCACTGTGGGGAGCTCCTGTTTTGTTTGTGAAGAAGAAAGACGGTACTATGAGATTGTGTATCGATTATAGGTAATTGAACAAGGTGACTATTAAAAATAAATATCCTTTGCCTAAAATTGATGATCTCTTTGATCAATTGAAGGGTGCAACAGTGTTTTCCAAAATTGATTTGAGATCAGGGTACCATCAGTTGAGGGTCAGAGCTGAAGATGTTCCAAAGACAGCCTTTCGTACAAGGTATGGGCATTATGAGTTTCTAGTTATGCCTTTTGGTTTGACGAATGCACCTGCAGCTTTTATGGATTTGATGAATAGGGTGTTTAGGCCCTATCTGGATCAGTTTGTAGTGGTCTTTATTGATGACATTTTGGTGTATTCGCGTAATGAGGAGGAGCATGACATGCATCTGCGGATTGTGTTGCAAATTTTGAGAGAGAAGCAATTATTTGCTAAACTGTCGAAGTGTGAGTTTTGGCTTGATCAAGTAACTTTTCTCGATCATATAGTTTCAGCAGAAGGCATTAGAGTTGATCCGAGTAAAGTTGAAGCTATTTTGAATTGGAGTCCACCAAAATCTGTGACTGAAGTTAGAAGGTTTCTGGGTTTGGCAGGCTATTATCGACGGTTTGTGAAAGGATTTTCTTTGATAGCTACTCCACTTACCATATTGCTTCGAAAGGGAGTTAGATTTGTGTGGACAGATCAGTGTCAGGCTAGCTTTGATCAGTTGAGAGAAATGTTGACTCAAGCGCCTGTTCTTACCTTACCTATGGAAGATAAACCATATGTGATCTACAGTGATGCTTCACATCATGGTTTGGGTTGTGTTCTGATGCAAGAAGGTAAAGTTATAGCTTATGCTTCTCGACAGTTGAAACCACATGAGCTCAATTATCCGACCCATGATTTAGAGTTAGCAGCCATTGTGTTTGCATTGAAGATTTGGCGACACTATTTGTATGGGGAGAAGTGTTTTATCTATACTGATCATAAGAGTTTAAAATATTTGGGTGTCCAAAGAGAGCTCAATCTTCGACAGAGGAGATGGTTAGAGTTGATTAAAGACTACGACTGTTTGATCGATTATCATCCTGGTAGAGCAAATGTTGTTGCTGATGCCTTGAGTCCGAAGTCTTTAGCAGGTTTGACGGTTTATTCGCTCTCGTTGCTTGTTGAGTTGAGAGCGTTGCATGCTAGATTTGTATCTTGTGATGATGGTGCATTGTTGGCACAGTTGCAATTGAAACCAGTGTTGTTGGATCAGATTAAAGAAGCTCAAGTGGCTGATGAGAAGACTCAAAAGATTGTTTCAGATTGCCAGAATGGAAAGAGTCAAAATTTTATTGTGAGAAATGATGGGAGTCTTTGGTTTAAGAACAGATTGTGTGTACCTGATGATGCTAATTTGAGAAAGATCATTTTAGAAGAAGCACATCAGTCAGTGTTTGCTATGCATCCGGGCAATACAAAGATGTATCATGATTTGAAGCAGTATTACTGGTGGTCTGGTATGAAGAGAGACATAGCGGAGTTTGTATCCAAATGTCTCACATGTCAGAGGGTAAAAGCTGAGCATCAAGTTCCAACAGGGTTACTTCAACCTTTATCAGTGCCTGAATGGAAATGGGAAAGAGTGACAATGGATTTTGTATCTGGTTTACCATTGACACAAAGGAAGCATGATGCTATTTGGGTAATTGTTGATAGGTTGACTAAGACAGCTCATTTTCTTCCGGTTCGGATGGATTACTCTTTGGAGAGGTTAGCTGAGCTGTATATCCATGAGATTGTGAAGTTGCATGGTGTCCCAATTTCTATAGTGTCTGATCGAGATCCCCGATTTACTTCCAAGTTTTGGAAGAGTTTACATGGTGCATTGGGTTCTTGATTGCATTTCAGCACTGCTTTTCATCCGCAGACAGATAGGTAGTCTGAGAGGGTGATACAGATTATCGAGGACATGTTGAGAAGCTGTGTCATTGATTTCTCTGGAAGTTGGGATGGATTCTTATCACTTGTGGAATTTGCTTACAACAACAGTCATCAATCCAGCATTGGTATGGCACCATTCGAGGCATTGTATGGTAGACGGTGTAGGACACCTCTATGTTGGAATGAACTTGGTGAAGGTAAGTTAATTGGTCCTGATTTGGTTAAAGAAACTGAAGAGAAAGTGAAAATGATTCGAGATAGGTTGAAAGCAGCTTCAGATCGACAGAAATCTTATTCAGATTTGAAGAGAAGAGACATTGAGTATAATGTGGGAGATAAGGTATTTTTGAAAGTGTCTCCTTGGAAGAAGATCTTGAGGTTTGGTCAGAAAAGAAAAATTGAGTCCTCGTTTCATTGGACCGTATGAAGTTTTGGAAAGAGTTGGGCCAGTTGCTTATCGGCTTGCTTTGCCACCTAAGTTGGACAGGATCCATAATGTATTCCATGTGTCTATGTTGAGGAAATACAGGTCGGATCCATCTCATGTTTTGCCAATGGAATCTATCGAAGTAAGTTCAGATCTGACATTTGAAGAAGAACCAGTTGCTATTTTGGCACGTGAAGTGAAAGAATTGAGAAATAAGAAAGTGCCACTTGTGAAGATTTTGTGGAAGAATCATGCAAAGGAAGAGGCAACTTGGGAGAGTGAGCAATCAATGCGAGATCAATATCCTCAACTATTTCAAACTTGATATCAGGTAATTTCGAGGACAAAATTTCTTTTTAGAGGGGGAGAATTGTAATATCCCAATGTAAGCCCAGAAGTTTTAATACAATTGTTGTTTGATTTGAATTAAATGTATATATGTTTTTACAAAGTAAATGATTGTGTTAATGGAATGTATATGTTGTATATATGTTAATATATATAACATATATGTTGGTCAAATGGAGAGTCAAGGGAAGAAGATATTTTAATTTGGGATGAGTGAAATTACTAAAGAGGGCAAGAGTTTTAAAGGAAGTGAGAACAAATAGAAAAGGACATTTAAGTAATTTTGCTTTGTTAGAATTGCTTGGTGGAGATTTAAAGAAGAAGAGAAGTTGACTTGTCTTCATTTTCTTTTCTTCTTCTTCTCTTTCTCTTGTGGTGGCCGGCCCTCCAAAGCTAAAGAACAAGAGTGATTTTTGTTGATTTCTAAAATCAAATTGAAGGGAGAATCAAAGGATTAAGTTGGAGATTTGTGAAATTGCCTCAATTTTAAGTAAGTACTCTCTTGTTTTCTTTTGTTATGCTTGAAGTGAGTTGTGATTTGTTAATATTATGATTATGTGTGTTTGGGATGTGTTTATAAGTGTTGAAATTGATTGTGAGTTACAAAGTTAAATTGGTGTTGGTTTTGGTTTTAAGATGGTAAGTTAAGTGGATGTTGATATTGAAAGAATAAGAATGATGTTAGTTTTAGGGTTTTGAAGTGGTAAGTGATTAAATGTATTGTTAATGTGAATATTGTGATGTATATGTAAAATAAGTGTTAATGACATTGATTATACCCATTTGAATAAGGTTATGTTGTGTTAAATGTGTTTTGATTCCATCAAAAGAGATTTGGCCATGTTTAGGGTTTTTATTCTTGAGAGACACGGCCAAACTAAGGAAGAGACACGGCCAAACTAAAGAATTTTTGGGAGACACGGCCAAGTCCAAGGAAATTTGGCCGTGTTGGATGATTTTTGGAGAGACACTGCCACTGTCTTGGCCGTGTCCCTTGCCCGTGTCTGCTACTGGATTTTTGTGTTGAGAGACACGGCCACGAGCTTGGCTGTGTCCCTTGAGTATGTTAGCTACTGTGATTGTTTCTTGTTTTTCTTACATTGTTTTGATTCTTCAAAGATCCTTTTGTACCTAAACCTAAAAGTAAACGCTCTAAACACTTTTAAAACAAAGAATGATCCAAACAAATGCATGTGAAAGATTACAAATCAATGAATAATGTAAAGTGTTAGGTATATAGATATGATACTATATGAACAATGTTATGTTTTATGCATTGTGCATCTTGTGAATGGTAATGTGTTATATGAATAATGTACTTTGAAATGTTATATCAATGATGCTATATGTGTAATATCAATTGAAATATGATATGAAGCCATTGTGATTGGCTATGATAACTCAAATATGATGTGAAGCCATTGTGATTGGCTATGATGATTCAATTGAAAGACATAAGGCATGTTTGCCTAATTGATGATGAGAATTGAGAATGAAATAATAAATGAATTGTGTGTCTAATGTGTTATTCATTTTCAGAGTTTTGTTGTTGGTGGCATGCCTAATGGTAACAATCTCTTGAAGTTAGGTTGGATTTGATCCTTGAAGCCTAATTGAGATGTTACAACCCTTGAAGCTAGGTTGGGTTGGTTCTTGAAGCCAAGTTGGGTTGATACTTAGCATGCTTTGTTCCCCTTGAAGCTTGGTTGAACCTAATCCTTGAAGCCTAGTTGGGTTTATGATGATGATAAATGTGATAACAAAACCAAAGCATTAACTCTGAAAATTGAATGGCATATTAGTGTGTTTTGGGCCCATGCTTGTCTTTGTATTTAATGTGATTCTTGAATGGTAAAAATTAATGGAACTATGAAGATGTAATATGAATGTTGTTATGACATTGAACAAAGTATGATGTGGAAATGTGATATTCTTTTAAATGATGTATGAGATTAATTGTGACATTATATCATATTAAAGCATCATGTTAGTATACTTTGTACTACTAAGCCGTTGGCTTAGCGCGATAGTGTTTGATCGCGCAGGTAACAGAGTTGAACCTGAGAGCTCCTCAAGACCAAGTGAGACTAGACATTAAGGATTTTCTTTTGGGACTTAAAGATCAGAGAAGAGCTGCTAATCATGTATTTATATTCTATATTTTGTAATCTTTGATTTATAACATATTTGTAATAACTTCCGCTGTGACTTAATAAATGTTTTTATATATGGTGTCTTTTGTATTTCTTTTAAAATGTTTGAGATTGGTTTCACTTATTTACAAAGATATTTGTTGTGTATTATCTTAAAACTGTGGCATTTTCTATATTCAGTATACGTATATTACGATCGTTTAAGCATGCTTGGTACGTATACAGGATATAGGGGTGTTACAGTACTGCCGGTAGGATGGCATGCCAAACCCCCATTCCAGACCGGTTTTACCCATTTACCGAGTAGAGCATATATAACATTTCATATATACCCATTCACTTCGTATATATACCACATATTCTCCATGTATATACAATATATACTTACACAAATGCCACATATACTCACATATGTATCATATGTATTCACATATATACCATATACACGCATATATATACCATATATACACGTATTTCCCACGTATATACCTTATCTATATATTTACATGATAATGAACATGTATTCCATCACGTGACTTTTATCATGGTTATGAAATTCAGATTGATTTTCTCCTCTTTTCCATCTAATTTATTCTTCATATTCATACTTAAACTCAATACCAAAAATAAAATGATAAAACACCCACACCAAGTTTTTGACCAAGTTAATAATGAAAAATTACCATATGAACAATAAACTCTGGTTCTTGACCCAACTTGATCCTTGTTTTAGAAAATTTGTATAAAATAATCCACTTGGGTAAAAACTCAAAAAATTTTAAATAATTTAGTTTTGCATCTTAAAATCATTCCTTTAAAATTTTATATCAAACTGGACAAAAAATCTTGGTCAACTAGTTCACCCAACCAGACTGCTCCAGTTGCCCTGCATCCTGGCAGCAGTTCTGAATTTTGTGAATTTCATAAATCAAATTCAATCAATGTGGTTCCAAATTATTTTTCTCAAATACTAGACTTACTAAAAAACATCATATCCAAAATTCAATTGGATATTATGTTTCTACATTTTATTAAAAATCCAGAAATATGGCTGTCTCAGTCAAGGTACCTGCTGGAGCGGGTCTAATAAAATAATCTTTCCAAAATCATAACCATTCCAAATTCAACTCAACATATTTTTCAGTCATTTTAGACTCATTGAGACACAACATATCAAAAATTCAACTCAAGATAATTTTTCTATATTTCATTAAAAATCATACAAGTCACAGCATTTTACTAATTGTAAAACAGAAAAATTTCAAAAGGAGTTCAATGGTTAAAGTACCAAACCTTACTATTTCTTAGTCCTTTATCTATATCACTTCCTTTCCTTCCTTTTCTCCTTGATTTCCTATGAAATTTAACATCACATATACAAAGGTAAGAACCCTAGGTATAGACATAGTCTTATCTTATGATTTTTCTAATGGTTGCTAGCTTATTTTCACCATTAAACACCATTTCTATTCATTCTCCAACATTTTGCTATTCTCCATCATATTCATCAACTTTCTAATATTTTCCCTAATTAAACATGACTTTAAGTCCTTCCATACAAAGCCTAATACTCAAATAAAATGAAAGAGAAGAAGTTAGCTTGAAGAATTACCTTAATTTCTCTTGAAAAAAAAACTTGATAAATCACTTAGAAATTGAAACTTTCCCTTGGCTCTTTTGGAAGAAGACCACGGCAAGTGTTAGGCATGTGTCTTATGCTTTAAGACAAAAATTAGATGTTAGATAATTATTTAATTAATTAATATATTATTTTTAACTTGAATGGTCTTGATTTATCCACCAAACTTGAACAAATGGCCATGATTTGGCCACTTGAAAGTTACTTTTCCTTCTTTATAATTTTGCCCCTCAAATTGGTTCTATTTACAAAATTGCCACTCCGGTGAAAATGACCAAAATGCCCTTGTTGCAAAATCATCCGTAACTTTCAAACCGTGCATATTTGGGAAAAATCGTGCGCCACCATTACGACCCAATAAATACCGAGAACACATCTATTACATCCATTATGGGCACTATTAAGAACCGATGTAACTTTTTGGAAAAGTACCTTTAGGTCCTCAGCCTCTTAAAAAATTTCAATTAGGTCCCGTCAGCTCCACTGTGTACACCAATTTCATATTTGACTATCCCGAGCCTCTATTTGACCACTCGTTCATGTCCTCCTTGCCTATTACTCGACTGTCTAGCCTTTGGGATGTGACACGATGGGTATGTTGAAAAGGCAGTGCGACATTCATGGAGAAAGTCCAGTTCATCCACTCTTCTGTGTTCCACCAGGCCAAATTGACCTACAAAAAGACATAAGGTAAGTGAACTTTATATAAATTTTAAAGTATACTAATAATATTTTACCTGCCCTAGGTTAAGCAGCTCAAGACAAAGCGTTGGATATGCACACGGTGAGAGCCGGGAACTTCTACACGTTCTGACAACCAAAAATTTAATCTCGGATACCCGACTCTCTCTCGAAAAATACAAGGCACCCTCACAAGATTGTGCTCATATGCCCATGTCTACAACAATAATAAAAATCAAATTCATGCAAGAATAAGAATGGAATTGACATTGGTAGAAGAAGAGTACCTCTACAACTGCCATAAAGCCAACAAAAGACTTCTTATTTCTGCAAATTTTGTCAAGTCCACAGTAAAGATAGGCAAGACCGGCTTCACCCCCAGCCGTAAAGCCATACCATATTCATATCAGTAAGAGCCCTCAACACCAACAAATGAATGGTAGATTCGGTGCTGCCTAAAATGGTCGACCCGAGCAAATACAACAAAAATCCTCGAGCATATTATTTGGTTATGTCTCTATGAACCTGTCCTTCGTAGTTCATCCAATAACTATGAATTGGCTCAATTTTTATCTTGAAAGGCCCTTTAAATGATGGTTCCATACCAATTAACTGTTGAATTTCTTCGAATGTCAGAATATCATTGGTAAGGGGACCGAAAGGCCATAGTACCGGATACTAGTTATAGCTGTATAATCGACCGGGCCAATGGTCATTTCTCCTATAGATAGGTGAAAAGTGAGGGTCGTGTCCATCCACCATTCTGACAATGCTTGAACCACACACCGGTCTATCGGATACTCCTCGGATGGCAATTGCAAGATGAAGCTTTCAAAACCGCAATCTCGGATAATCCGCCTTACCTGAGAAGGCCCTACATCATACCATTGTCGGGCTTTATAGACACACCCTCCGCCCCGGATAACGCAACGATCATGCTAACACGGAGCTAGGTAAGTTAACACGAGGTAAGTATATCATTATATCAATACCACCAATTTTTAGACTAAATTTATTTATATTTTATTTTAGTCTATCTATTTACTTAAATTCTTAAATATATTCATCTAATTAATTTATTTTTCTTAAAAAATAATAAAAAACAAAAAACAACAACAAAAATAAAAAATAAAAAATAAAAAGAAAATAAAAAAATAATATATAGAAAAAAGAAAAAAGAAACAGAAAAGGAAAATGAATATATAATAATAATAACAATAATAATAATAATAATAATAATAATAATAATAATAACACAAAACACAAAAATAAAACAAAAACACAAAAACACAAACTACAAAAAATAATTTGTTGTTAAAATAAATAATTACCTTACTCTTTTGATTTGAACTACGATGAAGTGGTATTTCGGCTAGTAGACTTATATTTCCAGCTTCATGCCACTGAATAAACTCCAATAACTCAGCATTAGATCAAGTTCTTAATCTTGAAGCATGCATTTTTTTTTAAAACTCTATGCTAAACCCTCTAAAATAAAAGATGTATAGCTGTGAATGAATGAAATGAAGAAATATGCTGTGAATGAAATGAAAAAATCTGCTGCGTTTATATAGAGGAATAAAACAAAAGAAAGAAAAGCAAAAAAACAGTATTCTCGTGAAAAAAAATAGAAAAAGTAAATTTTACTATTGATGAATAGTAAGTTAGTATTTACAAATAGTAAATGAACAGTAATAAATAGTGCATAAACAGTGACCACATAGTAAATAAATAAGAAACTCAATTATTCAATTCAATCATTCAAATACTTGCGTATATATAAATATTTTTGCACTTTTAAAATATTTTTACACGAAAGGGGCAAGGAGAAGATATGTGTGTGGTAAAAATTAGCTAAATTTTTTGCAAATTCCTTTAGTATACTACTGACTATAATTATTTTTCACAGATAATTAAATCTCTCTTAGCTTAGGTCTAGAACCTAAATTTCCTCTTAAGTCCAGAACTTAGCTTGGGTCCAAAACCTAAATTACCATTAACTTAGCTCGGGTCCAGAACCCTAATTACTCTTAAGTCCATAATTTAGCTCTAGTCCAAAACCCAAATTACCCTTAAGTCTAGAACTTAGCTCGGGTCTAGAACCCAAATTACCCTTAAGTCCAGAACTTAGCTCGGGTCTATAACCCTAATTACTCTTAAGTCCAGAACTTAGCTCGAGTTCAGAATCCAAAATTACCCTTAAGTCCAAAACTTAGCCCGAGTCCAGAACCCAAGCCTTTTTCGAGTTCAGAACTCAAACCGGGTCCAGAACCCAAACCATCTCTGGTCCAGAACCCAAACCAGCCTGGGTCCAGAATCCAAGTCCAGAACTCGAATTGGGTCCAGAACCCAAAACCTAAACCATTTCAAAAAAATTAAATCTTATTGCTTTTCACTCTCTTTTGTTGTAGTCTCAAATCGTTCAAGCAGGGGGCAAACTGTAGACCCTTAATTTTTGGCCCAGTCTGGTCCGATATTTTTTATATAGTCCAAAATAATTTTTGAGGTATTTTAATTAAATAATATTTATTTTAGTATTTATTATTTATAATTTTTAATAAAAATAAAAATGATAAAGTTAAATAAATAAAAATCGGCAATGAAAAAATTCATTGCTGAAGGTGAATCGGCCACAGGCCTATTTGCCAGCAGAAAATTCGCTGCGGGCGAATCGGCCATCGGCTATTTTGCCGCAGAAAATTCCTGCGGCGAATTGGCTCCCTCCCCAGCCAGCTAGCAATTTTCGGCCGTAATTTTCCCAGCCAGTGCTCGCAATTCCAGCCTGCAGTAATTTTTTCGCCAGCGCAATTTTCCAACGCAGTTTTTTCCAAAACCAAATTCTATTTGGTTTTGGTTTCTTTTCCTAATAAGTTTTAATTTTCTTAAGCAATTAGAAGTAGGTTTATTATTTTCCTATAAATACCACATTAAAATACAAAATTAGGGGACTTTTGAATTGATCGAAAATTTGTTTTTACTGAGCTAAACTTGGGACTTCTGACTTGGGAGAAAAAAGGACAGAAACCCTAAGGAGCAAGAGACATTAGCAATTATCAACCCATCACACTGCCATTGTCTTTGTTCATCCAGAAGCAAATTGTGGAAGAACCAACGAAAGGAGGTTTGATTATAAATATTTGATTTGATGTTATTTACAATGTTTCTATCGTTTGTTTTTGATATTAAGTCAGTAACCTAAATTATTAAACTTAGTAATATATTTTACATTAAATCGTACATTCATTCAGTAGCCTTAGTCAGTGATCAAAACTTTAAAACCCTAAAACTGTTCTTCTCTTTCCAGAAACTTTAAAACCCTAAATTGTTTCTCTCCCGTTTCCAAAACTTCAAAAAACCCTAAATTACTCTTCTGCTTCCAAAAACCTTAAATTGTTTCTTCTGTTCCAAAAACTTTAAAACCCTAAATTGTTTTCCCCGAACAATTTTCATCTAAGCCCTAACTTTTTGTTAAAAATTTCCAAATGTCTTCTTAAATCTCCAAACCTTAATCTTCTTTACAGTTTCTAAAAATCATAATTATTTTTATAACACTCTAAATTGTTTTCTTAAATCCTAAAATCAAATATATTTTTCAAATTCAACAACACCCTAAACCCTAATCTAGTGAACTTAAAAACCCAATCTAGTAAATCTAAACCCTAAAGCCAAAATCTAGTAAACCTAAAATCACAATCCTGCAACTGTGAATTACAAACCCTAATGTTTTAAGATTCCAAAATCCTAATTTCATGATGTTACCTCTGAACCCTAATTTGATTAACCAAAAAACCTTACTACTTTCTTAAATTCATAAAACCCTAATCCATTCCAATTTTTCAAAATCTTTGCAGTAAGTCTAAATAATAATAATAATAATAATAATAATAATAATAATAATAATAATAATAATAATAATAATAATAAAATCACAAAACCCTAAACGTTAATTAAAGAACCCTAAATTGTGACATAAATCTAAATTTGTATCTTTGTTTGTTTTTTTTAATTTTAGATTTGATTATGTAGTTTATTATATGTTTTGATGGTTGATTTATTTAATTTCAATGCTTGATTTATTTAATTTATCATGGATGGACATTTTCTTTATTATTATGATTATTATTAGTTTATTTTAGTATTAAAATTGTAAGAGGTATGTTTCCACCTTGTGGGTACCTCATTAGTTAAGTATTATGTAATTTAAATTGCTTTTATATTTTGGACGAATGTAAAGGACATGTTTCCACCTTTTGGTGGGTGTGCTATTTAGTTTAGACATGGATGATGTAAGGACATGTTTCCATCCTCGGATGGGTGTCCATTTATTTGCTTTGTTTGGACATTGCTTTGATTTTAATATAATGATGTTTTATTGTTGCATGTAATATGGATAATATTGTTATACTTAAGAATTTTATAATATTAAGACCTACAAAGGAGGCTGGTTCCAATGAATCGGGCGTTGTGGGGGTGCTGGACCATTTCTCATCTTCTTCACACATACCCAACTTTCCGAACCCATTAAGGGGTTGGGGATTCCTTAGGAATTGAGTCATCCACCCCTTTCTTTTTCCTAGCCCGTCCAGGTGGTGACTCCATTTTCTTCGGGCTTAGATTCGTGTTCTCAAAGGCCCCGAGCCTAAACAGTGCCAAAGTCGCAAGAATCATTCCACCGGGAGTGGGGGCAAAAATCCCCGCTCACACATAGTATTGTTATTTTTTATTAAAATCTGATTGTTTTTGCTTCTTATTTGTGATTGTAGAGTATTATTACAAAAGTCAATTTGAAATGATAAAGTGTGGAGTAATAATCCTCATCCATTATAGTGGAATATTTGGTTAGATTCCGTGTGTGCATGCTCTTGTGGTCATGAGAAATGGAGACTTCAACGCTTCAAAATCTATGAGTGTTCAAAAATAATAACATGTTTCAAATTATATCCATACTTAACATAATAATATTATTGTGTTTCATTTATAATGTAACACCCTTATACCCCATATACGTATAATACATATAACTCATATACGTAGAATATCCATATAATATATAAAAGTGTCACAATAAATAGCTGTAGAAATTTCTATTTTAATATAAAATAATAATTATAACTTTGTAAGTGAGAATATTGGGGATATTTTAGTCTAAGTTTTATTTGTAATTTTGATAAATCCCAAACTTATCAAACACAGAACCTGCACAAAAAATTTCAACACCTAAATATTTACAAAAAAAAAATCTCCAATATTTCTCCCTAACTTTTCAAACCTTTCTAAATATTCATCATTTTATAAATATTCAAATATTTTCGAAACATATCCAATGTACATTGCAAATTTACATTTTTAACAACACTTACCAAAAGAATTTTTATATACATATCATTTTCCCAAAATATGATTAACATACGAATGATATTTATTTACTATACAAAACTCATATTATATAGTACATAAATAATACATGAATACAACACCATCAGGGTTGGTCTCGTAGTACCCACATCTTCAAGTCTCAACACACCAGTTCACCCTGGTCCGCACTTTTAATACTTGCGGGATACACACTACCATGTTAAAAACTCAAAAACTTAGTGGTATATACTATAATAATATAATATTTAAAATCCAAAAAAATATTTATCAAGACACACAAATTATTATGCCATATAATACTCATTCACTCAACACATACAAGCCAATATTTCATAACCCCCCCCCCCACACACACACATGTTGGGTCCACCCACTCCTATACAATTACCAAGTCCAATTATCACAACATTGATTTCACGGTCTAGCTCTGCTTAGGTCCATTTCCAATCTAAATTTCATGATCTAGCTTTGCTCAGGTCGAGACCTAGCTCTGCTCAAGTCTATCAACACATGCAACACAAGACCTAACTCTAATTAGGTCTATCAATATATGCAACATGAGACCTAGCTCTGCTAAGGTCTATCAACAAATATCAATCTCAATTTTCTGGACAAATAATTCTATAGGGTTAACGGACACAAAATATCACTTTACACAACCACATTCTCGTTTAGTCTCTTTTCTTTTCCATACTTACCAGGTGATCAATACTTTTTCTGGCCACCTCACATTTCATAACATTAATCATTACTCTCACACAATGCACCACCGTGAGTCACACTCACAAAGTGGCTCATTCCCATATTCTCAATACATTATACAAATCATCATCTTACTAATATCAACACATTAGTTCATAATAATGTCACTTTAAAGAATATTGTTTATTCTTCAAAGTGAGCCAAATGTATTCTTTCTCACCACCTTATTTATATTATATTGTATACTACATAACATTGATATACCTCATGTATATCATATACCAACATCAATTTACATTGGACAATTACCCAATGTGACACACCCTATACAATTATGCAACATTGGATGAGTTATGTGAATATCCATATTTCAAAGTAACCATATATGTATTATACAAAATCATGTTTAGTAAAAACACAAGATATTAAAATATGTACTGACCTCAATTATACCAAGTTCCAAGCTCTAATCACCTTCCAACTTTAACTTCACCATTTGCCTATCAATACTTTGATTTCATAAATTCACCATACTCAACCTAAATCAAATTATAAGTAAAAATAATCCATTTGCAACACATTCCAAACCATTTAAATCAATCAAATGCCAATTATACCCATTCTTCCCAAATTCCACCAAAACCCTAATCAACACTACTATTTCTTTCAAAGAACCCCTTAACCTATCCATTTCCATCATCTAACTATAAATTCATTATATTTTTATCAAAAGAACATCAAAATAATCCATATTAGCAATTATAAACACTTCCTTCAAAAACACAAAATTTACATATTCTACCTCTAAACCCTAACTTCAACAATCATAGTCATCTTAACCAAATAACTACCAAATTATCATTTATCCCTCCTACTAATTACATAACTATCTATTTAAAAAATCGAAACCAACTTTCCCTCACTAACCATATCATACATAATGTTAAAATTGAAGAAAACAAAGCTTAAAGAGGAAATACTTACTTAAAACCTTAATCGTTCTTCAAAACTAACTTGAGATCCTTTGATTTTTGGTAAGATTTTGAGTATTTAAAGAAAATATTTCCTCCCCTTAATCACATGAAAATTTCGGCCATCCCATGTAGAAGAAGAAGAAGACTCTCTTTTAGTTTTCTTCTTCATTTCTACCCATATATTTTTAATTAACTATTTAATTATTATTTTTTCCTTTTTTCTCAACCATGCATTTTCTTTCATCCTTTGACTTTTATTTTTCTTTTATTTATTTATTTATTTATTTCTATCTTCCCATCCATAAATATATATGTATATATATATATCTCATTTATACTTAATTTATATATATGTATATGTATATGTATATGTAATGTGTATCTTATATATACATCATTTATACAATGTATATATATTTTGTATATATTATGCTTATATCTTGTATTTTTCTCTTCCAACATTCCTAATTAATTAATTAATTAATTCTTCATATTAATTATTCGAATGTATACAAAAATTATGGGTGTTACATGTAACATTTTTTATACTATTGTAAAATATTTGCAATCCATTATATAATAATTGTTGTTTATTTTTATCTCTACTTGGTTCTAAAATATTATTTAAACATTGATTTAGAGTTGGTTGTGTAACATCCGTGATTTTGGAGAAATTAAATAAGTATTTGGAGATATAAATTGTATATACTCAATATATATATCTAGAGTGTATATAACATATTCATATGGTATATTAATTGTATATGTTGGATTAATACATTACATACTTAATATTTAATACACATATAAGGTACATTTGATGTGTATATAACATACACATTACATGTGCATATGTGTAATATCCCAAATTTTTGAAAAATTCTAATTTTTGAAAATTTGATAAAATAAATTATAATTTAAATGGATAAATTAAATTAATAGTTTTAAATGAAAAATGATGGGGTTTTAAATAAAAAAGTGGAACGTATATGTGATATATATGTAAAATATACATAACATATAAAAGTCAACACTTTTTAAAAGAAAAGTCAAAGTAAAAGGGTATTTTGGTAATTAAATCTTAAAAATTTAAAATTAATAAAATAATTCAAAAATAAATTATTTTTGAATGGAGAGAGAATTTAGGACTTTTAAATTATTCAATAATTAATTAAATAATTAATTATTAAATTATTTTAATATATATATATATATGGTTTAAAATTAAAGGGTGAAAGGAAAGAGAAATAAAAAAAATAAAGTCTTCTTCTTCTTCTTTCCTTCAAGGATGACTTCCATGGCCAAAGAGGGAGATTTTGAGCTTCTTCCAACATCAAATTCTTCAAGCTTTCAAGGGAATAAGAGTAGTTTTGGTGATTTTCCAACAAGTAAGTAAGCTTTATTTTCAAAATTATAAAGTTCTTTAAAGCTTATGAATATGTATTAATCGAGTTTTTGAAAGAGCATGTTATAATTGTTGGAATGGGTATGGAAGATGTTCTTTTGATGAATAAATAATGATTTTAAGGTTGGATTAAAGAAATGGTTGAGTTTGGGTAAGATTGGTGAAGAGAGAGAATTTAGGGTTATGGAACATTTGTGTTTTTGAAATCATGATTTTTAATTTTGCAAATTAATTCCAAATGAGTTGTTTTGATGTATAAACAAGTATTTTAAAGTCAAATATTGGATTTGGTTGTGTTTGGTTAGACTTTGAAGAGGGTAGTATTGATTTAGAGTTTTGGAAAAGTGAATTTTCAAAGAATGATTAATTGTTTGATTTTAATGCTTAAATCATGTTATTTAAGGATATAAGTGGTGAAAATAAGATTGAAATGATAATTGGATTGAGTTGGAATGGAGATCCTTCAATAGTGAAAGGTTATGTCATTTTAGGGTTTTGGACATAAGTATGTAGTTAATTAATGTAATTCGTTTAAACATGCTAAAATATATTTCTAATGATATTAATAAACTTAAAACACTAATTTAAATGGCTTGACATGGTTTTTCAAAGTTAAAGTGAGGTGAAGCTTAATTTTGGGATTTGGTTTAGAGTGATATTTAATTATGGTTTGATGTTGAGAATACCTTAGAATGTGATATTAAATGATTATGTATGATCACATTTGGTATAGGCATTGAGGGAGGTTGATTTGCTTCATCCAAGTGGTGAAGGGCAAGTTGTAAGGATAGGATTAGAGGTTGTGTTAAGCTTGCTTTGGGTTGCTAGTAGAGGTATGTACAAACTTTGAATATATTGTTTATATTTGCATGACATTTGGGCTTAACACATTTTGGTTGGAAAATGTGTTAAGTTACTTGGTTCTTTGATTGTGTATGAACAATGTGCTATGACATTTGTAATGTCATATATGTGTTAAATGCATTGTGAAAAGCCATTGATAATGGCTAAATTGTGTAGAATGTGAAATATGTATATTATGTGAAAATACCCAAAGTAATTGGGTAATGTGTTGTGAATGCAAAAATGAGATATGTGGAATAATGAAATGAATTAATATTGATAAAAATGAGAAAAGTGAGAAAATGATAAAGATGTGAAAAAATGAGAAAAATGAGAAAAAAAATGTGAAAATAAGGCAATGTGCCTAGATTGAATATGTGACAATGAGAAAGAAATTGACAATGAGAAAAATGAATAAATGAAGAAAAAAAAAGTGAGAAAAAGATGATATAATAAGGCAATGTGCCTAGTTTGATCATGAGAAAATGAGAAAAGTTTTAATAAAGGAATTATGAAAGAATTTGATAATGAGAAATATGAATAAATTGTGTGCCTAGTATGTTATTTAATTTTCAGAGTTCTGGGTTTGGCGGCATGCCTATGATTGCCTACGGGCTAAACGCTGGAATGGTGAAAAGACTGAGTTGTAAGCCAGACCAGCTAATAAAGATGATATTTTTGGGGTGAAAAGACTGGGTCGTAAGCCTTAAAAACTGTAGCAGTCTAGCCGGGTTGAGGACCAAGATACTGGGGCCTAAAGGTCTAGCCAGGTTGAGGTCCAAGAGACTGGGGCTGTAACATTATTCATGGATATATTGCCTACGGGGCTAGACACAAGGTGTCATTATGGACCAAAGAAGTAACTCTGAAATTTGAATAGCATATTAGATCCTTTTTGGGCCCATGCTTGTCTTTGTTTTAATGTGAATTATGAATTGTGATAAAATTGAGCAATATAATGAGATATAATGTTATGAGTTGTGATATGTATATGTGTTTGTAGACCCTTAATTTTTTACCCAATCCGGTCCAATATATTTATTTAGTCTAAAATGATTTTTGTTGTCTAATTGGTCCAAAATAATTTTTATTAAATAATTTTTTGCTTTAGTATCTAATTTTTATTAATAAAAATAGAAATAAACAAATAAAAGTCAAAAAATAAAAATAAAAATAAAAATTGGAGTCGGAAAAATAGGCGATGAAAAAATCGTCGCGCTGGCCCGTGGGCACGGTCCCGTGGGCATTTTGCACGCAGAAAAATTCTGCATGCGAAATAGCCCAAGCATAATTTTTCTGCCTGCGAAATGGCTACGGACCCATTCTGCGCCCGCTACAGCAGCCAACTGCGGCAGAATTTTTTCACCAACGTATTTTTTTCTGCGACAATTTTTTCGGCAGTGCAATTTTTTCGATGTAAAATTTTTGAAACCTAATTCAATTAGGTTTCGGTTTCTTTTTTTTTATTAATATTACTTACCTTAACTAATTAGGAATAAATGTTGCGCTCGAATTAACTCTACCACAAAGCGTCACTCGCAAGTATACGAGGTAGCTGTAGTAAAGGTGATCGCCCCAAGGTCGTCTCACAAGGAAGCTAAAGTGACTAATTGATTATCAGATTTTAAATAACAAGTAATGAAGAAATTTAAATTGCTAACAATTAAAGAAAACAGATTGATTAAAGTATAAAACAAATAAAAGTAAATTGACTTGATGATTTGATTCACTTAATAGAATGGTCTAGGGTTTGCACTTCTCTACTACTGATATGTATGAACGGTTATTCCACTTAACTAATTTAATTTCAAAGATTAAATCTCAAACAACTTAATTAATTGAGTCAAGGAAATAAGCTCTCGCATTCAAACCTCTTACAACTAATCTTGTTATAATTGAAACAATCTTTTTAATAGGTTATATCTCTAATTCACCTAAGTCCTTAATTGAATTGTTCCAGCATTAGACTTCATCTCTCAATCCATCATCTAATACCTAAAAAACACAATTGGTGGCCAATCAATTATATGTTAACAATATTTCATTCAATAAAGGCTAAAGAAATTATTAGCTAAGAGAATAACCAATTCATACAATTATAGCAGATCCATACAAACCCTAAACTAGATCAAATTAGTTCATAATGCAATCAAACATATTCATCTCATTAATGTTCAAAGAAATCAAAATAGACATGATAATATCCATTCAATGAAATTAAAGAGAATAAGTTCGAGAACAAAACCAAGTTACAACTCCTTGAAGCTTCTGAAGAATCTCTTGTTCAAATCTTGCAAGAAGGATATATCAATGGCATGAACAACCTAATATAGCTAGTTTTAATCCAAAGTGTAATTGAAATCAAAGAAAAACAAAGTTAACAAAACCCTAATCTCTTTGACGGCTCTATTCTCTCTCAAAATCTTCAACAGTCCCCAACCCTAGCTTCACTCTTTCCTTTTATACGAAACGTCCGCTTTAAAATCTACTACGGGCTTGGTTCATGAGAGACACGGCCAAGTTGCATGTGACTTGGCTGTGTGGGTGCTCTTTGGAGGGACACGGCCAATAACTTGGCTGTGTCCCTTGCATGTGTCCGCTTCTGTCTCAGAATTCTTTCTTTTCTTCTTTGGTTGAGTGACACGGCCAGTTGAAGCTTGACTTGGCCGTGTTGGACTATTTTGGAGGGACACGGCCAATGACTTAGCCGTGTCCGTTGCCTGTGTTAGCTTCTGTGAAGATTGGCTTCTCTTTTCCTTTGGAACCAAGTGAGACACGGCCAAGTGAAGGTGACTTGGCCGTGTTGGGCTTCTTTGGAGGGACACGGCCACTGACTTGGCCGTGTCCCTTGCTTGTGTCTGCTACTGGGACTTGCTCTTCCTTTTTAACTTGGTATGGGACACGGCCAGTGACTTGGCCGTGTCCTCTGCCTGTGTCAGCCACTGCCCCTTTCTCCTTCAATTTGTTTCCTTGCCTTTTTTAACCTAACACAATACTTGCAAAAAAAACTTTAAACAAGAAATAAATAGACAATAACCAAGAAAACATAAACACATACTAAAAACTAGATCAAAAATAACATAAACACTGAAATAAACTAAAATACCAAAATTAATAAAAACACAAAACAAACCGATAAAAACTAACAAAATACCTTAATAAAACAATAATTATCATAATAAACAAGACACAAATCTATAACAAAAACTAATAAAACAACTACCCCACACTTAAAACTTTGCTTGTCCTCAAGCAAATTCACATGGCATAAATTAAAAACTCAAACAACCTTAACTATAATTCCAGCATATAGATGAAATACTTCAAGACATCAGACATAAATAATTGCAATTTCCTTCAATCAAGATTTTCTTAACTCATTCATTAATCCAGACATACAAATCTTATCTCTCATCTAAGTGTTTCACTTGATTTCAAAAGTTAATCACTCAAACCACTCATGATTGCATACTACCATAAACTTGCTTAATTATCCAATCTCCCTCTCTGATTTTCTCAAGATATAATCCGAAGGTCTTTCATTTGGATGTAATGGGGCTAAGGTAAGGGTGTGAGAAAAGACATTTAAGCTGGAGCATCAAGAAATGGAGTATCTAAATTAGACACTACTCTTGCTAAGAAACTCATAACTCCCTCAAATGGCATACTCCCCAATCCATTAATACTTCACATACTTGCATAAATACATGAGTCAACATTCCTCTTTTGATAACCAATGCTAGAACATATATGAATTTTGCATATATATATATATAACTTTTCTTTTATTTTCTTTCTCTCTTTTTTTTAATATATATATATATATATATATACAAAATTAAGAATTGCATGGAACATCTAGCTTAAAATGTAGAGGAAAAGAATAATGACTCTTAATCAAATACAATGTGCAAAGTATGCATTTCAACCCCAAATAGCAATACCATTTTTTTTTTATTACTTACCCCACACTTTGAAATAAACTACCCTATTGTCAAATCATAAAACTTCATTCCTTAATGCATAGGTATGATGATAATAAGAACATGTTAAGTTGAGAATTGTGTTGATCAAACAAGAAACGGTCAATGGCTCAACTTGGCTCACTAAGGAAATCAATATTAAGGGAAGTCTTTTTAAGCAAAAGGGGCTAACCTAATTTGCCTTCATCATTTTAAAACTTGAGATTAAATCATAATGTGAGTTCAATTAGTATGCAAAAGCAAACTCTAGAGATGCTAAATTATGAAGGTGCACACTTAAGAAAAGAAAATCAACTGATAATAATATCAAATTATGAGGTTCAAAACTCACACAGGTGGGTTTATAAAGATTTATATGACATGAATTGCAGAATGTGAAAATTGATCCTGAAAGAATTCAAATGCTCATTTCTATGCTGATACTAAAGTCTCAACTACAATGCTAGAATCACAGAAAAGATCAATAAATTTTCAACAATTATGCCATGCACAACACAATAAAACACACCAAGACAAACAAAACAAGAATTAAGGAACAGCTAAAAGATTATCCCACACTTTAGAATTTTCAATGTCCTCAGTGGAAAACAAGAATAATAAAGAGAAAGAGAAAGTACAACCTGTCTTCCATCGTACCCTAGTGAGGCAAAACCCTAACTTTTCATCACAAACACAAATGGTCAAAAACAAGATACAAGAGAGCTTAAGGGTTTCCATTTATTTAAACTAAACATAAAATCAAAATTGCTAAATATAAAATTATAACTATGAAAAAGAAATTCAAACTAATGGGTTGCCTCCCATTAAGCGCTTCTTTAATGTCATAAAGTTGAACATCATGCAAGACTAGGAATCGTGGATCAAAGTACTGTCAATGATCCTCACTTCATGAAATCCTTCTTTATATGGTTTAACTCTATGTCTATTTGCTTTGAAAATCTTAGTAGTTCTAGAGTTAAGTAATTCAATGGCACTAGAAGGACATACCTTAGTTACCTCGAAAGGACCACTCCATCGAGATTTGTGTTTACCTGAAAACAGACGGAGTAGAGAATTAAAAAGTAAAACTTTCATACCTGGACTCAATGTCTGTCGCCCAATAAATCTGTCATGAAGTGCTTTAATGTGATCCTTATAATTCCCCGAGCTCTCATATGCCTTTGGGTTAAGGCACTTTTGGGACTCCCCCACTGGTTTAGCCTCCTCTTCTAAGGTCAGTTTCAGTCCCACTTTATCTGAGGAACCTGTATGCAAGAAATCATCTGAAACAACTGCATCAACACAATTAATTAAAGAACAATTCTCATATAAAGCAGTTGTAGGAATGGGAGAAGTGTTAAAAATAGAAAATTCTACAGTTTGTCCTAAGACAGTCATTGACAACTTACCATTTTTAACATCTATTAAGGTGTTGGTAGTAGCCATGAAAGGCCTACCCAGTAAAATAGTGTGTGCTGATGGTGCTGAATTACTCCCTTTCATGTCAAGAACTATGAAATCTACAGGTACTATTAACCCACCAACCTTAACTAACACATCTTCTATAACCCCTTTCGGGAATCTAAAAGATCTATCAGCTAATTGCAACATCATTTTGGTTGATTTGAGTTCCCCTAGTTCTAATTCTTTATACACAGAATAAGGCATCAAATTCACACTAGCTCCTAGATTACACATGCCCTTAGTCCCCTTTCCATTCCCCATAGAAAGTTGAATTATAAAGCTTCTAGGATCCTTTAGTTTGGGAGGTAGTTTATGCTGCAAAACAGCACTAGCTACCTCAGAAATTATCACCTTTTCATTCGTCTCATACCTCTTTTTCTTGGTGATCAGCTCTTTGAAGAATTTGGCATAAGCCGGCATGTTCTTTATTGCTTCAAGTAAAGGTAAGTTAATACTTACCTTAGACAGCATGTTGAAGATATTAGAAAATTGCTTATCTTTTTTATCATTTTTCAACCTGCTAGGGAATGGTATAGGAGGCCGGTACAGATTGCTTGCCTTATGTAAATCTGCTGAAGGTGATTTCTCCACTGATATAACTCCATCACCTTTGTTCTCTGGTTCTCCTTCCTCCTTGTTCTCTTGGTCACCTGCATTCACAAAATCATTTTCAACATTATTGTTAATTTCCTTACCACTCCTAATAACAGTCACTGAATGTGCCTGCTCAGGTTGACTTGGGAATTTCCCCTTCTGTTGAATCTGCATCTGTTGTGCAAGTTGTCCTACTTGAGTCTCCACTTTTTTAAAGGATGCTTTTAATGAGTTCAGCCTCTTATTAGTCATCTCTTGATTTTGAACACTAACTTTGATGAAAGCTTGTAAACTTTCCTCCAAGCTCTCTATCTTAGACTGCCCTTGATTTGAGAATTGGCCCTGCTGTTGGTTCTGTCTCTGGAGCAAATGGAAAGGCTGCTGAGAATTATTTGTTGCCCAAGAAAAATTTGGGTGATTCCTCCAACCAGGATAGTATGAATTTGAATAAGGATCATTCCGAGCTCTTGGTTGAAATCCCCCCATGGCATTGACTTGCTCAGCTTCATTCCCATATGATTCATATGTAGAGGGGCAACTGTTTGCTCCATGCCCTAATGTCCCACAGATTCCACACACTTCTTGAGTAGATGAAGAAATATTGTTCATCATGTTTAGCATCTGAACCTGCCTTGTCAATTCAGCTATTTGACTGACCATTTCACTATTGGCCTCCGGTTGATTCACCCTTTTACTTCTTCCCCTTACACCCTTTTGTTGAGAATTAGCTCCCAACATCTCAAAGATCTCATAAGTCTCATCAGCTGTCTTTTCTCCCATGGCTCCCCCAGCTGCATTGTCAACAGTGTTCTGAAATTGCTGGGTGAGACCATCATAGAAAAACTTATTAAGGAGTTGAAGTGGGTAGTGATGATGCAGACACTGGATCAATAGCATCTTAAATCTGTCACAAGCCTCATGAAATGGCTCTCCTTCAAATTGAGAGAATGTAGCAATCTTCCCTCTCAGTCAGCTGTCTTTTGGTGTGAATAGAACTTGCCCATGAACTTGTTATAAACTTGCTCCCAAGTTGTCAGTGAATTTTCAGGCAACATAATGAACCAGCTCTTTGCCCTATCCTTCAAAGTATAAGGGAAACATCTCATCCTCAACTGATCTTCTGTTAGTCCTCCCAAAGGAAAAGTGTTGAGGGTGGAGTAGAAATCTCCAATAAAGTTCAAAGGATCTTCATTTGGAACTCCATAGAATGATGGCAGCATGTTGTAATGAATGTTCTTCAACTCATAGTTCCTTGCTGCATCTGTCAACCTTATACAAGATGTGGAAGTCCCAATGATAAGTCTAGCAAAATCTCTCATGGTTCTTTGTCTTTCTTCAGCCATTTTAACTGATTGTGCAGAATTTGACTCAAATTTAGAAGTGTCCTCCTCTGTATCAAATCCGGTGTAGAGCTTAAACTCTTCTCTACTCCTTTTTACTCTCTGAATTTCTGGAATGAACGGATGTAGCTCTCCTTCGAGTGATCTCCTGCCTTGCATAAACAAAATTTTCTAGAAAAAGAAACAATTAAAAGCAAAAGACGAAATAAAATAAAATAAAAATAGTGAAAAATAATCTAAAATATTTTTGCCTAATAAACAATTTTGCCAATTAGCATCTCCGGCAACGGCGCCAAAAACTTATTGCGCTCAAATTAACTCTACCACAAAGCGTCACTCGCAAGTATATGAGGTAGCTGTAGCAAAGGTGATCGCCCCAAGGTCGTCTCACAAGGAAGCTAAAGTGACTAATTGATTATCAGATTTTAAATAACAAGTAATGAAGAAATTTAAATTGCTAACAATTAAAGAAAACAGATTGATTAAAGTTTAAAACAAATAAAAATAAATTGACTTGATGATTTGATTCACTTAATAGAATGGTCTAGGGTTTGCACTTCTCTACTACTGATATGTATGAACGGTTATTCCACTTAACTAATTTAATTTCAAAGATTAAATCTCAAACAACTTAATTAATTGAGTCAAGGAAATAAGCTCTCGCATTCAAACCTCTTACAACTAATCTTGTTATAATTGAAACAATCTTTTTAATAGGTTATATCTCTAATTCACCTAAGTCCTTAATTGAATTGTTCCAGCATTAGAATTGATCTCTCAATCCATCATCAAATACCTAAAACACACAATTGGTGGCCTATCAATTATATGTTAACAATATTTCATTCAATAAAGGCTAAAGAAATTATTAGCTAAGAGAATAACCAATTCATACAATCATAGCAGATCCATACAAACCCTAGACTAGATCAAATTAGTTCATAATGCAATCAAACATATTCATCTCATTAATGTTCAAAGAAATCAAAATAGACATGATAATATCCATTCAATGAAATTAAAGAGAATAAGTTCGAGAACAAAACCAAGTTACAACTCCTTGAAGCTTCTGAAGAATCTCTTGTTCAAATCTTGCAAGAAGGATATATCAATGGCATGAACAACCTAATCTAGCTAGTTTTAATCCAAAGTGTAATTGAAATCAAAGAAAAACAAAGTTAACAAAACCCTAATCTCTTTGACGGCTCTATTCTCTCTCAAAATCTTCAACAGTCCCCAACCCTAGCTTCACTCTTTCCTTTTATACGAAACGTCCGCTTTAAAATCCGCTACGAGCTTGGTTCATGAGATACACGGCCAAGTTGCATGTGACTTGGCCGTGTGGGTGCTCTTTGGAGGGACACGGCCAATGACTTGGCCGTTTCCCTTGCATGTGTCCGCTTCTGTCTCAGAATTCCTTCTTTTCTTCTTTGGTTGAGTGACACGGCCAGTTGAAGCTTGATTTGGCAGTGTTGGACTATTTTGGAGGGACACGGCCAGTGACTTGGCCGTGTCCGTTGCCTGTGTTAGCTTCTGTGAAGATTGGCTTCTCTTTTCCTTTGGAACCAAGTGAGACACGGCCAAGTGAAGGTGACTTGGCCGTGTTTGGCTTCTTTGGAGGGACACGGCCACTGACTTGGCCATGTCCCTTGCTTGTGTCTGCTACTGGGACTTGCTCTTCCTTTTTAACTTGGTATGGGACACGGCCAGTGACTTGGCCGTGTCCTCTGCCTGTGTCAGCCACTGCCCCTTTCTCCTTCAATTTGTTTTCTTGCCTTTTTTAACCTAACACAATACTTGCAACAAAACTTTAAACAAGAAATAAATAGAAAATAACCAACAAAACATAAACACATACTAAAAACTAGATCAAAAATAACATAAACACTGAAATAAACTAAAATACCAAAATTAATAAAAACACAAAACAAACCGATAAAAACTAACAAAATACCTTAATAAAACAATAATTATCATAATAAACAAGACACAAATGTATAACAAAAACTAATAAAACAATAAACCACATCAAACCACTATAAATAAGGACCAAAAGCAATTAAAAAAGGGGAGGCCGAGAGGGACAAGGAAAAAAGAAAATTCAAATCCATAAAGGAAAATGCTTGAATTCAATTGATTTTAAAAGGAGCAGAAACACGATTGAAGAGATTCAAAAGGCAAAAAGGCTGGTCTTTTGAGCTTGTTCATCCAAGAAGTAATTTTGGTGCAACTTACAAAAGAAGGTATGAAATTCTAATTTCTTTATTTTTTTTACACAGTAGCTAAAACTAGAAATTTGTTTTTTTTTTCAAAATTTAAAATCTTATAATTTTAAATTAGTTTTTCTAAAGTTAAAAGTTTTATTTCGTTGGTTTATCTTCCAAAAGGCTTAAAATTGTTATTTTTACTTCTTAAAAATCTTAAAACTCTAATTGAACATATTTTTCAACAAAACTAAGATTTAAATTCCGTTTCTTTTAAAATTTTAAAGTAGGTTCTATTTCATTCAAAAAACCTTAAAAAATCTTTTCTACTTATAAAAACTTTAATTTGTTTGTTTAAATTCATAAAAATTCATGAAATTATCAAATTGATTTTCAAATTCCTAAAAATTAATTCACCACCCGTGACCCTAAATTCTAAAAATACTAAACCCAAATTCAACTTCCAAAATTCAAAATAATGAACCCTAATCCTTTTAAAACTTTGAACCCTAATTTTTATGAACCCTAATTCTTCTAAAACATTAAAAACCATAAAACCATAAATAGATTAAATTTACACAGTAGCTTAGAAACCCAATAACCGAAAATCATAAATCAAAGTATTTTAAAGTGTCTAAAACCCTAGTTTCATTATTTAACCATTCAAACCTTAATTTGTTTAATCAAAGAGTCTTACCAACCTTTCAAAACATAAAACCCTAATTTATTTTAATTCCATAAAAAGTCACAGTAGCTATAATTAGACTTTTATTTGCTTTATTTAATTCTATACTTGATTATGCTTTGATTTATCTCTTATGCTTTAATTTATTTAATTTAAATACTTGATTTATTTAATTTATCATGGATGGATGTTTATTTTATACCTTTGATGAATGATTTATTTATGATAAATGATTTTTTACTTTTATCAAGTAATTTAGATTTCCAAAAGTTGTAAGAGGTATGTTTTCACTTGGTGGGTACCTCATTAGTTAAACATCATGTAATTTAATTTGCTTTTCTATTTTAGAACCTATGTAAAGGGCATGTTTCTACCTTTTGGTGGGTGTCCTATCTAGGCATGTGATGTAAGGACATGTTTCCATCCTTGGATGGGTGTCCATTTATTTGCTTTGTTTGGACATTGCTTTGATTTTAATATAATGATGCTTTCTTTTTATTATTGTATGTAATATGGATGATATTGTTATATTTAATAATTTTATAATATTAAGACCTGTAAAGGAGGCTGGTTCCAATGAACCGGGCATTGTGAGGGTTCTGGACCATTTCTCACCTTCCCCACACGTATCCAACTTTCCAAACCCATTATGGGGTTGGGGATTCCTTAGGAATCGAGTCATCCACCCCTTTCTTTTTCGTGACCCATCCGGGTGGCGACTCCATTTTCTCCGGACTTAGGTCCGTGTTCTCTAAGGCCCTGAGCCGCAAGAACCATTCCACCGGGAGTGGGGGCGAAAATCTCCTCTCACAGTGTCAACTCCACTGGGGATAAGAGAAGTTGATTCCGTTGGTCTTTATATTATTCTATTCTTTCTTATAATGATATTATCTATTGCATCATCTTAGATTGCATCACGTGCGTGAGTTAGGACGCCCGTGTTACCCGTGTTGTGTTATGTGAGGGATACCATACTTTCACGCAAGGTATGGAGATCGAGCATGGCATAACCACTCATAGCCTCGTACCTTTTGGTATATACTTGCTATGGGAACCTAAGTCTTTTTACCCAAAGACTAAAGCTCATGTAATTGGCCTAATTACTTTCCTTAGGTTTTACCCCAGATGCATGTTGTTTGACTATAGTTAATTTATCTTGGCTTAAATCATAGCTTATTTGGTTTGTTCTTTTTCTAATATGACCTAAGTATATTGTAAGCTCAAAATAAATTTTTCTTTAAAGTCCAAAAGACCAAAGCTATTTTTAAAATTTTTCAAGATGGTCTTTGGACATAAGACTTTTCTAAAAACAAATTAAAAATTCTTTGCCCCATGGCCCAAATACTAAGTCCAAAATCCATTTTTCTAAAATCTTTTACAATGGGCTTAGAAACAAAACTATTTTCACCCAACCTTTTCTTACAAAGAGCTTGCAAAAATATTCAAGTCAATTATGAAATACCAAAAATCAATTGTGGACCTAGTTTACACTAAGAATAAATTAACCATGGGCTTGTTTTTGGCATGAACCATTAGTTACTCTTTTCAAGTGAGAAATCTATTTGTAATAAACCTCTTAATTTCATTTTAATCCAACATAGCACAAAAGCTACTATAGTTGGTTGAATGGATTAAAACCTAATTAATGGGAATTATCATGGATTGATTTCCATTTTCAAAAATATAACTATTGGTTGAAACGTCCGAGAGAATTATTCGAAAGCAAAGTACCCCATGTTGGTATTTTGTCAACCATATACCTAGGAATAGAGACTCGCCATTCATGTGTGGATGTTATAAGGTTGGAAGGAACGTCCTATTTTTATCTGTTGATTGTTTGTGCATACATGCATACATTTGCATCTCATATCCTTGAACCTCTCTGGCTCACAGCCCTGGATTACAATAGTTCTAAAGCTTACAACAATCCGACCTACGCCGGAGACAAAGTATCTAGCGATGACTCAATCACTTGCTCACCAAAAACAATGGAGCCCTAACAAATTCAAAGGATGGTGGATGAGGCCCTCAATGCCAAGATGGAAGAAATCAAAGAGGCCCTAGCTGAGACCATGAAGAACCAGTTGACTGCAATCTTAGAGAACCATGCCGAGGCGTCTGCTAGCACTGAGAAACCAAAGGACAAAGGGAAGACCAAAGTTAGTGAAGTGGTTTTTGATGATGAAAAGGTGATCATTGATGATGATGATTGGGCTCAATACTACTAAGATATTCAAGAAAAGAAGAAAGAACCGAAGGCTGTCGAGAAGGCAACTATTGAAAAGACCGAGACATTCAATGTTGAAAAAATGATTGCTGATTTAGAAAAGAAATTTGAGAAGAAGATGAAAATTGAGGAGATGTTCGAGATCGACAAACTATTCGAACAAGATGAAGAAGTTCCATACAAGTTCAAGATCATCCTTTGCAAAGTACAATGGCACCGAAAATTCTCAACTCCATGTGAAGCAGTATATCACTGCCATGCAGTCTGCTCGAGCTACTAAGGCTCAAACCCTAAGGTACTTTATGCTCTCATTGGACCCTGTTGTCCAAAATTGGTTCAATACCTTAGATGATGGAACACAAAAGAGTTGGGATCTACTTTACAAAGCCTTCATCCACCAATATGGATATAATGTTGAGTTGGAAATTACTTTATGGAAGTGGATTCCCTTAGGCAAAGGCCGAATGAGAATTTTGTGGACTATGTGAAAAGGTGGAGAAACAAGGCCGCTTTACTCAAGAAGAAGTCTGATGAATCCGATCAAATAAGGATGATTGTGAGAGGGGTGTTGCCTAATCTTCGTGAAAGGATGTCTCATGCACTCATTCGTGACTTCAAAGATCCACTCCAAGCTGGTCTACAAATTGAAGAGTGGGAAAGGGAGAAGAATCGCTTTTCAATAAAAAGGAATGAGAAAATGAACTACCAGTCGGGCAATCAAAACACACAAAAAGAAGTTGATGTTAATATAACTGGTCAAGGAAATAAGAGACAATTTTCAGATTTGGGGAAACCTCTATCTTGGGTTTTTAGCAAGCTACAAAAGAAAGGGTTGTTATAACCGTTAGCTCCTCGACCTTTACATAATCCATTGCCACCAAACTTCAATGCCGAGGCCTTTTGTCAATTTCATCAAATGCGAGGACATGAAACAGATAAATGTGGTCGTCTAATAGTGGCAAGCTACCCGAGCCGGATAAGCCTAATACCAAGAACAACCCTTTGCCTAAGTTTGGAAGAGTACCTCCACCGGCAACCTTCATTGTGGGAAAAAGATTGGAAGAAGATTTTGTTTTATCATCCTTTCAAGATGGAAATATTAAAGATGTGAAGGGAAAAGAAGCCCAACTCAATAAACTTTCCTTAGCTTGAATGTTGCCTTTCAATTTTACTTTCTTTAATTGGAACTATTGTGTTTTTCAAATTTAAAGTTGCTTGAATAAATTACTTTCATCAAAAATTTTGTTCGTCTTTGTTCATTTTGGTGCTCAACCAATGAGGAATCTAGCTTGATAATTCATGAATTAATATATTTATGCATCATGACTCGAATGACTTTACTAGGTGAGGGAATTACTCTATAGCATTGAGTTGTGTATGCTTACTTAGAGAGGGCTCCTGCATAATTATCTTTGTCTAGGTCCTAGTCAGTTTTAGAACATGCTTTGACAAACTTTTGAGGTGAAATTAAACTCTACTTATTTAAGAGAGAAATGATCTAGGCATTGTTTGCTTAGCCAACAACTAGTATCCACCTATTAAATATCAATCCCTAGTTGTCCCTTTGAACCTTCATAAAATTTTAGCTTTCTTTTCATTGGCTTACAAACCCCAATAACCTACCTAAGCTATTGTGATACTTTTGACAAGTCTTATGATCACTAAGATGAATGGACAAGAAAATCAAAGAAAGCAATGATTAGTCAAGATCATGAGGATAGTTGAAGTTTCAAGACTATGAAGATAGTTGAAGTTCTCAAGATCATAAAGATAGTTGAAGTTCTCAAGATCATAAGGATAGTTGAAATTTTCAAAGATCATTAGGGTAGTTGAGGTTCCCTTAATATCAAGACAACATCAACATCAGAGTAACAAATGATTTATCCCTGTTAAAGAAGATTTATGTTACTCCACTCATCCATTATTGGAAGCCCAAGTTAGTACAAACAAGACGACTCTTTTAGAGCTAGAACTAAACAAAACAAAAAAAAGGGGGAAAACAAAAAAGACAAAAGAAAAGAAAAGGAAAAGGAAAAAAAGAGAGAGAGAAAAAAAAAGAAAACCCAAAATGGTTCAAAAAGCCAACTGAGTTCTCTTTTACCTAAGATAACAAAAGAATTCCATTGGGTTTATAAGGATGTTTTGACTTGAATTGATCCAACCCAACTAATGATTCGATCAAAATCAAAGAAAAAGGGAGAAAGAATGTTCATTTCTTGAAAATTCTATACTTGACAGTCCTACAAGGAAGAGGGACAAAATGATAGAATGCTCAAAGAAAGGGAAGAATAAGAAAAATAAAAAAGGAAAGGGAAAAGAGGAAAAGAAACGAATTTGGGTACCAAACTTTTTGCAAGGGCAAAGATTGTCCTAATCAAGATCCTAATTAATGCCAAGAAGATAGAAAGAACTTGGAGTCTAGCAAGATTGCTCCCAGCTGCCTAAAGTTCAAACAAGAAATTTATAGTGTGAGGGTTTGTCCATTGTGTCAGACCAGCTCCAATCTCAAAATGGCCTTCACTTTAAACCCATGTCCCTTATAGACCCCGTTTCAAGCCTATCAAAGACATGTTGATCTCTCTTAGTAGGTAGAGTCTATTAGTGGAGATAGTTTGGATAAGCATGCATATGAGATAGACAATATTTAAACTCAAATGAGACCTTTGGCCAAATAATGTGTATGTGCCTATCTAAAGTGCAACAATTCTTGCTTAAATAAAAATGATTCCCGAGTTTAGTACGGTAACTAGGGTTGTCATGTTATAGATATGTTAATTTGGAAAAATCAAGTCCTGAGGTACATTGACATTAATTTGGCAAAGCCAACATTTGATTTCAAAATCAAAATTCAAAAAAATTCAAAAAATTCAAAAAATGTTTTGTCATACAAAGCCTTCAAGTTAAGGGAAGTATGTTGAACCTCCAAAGGACACATTGGGCAAAGGGAATGATTATTGGCAAGGTTATGAAGAAACTACCAGTTGACATGCTGAGATAGATGAATCCCTGACTCTGCTGCCTAGGGTCTCCACCACTCATGTTCTCAACATCTTGAAGATAAAGCCACAAATGCAAAGCGTTCGATCATTCCAATGCAATACTTGAACGAGCATCAAAAAAGGAACCAATGAGAACACTTCTGTTGATCACCTCGGTTTGTGAATCGATGGAACAACTGTAAGTATTATTCATGCATATCATGCATACATGAGCATATCACATCATACTTTCTTGTCTTGTATTGTCTATTCTTTATCAAAGTGAACAACAAACACTTTGTGAAGTGAAGAATCAAAAGAAGATGTCAAATCAGGGGGCATAGAAAGCCCATTGCTTGAGAAAGCACCAGTCATTTTGCGAAGAGAAGAAATACGTGCTTGTACGAAGAGCTAGATGGCAAAAACATCAATCAAAACTTACATGGATAAAATATTTGGTTTGAGCCTACACAGGGGGCAAAGTTTCTCCTTTTCAATTTTTTTAGTTTATATACCAAATATTTTTAAACTCACTTACAAATATTTTGCGACACAGGGGGGCAAGGAGAGGATATAAGGTCCAATTAAAAATAGCTAAATCTTTGCAAAAAGGAAGAACAAAAGAATGGAACATTAGAACTCTCAAAAGAATGAAGATGCAAAAGACAAAAGACCAATCCAACTAAAAGAGCTAAAGCCAAGGTAAAGACCCGACCTCCAATGGATAAAGACCCATGTTTCAAGGTTAAAGACACAATCTCAAAGGATGAAGATCCATTTGCAAGGATGAAGACCCTATCTCAAAGGATGAAGGTCCATTTGCAAAGGTGAAGACCCGATCTCAAAGGATGAAGATCCATTTGCAAGGGTGAAGACCCGATCTCAAAGGATGGAGATCCATTTTTCAAGGGTAAAGACCCAATGTCAAAAGATGAAGATTCATTTTCAAGGATGAAGATCCATTTGCAAGGGTGAAAACCCAATCTCCAAGGATGAAGATCCATTCTGAGAGTGAAGAATCACAATGCATAGAACAGCCGGAGCAGTCAAACTTTTCAACTGATAAAAGGTTAGTCAAATTCATTCTTGGGTCCAAGTACCCATTCTCGGGTTCAAGTACCCAAATCAAATCTAATCTCGGGTCCAAGTACCCAAATTAAATCAAAATCAATTCAAATCTCAAGTCAAAGTACCCAGGTTAGGATCGAGTATCCCAATCAAGTTTAGGATCGAGTATCCAAATCAAGTTAGGATCAAGTATCCCAATCCAATTTAGGATCGAGTATCCAAATCTGATTTAGAATCGAGTATCCAAATCCAGTTAGGATCGAGTATCCCAATCAAGTTTAGGATCGAGTATCCAAATCCAAGTTAGGATCGAGTATCCAAATCAAGTTAGGATCGAGTATCCCAATCCAAGTTAGGATCAAGTATCCAAATCCAGTTTAGGATCGAGTATCCCAATCCAGCTTAGGATCGAGTATCCAAAGCCAGTTTAGGATCGAGTATCCCAGTCCAGCTTAGGATCGAGTATCCAAAGCCAGTTTAGGATCGAGTATCCAAATTCAATTAGGATCGAGTGTCCGAATCTAGTTAGGATCGAGTATCCTAATCCAATTTAGGATCGAGTATCCAAATCCAGTTTAGGATCGAGTGTCCCAATCCAGTTTAGGATCAAGTGTCCAAAGCCAGTTTAGGATCGAGTATCCAAATTCAGTTAGGATCGAGTGTCCGAATCAAGTTAGGATCGAGTACCCAATCCAATTTAGGATCGAGTATCCAAATCCAGTTAGGATCGAGTATCCCAATCCAGTTTAGGATCGAGTATCCAAAGCCAATTTAGGATCGAGTATCCAAATCCAGTTTAGGATCAAGTATCCAAATCCAGTTTAGGATCGAGTATCCAAATCCAATTTAGGATCGAGTATCCAAATCCAGTTTAGGATCAAGTATCCAAATCCGATTTAAGATCGAGTATCCAAATCCAGTTAGGATCGAGTATCCCAATCAAGTTTAGGATCGAGTATCCGAATCCAAGTTAGGATCGAGTATCCAAATCAAATTAGTATCGAGTATCCCAATCCAATTTAGGGTTGAGTATCCAAATCTAATTTAGGATCGAGTATCCAAATCCAGTTAGGATCGAGTATCCAAATCCAGTTTAGGATCGAGTACCCAAATCCAGATAGGATCGAGTATCCAAGTCTAGTTTAGGATCGAGTGTCCAAATCTCTCGAGTCCAGAACCCAAAACCTCAAAAATTAAGTCTTATTACTTTTCACTCTCTTTCACTAAGGTTTCAGATCATTCAAGCAGGGGGCAAACTGTAGACCCTTAATTTTTGACCAAATATGGTCCAATATGTTTTATTTAGTCTAAAATGATTTTTGTTGTCTAATTGGTCCAAAATAATTTTTATTAAATAATTTTTGCTTTAGTATCTAATTTTTATTAATAAAAAATAGAAATAAGCAAATAAAAGTCAAAAAATAAAAATCGGAGTTGAAAAAATCGGCGACGAACAAATCGTCGCCCGGGCCCATGGGCATTTCACACGCAGAAAAATTCTACCTGCGAAATAGCCCAGCTATTTCACACGCAGGGCTATTTTGCACGCAGAAATTTTGCCTGCGAAATGGCTATGGGTCCGTTCAGCACGCGCTGCCGCAGCCAACTGCGGCAGAATTTTTTTGCCAGCGTATTTTTTCCTGCGGCAATTTTTTCGGCAGCGCAATTTTTCCGACGCAAAATTTTTGAAACCTAATTCAATTAGGTTTCGGTTTCTAATTTTTTTATTAATATTACTTACCTTAACTAATTAGGAATAAACCACATCAAACCAATATAAATAAGGACCGAAGGCAATTAAAAAAGGGGAGGCTGAGAGGGACAACGAAAAAAGAAAATCCAAATCCATAAAGGAAAAAGCTTGAATTCAATTGATTTTAAAAGGAGCAGAAACACAATTGAAGAGATTCAAAAGGCAAAAAGGCTGGTCTTTTGAGCTTGTTCATCCAAGAAGCAATTTTGGTGAAACTTACAAAAGAAGGTATGAAATTTTAATTTCTTTATTTTTTTTACACAATAGCTAAAACTAGAAATTTGTTTTTTTTTTCAAAATCTAAAATCTTATAATTTTAAATTAGTTTTTCTAAAGTTAAAAGCTTTATTTCGTTGATTTCTCTTCCAAAAGGCTTAAAATTGTTATTTTTACTTCTTAAAAATCTTAAAACTCTAATTGAACATATTTTTCAATAAAACTAAGATTTAAATTCTGTTTCATTTAAAATTTTAAAGTAGGTTCTATTTCATTTAAAAAGCCTTAAAAAACTTCTTTTCTACTTATAAAAACTTTAATTTGTTTGTTTAAATTCATAAAAATTCATGAAATTATCAAATTGATTTCCAAATTCCTAAAAATTAATTCACCACCCTTGACCCTAAATTCTAAAAATACTAAACCCAAATTCAACTTCCAAAATTCAAAATAATGAACCCTAATCCTTTTAAAACTTTGAACCCTAATTTTTATGAACCCTAATTCTTCTAAAACATTAAAAACCATAAAACCATAAATAGATTAAATTTACACAGTAGCTTAGAAACCCAATAACCGAAAATCATAAATCAAAGTATTTTAAAGTGTCTAAAACCCTAGTTTCATGATTTCACCATTCAAACCTTAATTTGTTTAATCAAAGAGTCTTACCAACCTTTCAAAACATAAAACCCTAATTTATTTTAATTCCATAAAAAGTCACAGTAGCTATAATTAGACTTTTATTTGCTTTATTTAATTCTATACTTGATTATGCTTTGATTTATCTCTTATGCTTTAATTTATTTAATTTAAATACTTGATTTATTTAATTTATCATGGATGGATGTTTATTTTATACCTTTGATGAATGATTTATTTATGATAAATGATTATTTATTTTTATCAAGTAATTTAGATTTCCAAAAGTTATAAGAGGTATGTTTCCACTTGGTGGGTACCTTATTAGTTAAGTATCATGCAATTTAATTTGCTTTTCTATTTTAGAACCTATGTAAATGGCATATTTCTACCTTTTGGTGGGTGTCCTATCTAAGCATGTGATGTAAGGACATGTTTCCATCCTTGGATAGGTGTCCATTCATTTGCTTTGTTTTGACATTGCTTTGATTTTAATATAATGATGCTTTCTTTTAATTATTGTGTGTAATATGGATGATATCATTATATTTAAGAATTTTATAATATTAAGACCTGTAAAGGAGGCCGGTTTCAATAAATAGGGCATTGTAGGGGTGCTGGTGTAATATCCCTATGCATGCCCTAGAAGTTTTGTATGTGTTGTTGTTGTTGTTGTTGTTGTTGTTGTTGGTTTAAGTTGAGAGAAGTAAAGTATATGTATATGTGTTTTGGGAAGAAATAGGGTTTAGAGACAAGTTTATATGTTGTGTATATGGTAATATATATAACATATATATGAGTCAAATAATGGTCAAAGAGAGAGTGGTAGTGGAGGAAGATATTTTTATATTATTGAGTATTTAATTATTAAGGAAAATGGAAGTAATTAATTAGTGGAAGGGATTAATTTGGATTATAATAATATTAAAATGCTTGGATGAGAGTGAGTGGATTTTGGTGTAGAGATAAGAGTTGATTTGTTTACTCTTCATTTTTCTTCTTTCCATTTTTGTTGGCCGGACATCCAAGAAGGAAGAGAGCAAGAGAGAGATTGAAGAGCTAAGAGTAATTTGAAGGAAGAATCAAATCATCAAGTTAGAGATTTGTGAAGTTTCCTCAAATTTGGTAAGTTCTCTCTTGTTTTCTTGTGTTGTTTGAGTTATGTTTGAGTTTTGATGGAGTGGTATAATGTTAAGAGTATGTTGGCTTGATTGAGATGTTTTTATGGGTGTTTGATTCTTTGATTATGGATTTTGGGGTTTGTTTGATGGATAGAGTGGGTTTCTTGGTAAAGATGGAGATATGTTGGTGTTGAGGGTTTGAAGTGATGATGATGATTTGTGTTTGTGTATGTGTCTTGTCTTGTTTTGGTGTTGTTGTATGTTTGAGTTGGTTTTTGGGTTAGTTTGGATGAGTTTGTTTGAAAGGAAAGAAAGTGATAAGAAGAGTTTGGTTGTTTGTTTGTTGGTGTGGCCGGAATCTGAGTTGTTGGCCTGACACGCTCATGAGCACGTCCAGAGTCTTTAGGCGTGTCAATTGTGTTGGAGGCAGTAGGTGTGACACGACCATTAACACGCCCGTGTTATTGAGCGTGTCATAGCTACTGTGAGATTGGAGAATTGGCACGGCCAGGAGCACGTCCAGGAGGTTGGACGTGTTGTTAAGTGGTTGAGACAGTATGTATTACACGCCCAGTAGCACGCCCGTGTGGGTGAGCGTGTTAAGTTTAGGGTTTGCCCTAGTTATTTATTAATTTGATTATCTCTTGTGTATCCCTAAGTAAGTGTATATTGCTATTTTTGGGATTAGGTCTTGAAGAGGGTGAACCATCATTTTTTTGAAAAGTAAGAGACCTTGATAGAGGAAGTAATTAGAGTTGAGTGAAGTGTTATTGAGGTAAGTGCAACTACATCATTGCATACATTTATAAGATGTGAAAGCATAACACACATGTATTTGTTAAAGCATTGAGAGCACTAATGCATTGTGAAGGCATATTTATAATGTTTTGTGTAATGTATGAGGAAGTTATTAATTGTGCATACTTATGTGATGGGGTATGGAATTAACATGATTGAGTTGCTTTGATATGATTTGAGAATTGATGTAAAACTAATGTGAATGATTAAGATGAATTAAATGATATGTGAGGCCACTGTGATTGGGCCAAGTTGATGTAAAGGGAATAAATTATGAAAGAATAAATGAAATGTTAATATGCCTAATGTGTTGATTCAACTTTCAGAGTCCTGTTTTTGATGGCATGCCTATGAATCATTGGATAGGTGAAATGGGATGGCCCGTAAACCAATTCCAATTGAATCACTGGATAGGCGAAATGGGATGGCCCGTAAGCCGGTTCCAGTTGATATATGAGAAATGTGATGTTTATGAATCATTGGATAGGCGAAATGGGATGGCCCGTAAGCTGATGATTCCAATTGAACCTTGTAACAGTATAACCGAGTTGAGGATCTCCTCATGTTAATGGGTTGATGGTCCAAGAGACTGGGTCTGTTACGCTATCCATGGATAGAGATATGATATATATATATTGCCTACGGGCTTGATGATTATGATATTAAATCAAACACAGGGACTCTGAACTTTGAATAACATATTAGGGTGTTTTGGGCCCAGGTGTGTCTTAGGCTTAATGTGATTTATGATTGTTAAATTGTGACTATTGCTTAATGAAATTGATGAGTAATGATATAATGTAATTATGGGTTGATAATTTATGATGAATAAGTTATGATTTGCTATGTATTATTTATTTGATTGAGGGTCATGAGCATGGCATCAAAGCATATTGATACTATAGTTGTTTTACTAAGCCGTTGGCTTAGCGCGATTGTGTTTATCGCGCAGGTGTTAGGGAAGAACCCGAGAGATCCACTAGACCGAGTGAGTCTAGGAATTGAAGAGTTGTACTGGACTTAAAGATCAAAGAGAAAGCTGCCAATCATGTATATAATCTATATGTTTTGTAAAGTATTGGATTTAATGTATATGTATATAACTTTGTGAACTGGTACTTGGATATATATATATATATAAATATTTTGATAAATTCCGCTGCATATCAATTAAAATGTTTATACCTATTTTGATTTAGTTTACAAGTAAATATCATTATATTATATATATATTGTGAATTGTTTATGGAAAACCGTAGCATTCTTAGGTTCTATGTATGTTCATTACATGGTGGTGATATGTAGTGAACGTATATGGGATTTAGGGGTGTTACAGCTGGGCCATTTCTCACCTTCCCACACGTACCCAACTTTCCGAACCCTTTAGGGGGTTGGGGATTCCTTAGGAATCGAGTCATCCACCCCTTTCTTTTTTCCGGCCCGTCCGGGTGGCGACTCCATTTTCTCCAGACTTAGGTCCGTGTTCTCTAAAGCCCTGAGCCTAAATAGTGCCGAAGTCGCAAGAACCATTCACCGGGAGTGGGGGCGAAAATCCCCGCTCACAGTGTTGTGCATTGACATTTCATTTGGACTATATTGTTATCAAAGTTTGTACCAGTAGGTTTCAGCTTAGCGCGATTGTAATTCATCGTGCAGGTGTTATGGATGTTTTGGTAGAGCCGGAGAGTTTTACTAGACCTGGTCGGGTCTAGATTTGTATTTATTGAGCTTGAAGAGTTGTTTTGGGTACATCAAGATTAGAGCCAGTTGCCAGCATGTACATTTTTTATATTATGTATGTTATGATATGTTTTTGAAGCATTTATTGTAAATTGTAAAGAATGATTTGAATAATTTTGTTTAAGATGGGATTTTATATGTAATGTTGATATATATATATACCTATATATAAGTATTTTGAGAAAATATGGAGAAATTGAGAAGTATTGGTGAATTGATTTTGTTTGGAGTGTTTGTTTTATGCAGGTTGTGTTTTGTTGAATTTTGGAAACATTCAAATTACAAACAAAACTCTGACGAATTTTTCCCAGAGATTTTCATATAAAATATTTATTTTGGATTCCTATAACAAGTAAAGAATATTTATATACTATTTATTTTATATATTAGTATTTGAAATCTTAAAACAGAAATGTGAAAATTTTTATTAAATCGGTCTGTGACATTTTTATACCGTATATGTGTATTTTACAAATGCTGAAAATATGTATTGTATGTATATAGGGTATAAGGGTGTTACAGGTTGAGTGCATTTTGAGAGAGTTAGAGGCAGTTAGGTTTCATAAGTGTTATTTATTTTTTAAGATTTAATTTGAGTTTATCTCCATTTGGTTCTAAAATGTTCTGTAAACATTGACTCGTGCTAGTATATGACTTTCAACTTCTTGTTTTTATATTTAACAAGTTCAATTTGATGCTTAAGAAATCCAACACAATTCGAAGCGGAGAGTTAGAGGTGAGTTAGAGATAGTTAGGGGCTTTCTAATTTAAATTTTTTTAGTTGCAAATCAAAATCTTGCAAACATATTTCAATTTCATATTTTAATCTACATAATGTATTTGAGAGTATTATGGAGTGTTTTAAATGATAGTTAGAAGTAGTTGAATATAAGTTAGGGATGGTTAGAGGTAGTTAGTGGAAGTTAAGGGCTTTCTAATTTTACATTTTTTCAATTGCAATTCAAAATCTTGTAAATATACTTCAATTTCAAATTTTAATCTATATAGTGTGTTAGAGAGTATTATGGAGTGTTTTAAATGCCAGTTAGGGGTAGTTGGAAGTGAGTTAGAGATAGTTAGAGGCAGTTTGGGGATTTATAATTTAACACTTTTCAATTGCAAATAAAAATCTTGTATACATATTCCAATTCCATATTTTTATCTTAATAGAGCTTTTTATGTTCTATTATAAAGTGTTTTAGATGATAGTTAGGGGTAGTTAGAGGTGAGTTAGGGATAGTTAGAGGCAATTAGGAGCTTTTAAATTTTACTTTTTTTTTCAGTTGCAAATCCAAATTTTACAAACAAATTCCAATTTTATATTTTAATCTACATAATGTGTTAGGGAGTATTATAGAGTGTTTTAAAAACCAATTAGGGGTTATTAGAGATGGGTTAGGGATAGAGGAAGTTAGGGGCAATTTCGGGCTAACAGTCTCTAACTTTTAATAATTGCCCCTAACTATCTCTAACAACCTTAACTTCATATTACAATCTACTAACAAGCCTTAATAGCCTCCATCATTAAAGAACATTCCTTAAAATACAATCTCGTAACCTCAATACCACTCCATTTGACTTTTCAACAATCCAAAAATTAAAAAGAAAGAATAAAAAAAGAAGAAAGGAAGATAAGTATGAAAGATATATAAATCATAGTCAAATGCAACAAAATTAACAAGTGACTCATAAAATGTCACAATTATAACAACTCAAACATACATGTATCGCTAAAAATATGATTGGTCATTTCTTTCTTTCATAGTCCAACTTTAAAAAAAAACTTGCCAACTTACATATTCAATGTATCAATAGATGGCGTATTGCAAATAATAAAGAGAAAATACAAAATTTTGGTGAAAATGGAGATAAAGATTGTAGAATATTAGTGAAAAAGAGAGAAAAATGGAGAAAATCAAAAGCAATAGATGAGGGGCGAGATGTTAGGTGAAAGCTTTTGTTTTTTTTACAATAAAGGGTATTTTTGTCCATTTTGATGCATTTAGGGATATTAGAGTCTAAAAAAGATTAACCTATTAGAGAATGGTATATTAGAGGTGAAATCTCAAAATATTATTTTCATGAGATTTATATATTCTTTTATACTTAATGCAAAAATCATTCATAAATAAATTTTGATAAATCACAAAAAAATATCCCTAAATGTGTTTAATCAATTTTAGACCTCATTCACTTCAAATAGACCTTTTATTTAACTGTTGCCATTATACAACTCTAAATTTTTGTTTTTAACAACTATTTTTGAAGAAATACAATTGCAAAAATCGATAACGTAATATTATTGCATTTTGTTGGATTTTGTATTTAAATGCAAATTCATTAATAAATGCAGTTGCATTTATTTTTTTAGAAATGCCAATGTATTTATTTCTTTATAAATACAAATGCATTTAATAATCATGTTTAATTTGTGTAGCTAATGGACAACAAAAACATAATCATGTTTAATTTGTGTGGCTAATAGACAACAAAAACATATATTTAATATCGGCTCCTATGAAATGAATTTGTTATGAAATTTTTTGTTGTTTGATATTGTGCCTATTTATGAGTTTGGTGCTTTGTCTATTTTGTTTGTTGCCGTGTGTCAATTAATGATATTAAACACGTTTGCCCTTAAATATCAAAAAAGGGTCGTGTATTATTAGTATGAGCAGCATATTTTTTATATTATTGAAAAAGAATGGGTCTCATAAGCAAACAATAATATCTTTTTAAGATGTCTGGCATAATTTTGATATTATAAAGAAATGGTTGTGTTTCATAAATAAATGGTCCTATTTTATTGAGTGTCTAACATATTTTGATATATTAAAAAAATAATTGTGTTTCACAAACAAACGATCATATTCTATGAAGATATCTAATGTATTTTTGATATTGTAAACAAGCGGTTGTTTCTCATCATTAGTGTAAGACCCACACAATCATGTGGTTTACAAAAACGTATGTTCTTTAAATCAATGGAAAGTGGATATTTAATCTGCAATTGATATAGTTTATAATACTCCAACATTATCCATTGTTAATGCTTATACGGAAATATACTTACGGATATGTACTTATAATGTTAGATATTTATGGCAATAACTTGTTTTAGGGGATATTACAAGAAAATTAATGAATTGTGATGCTTAAAATTAGTCACGTAAACTTAAATTTTCGTTACAAGCTATTTTTGGTGACAAAAATATAGCATTATGAAAATTATCATTATAACTTCATAATATTTTATGTATGTGACAAAATTTATTTTCGTCACTATAACTTTAAGTTTTGATGAAAAAATAATTATTGTCATAAATTATGTTGCTTTTTATGACACTAATATTATCATATTTCACATTACTAATTTGTCATTTAATATTATATATCGTCGTTAAAAGTGAAATTAAATATGACAATATCATTTGTATCAACAATAAATTTTTATTTGGTTACAATAACATTTATGTCATAATATATATAATAACATATATCATAATATATATAATAACATATAGAGACAAAATTATTGTTGTGATTATATCATAATGTACGTCATTTAATATTATAAATTATCATTATATATTGTACTTTTAAGTGATGAAGTAGTTTATTTCGTTATAAAAACTTATTCTTTTGGTTATAAAATTTCTGAGTTATCAAATTTTTAATAATATTAATTATATAAATATTATAATAATTAGAATTTAATTTTATTGTAAAATATATTTCGTTACAAAAAATAGATCATAATATTACGAATATACTTGACAAATCCAATTAATTGAAAATTTTGTCACTAAATTTCATATTGTTATCAAATGCTTTAAAAAAATTATATTGTTAATTTAAAACATATTCCTATAGTTATTTTTCAATTACAAAATTAAACATAATGCAAATAAAATTAGAGAATTACTAAAATATTTGCAAAAAATATAGCAAACAAATATTTTACTAAAAAAGGGTTAAAAGTATGTAAAATAAATCTATCACTAATATTTAAAGAAAATATATGTATATAAAATAGCTACAGATCATATGATGCATATTCATCAATATCAGAATCAATTTACTGCTAAATTAACCAAAAAAAAAAAAGAATGGTAAGCAAAATGCCAAAAGCTTGTCTCTTCTGAAATAATGTGGAACTATAAGCACATGCTAGAATTAATTTACTATTATCCAACTCATCTTCTTCTTCGCCAACATCATCGACTTCTGAACCTACATTGGTGGTGCTCACTATCCTTTGGGTTTCACTCTTGATCGCTATAAATAAGTCCAATGTTGCATAGATATGCCACTTAGCAGCTGTGCTGAGCCTTGCGTCTGATTTTTGAAGCACTACTCAATGTCATTAGCACCCGCCGACAAAGGTTATAGAACATAGCTGCAAATTTTGTTAATAAAATTAAAAACTAATGACTATTGATTAAATAAACAACTCAAAGTTATAAAATTAGAGTTTATTTGATATTACTTTGTGTTACTGCTGAGACTCTCTTCAATCTTTCTTCTTCTTCTTTTTTTATCATTGTTTTGAAATTTTTATAATTAAAACATGTGAAATGCAACTTAAAAATAAAATTTATTGAATTTATAGTTAATATTTTCAATCAACAGTACAACAATACAAAACAAAATCTTATATTGTTTGAACTGACATTTCAAATATTTTTTCTCTTTTAGTATCAGAAAAGAGAATCAAAATTTGAGTCAATTCATATAGTATTTGCACATGTATACACTTAACAACATATATTTTAGTGTGAAATTATGTTATTTTAAAAATAAAATAGTTATGAAATCAATCTCAATTGAAGACAAAAAAATGTATAGTAGTAACATACAGAAAGTTCTCCAGCTTTGTAAAAATCAACAAAATAGATAGGAAAAAAGTTCTTTTAATTAATAATAATAAAAGAGAAAAGTCAAAAGTAAGAAGGAAAAATATTTATGGATAGGAAAAAAAGGAAATTAATTAATTAATTAATATATAAATATATATAGATGGAAAGAAAGAAAGAAATTTAAAAAGTTTTTATCTTCTTCTTCTTCTTCCCATGGAAGCTAAATTTTAGAGAGAGAAAGGGGAGTTCTGCTTCATCATACACCCCAAATTTCCCAATAATTTTCAAGGATTTAAGGTAGGTTTGAAGATTAATCAAGGATTAGGTATGTATTTTTCAATTTAAGTAAGCTTTTCTTTTATTTCAAGGTTATGTGAAATTTGGATTTATGATGGAGTTGATTATAATTGTTAAAATGGATTGTTTTAAAGTTATTTTGATGTGTAGATGTTGATTTAATGGTTTGATAATGGAAATGAGTTTGTTTTGGTGAAGTTTCAGGAACTAGTATGAAAATTATGTTGGAAGTTTGGTTAGAAATTGTGTAATTAGGCGTTGTTTTGAATAAATTGAGTATAAGGGTGATTCTAATTGAATAATTTTACTTGTTGTTTGGATTAGGAAGTGTGTAGGCCAAAGTTGCCAAGATGTGGAATTTAGGGTTTGGCGAAAGTAAAGCTGGTTTAAATATAATATTTTTGGGCTTAAGGCTAGACTACTTTAACTAACTAACTATGAATTTTCTAAGGTGTTATTCAATTTTAGTTTTCTTTTGATTATTGGTTGGATTCTCCTAAATTAAATTATAGTCCCTCTCAAGCATTAAATCTAATATTGAACTTAATCTTATGTCTATTCTTGTGATCACCAGTAATTAAGTCAATTCATTAAATTTTATAAGAATCTTTTATCTACCTCTTATATGTGTTTACCTTATTTGTAAGTGAAAATTTTCCTAAGATTGTTATCTCCTTAATATTATGCTTCCACTCTCGCTCCGTCACACAACATTTCAAATCAATAATTATTGGCCGGATAGTTAATGCATTAAGATTAAAGATAACAAACTAATCAAAAAGATAACTCAATTGAATCAAATAAATATGAATCACTCCATAGAAAAATTAATAAAAGGGACTAACCCTAAATTGGGTTTTTAATTTTTCATAATTGAAATAAAAACTAAAAGAATTAAAGAAAATAGTGGAAGACATGATTGAAATTGAAAAAAATAGAAAGGTCAAACTTGAAAGTCTTTGGATTGAATGGAACTCTTAATATTGAATTTCTTCTTAGACAATGCCTCATCTCTCTTCAAAGAATTTCTTGAAGGACTAAAAAAAATTGCTAATGAATTGGTTACCCAATTGAGAAGGAGGCTTTTATATTTATAAGAGCTTGGGCAACTTCTTATTTGAATAAGAAAAGATCTAGAATATATTTAGAGAAGTTTCACTTAAATAAGAAGTCAAATCCTGAAAGATTGTCTCTTAAAATAGAATTTCCATCGCTTACACTCCCTATGGTCGTGGCTTAGACAATAGTGCTTAACTATACCTATTTGTCTCACAAAAATCCTCTTTTGGAAGTGTCTATTTGAACTCTAAGGGCATGGCTTTGAGATACCACGATAGTGGACCTGAGTTGCCCTGTGAAACTTCTTATCTTCACTTCCTCTTCATTGATAGTAGATGCTTGGTGCCCATGGGCATGGTGCTGGAATGCCACAGTCACGGCTTTGAGTTATCTTATGGATCTTTTAATTTTTCATCTCCTCTTCTCTAATAGCTTCAAAGCAAAGTCTAAGGGCATGGGCTTTTCCTCCATGGGCATGGTTTTGGGTTCCTTTATGCCATTTTCACCTTTTTTTCTTCCAATTTTGACTAAAATGCGGCAATAACTCATATTTTGCAACTTTCAACTCAAAATGAAGATTAATTCTATCTCATCACAGAAAATTGATCAAATTCAATTTAAAATAACAAAAATAAAGTTAGATTAATCTTAAATAATGTTCAAAATATGGTTTTATCAATGGCTCAAGTAAGATATCTTTGTTTTAGCTCTAATTTTTACCCAAGTTGCCCTTTCGAGCTTTCAATTTGATGAGCTTACTCTAATTTTTTACTAAGCTTCCCTTTTGGGTTTTCAGCTTAATGAGCTTTCTCTTTTTTCATTTCTTTTTTGTTCCTCTTTTTTCCTCTTTTTCTTCTTTTTTTTAAACCTTGGCATAAAAAAGTTAAGGCTCGAAATGATTTAGACCAAGCTTCATAAGGAATACCTATGTATCACTTGCATTAGAAGAATCAGGTCTACGTAGCTCTTGCTTTTGAGTTGACTAATGATCATGATCCTTTCTAAGTCTGTAAAAATGATAATCTAACCAAATGATGTCTACTTGTGATGGCATAAATTGAGTTGAACTTGGGTTGAGGGATCTTGAAAAACCCTCATGTCAAAGTGTCATGCTAATTTATGCATTACTACTCTTATTGCTAACATGATGTTGACCATATTGCTATCTAGATTAGTAGGACGACTTTCATCTAATAGACCACAAAACATGAAGTTCCTCTTATGGGATTCCTTTTATACACATTTTGTGATGGCCAACTATTTTTGGTTTGTTGTTGGCTTTGATTGCTTCCCTGGTTCTTGGTGAAGGGTTTATATGAAGATGATGCAATTTTCCCCGTCCCCCTTTTTTTTCCTTTTTCCTTTTTTCTCCTTCTTTGTTTTCCCATTTTTTCTTTCTTTCTTTCTTTTTTTATTCTATCTTTTTTATTTTCTTTCCTTTTTTTCTTTTATTTGAAATCATCTTAAGTGGTGCTCCAGAAGATGTTGACCTGGAGAAACTGAGTAAATTCTTGATGACCAATCATTTTGTAGATTTTTCCAGAGTGTCGGTCCTTACCCATGATGATGAAATCTTTACTCAAAGGTTTGATGAGATTTTTTATTTATTTTTTACTTTTATTATTTTTTTTTTCTTCTTTTTATTATTTATTATTTATCATTTTTTATTTTTTATTTGAACCGTGCTGAAAAGATAAAACTGGTAAGAAAACATGGGATTTTTATTGACAAGTAGAATATTACAAAAGGGACCAACATTCACGGAGACTCACAATTTAACACCAACTCTGACTCAGAATTGGACTAAACTCAAATTTTGACTCTGACTCAGATTAATATTACACTCAAATTCTACACTGGTAAACTTAGGCTCTGAAGGGTGAAAAATCGGTTGAGACATTGGCCTCCTCATAGTACCAATTATTGGGCGGGCTTTGGATGTATGATGTGAAAAAGTTCATAAGAAGAGTTTATGTTTGGTGTGTTCCTTGGAGGGATGATGGTTTCATTGTCTACCATGTCTTGGATTTTATGCCTCAAGCTCTGGCATTCATCAGTTCTGTGTCTACTCCTCCGATGGTACACATAATGCTCATTAATTTTGTAGCCTTTAGGTGGAGGATGTGGAAGCTAGATCGATTCTAATTGTGTCACTAGATGGGCTTTTACAACTTTTGCCTAAACTAGACATAGTGGCATCCCCAAGTCTATAAATTCTCTTTTATGCTTACCAACAGCCTTGGTGTTGCTTTTACCTTTCTTGAAATGCTTTTCCAACTTGGGAAGACCTAGTGCCATAGTGTTGCACCCAACAATCTGATGGTGGGAGGTATTGACACTTGGCAGGGTTGCCATATGGATAATGGCTTGGTTATTGGCTTAATCTAAATAGACAGTTAGGATAGAAGGTTTTTAAAGTTGGCTTATTGGACATTCAAGGAAGTTGTAATAGTAGCCATAAATTTCCCCTCCAACTTCTTAAAGAGTTCAGTAAAGTAAGCCTGCTGGTTGATGAAGGCAGCTTGAAAATTCTCCTCTTGCTTTTTGAGGAGATTAGTGAAATGAGCTTATAGGGAAGCGAGGGCTATCTATCAATCTTCCTCTTGTTTCTTGAGAATGTGGGTAAAATGATCTTATTGGATAGTAAGGACCAACTGCAAATCTTCCTCTTGCTTCTTGAGGAGGTTGGCAAGATGAGTACTCAAGTCATCCATTAGTAGCTCTAGAAAAAAAATTAAGCCAAAAGGTGAATATCCGGGTATAGTGCTAGGTAAGGCATGCATTGGGCTTTATGTTTAAAGAAGGTAATAGGCTAAGGGGCTTCGTGGCTCAAGGTATTTGTGGCTAGTAGGCATGGTACAACTTAAAGGCTTGAACAAATAGGTCCAATTTATAGGGCAATGGTGATAAATAGCTCATATGATTTGTCTATGGGTCAACTGCATGGTCAAGGGGTCATGGATTGATGATGGCACATATAACTTAGTCATGGGTCAGGACAACAGTCATGAAGGTTAGATACATGGGGTTGAGAGTGGTCAACTTTACTTGAAGGGGCGGATGGTGAGGTGAAAGGTAGGGCTAAGGCTTGCATAAGGGGTCCATGATGGTTTTGGCCATAGGTCGAGTTCATTGTCAATGATTTGGGTATATGGGTCATGGGTCAGTTTCATGCAACTATGTGGTGGTGGTACATGGGTGTTGTTCATGTGGTCATGTGGTGGGAGTACATGGGTTTGGTTCCATGGTCATGTGGTAAGGATACAAGGTCTGGTGCATGGCTAAGGTCCATAACTAAAGGTATGGTTCATAACTAAAGGTGAATGGTATGGTCCATGGCAAAAGAATGGTTTATGGTTCGATAAGCTGATGGCTAAGGATGGTTATATTCTTGAGGCTAAGGCTCATATCTAGAGGTTAATCCCTTGTAGCAAAGGTTCAAAGGGTTAGCCCTTATAGCTCAAGGTTGAAATGATAGGTGTGGCTCATCTTGCTAAAAAGCTAAAAGGATGCATGTGGTTTCAAAAGGGTCGAGTCATGAGGCTCACTAAGATTGGGTAAGGTCCCAAAGTCTAAGTCATAAGGATAAGGTAAGGTTGAGAATGGTCCTAAAGGAGTTAAACCATGAGGCTAAGTGACGTTGGATGTGCTAAGGTTAGGTTGGGCATTAGGCTATTAGGTTGGGCATTAGGCTAAAGTTCATGTTTAAAGGCAGGACTTAGGTTAAGGGACTAAACTTGAGGAGCTTTAAGGATGGAAGGGTAAACCTTATGGAGGGGGAATGTTTGCTGTGAGGAAAAGTTAGGTCGAGTTTTGATGGTGGGGTAAGGGTCCAAAAGTTTTTAGAGTTGTAGGTATATCGGGGAGAATGGTTAACGGTAGGCCTATAGGTATGGACATTTGGGAGAGGGATAAGATAAAGGTGTTTGATCAAGGGTCAGTGTTTGATGAAGGGTCAGTGTTACATGGGGAAGATAATAGTTAACCTAAGGGTATGAGTTAACTAAGGAAAGTTAGGTCAAACCTGAAAGTATATAAAGGAAGTAATGGCCTTAATCAGGCTATGAACGGGATTGTTTATCTTTTTGGACTAAGGTTTCTTTCATGGCTTATGTACAAGGTAGGGTATCCTAAAGTTTATCTTTATACAAGGCTTTAGGGTTTTATTGTACATGTATGCATGGTGAAAAAAAGGTTTCATGAACTATATAAGGAGGGCTTTGATTATTATGGTACAAACAACCCAGGTTCTAACACCATTGCATGAAATATGTAAAGGGTGGCTTAGTAAAAAGGTTTCATCCCACTAAAGCAACGATATACCTAACTACATGTCAGATAAAGAATTTGGCATGAGTCTAATAGTATATGCATGCTCGTTACACCCCAAAATAATTTGAGGATGTGTCATGGGTAGAATTACTTTTGTTATCCCCAATATACGTAAGGAAGATTGTCAAATTGATGTTACTCATTATCTTGAGGTTTAATCCTAAAATAATCTAGGAAAATTTACATTGTATACCTCATCAAAAACTTGACTTTTCAACAATACCAGCCATGAAAGTTTTTTTCAAATTTACCTTTGTAACATTGATTTTTCTTTTTATCTGATTTTTGTAATTTTTTATTTTCATTTTTTATTTATATTTTTTTATTTAAAAAATTTGCTTAATGTCATATTTTCAATATATACACAAAAAATAAACATATACACAATACATAACATATATACAACATATACAAAATACACACCAAGAAATACAAACTACATCTACAATACATCTACTATACATCTATATAATATTTTTAATATTTTTTTGAGACATTCGAAATTTTTGATAATTTAATAAAATAAATTAAAATTAAATTGGACAAATTAAATATGCATTTGGAAGTATGAGAGTTATGATATCTAATGTATACATAGTGTATATATAGTATATACATATTATGTATAATATAAGTTAGTTATATGTATATATATTATATACTTGATATATATAATACAAATATATGGTATACTTTGTGTGTACATATGGTACACATAAAATATATATATATATATATACATATGGGTATATATATATATATATTAAATATACATTATATATATACATAATATATACATTACATATATATGTAAATAATATATATAATATAAGTAAAATATATAAGACATATACATATACATAAAATAAAACTTACATATATATCATGTATAAATTGGTGATGAAAAAGGTGATGATGATGATGATGATTAAAGAAAAAGAAGAGTAAAAAAAGTAAGATATATATATATATATGTGGATGGTAATTAAAAAAATTAAATAAATAATAATTATATAATTAATTAATTATATGTATATATAAATATATGGATGGAAATAAAGTTAAGGAAAAGTTGAGAGTCTTCTTTTTCTTCCTTTGGTTCCATCATGGTCGAATCCTTCCTATGAGAAAGAGAGAGTGAGTTTTGTTTTAAATACTTTAAATTACTTAAGAGTTTTAAATACTTTAAATTACTTAAGAATTCTAAGGCTTCAAGTAGAATTTTGAAAGAGAAATCAAGAATACACGTAAGTAAACCTTTTCTATGCTTTATTTTTCTCTATTTTAAGATTATATTTTGAATATCTAGAGAGAGAAAGTTGATTAAAAATTGTTAATTGATATAATTATAGTTGGTAAGATAAGTATGTGATGAATTGGTGGTTGATTGTTTAAAAAGAATAAAAAAAAATGATGGAATTGTAGTTTTGGAATGATTATGTATAATTTAGGATTTTGGTATGGATAGTTTGTTGAAATGGATGAATTTAATGTTATTTAAATATATTGAAAATGACTTCTTTTTTTTTTGTTAAATGTTAGAAAAGACTAAGTTTGGATTGAGTTTGGAGGAAGAAGTTAATTTAGGGTTATGTGTAAATTGGACTTTTGGAATCATGTGTTTTAATTGTGTAAATGGATTCTAAAGGTGTTGTTTTGATACATAAAGGAGGATTTTAAAGTTAAATGATGGATTTAATCAAGTTTTGATAGAGATTGAGAAAGGTAGTGTTGAATTTAGGGTTATGGAAGAGAGTTAAAATCATGAATAAAATCATGTTATTAAATGATATAAATGATGAAAATAAGCTTGGATTAACAATTGGAATGAGCTAGAATGAAGAACCTTAATTGTTGAAGGTTATGACATTTTAGGGTTTTATATAAAGAATATGTGTTTATTGAATTTAATTAATTAAAACATGTTATAATATATTTTTTAATGATATAAATAAATTTAAAACACCAATTTAAATGGATTAAAATGGATTTCCAAAGATAAAGTAAGGAAAAGCATAATTTTAAAAATTTGTAGGAGTGATTTTAATTAAGGTTTAGGGTTGGAAATGCCTTAAAATGTGATATTAAATTATTGCATTTGATCACATTGTGTATAGGCATTAAGGAGAGTTGATTTGCCCAACCTTAGTGTTAAAGCGTAACTTGGAATAGAAGATTGGAGGAGTTTTGTAGCTTGCTTTTGAGAGCTTTCCAAGGTAAGTACAAACTTTGGATAAATTGGATATGTTTGCATTACATTGGGCTTAACACATTTTGATTGGAAAATGTGTTAAGCTACTTGATAGATTGAACATTCATGAATAATGTGTTATGACATGTGTAATGTTATTTATGCATTATATACATTATGAAAAGCCATTGTTAATGGCTAAATTGAATAAAATGTAAAATATGTGCATAATGTGAAAATGACCCAAACTGTTTGGGTAATGTGATTTGTTATGTATGCATTAAAGGCATTGTGAAAAGCCATTATTAATGGCTAAATTGCATAAAATTTGAATTATGTGAATTATGTGAAAATAACCCAAAATATTTGGGTAATGTGTTTTAATGTGAAATGTGATCGATTGTGATGATATGTTGAGATATGATGAAATGAAATAAATTGAAATTGATATGAATGAGATAAATGAGAAAATGAGACAATGTGCCTAATTGATAAAGAGAAATGAGGCAACATGCCTAGTTAATTATGAAAAAATGAGAAAGAATATGATGATGGAAAATATGAAATAATTATGTGCATAGTATGTTATTCAATTTCCCAAGTTTTGTGTTTGACAATATGCCTATGAGGTTGTCCTCATTATTTGCCTTCAGGGCTAGCTTTTGAGCAATTACTTTGATTGTAATATCCCAAAATATACCCTAGAAGTTTGGTATGGCAGTCTTTGATCTTTAATGAGGAATATTCTGCTGTGTTTGCAGATATAGGTAGAGATGGATTCTCATTTACGTCAGTCAGTTGAGGGTAGTGCGGAGAGTGTAGCTCCGGATGAGGTTAGAGAGGGAGTTAGAGTGGATAGTGCTGGAGAGGCACCTGTTTCTGTGCCAGAGAGATCAGCTGCTGAGGAGGCTCCGCCGGGTTGGTTAAGGCATATGGTAGAACTGTTGAGGGGAGCTCCAGTGCAGCCACCACCACCACCACCACAGCCTCAGATGCCGGTAAGACATTATGACAAGTTAAGAAAATATGGGGCTGAAGATTTCTTGGGCACTACCGATCCTGCAGTGGCTGAGCAGTGGTTGGATAAGATACAGAGGATATTTGTTCAGTTGCAAGCCACTCCGGAAGAAAGATTTGATTATGCTAGATCCTTGTTGCAGAAGGATGCCTATGATTGGTGGAAGACAGTTCCTCATGCTATGGATGATCCACCTACCTTGTCCTATGCTGATTTTCTCAGGGAGTTTGAATTGAAATATACTCCGAGAGAGTATAAAGATGTGAAAAAGATGGAATTTCTGAATTTGAAGCAGAACAGCCGGACTGTGACAGAATATGAGGTCGAATTCATCCGGTTGAGTCACTATGCTGGAGGTATTATTTCAGACGAGATAGACCGGTGTAGAAGATTTGAGGCGGGTTTGAGACCCTCTATTATGTGTCTTGTGGCCGGAATCTGGGTTTTTGGCCTGACAACACCACTACCAACAAAACACTTCTATCCATCAACATCCACTTCAAACAAACTTCACAAAACATACTTCAACATACTACAACCAACACACTCCTAATTCAAACATCTACCATCAAACTCTATGTCTCTCCTCTTCAAATCTGAATAAGACTTCTGTCGGTCTGAAGCTATTTTCAACCTATCCCGAATCATCTTCACTTTTTCTTCAGTCTCTTTAATCAGATCAGGACCAACCAATTTGCCTTCCCCAATTTCATTCCAACATAGAGGCGTTCTACATTTTCTTCCATACAATGCCTCAAATGGTGCCATTCCAATACTAGATTGATGACTGATGTTGTAAGCAAATTCTACAAGTGGCAAAAATCTGTCCCAACTTCCAGAGAAATCAATGACACAGCTTCTCAACATATCCTCAATAATCTGTATCACTCTCTCTGATTGCCCATCTGTCTGCGGATGAAAAGCAGTGCTAAAGTGCAATCGAGAACCCAAAGCACCATGTAAACTCTTCTAGAACCTCGAAGTAAACCGGGGATCTCGATCCGACACTAAAGAAATTGGGACTCCATGCAACTTCACAATCTCATGGATATACAGCTCAGCCAACCTCTCAAGTGAATAGTCCATCCGAACCAGAAGAAAATGAGCTGTCTTTGTCAACCTATCAACAATCACCCAAATGGCATCATGCTTCCTCTGTGTCAAAGGTAAACCAGACACAAAATCCATTGTCACTCTCTCCCATTTCCATTCAGGCACTGATAAAGGTTGAAGCAACCCTGTTGGAACCTCATGTTCAGCTTTCACCCTCTGACAAGTGAGACATTTGGACACAAATTCTGCTATGTCTCTCTTCATACCAGACCACCAATAATGCTGTCTCAATTCATGGTACATCTTTGTACTTCCCGGATGCATAGCAAAAATCGATTGGTGTGCTTCCTCCAAAATAACCTTTTTCAAACTATCATTATCAGGAACACACAATCTATCCTTAAACCAAAGGCTACCATCACTTCTCACAAAGAAATCTCGGCTCTCCCCGTTTTGGCAATCTGAAACAATCTTCTGAATTTTCTCATCTGTCAATTGAGCCCCCTTAATCTGATCTAACAATACTGGTCTTAATAGCAACTGAGCCAACAATGCACCATCATCACATGCTTCAAAACTAGCATGTAAAGCTCTCAACTCAACAAGCAACGAGAGCGAATAAACAGCCAAACCTGCCAGAGACTTCCGACTCAAGGCATCAGCAACTACATTTGCCTTACTAGGATGATAATCAATCAAACAGTCGTAGTCTTTAATCAACTCCAACCAACGTCTCTGCCGAAGATTAAGCTCTCTCTAAACCCCCAAATATTTCAAACTTTTATGATCGGTATAAATAAAACACTTCTCCCCATACAAATAGTGTCGCCAAATCTTCAATGCAAACACAATGGCTGCTAACTCCAAATCATGGGTCGGATAATTAAGCTCATGCGGCTTCAACTGCCGATAAGCATAAGCTATCACTTTACCTTCTTGAATCAAGACACAACCCAAACCACTACTGCACTATCTCAGTGCACCTTGCTAACAATCACACTATGCCCTAAAGGATTTGTCACCAACACATCAAATCCTAGGGATTCTGAATGCAATTCAGACATAGGCAAGATATATGCACTTATGTATGAATGAGTAGATCCTGGATCAATCAAAGCAAGAACTGAAATGCCAAATAAAGAGAATGTACCAGCTATAACTGCTGAAGCATATGGCTGTCTCTGCATCACATATATTCTCTGAGAAGATCCGGCCTCGTCCGGTCTACTGTCTCTGGATGAAGATCCTCCTCTCTGACTAAACCCGGATCTACCACCCCTACTAAAACCTCTGCCCCTTCGACCACCTTTGCTGACACTAGGTCGAGAAGCTGCAGTATCAGCCTGCCTATACTCCTGCATCTCAGGACAATCTCTAATAAAATGAGCTGGTGACCCACATTTATAACACCCAGCTGATCCACTAATCTTCCAACAAACACCCCCATGGGTCTTACCACAATGCTCACATACAGGTGGAGTAGACCTCTGAACCACAGGGGTCGGAGCACTAGCTACAGAAGCTGTCGGTCTCGGCCTCTGTCTCTGATACTGAACTGATCTACCCGACTGTCTCTGGGTTCTACTGGTTCTCGGAACAAAACCTCCTCGACCCCTCTTCATAGATGAAGACCATGTCTCAAACTGGGATCTCCTTACCCTGGTCTCTTCCTCAGTAGCAACTGCTGCAATACCAGGATTTTTCCCAGCTTGTTGCAGTAGCTAGGAGTGTGAAACATTTACACGCTCAGAACCACGGGCGTGTCACTGGGCGTGTAATACATTCTGTGTCTCAGGAATATCGACACGTCCAACCTCATGAGAGTTTCCTCATTCTTTTGGAATAGGTTGTGAAGAAGGTGATTTACCCTAACTCAAGTGGTGATAGATTCTTGAAAGGTAAGTGTTTAGAGTTGTGTGGGTCATTTTGAAATAGTTCAAAATACATTATTGCATACACTCATATGATATTGAGAATTGAGACATAATTGATTATATGTGAATGTTGTGATGAGCATGTAAAATATGTGTTGATGCCATTAATTATATCCATGTGAATAATGAATTGATTAATGTGATGATGAAATATAATGTGAAAGATATGAGGCCATGGTTGTTGGCTATGATAATGAAAATGAGAAATGAATTGAGAAAGAAATTGATAAAGAGATAAACGAAATCATTGTGTTCCTAATATGTTTATTCAATTTTCAGAGTTCTGAGTTTGGCGGCATGCCTATGAATAACTGGATAGGTGAAATGACCGGGTCGTAAGCCGAATCCAGTTGATAAATATGAAATGTGATGTTTTTGGGGTGAAATGACCGGGTCGTAAACCTCAAAAACATATTATTGGAACTAGATTGAGTGAAATGACTAGGTCGTAAACTCAAATCTAGTTGATTATCCATGGATATATATTGCCTACGGGGCTAGACACAAGGTGTCAATATGGACCAAAGCAGTAACTCTGAACTTTGAATAACATATTAGTGTGTTTTGGGCTCGTGTCTGTCTTAGTTGTAATATGTGATTTATGAATGAAGAAACAATTGAATAATAAGATCTAATATATAATTATGAAATGTGATATGATTATGTATGGTTTATGAAATGTATAATGGTGAAATGTGTATCGCATTAAAGTATCATGGTTGTATTAGTTGCACTACTGAGCTGTTAGCTCAGCGCGATTGTGGTTCATCGCGCAGGTAGCAGAGTTGAACCCGAGAGTCCCTCGAGACCGAGTGAGAGTAGGCATTGAAGAGTTGAGTTTGGACTTAAAGATCAGAGAAGAGCTGCCAGTCATGTATATATTTTATATTTGTATATTATGATATTTTGATGTATAAGTATTTGTAAACATTTGTTCTATTTTCCACTGCGTTTTAAATGAACTTTCTATTTATTTGGTTTTATAAACTCTTTCAAAAGTTTTTAATTTGTTTACATTATATAAGAGTGATAACATGAGTGATTTGTAAAATGTGGCATTTCTATATTCAGAATACGTATATTACGATCGTATTAGCATGCTGTGTACGTATACGGGGTATAGGGGTGTTACATTGATTTTCCTTGGGAGCTAGACACTTGGCATCACTATGATATGATTTGCCTTCGGGGCTAGCTTTTGAGCATTACTATGATTTGTCTTTGGGGCTAGACACGGTTTTAATTTGGACTAAAACAGTAACTCTGGGATTTGAAAGGCATATTAGATCCTGTGGGCCCATGCTTGTGTTTGTTCTCATATGAACTATTAAATGATGTAATAATAGGTTTAAAAGTGAACTATTAAATGATGTAATAATAGCTTGAATGCCACATTGTGACATAGCATAATAGCATTTTGCAATTGGCATTACTTCACAGTTTTATTGTTATCAAAGTTTATACCACTAAGCTATTAGCTTAACGAGATTGTAATTTATTACGCAGGTGACAGGGGCGATCCGGTAGAGCCAAAGAGTTCTACTAGACCTGGTCGGGTCTAGGCTTATGTTTATTAAGCTTGAAGTGTTTTTTGGTTACATCAAGATCAAAGCCATTTGCCAGCATGTAGATATTTGATAGTATAATACATTTTGATATTGTATATATTATGTTATGTTTTTAAAGTATATGTATATTGTAAATTATAAAGACTCTTTGAAAAAATTGTATAATGTGGGTTGTTTATATGTGTTTTGATTTATATATATATATATATATATTTGTATATATAAATAAATGTTTTGAGAAAATGTGAAGAAGTTGAGTAGTTGGGGTGGAAAAATATGATTTGTTTTATTGGGAGTGTATTTTATGCAGATTGAGTAATAATTAAAATTTTAAGATGTCCAAATTACAGAAAAAACTCTGGTAAATTTTTCTTAGAGATTTTCTAATAAAATGCTATTTTTGAAACCTATAACTAAAAAGGAATAATTTATTATTATTTAAATATACATTTTTAAGTATGTGGGATAGTAAGTTTGGAATGTAAAATTTTTATTTTACCGAGTTGTAACATTTTTATATCGTATACGCGTGTTTTACATATACTAGGTGTATGTATTATATGTATATAGGGTATAAGGGTATTACATTTATTTTCATATCAGATCCTAAGTTTGAGGTTATCTACCAAGGTGGGTTTTTAGAGAGAGAAAATATGGATTTTAAATATGGTTTTAAACTGTGATACATGCATTGGCACTGACACTTTATCTGATCCCTAATGTGGCAATGTCCGTGCTATGTAATTGATATGAATTGAGATGGTGTCTGGGTTATATAGATAAGAGTGGCACAGTGGAAGCGTCATTCTGTAGATTATGGATTAAGAATTTTTGGAGCTTTTATTTGAAATTAAGATTCATAGCTGATTCAATTGATGAATAAGTGAAATTAAGAAAAATAATAATTTAGAAAATGATTGAAATAAAAAGTTTGAGAAATGGGCATGATAGTTACAAAAAATTCTATACGTGTTGCAACGTGATATTGTCTAAATTTTTGGACAAAACTAGGAGTGTGGGATGAGCTTGAAAATTTAATGGGACATTTTTCTATATGTTTGAATCTAATGTATAAAATTTCATAATTTTTAAGGATGAATTACTAATTAATAAAAATAGAAGAACATAGATTATTGGAGCAATTCCAGCAATTCAGAATCCATAGAAATAGAGAAACATATTTAAAAACTATGGCAAATCAACCCAAAAAAAAATTAAAAATTTACACACAATATCATATGTATTCCTAGACCATATGATTAAATTTTCATAAATTTTTATTAAGGTTTGATACCTAAAAAATGGATAACCAAGTGTTGCTAGAAGAATTATTAAAGAGATAGATTCTGTAGATTTGGAAGACTTAATTTTTAAATATAGTAAACCAGCTTAGAAAAAAATCTACAATTTTAAATATAAGTTCATATATGTGTCAAGTGCATGTGGTTAAAAATTTACAATCTTTTATAAAGGATTGATGAGGAATGAAAAATAGAAAAGTGAGATTGACATAAAAGTGAGGAAGTCAAGCAGATTTGTCTAAGTGAGTAATGAATTAACTTCATGTGACAAATGAATGAAGAAAATTATGCAATTTTATATATAGATGGGTAGACACTAAAGAAGGAATATGGAGTTTTTTCTAAATAATTACAAGGAGTTTATAGCAAAAATCAAAGAGAGAAATGGTATATAAAAATGAATTGTTTATTAAGGAAAAAAGATGCATGATTTAGGGTTTGAATATGTAAAATTAGTGTATCTAAATGGATAATGTCAATTAGTATAATAAAATGAATTAGTGTTGTTTAAATGTAAATGTTATGATTTAAAGATTGGGAATGTGACATAGATGAGAATTGGTGAGGTTCATGTTGTTGGTTGTATTATGTGAAAATTTGAATTTTTGAAATGGGTTTCCATAATTGTGAAAGTGATTTGTTTTGATGTTAAATTAATATATAGATAATGTCTATAAAGTTAGATGTTGAAAATGAAATTAATAGAATTAAGTTTAAGTAAAGTAGTAAGTTGGAAATTTAGAGTTGTAAGGAAATTTTGATGAGGATTGCTTAGATATTAATGGTTTAATGTTTAATGAGCATGTGAGTAATTTTGAATGAGTAATATTGTTTATGAAAGTATCATGTAATGTGTAATGTGGTTGATAATATAAAAACTTGGTATGAAATAAAGAGAAATAATTAAGAAAGTAAAAATGAGTTTCAGTAGGTAATTTGATTGGTAATGATGAAAATGAATATGAAGAGTATGGTAAATATATGGAAAATGTCAGAGAGAAGTCACATAGGAAATATGACTAAGATTTATGTAAAGTGAGATAAAAAAAAAGAAATGAATGAGGATAATTTATTTAAAATATAAGATGGAAAAATTGAGAAATGGCCTAACTAATGTTAAGTTTATATAGATTGTACATAAATGAGGAATTGAGTATAATTGTGTGATTGTGTATATACATGTATATGATATGTGTAGTGAGTTGTCCAATATGGACACTATTGTGATATGTAAGGAAATGTGGAAAGTAAGTCACATTATGAATGTGACTTATGGATGTGTATGTGGATGATTTAAAAATATGGAAAATGTTTAAAATGTGAAATAATATGAATTTGTGAGATGAAGGTGATCGTGTTAAGGTTGATCACATGAAAATTGTGACAATGTGATGTAATGTGAAAGTGATCAAGTATTGAGTCGATCAGTTAAAGATGTGCAAAAGTATTATTGAAGTATTATTGTGTGTTTGTAACCCCATTTAATTACTTATTTAATTTAAGAAGGAGACAACAACAACAACAACAATAACAACAACAAAGCCTTAATCCCAAGTCAATTGGGGTCGGCTATATGGATTCTTCTTTTCCACTCAATACGATTTAAGGTTATCTCTTTTGATAGATGTAACATCGTAAGATCATTTTGGACCACCTTTGACCAAGTCAGTTTAGGCCTACCTCTGCCTCTCTTAGCTATATATACTCTAACTCGTTTGATTTTTCTAACCGGCGCATCGCTAGGTCTTCTTTTTACATGGCCAAACCATCTCAATCTATGCTCTCTTATCTTATCCTCAATAGGTGCTACACCTACTTTTTCTCTAATGCACTCATTGCGAATTCTATCCATCCTAGTATGACCACACATTCATCTTATCATTCTCATTTCCGCAACATGCATTTTACTCATGTGTTGTCCTTTTACTGCCCAACACTCACTACCATACATCATCGAAGACCGTATTACAGTGCGGTAAAATTTTTCTTTTAATTTAATTGGCATCTTTTGATCACAGAACTCCTATAGCACCCCTCCACTTCATCCAACCAGCTTTAATCCTATGATTTACATCTTCTTCACAACCCCTATCTTCTTGAATAATAGAGCCAAGGTATCTAAAATAAGTACTATGAGGCACTTCTATTCCGTCTAAAATAATTTTGCCTTTTCTCTATTCTCGCTATTAAATCTATAATGCATATACTCAGTCTTAGTCCTGCTTAGGTTAACAGCCTTAGATTCCAAAGTGCTTATCCATAACTCCAACTTTTGACTTACCCCTGCTTGAGTCTCATCTATTAATATAATATCATCTGCAAACATCATACACCAAGAGATGTCATCCTGTATATATTTTGTTAGCTCATCCATGACCAAGGCGAAAAGATAAGGGCTCAAAGCTAAACCTTGGTGTAATCCAATAAAAATGGAAAAATCCTTAATATCCCTTCCCACGGTGCGGACACTGATGGTAGCTCCCTCATATATATCCTTCAAGACTTGGATATATCATATAGATATTCCCCTACACTCTAGGACCTGACATAAAAAATCTCTAGGGACTCTATCATATGCCTTTTCCAAGTCAATAAAAACCATATGTAAGTCCTTCTTTATCTCTCTAGACTTTTCTATCAAATCTCTTATAAGAAAAATAGCTTCCATAGTTGATCGACCAGGCATAAAGCCAAACTAATTTGAAGAGATACAATTATCTAATCGCAAACGGTGTTCCACAACTCTTTTCCACAATTTCATAGTGTGGCTCATAAGCTTTATACCTCTATAATTTGAGCAATTCTAAATATCTCCTTATTCTTAAAAATAGGTATCAAATTACTTTGTCTCCATCCATTAGGCATTTTCTTTGTTCTTAAGATCTTATTGAACAAAGATGTCAACCATGTAACTCCTGTATCTCTCAAACATTTTGAAACCTCAATAGGTATCTCATCTGATCTACAGGCTTTACCAACTTTCATCCTCTTCAAAGTTTCTTTAACTTCCGAAAATCTAATTCGTCTAGTGTATTTCACATTTTTCTCCGGCCTAATGTCTAAACCCTCAATGTTATCACTATGATTACCATTAAGAAGTTCCTCAAAATAGCTTCTCCACCGTTCCTTAATATCCTCTTCTTGAACCAGAACCTTATTCTCTTTATTTTTAATGCACTTAACTTGGTTTAAATCACGACATTTCTTTTTTCTTATCTTATCCAATTTTTAGATAGTTTTTTCTCCTTCCTTTGTTCCAAGTTTCTCATATAAACTCTCTAAAGATTGTGCTCTTGCTTGACTAACTGCCTTTTTAACATCTTTTTTGCTTGTTTGTACTGCTCAAAAGCATCATTGTTATTACACTTGGGCAAACTCTTATACCATTCCCTTTTACTTCTTACCGCTTTTTGCACTTCCTCGTTCCACCACCAAGACTCCTTTGAGGGATGTCCACACCCTTTAGATTCTCCAAAAATCTTTCTAGCTACTCCTCTAATTGTTGTAGACATGCATATCCACATATCATTTGATGACATACTCACATAGTCCTCCCACCCTCCAGCTTTGACCAACTTATCCTTGAACAACAATTGTTTTTCACCTTTTAAAGTCCACCACCTAATCTTAGGACTATTGTTCCTCCTTGGCCTACTAGTCAACCTCTTAAACTTGATATCCAAAACCACTAAACTATGTTGAGTGGTCAAAGCCTCACCTAGAATAACCTTACAATCCTTGCATCGAGTTCGATTGGCTTTTCTTGTGAGTATGAAGTCAATCTGACTTCTATTTTGCCCATTTTTAAAGGTCACTAGATGTGATTCCCTTTTTATAAAATGTGTATTTTCCAGAATCAAACCATAGGCTAAAGCAAAATTAAGGATACTCTTACCTTTTTCATTTCTAATTCCAAAACCATACTCTCCATGTACCTCCTCAAAACCTACTCTGTCTTTTTCTACATGTCCATTTAAGTCTCCTCCTATAAAAATGTTTTCATCATTTGGAATCCCTCGCATAAGTTCATCCATATCATCCCAAAAATTTTGCTTGCTCTCCCCATCCAATCCAACTTGAGGGGCATATGCACTAACTATGTTGATGGTCTCATTCTAGAGCACAAGTTTAATTAAAATAATCCTATCGCTTACTCTTTTCACAGATACAACCTTCTCCTTTAGGTTCTCAAAATCACACATTGGTAAATGGATTTTAAAATTGTATAAAATTGGAACATGAATAGATATATATATATATAAGTTGTTGATAATAATGTTGGTGGATTATATGTTTAGGCTAATAAGAACAAGTGAATAAGGGTAAATTATTTTAAAATAGAGTTAAGATATGTTAACTCTTCATGTAGTAAGAGTTTAGAGAGTAAATGTGTGATTTTGATATGCCACGGGCATGTTACCACTGAGACATGGGCATGGGCTTGAGATGACACGACTGTGAAATACATTTGGTGAGATTAATAATTTTGCTTCATGAGATACAAGCAAGATTTATGGTTGGTATAGTTGGACTCATAACTTTATGTTAGAAATTTATTTATGACTATAGATAGTGTGGAATAGAAGAGAACTATGAAAATATGATGAGCTATAAAGGATGTATAAGGAAAGTGATGTTGTAAATATGGTAACTACAAGAAATGTGAGAAAATGATAAATGAGAGGAATTATGATGTAATAACCCAATTTTTTATGCACTTTAGAATAGTAATTATGAGAGAGTATATTGGTGAAATAGGTAGAGAAAATATAATAAGAGATGGATGTTATATATATATTATGTATTTAAAATATATGAGAAATATAAATAGAGTATATAAGACATATACATATACATAAAATATACATAAGATATATATAAAGTATAAAGGCACTAAATGATGAAATTAGGTAAAAAGATAAAAGTTAAAAAAAAAGAGATGATTATGGAAAAATCTAGATACTTTTGGTGAATGACTACTTAATTAATTAAGTGATTAATTATATGTATATATGTTTAAATATATGATAAGGAGAAAGTGAATGGTGGAAATTTTGTCATATTGTTATATATATATATAAGAGATAAAGATGGGAAAAGAAGAGGCATATTTCTTCTTCCTTCTTATTCTTCCTCTTTGAACGTGAGAATTAAGAGAGAGAGAGAGAGAGAGAGAGAGAGAGAAGAGCTTGATTTTGTTCATATACACACCAAATTCATAAGAGTTTTAAGAGATTTGAAGGTGGATATTTAATATTTGACAAAGAATTCAAGTAAGGGCTCTTTTTCTTGAGCTGATTTTTATGGATTTTAAGTATAAATATATATGTGATATGATTAGTGAGAGAAAGTGATGATTAATTAAATAAAAATGATAAGAATGACATGTTGGAGTATATATATGCTGAATTAATGCATAGATGAAGTAAATATGATTATTTGTGAGAGATGATGATGGATATTGAAATTGGAGAAAAGGTGATAAGAAAAAGAGCAAGGGTTTTGTATAAATGAGTTGGGAATTGAGTAAATTGATACACGGGTGATTGTATGAATGAATTATATAATAATTATTGATATGATTTTGTGTTTAGGCTAAGGGGGATCAAAGAAGAGTAAGCTTGGATTAACTAAGGTTTGTGCATATAATTTATTTGGTCTGTACATATAATCTCCTTGATTTGTACATATGATCTTGGGTAAGTATATACTTGGATTATGCTCTTGATTTTGGTTTGCATCATTCTATGTTGATAGGTGTGTGTTTTGTTGATAAATATGGTTTGAAAAAGTGATTTCCAGATGCCATAGGTATAGCTATTGAATGCCTAATTCGTACTTCAGTTCAGCTTTATACCCAGAAAATTAGCCTGACAGGTATAGTGACACGCCCATGTCATTGGGCATGTCACAGCTTCTGTAAGGTAGGATAAATGATAGGTGCAGTGACACGCCCATGTCATTGGGCGTGTCATGGCTTCTGTAAAGTGAATAAATGACATGGTTAGTGACACACCCATGTCACTAGGCGTGTCAGTTGAAGGATTTTGCCCAAATGGCCCTTTTCCTTGTCTTTCATCCGTGATTCATGGCTTGCATAGCTATATCTTTATATATATTGAATTAAAAATGCATATGTGATTATAAAGTGAATAATTATGATAAAATATGATGATTATACTAAATGTTTGGTATGATGATGAGTCATATAGTGAGTGTGGCTCATGCTTGCATAATGAAAATATGAAATGGGAAATGCGGTTGCATGTTAAGTGTGAATTATTAATGAATAATGAATATGATAAAGATATTATTATTAGTTTGGAAACTTCATATAGTCTTAGTTAATGAGAAACTCCAAAGTATGGAAAATATGGAGTATTGAATTACGTATTTTGGATTGAGAAGGAGAGAGAGGATTTGAGTTGTATAATTGAGATATATAGATTGATGTAATTAATAACTTGATTCTTCATATCTTGATTAGAAGATCAAGTTATGAAGAGTTAGAGGAAGTGATGATTTAAGGAGTTGGGCTTGAGTTTAGGTTATTAGAGGTAAGTACATAAATGTATGTATTGTATTTGTTATGTTTTATTGATTGAATTGATTAAACATGCTATGATGATGGTGAAATGTATATTCATGAATTATGTGATTTAAATATGAATTGGACATGTATTAATTATGGCATGATTTAGCCATTTGAGTATGGCTAATTGTAATAATAGTGCAAAGTGTGTTAAATGTAAAATCTATATTAATATGTGGTAGAGAGCCATATATGTATTGTATGTGAATTGTGAAAGAGTTTGTGAAATGAATATTGAATGATGAACATACATCACATAGTGTGATGATATAAAATGATGTGATAGTTGAAAAAGATATGAGAAGTGCAAGTTGTGCACTAAAATGTGGATGTGAGCCATATTTGCATTGTATATGATGATGATTGGTGGAGACCATGAAATGAATTGAGAAGTGAAAATATGTTGAAAAATAAATGTGTATTGTGTGTACCTTATACAATATCTAGTTGCCAGAAGATTGTGTTTGGTAGTTGGCATGCCATACATGATAGGGTGAGGCACTGGGTGCCACGGAGATGTTACTACGCCCCTGAGTTAGACACATTTGTGTCATTACTGTTGATATACACTGTGGATGAGACACTGGGTGTCACAAATATTGCTACGTCCACTAGCGACTGTTGAAATACACTATGGATAAGACACTAGGTGTCACAGATATTACTACGTCCATTAGCAAGACACATTTGGTGTCATTATGATGAGATAGGCCAAAACAATTGTTCTGGAACTAGTTTATTGTCTAAGGATAATTGGATCCAATGTATGTGTTTATGGTAGACAAGAATGACATTATGAATTGTGGATGATATATATATTTAAGTATAAATATAAAGCTAATAATAATAAAGAAAATACAAAGAATATGATGATAAATGATGTTAGTGTTGTGAGTGTGATTTTCTGTAATGTATGTATATGCTGTTTATATGTACCACTAAGCTTTTGAGCTTAGCGCGGTTTGTGTAAATTACGCAGGTGAGTAGATTTGATCTGGGAGTCAGACAGCTGCGCCACGAGAAGTGTAAGAGTGTTTCGAGACCAACTAGAAGGTAGTGCATGCATATACATTTTATTATGTTGTATTTTGATTAAAAATGTATATGTACATAAGTGAATTTTGAAAAAGACAATGTAAATTTATATATATAATCTAATGAAAAGTATAATGGTTTTGTAAATGTTACTTTTAAAAGAATGAAATTTGATAATGGGAAATGTTCTTTTATTAAAAATATAATTGATGTGGACTAAAGTAAGGGTTTAAATAATATTGTAAAGTGACATCCTTATATTTTATATATATATTATATGTATACAGGGTATATGTATGGTATGTATATAGGGTATAGGGGTGTTACATATGAAATGTGAGTAAAAGTTATATTGAATGTGTTTGACAATGGTATAATATGAATAAGTTGATGAAAATGACATTTAAAGTGAATGAGACTAGGGGAAATGAATATTATTTGTGATGATGAATCCAAAGAGAATTAAGATTTAAGAATAAGTTTGACCTAATAGAGTTAGGCCATGAATTAAAACAGAATAATGAATTTAAAATAGGCTAAAGGTTGGCTAGAATAGAATAAGGTTGTGATGGTCATATTGTGATAGTTAGATCAATTGATCTGGAATGTAATAAGTTTACAAATAATTATTTAAATTCAATGTATGTAGTTGTATTAAGAGTATGAAAGATATATGACAATGTGCATAATGCAACGTTCTGATATGTATATGCATATGAAAGGAGCAAAGTTATATTAGTTGTAAATGATTATAAGAGAAAATGTTAGTTATAGTAAAATTGGAATGAATATATATATATATGTTGGGTTGATGAATAACATGTGGAAATGAATCTTAATAAGGAAATAAGAATTTGTTGTTGTATAATCATGATATTAAATTAATATGTGGTAATTATATAAAGAGTAGGACCAAAGTGGAGATGAGCAAAATTATTATGTTAAGACTTATTAATTGGAATTGGGAGTTGTTATCATTTGTGGTTTTTACAAATAACTATTCGTAAATATAATCAAGGTGGTAATTTAACAGAGATACAATTCTGAAAATGGCTATGATGATGAAATAGTCAGTGTTAAGATATAAGTTATTAACATTTGAATTCAAGGTTATGAGAGTATATTTATTTTAAAATAATGAAGTGATCAAATATTTTGAGTGTAATAGATGTGTGGTGCATATAAACTAAAAAGATGAATTACCTTTGTCTAATGACAATTCGGTTAAAGATATGATAAACTATTGTGATTGTTTTATTAAATAGAAAGTATAATAATGAGTTATGAAATTGTGAAAAGGTAATTGAGAATAATCCTAAGGGGGGAGAGTAGAAATTATGTAATTTGATGAAATAATGATTTGATGGGATAATTAATTTCATAAGAGATTTTAAGATTATGTTTTAATTTGAATGTTTTATTACGGTACTAGATAATTTCGATGACAAAATTTTTTTAGGGAGAGAGAATTGTGACATCAGAAATTTTTGATAATTTAATAAAATAAATTAAAATTAAATTGAATAAATTAAATAAGTATTTGGTAGTATGAGAGTTATATCTATCTAATGTATACATAGTGTATGTATATTATATACATATTATATATAATATATGTTGGTTATATGTATATATATTATACACTTGATATATATAATACAAATATATGGTATACTTTGTGTGTGTATATGGTACACATAATATATATATATATATACATATGGGTATGTATATATTAAATATACATTATATATATGCATAATATATACATTATATATATATGTAAATAATATATATAATATAAGTAAAATATATAAGACATATACATATATATAAAATAAACCTTACATATATATCATGTATAAATTAGTGATGAAAAGGTGATGATGATGATGATGATTAAAGAAAAAGAAAAGTCAAAAAAGTAATATATATATATATATATATATATGTGGATGACATTTAAAAAAATTAAATAAATAATAATTATATAATAATTAATTAATTAATTATATGTATATATAAATATATGGATAGAAATAAAGTTAAGGAAAAGTTGAGAGTCTTCTTCTTCTTCCTTTGGTTCCATCATTGTCGTATCCTTCCTATGAGAAAGAGAGAGTGAGTTTTATTTTAAATACTTTAAATTACTTAAGAATTCTAAGGTTTCAAGTAGAATTTTGAAGAGAAATCAAGAATACATGTAAGTAAACATTTTCTAAGCTTTATTTATCTCTATTTTAAGATTGTGTTTTGAATATCTAGAGAGAGATAGTTGATTAAAAATTGTTAATTGATATAATTATAGTTGGTAAGATAAGTATGAGATGAATTGGTGGTTGATTGTTTAAAAAGAATAAAAAAAAATGATGGAATTGTAGTTTTGGAATGATTATGTATAATTTAGGGTTTTGGTATGGATAGTTATAATTATTGAAATGGATGGATTTAATGTTATTTAAATATATAGATAATTATTTTTTTTGTCAAATGTTAGAAAAGAGTAAGTTTGGATTGAGTTTGGAGGGAGAAGTTAATTTAGGATTATGTGTAAATTGGACTTTTGGAATCATGTGTTTTAATTGTGTAAATGGATTTCAAAGGTGTTGTTTTAATGTATAAACGAGGATTTTAAAATAAAATGATGGATTTAATCAAATATGGATATAGATTGAGAAAGGTAGTTGTAGACCCTTAATTTTTAACCCAGTCTAGTCCAATATTTTTTTAAAAAAAATAGTCCAAAATAATTTTTATGGTATTTTAATTAAATAATATTTATTTTAATATTTATTACTTACAATATTTATTTTTAATAAAAATAAAAAAGGTAACAATAAATAAATAAAAATCGGCGACGGAAGAATCGGTGATGAAAAATTTTCATCGACGAAAATGAATTGGCCACAAGCCAATTCGCTGCAGGAAAATCCCGCGGCCAATTGGCCAGGCCCGCGCCCAGTGCCCGCAGCAATTTTTTTCGCCAATGCACTTTCGCACACGCGTCCCGCACGTAGTTTTGCCAAAACCCTATTCTACTTGGTTTCTAATTTATTTCCTAAAAGGTTTTTATTTTGTTAGCCAATTAGGATTAGGTTTATGATTTTTTCTTATAAATACCACATTAAAGGCACAGAATTAAGGGGCTGAAATTTTTTGGACTTGACCTTGGACTTGTGGATTCTTTTCAGCCAATCTCAAGCTTGAAAGATCAAGAGGCAGCAAGCAACAATCCATCAAAGGCAGCATACACTGTCTTTATTATTGTTCAACCAGAATTCAAATATTATGATGGAACTAACAACGAAGGTTTCAATCTCTATATCTTTATGTTTATAGTAGCTTCATCAAATTAGATTAATTGTTTCATCATATAATTTGATCAATTATTCTACAAACCCTCCAAACTTTATTTGAAACCCTAAAAATATTTCTTCAAAAACCATAATGCCTTAATACCCGTAGCACATATTTTCAAAATCTAAAATCCTAAATTACACTTTTCTAATGCCACAATGATCTGTTTTCTTAAAACCCTAACCAAAACTATTTTTCTAAGATCACAGTAGCTTATTTTTTCAAATACCTAATCTAAAAACCAATTTTCATGATTTTCAGTCTTACTTATTTAAACCCTAAATTTTTTAATATTATTTTTATATAACTTTTGAAACCCTAAATCCAAAATATCAATTCTTTATATTCAAACCTTAATTTATTTCAAATCTAACCTTTATATTCAAACATCCAGTAGCCATGCTATTTCTTTAAAATGTTCTCAACTAATTAAACTAGTATATGTAAAACCCTAATTGTTAAACATAAATCCCAAGAAATCCTAATTGATGCATGAACCCTAAAGTTATATACTTACTATTTTATTTGAATTGGGTGAATGTTTATTATATAGTTTGAGTAATGATTTATTTATATATTCAATTTATGTCTTCAATAAATGATTTATTTATGATGAATGGATGTTTACTTTTATTGATTTGTTTTGATTTCAAAACATTGTAAGAGGTATGTTTCCATATTTTGGGTAACTCATTAGTTAAATTTTATGTAATTTATTTTATCTTAAAGTTTTTGGATCAATGTAAAGGACACGTTTCCTCCTTTCGGTGGGTGTCCTATTTAGTTTTAGATATGGTCGATGTAAGGACATGTTTCCATCCTCGGTTGGGTGTTCATTTATTTGTTTTATTTGGACATTGCTTTGATTTTAATATGATGATGCTTTTATTTTAATTGTTGCATGTAATATGGATAATATTGTTATACTTAAGAATTTTATAATATTAAGACCTGCAAAGGAGGCCGGTTCCAATGAACCGGGCATTGTGGGGGTGCTGGGTCATTTCTTACCTTCCCCACACATACCCAACTTTCCAAACCCATTAGAGGGTTGAGGATTCCTTAGGAATCGAGTCATCCATCCCTTTTTTTTTCGGCCCATCCGGGTGACGACTCCATTTTTCTCCAAGCTTAGGCTCGTGTTCTCTAAGGCCTCGAGCCTAAACAGTGCCGAAGTCGCAAAAACTATTCCACCGGGAGGGGGAAAAAATCCCCGCTCACAATGGTGACTCCACTGGGGATAAGAGAAGTTGATTATGTTGGTCTTTATATTATTCTATTCTTTCCTATCATGATACTATCCATTGCATCATATTAGATTGCATCGTGTTCATGAGTTAGGATGCCCGTGTTGTGTAATGTAAGGGATACCATACTTTCACTCAAGGTATGGAGATCGAGCATGGCATAACCACTCATAGCCTTGTACCTTTTAGGTATATACTTGCTATGTGAACCTAAGCCTTTTCAACCCAAAGACTAAAGCTCATGTAATTGGCCTAGTTACTTTCCTTAGGTTTTTACGCCAAATGCTTGTTGTTTTACTATGGCTAATTTATCTTGGATTAAATCATGGTTTATTTGGTTTGTTCTTTTTCTAATATGACCTAATTACATTGTGAGCTCAAATAATTTTTTCTTTGAAGTCCAAAAGACCAAAGCTATTTTCAAAACTTTTCAAGATGGTCTTTGGACATAAAATTTTTCTAAAAACAAATCAAAAATTCTTTTGCTCATGACCCAAATACTAAGCCCAAAATCCATTTTTTCAAAAATCTTTTTATAATGGGCTTAGAAACAAAATTATTTTCATCCAACCTTTAAAAGAGCTTAAAATATTTAGGTCAATTACGAAATACCAAAAATTAATTGTGAGCGTAGTTTATACTAAGAGTTATTAATCATGAGCTTATTTTTTGCATGAATCATTAGTTACTTTTTCAAGTGAGAAATCTATTTATAATAAACTTCTTAATTTAGTTTTAATCCAATATAGCTTAAAAGCTATTTTAGTTTGTTGAATGGATTAAAACCCAATTAATGGGAATTATCATGAACTAATTTCCATTTTTGAAAATATAACTTTTGGTTGAAACGTCCAAGGGAATTATTCAAAAACAAGATACCCCATGTTGGTATTTTATTAACCATATACCTAGGAAAAGAGACTCGCCATTCATGTGTGGAAGTTATAAGGTTGGAAGGAACATCCTATTTATCCTTGTTTGTTTATTATTTGTGCATACATGCATACATGCATCATATGACATATCATTAATCCTTTCTAGCTCACAGCCCTAGATTATGATAGTTCAAAAGATTACGACAATCCGACCTACTCCAAAGATGAAGAATCTAGCAACGACTCAATCACTTGCTCACCAAAAGTAATGGAGCCCGAACAAATTCAAAGAATGGTGGATGACGCCCTCAATGCTAAGATGGAAGAAATTAAAGAGGCCCTGGCTGAGACCATGAAGAACCAATTGGCTGCAATTTTAGGAAACAATGTCGAAGCATCTACTAGCACCAAGAAGCCAAAGGACAAGGGGAAGGCTAAAGTTGGTGAAGTGATTTTTGATGATGATAAGGTGATCATTGATGATGATGATGATTGGGCTCAATACTTCCAAGATCCTCAAGACAAGAAGAAAGAACCAAAGATTGTTGAAAGATCAGCTATGGAGAAAACTGAAACTTCTAATGTTGAAAAGATGATTGCGGATTTGGAAAAGAAATTTGAGAAGAAGCTGAAAACTGAAGAAATGTCCGAAGTTGACAAATTATTTGAGCTAGATAAAGAAGTTTCGTACAAGTTCAAGATGCCATCCTTTGCAAGTTTGATGGAACCAAAAATCCTCACCTCCATGTGAAGTAGTATATCATTGCTATGTAGTCTGCACGAGCTACTAAGGCTCAAACTCTAAGGTACTTCATGCTCTCATTGGACCCTATCATCCAAAATTGGTTCAATACCTTAGATGATGGTGCACAAAAGAGTTGGGATCTGCTATACAATGTCATGGATACAATGTTGAGATGGAAGTTACCTTAATGGAAGTTGAATCCATTAGACAAAAGCCGAATGATAATTTTATGGACTATATGAAAAGATGGAGGAATAAGGCTGCTTTACTCAAGAGAAGGCCTGATGAATCTGATCAAATTAGAATGATTGTGAGAGGAGTGTTACCTAGCCTTCACGAAAGAATGTCTCATACACTCATGTGGGATTTTAAAGACCTTTTGCAAGCTATTCTACAAATTAAAGAGTGGGAAAGAGAGAAGAACCGCTTTTCAACAAGAAGGAACGAGAAAGGAAACTACCAGTCTGCTAACCAAGGCATGCAAAAGGTAGTTGATGTTAATGCTACTGGCCAAGGAGGAAGAAGGCAGTTTTCAAAATTAGGGAAGCCGCTATCTTGGGTCCTCAATGAGCTACTAAAGAAGGGATTGTTACAACCCTTAAATCCTCGTCCTTTGCCTAACCCTCTCCCACCTAATTTTGACACTAAAGCATTTTGTCAATTTCATAAAATGCAAGGGCATGACATGGATAGATGTGTGAGGTTGAGGCATGAGATCCAAAATTTGATTGATAGTGGGAAGTTGTCTGAGCCCAACAAGCCAAACACCAAAGACAATCCATTGTCGAGGTTCAATATAGTACCACCATTGGCGACTTTCATGATTGGAGGAGGTTTGCATGAAAGTTTTGTCATGTCTTCTTTCCAAGATGTGGATGAAGAAGCAACTAAAAAAGAAGTGGTATTTAGCAAAGTTAAACAAACTATGGTGGGTAAAGAAGTAGCAATCTTTATTTTGAATGACTTTTGGGATTCAAGCGATAATGATGACGATCTTGTACCCAAGAAGGAGGAATGGACCTGGTCTGAGCCCGAAGAAGATGAAGTAATAAACACAAGATCTGGTAAGCCTTATTCAAGGCCACCACCTAAGGAGTTAGAAGTTAATAAAGGAAAGGAAGTCGAAGCAGGGAACAAAGAAAAGGAGGATGATATTGTGCTTAAGCAATTGAAGAGAACCTAAGCAAGTGTTAGCATTTGGGACTTATTGGCCACTTCTAAAAAGCACCGTGAAACTATTGCTAAGGCCTTGGCTAGCATGCCAATTTCCACCTCTATAACACCGGAGGAACTGATTAACTTCATAAAAGTTGAAGGAGTAATGAAGTGTGAAGAGGTTCAAAATAAGAGCGAAGTTGTCATGGGAATGGTATCTTTCTCAGATGTAGATTTACTGAAAGAGGGGAGAGATCACATCCGCCCTCTCTTTATCAAAGTGGAAATAAAAGGAAAAAGGACTTCATGTGTAATGGTTGATGATGGGTCTGCCATAAATGTTTATCCACTTAAAATATTGCCAGAGCTAGCTATGTCAACAAGGGGTCTAAGCCCAACCGAGGTAACCATTTGGGCTTATGACAACACCAAGAGGCATGCCGAAGGAATTTTCAAAACTGCTGTGAAGGTTGGTCCAATTGAATCTATTATTGAGTTTGTTATTTTGGACATACCTGTTACTTTTGCTCTACTTTTGAGACGACCATGGTTCCATCCTCTTGGTGGAGTTCCTTCCACCCTTCATCAAAAGATCAAGTTTCCTAACAGAGATGAGACGGTAGTCATCGAGGCCGAAGATAATGAGGTTGTTAATGCTCTAATGGTTGAGAGGCCACTCAATGGTTTCCAAGTAGCTATAATTTTTTATGATGAAGTAGTGACTCTAAGGTCTTAAACATAATGAAGAACATGAGATACCTTCCCAGAGCTAGTCTTGGAAAGGGCAAGGTCGGTATAACAAAGCTTCTAGATTTTAAGACTCAAACTTCCAAGAAAGGGTTGGGATATGAAGAAGCTAGAAAAAGATGTTCATCCAAAGAAGAATGAGAAGATGAGCTTCCCACCACTTGAAGAAATCTTTGTCAAAGCTCCAGACATAGGACCACTCCAAGGAAAGCCCGAGCCAATCATGTTCATGGAAAAGTTGATCCCGGATTTTGAAATTTTTTTTGATGTTTCCAAGTTAGTGGAACAAGTGAAGAAAGAGCACACCCTGCCAGCCGACAAGGAGCCCAATCCAGAAAGGAAGAAGGAAGTTGTCCCGAAAGCCGAGAAAACTCTAGAGGAGATTGCTGCCCTGGTTGAAGAGAAGTTTGAAGATGTTCTGCTTTATGATTTTGAGAATAATGGTTTTGATTTTGATTTTAATTTATCTACTTTATATGAGGATGATGATGTTTTCTTTTCCAAAATGAATGTAATAAAGTCTGATTTCGCTTACTTGTGTGATGTTTCTCCTAATGGTTGCATACATTCAAATAGTGGTTATATGAGCATCTTTAATATTAACTCTGTTGATACACAATCATTAAATTTAGGGACAACCAAAAATTCTAAAAATATTAGCATAGCATTCGACTGTACTCCTGATGAGAGAGAGAGATTTGAAAAAATATTTAAAAAATATGAAGAATTATTTGTTTGGTCTTATGAGAATATGCCTGGAATAGATTGAGATATAGCCAAACATCTTATTCCTACTTACACCCGCATGAAACCTGTCAAACAAAAGCTTAGGTGATTAAGACCTGAATGGGTTGAATTGCTTAAAGAAGTGGTCACTAAACAAATACAAGTAAAGTTCCTTGAAGTGATAGATTATCCAGACTGGCTAGCCAACATAGTACCTGTGCCAAAAAAAGATGAAAGAATTAGGGTCTGTGTGGACTATAGAGATTTAAACAATGCTTCTCCTAAAGATGATTTTCCTTTACCCCATATAGATGTTCTCATTGATAATGAAGCCTCTAGTTTGCTACACTCGTTTGTAGATGGATTTTCCAGATACAACCAAGTGTTAATGGCCCAAGAGTATAAAGCCAAAACTGCTTTCATTACTACAAGAGGTATATTTTTTTATAGGGTGATGCCATTCAGATTAAAGAATACTGGAGCAACCTACCAAAGGATGGCCACCACATTATTTCATGACATGATGCACAAAGAAGTCAAAGTATATGTTGATGATATAATGGTGAAATCAAATACAAGGGAACAATACTTCCAAAACTTAGAATTATTCTTCAATAGAGAATTGAAGTATAAGCTAAGGCTAAACCCAAAGAAGTGTGTGTTTGGGGTCACCTTAGGCAAATTGTTGGGTCATGTGATTGGTCCAAATGGCATTGAGATTGACCCTGAAAAAGTTAAAGCAATCAGGGATATGCCAGCCCCTAAGACAGAGAAAGAAGTTCGGGAATTATTGGTAAATTGCAGTACATTAGCAGGTTTATAGAAAAGATCACCACAATCTGTGAGCCTATCTTCAAATTGTTTAAAAAGAATCAGTAGGTCCTGTGGAATGAAGAGTGTCAAAAGGCCTTTGAGCGAATAAAAGAGTATCTGTTGAATCCACCTGTGTTGAAACCACCTAAACCAGTAAACCCATATTACTATACTTAGCAGTAGAAGAAGAGTCAATAGGAGCTATGCTAGCCCAAGCAGATGAGTCAGGGATTGAGCACACAGTTTACTATTTGAGTAGAAAACTCCTACCTTATGAAATTAAGTATAGTATCATTAAAAAGACATGTATAGCTGTGGTTTGGTCTTCTAAAAAGTTGCGGCATTACTTTCAATCTTATAGTGTGCAAGCAATTTCCAGGTTGGATCCAATGAAGTACTTAAGGGAGACACCTTCTTTGATAGGGAAGTATGGGCGATGGTTCATAATATTGGAAGAATTTGAGATTGAGTATGTAACCAGGAAAACAATCAAAGGAAGAGCAGTGGCAGAATTCCTAACCCAACAACCATTACCAGATAGAAAAGAGGTAGTCGTAGAATTTCCAGATGAACATTTAGAGGCCATTGAAATACAAGGATGGAAAATGTATTTTGACGGGACAGTGAATAGGAAAGGAGCATGTTTAAGAGTCATACTAGAATCGCCTGAAGGAGAACTTATCCCTTTAGCCAAGAAGTTGAAATTTAGGGCAACCAATAATATGGTGGAATATGAAGCATGTATCTTTGGTTTGAAAATCCTAATGATTATGAAGGTGGATAAGGTGGAAGTCTTTGGCGATTTATTGCTATTAGTATCCCAAGTAAATGGAGAGTGGGAGTTGAAAGAAGAGAAATTAAAACCATACCACCATTACTTGACCATGATGAAGAAGAACTTTAAGGAGTGCAAGTTTATACACTTACCAAGAGAAGAAAACCAGATGGTTGATGCCCTAACCACATTGGCTTTGGTATGGGAAAATCCTATCAACTTATTCCTTAAGCCTCTGATTTTGACCAGTTCATCAACTCCTTGCTATGAATATGAGACAATCATGGAAACTGATACAGACCATGATGCGTGGTATGATACTATAAGACAATTTTTAGAGGAAAGGGAATACCCGTTGGGGGCAATGAAGAAAGAAAGAAGAGTCATAAGGTGGTGGTCCTTACAATACATCACCTTTCATGGAGAGTTATATCGAAGATGGCCTGATGGGGTGCACTTGAGATGCTTGAGGAAGCCTGAAGTGGAGCATATCATGTCAGAAATACACGTGGAAAGTTACGGTCCACACATGAGTGGTTTAGCCCTAGTTAAAAAGATAATTTGGCAAGGTTACTACTGGTTGACCATGGAGAGAGATTGTATTGAGTTTGTAAAGAAGTACCAGCAATGTCAGATATATGGTAATTTGAATCACATGCCTCCTGAATAATTGCATTCTATGTCTTCACCCTAGCCCTTCGCCACTTGGGGGATTGACATTATAGGAGAGATACATCCGACAGCCTCAAACTGTTACCGTTTTATTATAGTAGCGATAGATTATTTTTTAAAATGCGTTGAAGAAGAATCATTCAACAAATTGGGGGCAAGTCAAATGGCTAGATTTATTGAAAAGAATCTCATCTGCAAATATGGGGTCTCGCACAGTGTGATATCAGATAATGGGGTATAGTTTCAAGGTGCAGTTAAGGACTTATTCTCTAAGTACCAAATCCATCATCACCGATCCTCTCCTTATAGACCAAAGGCTAATGGTGCAGTAGAAGTAACAAACAAGACAATTAAGTAAATTCTATCCAAAATGACCAAGATATATAGGGATAGGTCAGAAATGCTTCCTTTTGCTTTGTGGGGATACAGAACAAGCGTGCAAACACTGACTGGAATGACACCGTTCTCTTTGGTTTACGGGATGAAAGCAGTGTTGCCAATTGAAATTGAGATCAAATCATTGAGAGTAATCATGGAAGCTGAACTACCTGAGATGGATTGGATAGTGAGCAGATACACACAGTCAGCTTTACTAGAAGAGAGAAGGTTAAAAGCATTGTATCATCATCAACTGTATCAAAGAAAGATAGCTCCGGCCTATAATAGAAGGGTTAAGATTAGAAAACTCAGAGTCAGGGATTTAGTGTTGAAACAATGTAAGCCTAATATATCTGATCCAAGAGGGAAATTTAGGCCAAGCTGGGAAGAGCCATATGTTGTGAAACAAGTCATGAACAAGGGTGCAGTGAAGTTATCAGACATGGACAAAAATGAGTTTAGCGAGCCACTGAACATTGACAGGTTGAAGAGGTTTTATGAATAAAAAAAAAAGAGAAAAAGAAAAGGAGCTTGCTAGGTTGAAAACCCAAAAAGGGCAGCCTAGGCAAAAGTTAGAGCAGTCCGCTAGTTCCGAAAATCCGAAAGGGTGGGCTAGGCAATAATTAGGGCTAAGTGAGAGAAAATTGTCAATTAGAAAATCTGAAAGGGCTAGTTGGAAACAGGAGTGATCTTGTGTATGCTGGCTATATGTTTGGTTGTTCCCCAATTTAATAAAACAGAATTAATATTAAAATTATTCTTTGTGCACTGTTGTAAGTATTTGACCAGATATGGATAAAATAAATAGACACAATAACAAAAGGTGATAACAAATTATAAAAGGAAAAGAAACATCTCTTATTATTACTTTTATTATTTTTTTCATCCTAACAATACTCTTTCTAAAGAAATTGATAAATGTAAAATCTATGGCAGAAGATAAGTGTAACGTGCAGGCCAGCTTTGCTTCAGCTAATCCAAGTAGGCTTCAGTCAGACGAGGAATGTCCAAATCAGCAGTAAAATCAAAATCTCATGGCTCAGCTCCATACTGACGGTCAAGCCAGAGAGGATCATAGCAAGTACATCAACGAAGAGCAGCAAGAGGAACATACATCAAATACGTCCGAATGGTGATACAAGAAATCTTCCACCAAGGTACTAACCAACGAATATTGACTTCAGCACGAGAATGCATCCAGCCAACCCAGTTCACATATGAAGAAGCAGGGTGGAGTAGTTTCCTAGCCGAGTGATGTCACGGCAGATATCTGGCAAAATCCATAGATGGAGCATCAAGCAAGAAGAGACGCTCCTGAAGCCAAATCTGTAAGCACAAAAAATATTTAAAAAAAAGAGAAAGAAAAAGAAAATATATAAAAAAATAAAAATAAAAAAATAAAAAAATGAAGTTCCGCTAAGTTGAAAACCTGCAAGGGTGGCTTAGCAAAAATTAGAATAGCTCGCTAGTTCTGAAAACCCATAAGGGCGGACTAGGCAAAAATTAGAGCAATAATAATAAATAAAAAAAAAGAAAAAACGAAACCTAAATTGAAAACCCGAGAGGGCAGTTTAGGTAATTACCTAAACCAGCAATGGACTCCCAGCCAATCTCTTTGACAATCCCAATTTAAGTTGGTCTAGTCCAACTAAAGTCTCAGCTAAGATCACGAATATCGATGATAAGCCTCCTTCCATTTGGTCCATGATATCCAATACTCATGGATCAATATTGCCATCAAAAGAATCAAGCAAAAATTGCCAAGTAAGCATAGACAAAGCATACATCCCTATGCCTTAGTATGAGCCAAGTAAGAAAGGCAAAAGTCAATTAAGGGACCAAGCAGAATTTTCTCACCTCTCGTCAACTGTAGAATTTCAGGCTTTGAAAGTTGAAATAACATTTTCATCTTTTGTTGAGTCTTGGAAATCAATATAGGTAATGCCATTGGTTGATTACTTGGATATCCAAGGATGACCTCAAATTCTTCAACCATGGGACATATCTCAAAGCCATTACTCTTAAATGTCGTAGAATTGACATTCCAAAAAGAAGTCATGGCATGTAAAAAAGAATGGTCCAATTTAATATTTTGAAAAGACTTCAAAATATCGATTTTAGACCAAGATATTTGTTTTCAATGAATGGCATTCATATTTTTAAATAGACCTTTTATTTTCTTAAAATTAAGTTTGGTCATTATTAACAATTGAAGGGAAATTAGAATTGTTAAAAGAAATTTTGATGTTGAACTGAAAATTTTTTTGGCTTCTATATGAGATCATGGCATGAAAAGAGATTTATATGGGATATTTGGCTATTCCAAAATTGACAAGGAATAGCTTGAGACCGAGACGCATTGTTACAACCGTGATTTTAGAAATATAAAAGTTATATATACTCAATATATATCTAGTGTATATATAACATATACATATGGTATATTAACTATATATGTTGGATTAATACATTATATAATTAATATATTTAATACACATATAAGGTACATTTGATGTGTATATAAGATACACATTACTTGTGCATATGTGTAATATCCAAAATTTTTGAAAAGTTCTAATTTTTGAAAATTTAATAAAATAAATTATAATTCAAATGGATAAATTAAATTAATGGTTTTAAATGAAAAATGAAGGGATTTTAAGTGAAAAAGTGGAATATATATGTGATAAATATGTAAAATATATACAACATATAAAAGTCAACACTTTTTTAAAGAAAAGTCAAAGTCAAAGGGTATTTTGATAATTAAATCTTAGAAATTTAAAATTCAAAAATAATTCAAAAATAAATTATTTTTTAATGGAAGAGATTTTGGACTTTTAATTTATTAAATAAATAATTATTAAATTATTTTAATATATATATATATGGTTTAAAATAAAGATGAAAAGAAAAAGAAAATTAAAAATTTTTCCATCTTCTTCTTCTTCTTCTCAAGGGCCAAAACTCCATTGATGGTGGCCAAGGATTTTTCCTTCTTCCATACTCAATTTATTGAAGAGATTTCAAGGATTTAAGAGGAGTCTTGGTGATTTCTTCCATAATTAGTAAGTTTTTCATCTTAATCTTTGGAATTTTATAAATTTATGAATATGTTGAGTTTGGGGTTTTGATGTAGTATGTTATAATTATTGGAATGGGTGTGTATGATGTTATTTTGGGTATTTAACAATGATTTTAAGGTTGGATTAAAGAAATTGTTGAGTTTGAGTAAGATTGGTGAAGAGAGAGAATTTAGGGTTATGGAACATTTGATTTTTTAAAATCATGAGTTTTAATTGTGCAAATTGGTTCTAAATGTGTTGTTTTGATGTGTAAACAAGGATTTTAAAATTAAATGATGGATTTAGTTAAGTTTGGATAGAGTTTGAAGATAGTAGTGTTGATTTAGAGTTTTGAAAAAAGTGAATTTTGAAAGAATGATTAATTGTTTGATTTTAATGCTTAAATCATGTTATTTAATGATATAAGTGGTGGAAATAAGAGTGAAATGATAATTGGATTGAGTTGGAATGGAGATCCTTCAATGGTCAAGGTTATGCCATTTTAGGATTTTGAACATAAACATGTGGTTAATTAATATAATTGGTTTAAACATGTTAAAATATGTTTGTAATGATATGAATAAACTCAAAACAATAATTTAATGGGTTAATATGGATTTGCTAAGTTAAAGTAAGGAAAGACTTAATTTTTGAAATTTTGTTGGAGTGTTGTTAAATTAAGGTTTGATGTTGAGAATGCCTTAGAATCTGATATTAAATGTTTATTTATGATCACATTTGATATAGGCATTGAGAGGAAGTAGTTTGGCTGATCCAAGTGTTGAAGGGCAACTTGGAAGAGAAGGTTGGTGAGAGTTTTAAGATTATTTTGGTTGCTATTTGAGGTAAGTACAAACTTTGAATATATATTGGTTATGTTTGCATGATATTTGGGCTTAACACATTTTGGTTAAAATGTGTTAAGCTACTTGATACGTTGGTTATATATGTATAATGTGCTATGACATTTGTAATGTCATATATATGTTAAATGCATTGTGAAAAGCTATTGATAATGGCTAAATTGTGTAAAATGTGAATAATATGTGTATTATGTGAAAATACCCAAAGTAATTGGGTAATGTGTTGTGAATGCAAAAATGAGATATGTGGTATAATGAAATAAATTGATATTGATAAAAATGAGAAAAGTGAGAAAAATGAGAAAGATGTGAAAAATGAGAAAAGTGAGAAAAAAATGTGAAAATAATGCAATGTGCCTAGATTGAATATGTGACAATGAGAAAAAGATTAATAAAGAGAAATATGAATAAATTATGTGCCTAGTATGTTATTCAATTTTCAGAATTCTGTGTTTGACGGCATGCCTATGATTGCCTACAGGTTAGAGGATGGGCGTCATTGTGAAAATATTTTTGAGGTGAAAAGACCAAGTCATAAGCCTCAAAAATAAATATTTAAAGCTAGGATGAGTGAAAAGACAGGGTCATAAGCTCATGCCTAGTTGGAATATTCCATTGATATATTGCCTATGGGGCTAGACACATGGTGTCATTATAGACCAAAACAGTAACTCTGGAATTTGAATAGCATATTAGTTGGCTTTGGGCCTATGTTTGTGTTTCTTTATATGTGAATTATGGAATGTAAAATAATTGAAGAGTATGAGAAAATGGAATGATGTGATGTTCATAAGCATTTTGCATTGGTATTACTTTACATTTTTATTATTATTAAAGTTTGTGCCACTAGGCTATGGCTTAGCGCGATTGTAATTCCCCGCGCAGGTGATATGGACTTTTTGGTAGAGCCGGAGAGTTCTACTAGACCTGGTCGGGTCTAGGATTGTATTTATTGAGCTTGAAGAGTTACTTTTGGGTACATCAAGATCAGAGTCAGTTGCAGCATGTACATATTTGATATTATAGTATATTTTGATATTATGTATGTTATAATATGTTTTTGAAGTATATATTGTAAATTGTAAAGAATGTTTTGAATAATTTGTTTAAGATGGTATCTTATATGTGTTGTTGATATATATATATACCTATATATAAGTATTTTGAGAAAATATGGAGAAATTGAGAAGCATTGATGAAATGGTGAATTGATTTTATTAGAGTGTTTATTTTATGCAAGTTGTGTTTTGCTGAATTTTGGGAACGTTCAAATTACAAATAAACTCTGGCGAAATTTTTTCCAGAGATTTTCATATAAAACGTTTATTTTGAATTCCTATAATGAGCAAAGAATATTTATATACTATTTAATTTTATATATTTAATATTTGAAATTCTAAATTTGAAATATAAAAAAAATTATTAAACCAATCGGTGATATTTTTGTACCGTATATGCGTATTTTACATATGCTAGAAATATGTATTGTACGCATATAGGGTATAAGGGTGTTACATTTATTTTAGTATCAGAGCCTAGGTTTGAGGTTCTCGACCTAGGTGGGTTGTTAGAGAGAGAAAATTTAGAATTAATAAAAATAATTTTAAATTGTGATGCATACATTGGCACTAGCAATTTATCTAATCCCTGATGTGGCAATGTCCATTCGACATAACGGATATGAGTTGAGATGGCGTTTGGATTATATAGATCAGAGTGGCACAGTAGAAGCATCATTATGGACCTTATGGATTAAGAATTTTTGAAACTTTTATTCGAAATTGAGATTCATAGTTGATTGAATTGATGAATAAGGGAAAATTAGGAAAAAAAATAATATATGAAATGATTTAAGATATGAAATAAAAAGTTTGAGAAATGGGCATGATAGTTACAGAAAATTTTATAGGTGTGCTATAAAATGATATTGTAGAATTTTTGAATAAATATAGGAATGTTGGATAAGTTTGAAAATTTAATGAAAAAGATTTTCTATATGTTAGAATCTAATGTATAAAATTTCATCATTTTTAAAGATGAATTACTAATTAAGAAAGGTAGAAGAACATAGATTGTTGGAGGAGTTTTAGAAAATCAGAATCTGTAGAAATTGAGAAACATATTTAAAAACTATGACAAACCAACCCAGAAAAATATGAAAATTTACACCCAATATCATATGTATTCCTATAACATATGGTTAAAATTTCATAAATTTTTATTAAAGTATGTACCTGAAAAAATATAGACAACCGGGTGCTGCTAGAGAAATTATTAAAGAGACAGATTCTCTGATTTTGGAAGATTTAATTTTTAAATATATTAAATCAACTTGAAAAAATCTAAAACTTTAAATATAAGACCATATATGTGTCAAGTGCACATGGATAAAAGTTTACAAGCTTTTATAAAGAATTGGTAAGGAATATAAAAATTGAAAGTGAAAGTGACATGAAACTAAGGAAATCATACAATTTTGTGCACATGAGTAATAAATTAATTTCATGAGACAAATGAATAAGAAAAATTATGAAAATTTATATGTATACGGGTAGAAGTATGAAGAAGGAATATGGAGTTTTAATAATTTAGAGTAAAGAGTTCATAAATAAAAACAATGAATGATACATTATTTAGGGCTTGAGTATGTAAAAGTAGGATATCTAAGTGATGATGTTAATAAGTGTAAATGAATTAGTATTATTTAAAAGTAAATGTTCTGATCTTAAGATTGAGAATGTGATATGGATGAGATTTGGTGAGGTTTATGTTGTTGGTTGCATTATATGAAATTTGAATAATTGTGAAAGTGATGTGTTTTGATGTTATATTAATATAAAAATAATGTTTATAAAGTTAGCTCTTGAAAGTGAGATTAATAAAATGAAGTTTAAGTAAAGTAGTAAGTTGAAAATTTAGAGTTGTAAGGAAATTTCGATGAAGATTGTTTAGATATTGATAGTTTAATGTTTAATAAGCATGGGAGTAATTTTGAATGAGTAATATTATTTATGAAAGTACTAACTAAGGTGTAATGTGGTTGATAATATAGAAATTTGTTATGAAATAAAGGAAAATGACTAAACAAGTAAAAATGAGTTACTTTATTTAATTGAATTGTAAATGATAAAAATGGATATGAAAGGTATGATAAATGCATAAAAAAACAAATGTGAGAGAGATGACACATTGGAAATGTGACTAAGATTTATGTGAAGCATTAAAAAAAATATAATAAGAAACTTATTTAAGAAATGGGCGATTAAATAAGAAAGATGTTAATTATGTTGTGCTCAGAGTGTATATATATGTTGAATTGATGAATAATTTAAGTAATGTCAAAAGAATAAAAAATGATAATGTTCTTTGAAAGGTGATAAATGTTAACTTTGTATAGGTTTTATGTAAAAGAGGAATTGAGTATAATTGTATGATATGTGTGATGAGATTTTTCAATATGAACACAATTGTGATATATAAGAAAATATGGAAAGTAAGTCACATTGTGAATATGACTTACGAATGTGTATGTGGATGATTAAAAAAAATGTTATCGAGTGTTTGTTACCTTATACAATTACTTGTCTATTGATATTGAGAATGATATTGCAAGTATTAATATACCTAAGAGAGATTAGGTCTTGACCTGCGTAGAGATAGGTCATGTAATGAAATTGAGATTGAGAATGGACCCAAGCAGCATCGGACGGTGAAATTGTTATTGTAACAACTAAACTTGATGATTGTGTAGTGTTTTAGGCCAAAGTATATGCGTATAAATAAGAGATTGTAAGGAAAAGGAAAGTATAATGAAGAAAGTATGGAAGTGAAAAAAAATAAAAAAATTTTTAAGAGAAATTAGAAATGGAGTAATAAATGAAAATTGTGTAAAATTAGCATATGAACGAATGTGTATATGTAAGAGATGTTAATGATAATATTATTGAAACTTGAGTTAGGCTAATGATGATCAAGTGATTAAGAGTAAATTATTTTGAAACAGAAGTGATCAAAAGTAAATTGCTTTGAAACAGAGCTGAAATGTGTTAACTCTTTGTGTAGCAAAAGATTAAAAAATGAATATGTGATTTTTGTGATACGAACTTAACATTGCGATTGGAAATGTTTGAAAAATAATGATAGAGGAGCAGTATTTATTTATAAGCCACCGGTATGACCATTATTATGCCATGGTCGAATGATTTGTTTAGTATATTGACCGATTAGTTTTGTTATCAACGGGCTTGGGCCTTGGATGATATGACCATTGGATAGATTTGGTGAGATTGATAGTTATGCTTCAAGAAACATGGTCAAGACTTATGGTTTGCATAGTTGTATTTTATAATTTTATGTTAGAAATTTGTTTATATTATAGAAAGCGTGGAACAGAAGAGAATTGTGAAAATATGATAAGCTATAAATGATGTGTAAGAAAAATGATTTTTGTAAATATGGTAACTATAAGAAATTGATAAACGAAAGAAATTATGAAATGTGAGTAAGAGTTATTTTAAATGTGTTTGAAAGTGGCATAAAATGAATAAGTTGATGAAAATGATGTTTAAAGTGAATGAGACTTGGGGAAATGAATATTATCTGGAATGATGAATTCGAAAGGAATTAAGATTTGAGAATAAATTTAACCTAATAGAATTAGGTCATGAATTGAAAACAGATTGATGAATTTAAAATAGACTAAAGGTTGGTCAGAATAGAATAAGGCTGTGATGGTCATATTGTGATAGTTAGATCAATTGATCTGAAATGTAATAAGTTTACAAGTATTTATTGAAATTCAATGTATGTAGTTGTATTAAGAATATGTAAGCTATGTGATAATGTGCATAATACAACGTTCTATTATGTATATGCATATGAAAGGAGCTAAGTTGTGTTAGTTATAGTAAAATTGGAATGAATCTTAAAAAGAAAATAAGATTTTGTTGTTGTATAATGGTGATATTAAATTAATATGTGGTAATTGTATAAAGAGTAGGATCAAAGTGAAGATGTGTAAAATTATTGTATTAAGATAAAAGTTATTAACATTTTAATTTAAGGTGATAAGAGTATATTTTAAGATAATGAAGCAATCAAATATCTTGAGTGCAATAGGTGTGTGGTGTATATATATTAAAGAGATGAACTAATTTTGTCTAATGGCAATTCGATTGATGATATGATAATCCACTCTGATTGTTTGAGTAAATAGACAATATAATGATGAGTTATGGAATGGTAAAAAGGTAATTGAGAATGAACCTAAGAGGGAGAATAGAAATTATATAATTTGATGAAATAATAATATTGATGATATTTTAAGATTACGTTTTATTTGGATGATTTATTACCGTACTGGATAATTTCAAGGACAAACTATTTAAGGGGTAGAAAATTATCACATCCGTAATTTTAGAAATATAAAAGCTGTATATACCCAATATATATCTAGTGTATATATAACATATACATAAGGTATATTAATTGTATATGTTGGATTAATACATTACATACTTAATATATTTAATACACATATAAGGTATATTTGATGTGTATATAAGATACACATTACTTGTGCATATGTGTAATATCCTAAATTTTTGAAAAGTTTTAATTTTTGAAAATTTAATAAAATAAATTATAATTCAAATGGATAAATTAAATTAATGATTTTAAATGAAAAATGAATGAATTTTAAGTGAAAAAGTGGAATATATATGTGATATATATGTAAAATATATACAACATATAAAAGTCAACACTTTTTAAAAGAAAAGTCAAAGTAAAAGGGTATTTTGGTAATTAAATCTTAAAATTTTAAAATTAATAAAATAATTTTAAAATAAATTATTTTTGAATGGAAGAGAAATTTTGGACTTTTAATTTATTAAATAAATAAATAATTATTAAATTATTTTAATATATATATGGTTTAAAATAAAGATGAAAAAAAAAAGAAAATTAAAAGTTTTTCCATCTTCTTCTTCTTCTTCTCAAGGGCCGAAACTCCATTGATGGTGGCCAAAGATTTTTCCTTCTTCCATACTCAATTTATTGAAGAGATTTCAAGGATTTAAGAGGAGTCTTAGTGATTTCTTCCACAATTAGTAAGTTTTTCATCTTAATCTTTGAAATTTTATAAATTTATGAATATGTTGAGTTTGGAGTTTTGATGTCGTATGTTATAATTATTGGAATGGGTGTGTATGATGTTATTTTGGGTAGTTAATAATGATTTTAAGGTTGGATTAAAGAAATTGTTGAGTTTGAGTAAGATTGGTGAAGAGAGAGAATTTAGGGTTATGGAACATTTGAGTTTTTGAAATCATGAGTTTTAATTGTGCAAATTAGTTCCAAATGTGTTATTTTGATGCATAAACAAGGATTTTAAATTCAAATAATGGATTTAGTTAAGTTTGGATAGAGTTTGAAGATGGTAGTATTGATTTAAAAAAGTGAATTTTCAAAGAATGGTTAATTGTTTAATTTTAATGCTTAAATCATTTATTTAATGATATAAGTGGTGGAAATAAGATTGAAATGATAATTGGATTGAGTTGGAATGGAGATCCTTCAATGGTGAAAGTTATTCCATTATAGGGTTTTGAACATAAACATGTGGTTAATTAATATATTTGGTTTAAACATGTTAAAATATGTTTATAATGATATAAATAAACTCAAAATAATAATTTAATAGGTTAATATGAATTTGCTAAGTTAAAGTAAGAAAAGACTTATTTTTTGAAATTTTGTAGGAGTGTTGTTAAATTAAGGTTTGATGTTGAGAATGCCTTAGAATGTGATATTAAATGATTATTTATGATCACATTTTATATAGGCATTGAGAGGAAGTAGTTTGGCCGATCCAAGTGTTGAAGGTTAACTTGGAAGAGAAGGTTGGTGAGAGTTTTAAGATTATTTTGGTTGCTATTTGAAGTAAATACAAACTTTGAATATATATTGGTTATGTTTGCAAGACATTTGGGCTTAACATATTTTAGTTGAAAAATGTGTTAAGTTACTTGATACATTGGTTATGTATGTATAATGTGCTATGACATTTGTAATGTCATATATGTATTAAATGCATTGTGAAAAGCCATTGATAATGGCTAAATTGTGTAAAATGTGAATAATATGTGTATTATATGGAAATACCCAAAGTAATTGGGTAATGTGTTGTGAATGCAAAAATGAGATATGTGGTATAATGAAATAAATTGATATTGATAAAAATGAGAAAAGTGAGAAAAATGAGAAAGATGTGAAAAGTGAGAAAAGTGAGAAAAAAAATATGAAAATAAGGCAATGTGCCTAGATTGAATATGTGACAATGAGAAAGAGATCGATAAAGAGAAATATGAATAAATTGTGTGCCTAGTATATTATTAAATTTTCAGAGTTTTGTGTTTGGCAGCATGTCTATGATTGCCTACGGGCTAGACGCTGAGCGTCATTGTAAAAATATTTTTGAGGTGAAAAGACCGAGTCATAAGCCTTAAAAATAAATATTTAAAGCTAGGATGAGTGAAAAGAATGGATCGTAAGCTCATGCCTAGTTGGAATATTCCATTGATATATTGCCTACAGGGCTAGACACATGGTGTCATTATAGACCAAAACAGTAACTCTGAAATTTGAATAGCATATTAGTTGTCTTTGGGCCCATGTTTGTATTTCTTTATATGTGAATTGTGGAATGTGAAATAATTGAAGAGTATGAGGAAATGGAATGATGTGATTTTCATAAGTATTTTGTATTGGCATTACTTTACATTTTTATTATTATTAAAGTTTGTACCACTAGGCTACGGCTTAGCGCGATTGTAATTCGTCACACAGGTGACATGGACGTTTTGGTAGAGTCAGAGAGTTCTACAAGACCTGGTCGGGTCTAGGATTGTATTTATTGAGCTTGAAGAGTTGTTTTTGGGTACATCAAGATCAGAGTCAGTTGCCAGCATGTACATATTTGATATTATAGTATATTTTGATATTATGTATGTTATGATATGTTTTTGATGTATATATTGTAAATTGTAAAGAATGTTTTGAATAATTTGTTTAAGATGGGATCTTATATGTGTTGTTGATATATATCTATATATAAGTATTTTGAGAAAATATGAAGAAACTGAGAAGTATTGGTGAAATGGTGAATTGATTTTATTGGGAGTGTTTGTTTTATGCAGGTTGTATTTTGCTGAATTTTGGAAACGTCCAAATTACAGGAAAAACTCTAGCAAAATTTTTTCTAGAGATTTTCATATAAAATGTTTATTTTGGGTTCCTATAATGAGCAAAGAATATTTATATACTATTTAATTTTATATATTTAGTATTTGAAATTCTAAATTTGAAATGTAGAAAAAAATTTATTAAACCAGTCGGTGATATTTTTATACCGTATATGCATATTTTACATATGCTAGAAATATATATTGTACATATATAGGGTATAAGGGCGTTACACGCGCAAGGATAGAAATTTGGCGACGAAAGGGTTTTGAATTGCCGCGTTGCCTTCGGTTTTGTAAATTAGTGCTACTGTGAAATTTTTGAATGTGAAGAGGAAAGACCAATAATTGTATCGTAGGAATAATAATGATGATAGAAGCATGAAAAAAAAAGAAAAAAGAGAAAAAAGAGAAAAAAGAGAAAAAAAAGTCAAAAGTTATAGTTATATATCATCGTTATTATTTTTAACAGTATTTTTATTATACAATATTTTCTCAATTAATACAATAATAATAGATCACTTAGAAGGAGGTGGTAGATCATGATCAAACAATGCCCTGAAAAAGTCATCGCCTGTTGGAGGAGGAGGCATATCACCTATCTCGAGTCCGCCCGAAGCAGGAGCACCTGAATCTCTATTATCTTAGAATTCAGATCTGTAACTGTCCTCATCCAAAGTAGACGAAAGGATCTCATGGTTATCAGTTTGGGGTCCCTTAGATGATGAAGCACCAGGATCTCTCATCCCTTGAAGCTGGAAGTCTCAAAATTCTTGCACTGACTGGTGATATAATTTTTTAAAATGGGCAACCTGTTGATGACTAGCAGCTGACTCTTCTTGAAGGTTCTTGTTTTGTTCCTCAAGCATCCGCTATGAGTCAGAAGAGAAAGACTAAGAGCATACATAATCATGCATACATGTAGCATAAATTATTATGGAATAGGAAAACCTACCAAGTAATTCATATCAACGCCCTGTGGATGAGATGGAATCTCCGGTTGATTAGAATGAGCAAATGGAGGAGCGGTAAAGGAAGGTCCAACCTCATGACCAAATGAGCCAGTATCCTGAAAATAATCGTTAAAACAATCAAAACAAGTTAAGAAAGAAGTAATTGCAATGGCAAAATGGTAAAAGTTTACCTGAGAGGTGCTAGCCCCAAGATGCGGGATGAACCCTTCTCCCTCTCCGTGACACTCTTCTTCATCTCTATCCTCCTTTTTCTCAAAAATCTCCTGGACGCCAACATGAGGTACATCAAAGTTCAAGAGTCCTACTCGAATAAACTGGGTATATGATGCACTCGTTGGATAGAGAAAGGTTTCAACATCATAACCATGCCGAGCTAACCACCTTGTATTCTCCGGCATTAATGCGATATTTAAAGTATACTCCAGGTAACTCATCAGGATCCTACATTCTCTCGGAACCAAAGAACCACTCACACACACTCTCCCCAGGAAATCAGCCACTAGACACAGGGCCGGCAATGACTCGGCTAGTATGTTGAAAAGGCAATGCGGCATTCATGGAAGAAGTCCAGTTTGTCTGCTCTTCTGTATTCCACCAATCCAAATTGACCTACAAAATGACATAAGGTAAGTGAACTTTTATATAAATTTTAAAGTATACTAATACTATCTTACCTGGCCCCAGGTTAAGCAACTCAAGAGATAGCGTTGGGTGTGCACATGGTGAGAGCCAGGAACTGCTACAAGATCTGACAATCAAAAATTCAATCTCGGATACCTGACTCTCTCTCGGGAAATGCCAGGTACCCTCACAAGATTATGCTCATATGCCCATTCCTACAACAATAATAAAAATCAAATTCATGCAAGAATAAGAATGAAATTGACATTGGTAGAAGAAGAGTACCTCGACAACCATCATGAAACCAACTAAAGACTTCTTATTTCTGCAAATCTTGTCTAGTCCATGATAAAGACATGCAGGGCCAGCTTCACCCCAACCGTAAAGTGGTACCATACTCATATCAATAAGGGCCATCAACACCAACAAATGGATGACAGATTCAGTGTTGCATAAAATGGTCGACCCGAACAAATACAGTAAAAATCCTCGAGCATATTGTTTGGTTGTTTCCCTACAAACCCGTCCTTCGTAGTTCATCTAATAACTCTGAATCGGCTCAATTTTTATCTTGAAAAGCCCTTTTAATGACGGTTCCATACCAATTAACTATTGAACTTCTTCGAATGACAAAATATCATTGGTAAGAGAAACCGAAAGGCCATAGTACTGGATACTAGTTATGGCTGTATAATCGACTAGGTCAATGGTCATCTTTCCTATAGGTAGGTGAAAAGTATGGGTCGTATCCATCCACCACTCCAATAATGCTTGAACTACACTCCTATCTATCGGCACTCCTCAGATGGTAATTGCAAGATAAAGCTTTCAAAACCGCAATCTCGGACAATCCATTTTACCCGAGAGGGTGCTACATCATACCATTGTCGGGCTTTATAGACACATCCTCCGCCCTGGATAACACAACAATCATGCTAACACGGAGCCAGGTAAGTTAACACAAGGTAAGTATATCATCATACCAATACCAATGATTTATAAACTAAATTTATTCATTACGTTCTATTTTAATCTATCTATATATTTTTCTATTAAATTCTTAAATATAGTCATCTAATTATTTTATTTTTCCTAAATCTTAAAAAAACAAAACAAAACAAAACCAAATAATAAATACATATTTGTGCTGTTAAAATATTAAATTGCATTGTTTCCTTAATTTTTTGACTTGAACTATGATGAAGCTGCATTCCAGCTAACAGACTTATAGTTCCATTTTCATGACGTCAGATAAATTTCTATAACTCAGCATTGGATCCGGGTCCTAATCTCGAAGCATGCATTTTCTCCTCAACTATATGCTAAACTCTCTGATTTATCTATCAAAGTATGTGAGTCTAGTATCTATCAAAATATGTGAGTTTGGATGAATATGGTAGAAATGAGCCAAGGTTTATATAGAAAAATTTCAAAGGAAAAAGACAAAAATAGAAAGGAAAAAATAGTATTCTAGTGAAAAAAAAGAAAGAAAAAGTAAATATTACTATTGATAAAAAAGTAAATAAATAGTCAGTGAATAGTATATAAATAGTTACTGCACAGTGAATAAATAGTAAACTCAATTATTCAATTCAATTATTCAGATATTTGCATATATATAAATATTTTGTACTTTTAAAATATTTTTACATGCAGGGTCCAAAAGAAGATATAGGCATGGTATAAAATAGCTAAATATTTTGTTTATTAACTTTTAGTATCCTACTGACTACAATCATTTTTTTTGCAGATATCCAAATTATTTTTAAGTCCAAAACTTAACTCGGGTCCAGAATCCAAATCCTAAATTCACCTTGGGTCCATAACTCAAATTATTTTTAAGTCCAGAACTTACCTCGGGCCCAGAATCTAAATTTCTAAATTCACCTCGGGTCTAGAACTCAAATTATTTTTAAGTCTAGAACTTACCTTGGGTCCAGAATCCAAATTCTAAATTTACCTCGGGTCCAAAACTCAAATTATTTTTAAGTCCAGAACTTACCTCTGGTCCAGAACCCAAATTCTAAATTCACCTTGGGTCTAGAACCCAAATTATTTTTAAGACTAGAACTTACCTTGGGTCCAGAATCCAAATTCTAAATTTACCTCGGGTCTAGAACTCAAATTATTTTTAAGTCCAGAACTTACCCCGAGTCTAGAACCCAAATTATTTTTAAGTCCAGAACTTACCTCGAGTCTAGAACCCAAATTCTAAATTCACCTCGGGTCCAGAACTCAAATTATTTTTAAGTCCAGAACTTATTCCGGGTCTAGAACCTAAATTATTTTTAAGTCCAAAACTTACTTCGGGTCCAGAACCTAAATTAAGTCCAGAACTTACCTCGAGTCCAGAATCCAAATTAGTTTTAAGTTCATAACTTACCTTAGGTCCAGAACCCAAATTAAGTCCAGAACTCACCTCGGGTCCAGAACCCAAATTAATTTTAAGATCAGAACTTATCTCGGGTCCAAAACCCAAATCTTAAATTCACCTTGGGTCCAGAACCCTAATTATTTTTTAGTCTATAGCTCAAACTAACATTGAGTACGGAGTCCAGTATGGCTCTCAATCCAGTCAAAAATGACATTGCTTTTCACTCTCTTTTGCTGTAGTCTCAGATCGCTCAAGCAGGGGGCAAACTGTAAACCCTTAATTTTTGACCCAGTCTAGTCCAATATTTTTTTAAAAAAATAGTCCAAAATAATTTTTGTGATATTTTAATTAAATAATATTTATTTTAATATTCATTACTTACAATATTTATTTTTAATAAAAATAAAAAAAAAGTAACAGTAAAAATCGGCAATGGAAGAATCGGCGATGAAAAATTTTCATCTCCGAAAATGAATTGGCTTGGGCCAATTCGCCGCAGACCTGGCCCGTGCCTAGCGCCCGCAACAATTTTTTTTGCCAGCGTACTTTCGCACACCCGTCTCGTATGCGGTTTTTCCAAAACCCTATTCTACTTGGTTTCTAATTTTATTTTCTAAAAGGTTTTTATTTTGTTAGCCAATTAGGATTAAGTTTATGATTTTTTCTTCTAAATACCACATTAAAGACACAGAATTAAGAGGCTGAAATTTTTTGGACTTGACCTTGGACTTGTGGATTCTTTTTGGCCAATCTCAAGCTTGAAAGATCAAAAGGCAGCAAGCAACAATCCATCAAAGGCAGCCTACACTGTCTTTATTATTGTTCAACCAGAATTCAAAGATTGTGGTGGAACCAACAACGAAGGTTTGAATCTCTATTTCTTTATGTTTACAGTAGCTTCATCAAATTAGATTAATTGTTTCATCATATAATTTGATCAATTATTCTACAAACCCTCCAAACTTTATTTGAAACCCTAAAAATATTTCTTCAAAAATCCTAATGTCTTAATACCTGTAGCACATATTTTCAAAATCTAAAACCATAAATTACACTTTTCTAAAGCCACAATGATCTGTTTTTTTAAAACCTTAACCAAAACTATTTTTCTAAAATCACAGTAGCTTATTTTTTCAAATACCTAACCTAAAAATCAATTTTCATGATTTTCAATCTTACTTATTTAAACCCTAAATTTTTCAATATTATTTTTATATAACTTCCGAAACCCTAAATCCAAAACATCCATTCTTTAGATTCAAACCTTAATTTATTTCAAATCTAACCTTTATATTCAAACATCCAGTAGCCATGCTATTTCTTTAAAATGTTTTCAACTAATTAACTAGTATATGTAAAATCCTAATTGTTAAACATAAAGCCCAAGAAACCTTAATTGATGCATGAACCCTAAAGTTATATATACTTACTATTTTATTTGAATTGGGTGAATGTTTATTATATAGTTTGATTAATGATTTATTTATATATTCAATTTATGCCTTCAATAAATGATTTATTTATGATGAATGGATGTTTACTTTTATTGATTTGTTTTGATTTTAAAATATTGTAAGAGGTATGTTTCCACATTTTGGGTACCTTATTAGTAAAATTTTATGTAATTTATTTTATCTTAAAGTTTTTGGATCAATGTAAATGACACATTTTCACCTTTTAGTGGGTGTCCTATTTAGTTTTAGATATGGACGATGTAAGGACATATTTCCATCCTCGGATGAGTGTCCATTTATTTATTTTGTTTGGACATTGCTTTGATTTGAATATAATGATGCTTTATTTTAATTGTTGCATGTAATATGGATAATATTGTTATACTTAAGAATTTTATAATATTAAGACCTGCAAAGGAGCCCGGTTCCAATGAACCGAACGTTGTGGGAGTGCTAGGCCATTTCTCACCTTTCCACATGTACTCAACTTTTCAAACCCATTAGGGGGTTGAAAATTCCTTACGAATCGAGTCATCCACCTCTTTTTTTTTTCGGCCCGTCCGGGTGGCCACTGCATTTTTCTTCGGGCTTAGGCCCGTGTTCTCTAAGGCCCCAAACCTAAATAGTGCCGAAGTCGCAAGAACCATTCCACCGAGAGTGGGGGTGAAAATTTTGCTCAGAGTAGCATTGAATTTAGGGTTATAGAAGAGAGTTTTCAAAGAATGGTTATTTGTTTGCTTTTAATGAATAAATTATGTTATTAATGATATAAATAATGAAAATAAGCTTGGATTAACAATTGGAATGAGTTGGAATGAAGAACCTTAATTGTTGAAGGTTATGTCATTTTAGGATTTTATATAAAGAATGTGTGTTTATTGGATTTAATTAATTAAAACATGTTATAATATATTTTTATTAATGTAAATAAATTTAAAACACCAATTTAAATGGATTAAAATGGATTTCCAAAGATAAAGTAAGGAAAAGCAAAATTTTGAAAATTTGTAGGAGTGATATTTAATTAAGGTTTAAGGATGAAAATGCCTTAAAATGTGATATTAAATTATTGCATTTGATGACATTGTGCATAGGCATTAAGGAGAGGTGATTTTCCCAACCCTAGTGTTGAAGGGAAACTTGGAAGAGAAGATTAGAGAGAGTTTTGTAGCTTGCTTTTGAGTGCTTTCTAAGGTAAGTACAAACTTTGGATAAATTGGATATATTTGCATTACATTGGGATAAATTGGATAAACTTTACAAACTTTACAAACTTTGGATAAATTGGATATGTTTGCATTACATTGGGCTTAACACATTTTGATTGGAAAAATGTGTTAAGCTACTTGATACATTGAATATTTATGAACTATGTGTTATGACATGTGTAATGTTATGTATGCATTATATGCATTATGAAAAGCCATTGTTAATGGCTAAATTGAAGAAAATGTGAAATATGTGCATAATGTAAAAATGACCCAAAGTGTTTGAGTATGTGATTTGTTATATATGCATTAAAGACATTGTGAAAAGCCATTATTAATGGCTAAATTGCATAAAATGTGAATTATGTGAATTATGTGAAAATAATCCAAAAATATTTGGATAATATCTTTTAATGTGAAATGTGATACATTGTGATGATATGTTGAGATATGATGAAATAAAATGAATTGACATTGATATGAATGAGATAAATGAGAAAACGGGGCAATGTACCTAATTGATAATGAGAAATGAGGCAATGTGTCTAGTTAATTATGGAAAAATGAGAAAGAATTTGATGATGAAAAATATAAAATAATTGTGTGCCTAGTATATTATTCAATTTTTAGAGTTATGTATTTGGTGGCAGGCCTATGAGGTTATCCTCATTATTTGCCTTCGTGGCTAGCTTTTGAGCAATTAATTTGATTTGCCTTCGGAGGTGGACGCTTGGCATCACTGTGATATAATTTGCCTTCGGGGCTAGCTTTTGAGCATTACTATGATTTGTCTATGGGACTAGACACATGGTGTCAATTTGCCCCAAAACAGTAACTCTGAAATTTGAATGACATATTAGATCCTTTGGGCTCATGCTTGTATTTGTTCTTATGTGAATTATTAAATAATGTAAGAATAGATTTAAAAATGAGCTTGAATGCCACATTGTGACATAGCATAAAAGTATTTTGCAATTGACATTACTTTACAATTTTATTGTTATCAAAGTTTATACCGCTAAGCTTTTAGGTTAGTACGATTGTAATTTATCACGCAGGTGACATAGGCAATTTGGTAGAGCCGGAGAGTTCTACTAGACCTGGTCTGATCTAAGCTTATGTTTATTGAGCTTGAAGTATTTTTTGTTATATCAAGATCAGAGTGATTTACCAGCATGTACATATTTGATAGTACAATACATTTTGATATTGTATATATTACGTTATATTTTTAAAGTATATGTATATTGTAAATTATAAAGATTTTTTGGACAAATTGTATAATATGGGTTGTTTATATGTATTTTGATATATATATATATGTATATATAAAGAAATATTTTGAGAAAATATGGAGAAGTTGAGTAGTTGGGGTGGAAAGGTATGATTTATTTTATTGGGAGTGTATTTGATACAGATTGAGTAATTGTTAAAAATTTGAGATATCCAAATTACAGACAAAATTCTGACTAATTTTTTTCAGAGTTTTTCTAATAAAATGCTTATTTTGAAACCTATAACTAAAAAGGAATAATTTATTATTATTTAAATATACATTTTTAAGTATGTGGGGTCTTAAGTTTGAAATGTGAAAATTTTTATTTTACCGAGTTGTAAAATTTTTTATACCATATACGTGTGTTTTACATATACTAGATATATGTATTATACGTATATAGTGTATGAGGGTGTTACATGTTTAATTTATTTTTTTTAATTTTTTATTCTTATAACATCCACACAACATTCACATAATATTTACTCAATATTTAACAATTTTTATATAAAATACACACAACTTAAAAAATAAAAATATAATATACACAATATTTACAACACATCTGCTACACATCTACATAATGAGGTATTTTTAAAATTCCGTACTAACTTTTTATAAAAGTATAAATATTTTTAACTGTTGTGGTATTTTTATAATAAAAGTTATTCTTTTAGATAGTTATGCAAATGTTTCAATAATCTAATGTTAAATTTCAGATAAAAAAAGGTTAAATTCAAAAGTGATGCTGTAGACCCTTATTTTTTGATCCAGTCTGGTCCAATAGTTTTTATAGTCTAAAATAATTTTTATGTTATTTTAATTAAATAATATTTATTTTAATATTTAATATTTTTAATTTTTAATAAAAATAAAAAAGGTAATATTAGTAAAGTTAAAAAAATAATAAATAAAAAATCGGCGACGAAAAATGTTCATCGTCGAAAATGAATTGGATGGCCCGCTCCCTAACTCTCGCAATTTTCGTTTTGGCCCACCCGTAGCCTGCAACAATTTTTGCCAGCGCGATTTTTTCCAGCGCAGTTTTTTCCGAAATCGAATTCTATTTGGTTTTGATTTCTTTTCTTAAATGGTTTTTATTTCCTTAGATAATTAGAATTAGGTTTGGATTCTTTTCTATAAATACCACATTAAAACACTTCAGAAAGAGACTTTGGAGATGGAACTTGGATCTTTTGAAAAGGAAATTTGGAACCAAACTTAGGACTCTTAAATTCTTTCGGCCAAAAGAAAACCCTAGCAAGTAAGGAGAATTTCAAGAGACAGCAACCAAAGGAGGCAATCAGTCGTCTCCAGATTGCTTTGCTCAACCAAAACCAAATCTAAAGCAGGCAACAGCTTGGTTCAATTTCTTCAATTTGGTGGAGCTTTCAAACATAGGTAAATTGCTCTAACTTCTGTTTATTAAATCATTAATCATCTTTATCTTTTAAGCCATCACCATACTGCCTTAGTTATTTAACTTTTCCTTCAATCTAGTTTAGGCAATAGCATAAATTAATTCATACAATACTTAAGATCTTAATCAAAGTAAATAATATGATCACTCAACACAAATCTAATTTTATAAACCCTAAGTTATTCAAACCCTAAATCTTAATTAACTTTATTTTCAAACCTTCACAGTAGCTATTTTGTTATAATTTTATTCAGTGAGCCATTTTAATCTTTCAACAATAAATTTGGCTCTCTATATTAGTTTCACCTAAAAATACATTAGTAGTTGATATAGTCAATATTAAAAGCACACTCAACTTTGATCACAGAAAAGCATCAAATTATAAATTTAAAATCATAATCTACATAATCAAGATTTCAAACCATAAAACCCTAAAACTTTAATAGCCTTAAAACATATTTTTTTTAAAATCTAAAATCCTAATTACACCTTTCTAAAAACCAAAACAACAATCTGTTTGTTTAAAACCCTAACCAAACATATTTTTTTAAATCACAGTAGTATTATTTTCATAAAAACATCCAAAGCCCTAAATCTTTAAAACATCCAGTAGCTATGTTAAATATTTCTCAACTAATTAAACTAGTATATGCAAAATCCTAGTTATTAAACATAAAATCCTAGAAATCCTAATTGATGCATGAACCCCTAAAGTTAATATATTTACTGTTTTATTTAAATTGGATGAATATTTATTATATATTTTGATTGATGTTTGATATCTTTGATGAATGATTTATTTATGATGAATGGTTGTTTACTTTTATTGGTTTATTTTGATTTCAAAACATTGTAAGAGATATGTTTCCATATTTTTGGGTACCTCATGTCGTGAGCATCATGTAATTCATTTTATCTTAAAGTTTTTGGATCAATGTAAATGACATGTTTTCACCTTCCGGTGGGTGCTCTGTTTAGCTTTAGACATGGACAATGTAAGAACATGTTTCTATTCTCGGATGGGTATCCATTTATTTGCTTTGTTTGGATATTTCTTTGATTTTAATATAATGATGCTTTATTTTAATTGTTGCATGTAGTATGGATAATATTGTTATACTTAAGAATTTTATAATATTAAGACCTGCAAAGGAGGCCGGTTCCAATGAACCGGGCGTTGTGGGAGGTGCTGAGTCGTTTCTCACCTTCTCCACACGTACTCAACTTTTCGAACCTATTAGGAGGCTGGAGATTCCTTATGAATTGAGTCATCCACTCCTTTTTTTTCTCGATCCGTCCGGGTGGTGACTCCATTTTTTTCGGGCTTAAGTCCGTATTTTCTAAGGCCCCGAGCCTAAACAGTGTCGAAGTCGCAAGAATCATTTCACCAAGAGTGAGGGCGAAAATTTCCGCTCACAAATGCATCAAAAAATTTAAATTTAATTAAAGAACAAACTAATTTTACTTTAAAAAATATTAAAAGCTTAAAGCCTACTTAAAATAATTTTTATTAACTTTTTTTTTATCTCCAGTAGCGTCGCCGGCCATGAGGCTCTCAGATGTGTACTATACTTGGGCCGCAAAAAAAAGACATGCTGAAAATTATACTAAGTCGCACGAGATAGTGCCGAGACCTTAATCCCGATCTGTTTAAATTATTCATGCTTAGGTCAAATTATGTACAATTGAAATAAAATCTGCCGATCCAATTTGAACCCAAATCCGACCTAACTCAGTTACATGCCTGATCGTTGTCGGCTCACCGACGTTTTTAGAACGCAAAATAACTTTCGCGGTGCAGTGCACTTGGCTTATGTTGACACATCACATGCTACAACTAATCACTAACTGGCCTTGTTTACAAGTTCTAATACTTGTAGATTTGGTAAAATTTGAGATGGACCCACTATCCTGGATATGTCTGGTCGGGTCCATGTTTCCGCGTAGCTTTCTTTTCTTTTCGTTTTTTTATATATGATTATTTTAATTTTACTTTAGCAAACCACTTGCTTATTGTTGTAGATTTGGTAATTTGAGATGGACCCACTATCCTGGATATGTCTGGTCGGGTCCATGTTTCCGCGTAGCTTTCTTTTCTTTTCGTTTTTTTATATATGATTATTTTAATTTTACTTTAGCAAACCACTTATATGATTCTTCTTTATTTTGGTTAGTAAGAATCCCAAATCAAGATTACCACTCAGCAATGCCTAAAAAAAATTATTAGTCAACCAGATCATGTAAATTCCGATGTACAAAATGAAATCAACGAGATACTGTGTGTCATGTGATTGGCAATCTAAACATAACTATGTTTACGTACAACTATGTGATTGTCATTTGTCAATCAGATTTTGGAAATTTGTTAAGGTATTAATAATAATAATAAAAACAATCAAACTTTTTTTTCTTTTTCTAATTTTATATACCATTAATAAAGATATTTTTCAAATTATTTTGTATTTAATAAATTTAAATTCTTTTTTTCTAAATACTTAATTTTACCCAATTTAAATAAAAAAATATAAGTCAAATTAATCCATCTACTATCTATACAAATTAACTATCAAACTCTAATTTTGCTAAATTCATATATAACTCTTATAAATATGATCAAATTAACTTATATCTTTATCATAGCTGACACGATAAAAAAATTATTATTTTACATATTTTTCAAATATATTAATTTATTTAATCATAAAGTAAAATAAAAAAAACACACACACACACATAATAAAGATGAATAATCTGAAAATTTCCACCATCGTATGAATCTCGATTTTTAACTTCTGTAATTCCAGAATTGCTTGCTCACCACCAATCTCCTTGTCCTCAAACTTATCCACCATCAGAAATAGAACTCAATTCTAATAAAGTTTTTCCCTCAACTTTGATTTTCAAAATTCCTTCCTACTTTTAGAAGTTTTTTAGAAAATCATATGGTCATTTATATATATATATATTACTAATTGTTGGTTTTCACAAATTTAATATGGTGATAAGATCTATCTATTGGGATGGATGATTTTATATGATTTCTCCTCCTTTATCCCCAGTTTTAAAACTCTATACTTCAATATGTGTCATTAGATCCATTCTCTTTCTCTATAGGTCACAAAACACATGAATGCGAATATAATTCAGACTTTAGAAAGAGAGATTTTAGGGTGTTGTGTCCAAAACTTCAAAACACAAGCTATATGATTTGGATGAATTCTACATAAAACAATAACTTTTTTATTTACTGTATAAGGTTTGACAAAGGACTGGAATCAATTTAGCAAAATTAAGGTTCCATGATTATATTGTATATATAGGTACATATTGAAGAATAACTAAGTATGGTGACTCCTGTCACTAGTAGTGGTCATTAGTGATTAGAGAGAGAGGAGTCGTCTGCCACCTTAATTTGCCAACGTTTGGCAATCTTCAAGCCACCCCACAACATAAGGCTTGGTCTAGCAACTCTAGCGCCACCTGCCACTGTAAGACAAAAAAAAATAGGTCAGATGGATTTGATTTCAAATCCGTCAAAAAATTTAGTGATGGCTTTGTAATTTTTTTTTTTTAAATTGTTACTAATTAGAGAAGAATTCCGCTCTATCACAAAAAAAAAAAGGGAAAAAAATCCATCATTATTTAGCGGCGCATTAGTGACATAACACTTGGTCTAGCAACTCTAGCGCCACCTGCCACTATAAGACGAAAAAATTGGTCACTAAAATATTGCTCATTAATTTTGTAGTGATGGATTTCAAATCCACAATAAAATTTACTGGCAGCTTTATAATAAAAAAAATACATCACTAATGAGTGACGGATTACATTCTATCACAAAATAAATAACCAGAAATCATCATTATTTAATGGCAAATTAGTGATGAATATACGTAGCAATTGGTTCATGTCATACCAGCCTAGTCTAAATTTATTGTGTTTGAAATTTTTTTATGTTGTATTGTCTCAGCTCAAAAAATTATTTATGATAAAAGTTAACAAATAATTGTTAGACATGACCCATTGATTCTTATATAATCGTGTCGTGATGTACTGAATTATGCCGTATCGTGTTAATATATGAGAGTTAGCCTAATTTTTTAAATAAATTTTACTATTAATTTTATGTTTAACTTGTCTAAAATCATATAAAAATTTTAATTTATAAATTAATAATTTAATTTACATATAAAACCTCTATTAAAAATATAAAAAATTTTAAAAAATTTTAAGAGATTGAATTATTTGAAAATTTTTAATACTTAAATATTAAAATAAATTTAATTTTAAAAATTAAAAGTATAATTTTATTTAGAATATCATAATCTAAAATATTGTAAAAAATTATTAGCTTAATAATGGTTATTCTAAAATAATTTTTAAATTTAAAGTTGAATATAATATTGTTTATTTGATAACAAATAATATTTAAATATATTACTTTATCATTAATTCATTAGTCACTTATTATTAATTACATAACACTATATGTGTAATTTTATTCAAATATATAATATATATATAATATATGTTTGGCCTGATAAATTATATTGTGTTGGACCATTTGTCGTATCAAATTCGGCCAGATAAATAGATCAAATACCCTAACCCAGTTGAACCTAGAACACTTGAACATACAAAGTAAGATGAGTTGTGCTTTGCACTTGGGTCGTGTCATGCCAGGCCCAAAACGAGTTGGGTTGGATGACATGCCATATATGATGATGAAAAAATTCATCACTAATTAGTAACAGATTTTTCTATCACAAATTAGTAATAGATTTTTCCATCACAAATTAGTGGCAAATTTGTGACGGATATTTTCGTCATAAATTCACCACTATTTTATGATGAAATTTTTTTTCATTAGTCTGTCACTAAATTATAAATGTTATTTTTTAATTTAAATTATAATTAATTTAAATACATATTTTTGTCTAAATTAATTGTCTTTAATATGATGATAATTTGAGATATGTTACTTCTCATCTTTAATTTTTCAATTAACTTTTAATCATTTCAATTAACATTCAATTTATAATTTTCAATTAATTTTTATTTTTTAATTAATTTTAAAATTTTCAACTAATTTTTGGGGATGTTTTTAATAATAATAATAATAATAATAATAATAATAATAACAACAACAACAACAACAAGAAATATGTAAAGTAAAAAAAATATGGATCAAAAATAAAAAAAATGGGAAGAAATTAAAATATTAAAGAAAAAAGGAAAGTAAAAAATAAGATGACAAAAAAAGTTGAAAAATAAACTAGTGAGTAAAATAAAAAAAATAATAATAATAAAATGACAAAAAAGTAGAAAAATGGGATGTTAATAATAATAATAATAATAATTATTATTATTATTATTATTATTATAACAAGAAATATGTAAAGTAAAAAAAATAGATCAAAAATAAAAAAAAATGGGAAGAAATTAAAATAGTAAAAAAAGGGAAAATAAAGAATAAGATGACAAAAAAAATAGAAAAATAAACTAATGAGTAAAATAAAAAAGAAAAAAAATAATAACAAGATGACAAAAAAAGTAGAAAAAATGGGATGTTATTAATAATAATATTAATAACAAGAAATATGTAAAGTAAAAAAATATAGATCAAAAATAAAAAAAATGGGAAGAAATTAAAATAGTAAAGAGAAAAGGAAAGTAAAGAATAAAATAACAAGAAAAGAAAAGAAAAATAAACTAGTGAGTAAAATAAAAAAAAGAAAAAAACTTACAATACAAAGTAACATGACGGAGAAAATTAAAATAAAGTATAAAGTAAGAAAAATAAAAGAATTAAAAGAAATGTAGAGAATAAGATAAATAAAGAAATAAATAAATTGATAATGTAAAATAAAACAATAAAGCTGAAAAATGAAAAGAATTGAAAAAAAATTAATAATATGAGAATAAAGAAAAAGATTAAGGAAGAATGAATGAGATGAAAGATGAAGATGAGAATGACAGAAAAATGATGAAAATATGTATTTATAAAGAAAAATTAGAATTAATGACCTACTATTTTCGTAACTAATCCATTATTAAAAGACTTAATTGAGCAAAAAAAAAAGAAGAAAAATTTAAGGGGAACTAAATTTTAAAATTATTGATGGATTTTTTTTATCACTAATTCATCACTAAAATACTTAAATATGTAGGAAAAGAATATATTGATGGTAAAATAAATTTTAAAATTAGTGATGATTTTTTTTTGTCACTAATCCATTACAAATCTAGTGACAGAATGTAATTTTCGTCACTAATTCATTAAAAAATTTGTAATATGTTTGACATATGTGAAATTTCGTTACTAATTTGTCACTAAATTAGTGACCAATGTGAAATTCCATCACAAATTCTAAACCCTAAAATGTTTTTACACATTTTCCCTATTTTTAATTTTTTAGTGATGAAAAAAATCATCTATAAAATTAGTGATAAAAATTCCATCACCAATCTATTACAAATTTTTGGTGGGCAATTGGTGCCTTTTCTTTGTGATAAAAAATATTCTGTCACAAAATTCTATCATTGATTTGTCACAAATCCGTCACAATTTTTTATGCAAAATATTGTGATAAAAAAATTTTTAGTTACTAATATCTATCATTAAAATTATTTTGTCACTAATCCATCATAAATTAGTGACAGATTCTTCTGTCATAAAATTTTATCACTAATTTCATCACCAACCACCAATAGACAATGGTGCATGCACCGATCAAAGCTAGTAGCGGGTTGAGAACTTCCAACACTAAATTTGACCTCCACTCATGACGATTTTAGTTGTGTCAGGATTATCTTGCTTCAAGCTTTATTTATATACCTACTATGCTACTTGAAATTCATGGAAGACCAAGATTAGAAAATAGGGTGGTTGAAGCAATTCTGATGATTATCGTATAAGACAATGATGAGTTGTAGCGACTGCTATTTTCAGACACCAAGTGATAACACAAGTCAAGCGATACCAATCACAACCTTCAGCCCATGGCTAGATAGAAATGATGCCAATACCAACTCTGATGGTGATGCATTGGGTCCCAATATTTGTAGCTCTGTTTTGGTATTTTAAATGTGTTATATGACTCTAGTTTGATTGAATTTCATGTTGGAAAGTTTGAAATCATTGAATTTTAATTCAAAGTTGATTTTTGAGTTAATTATTGAGTTATTTTTATTGAGAAATTGAGATTTTATTTATACTCTTATATGGAAAAATTATTATGTATAATTGTAGAATTACAAGAGTTAGGTTGTTTGTCGAGTTTGGAGGCCTAGAGGATAAGGGTGGGTGTCAAATGGTAACCGACCAAATTGAATTTTTGGTTAACCAACTGAAAATTCAGTTTGGTTAACCAACTGCAAATATTTTCATTCAGTTCAATTATGATATTTAGTATGATTTGATTTTTAGTCGGTTAACCGTTAACCAAATCAAATATAAAATTTTTAAATAAAATTTTAAAAAAATTAAATTAAAATATATTAAGAAGAGTTAAATGATGATAAATTAATTAAGAGAACAAACAAATTAAAAAAATTACTTACCAATTATCAATTATTTTATTTAATTCAAATTAGCAAATGAGTTAAGAGTACAAACAATAATTTATGAATAATTTATTATTTAAGAGACCATCTATATATAAATATAATAAATTATAACATGACTATTTTGATTTTGCATACTTTTATCGTCTTTTTTATTATATTATTATTTTTGTATTATATTTTTTAATGACATAGTTTTTTTTTATAGTGAGTCTATAGCACGATATGTGCCAACATTTGCTACTCAGAATAGTAAAAAATGTATAAACTTCAGCCATTAAGAGCAAAATATCATTAACTGACAACTACTGAGACTAAATATTGTAATGTAAAACAAAAAAAAAAGGTACTAAAATGTTGTCCATTATATAGTACATTTTTAATATTATTTATCTTGATTTGGTCGATTCGGTTAATTAACTAAATCGATTAAAAAAATAAAAATTGGTCGATTTGGTAAAGAAAAATGATATTCAAAATTTTGATTCGGTCAATTAATTAACCGATCGACCGAATATCCACCCCCTACTAGAGGGGCAATTAAATTGTTGTTGATTGATGTGAGTCTTTTTGGCTATTTAAATACGTGTATTGTTCTATTTTATTTTAGAGTGATAAATTTTATTTACAAATAATTATCACTTTACAAAAATTAAGGCTAATTTATACCAAATTTACTCTTATATAATTAAATATATAATGGAATGAGTAATAAATTAAGGAGAATGATAATTTAGTAAAATGATTGTATTAATTATAGTATTGAACAATTTTCTTAATTTGTGTATAAAAACCTTAAAGTGACTGTAATATCCATCATTTTGAAAAAATCAAATAAGCATTTGAAGGTATAGGTATTGTATGTATCTAATATATACCCAGTGTATACATAGTATATATATATTATTTATTAATTGTACATGTTAGATATATATATTATATACTTTATATATATATAATACATATAAAGTATGTATATATGATACATGTTATATGTGCATATAAGTATTTATATACATTAAAGATACATTACATATATATGGCATATACATTAGATATATGTGTACATAATGGTATATGTAACATATTAGCAACATATATATGACATATACATATACATAACATATACTACACACACACACACACACACATATATATATATATATATATCAAATATAAATTGATAGTGGAAAAAGTGGTGGTGGTGGTGGTGGTGGTGATAATGATGATGATGATGATAAATAAGTAAATAAAAAAGAAAAGAAAGTCAAAGAAGAAAGAAAACATGTGGTGGAGAATTAAAAGGAAATTAATTAATTAATATATGTATACTTATGGATAGGAAATAAGAAAGAACAAAAAAAATAGTCTTCTTCCTTGTTTTTTAGCCATGGACGTATAAAAAGAAAGAGGGGGAGAAAGAAAGATTTTCTCATTGTACTTGTTCAATTTTACAAGAAAATTCAAAAGAATTAAGAGGATTTTGAAGATTTATCAAAGATTCAAGTAAGTACCTCTTCTCTAAAGTTTTGTTTTCTTTTATTTGATTATTATGTTTGGATTGATAGAGAGAGAAAATATTGTTTAATTGTTAAAATGAGTAGAAATGATATTAAAATGAGGAAATTATGGTGGAATATTGGTTGGTTGGTTGATATAGACAATTTGTGAAAGTTTAGGGTTATGTGAAGTTTGGATATTTGATGTAGCATGTTATAATTATTGAAATTGACATGTATGATATTTATTTGATGAGTAAATAATAATTTTATAGTTGAATAATTGATTAGCTTCGGTTAAGTTGAAGTTGAAATTGGTTAGTAAGATTTAGGGTTATGGAAAACGGCTTTGTTAAAAAATGTTTATTCAATTGGTTTCATCATTTAAATCATGTTGTTTAATGATTTAAATGATGAAAATGGACTCAAATTGATAATTGGAAATGGTTGGAATGAAGAATTATGAATAAAGAGGCTTAGGGCATATTTTAGGGTTTTGTTAAAGAATATGTGTTTATTGAATTTAATTGGTTAAAACTTGTGTCAATAAGTTTTTAATGATAAAAATAAACTTAAAATACCAACTAAAATGAATTAAAATGGAATTCTAAAGTTAAAGTAAGGTAAGGCAAATTTTTTTTGGAAAGTGATTGGAGTGAGGCTTAATTAAGGTTTTATGTTTAAAATGCCTTAAAATGTACTCCTAAATAATTGTATTTGTAACACCCTTATACCCCATATACGTACAATATATATTTTTAGCATATGTAAAATACGCATATACGGTACAAAAATGTCACAGACCGGTTTAATAAAAAAATTTCACATTTCCAATTTAAAATTTTAAATTCTAAATATATAAAAATTAAATAGAATATAAATATTCTTTACTTATTATAAGAACCCAAAATAAATAATATATATATAAAAATCTCGGGGAAAAATTCGTCAGGATTTTGTCTGTATTTTGGACATCCCAAAATTTATCAAAACACAACCTGCAAAAAAGAAAACACTCCCAAATAATTTTCAATCACCATCTCAATCATACTTCTCAATTTCACCAAGTTTCTCAAATATTTATACATATAGATATATATAATTTAAAATACACTTACTCTCTGTAGACCCTTAATTTTTGACCCGGTCCGGTCCAATATATTTTAATAAGTCCAAAATAATTTTTGTGTTGTCCAATATATTTTAGTTAGTCCAAAATAATTTTTATGGTATCTTAATTAATTTTAATATTTATTTTAGTAAAAAATGATAAAATAAATAAAAATTCAAAAATAATAACAAAAAAAATAATAACAAAAAAAATCGGCGAAAAAAATCATCCCCGAAAGTCAGCGCGGGCCCGTGGGCATTTCGCCCACAAGAATTTCCTGCGGGCGAAATGGCCTACGGGCCCGTTCCACGCGCGCTGCCACAGCCAGCTGCGGCATATTTTTTCGCCAGCGCAGTTTTTCCGCAACAGTTTTTTTCGCCAACGAAAATTTTTCGACGCAAATTTTCTGAAACCTAATACAATTAGGTTTCGATTTCCTTTTCTTATTCAATAAAGATGTCGTGAATAATTAGGAATGAAGGATATAAAACTTCTATAAATATGGACTAAACAACAAAAAAAAGTGGGAGGCCGAAAATCAAAAATTGGACAGTAGCTTGAAAAAGTGGATCCAAATCCATGAAGGAAATTAACTTGAATCAAGCTGGTTTTTTTGAGGGAGCAGAGAAATGATTTAAGCAATTCAAAGGCAAAAAGACTTGTCTTTGACTTTGTTCATTCAAGAAGCAATTTTGGTGTAACTAACAAAATAAGGTTTGAATTCTTAATTCCTTTTATTTTTTGTTTTCACAGTAGCTTAATCATTCTTTGGTTTCTTTTAGATTAAAAACTTTATAACCTCAATTCACCTTTTGCAAGGTTTGAAAATCTTAAATCGTGGCTTTATTTTCTAAAAGTTTAAAGTTATTAGATTTATTTCTTCAAAACTCCAAAACCAAAATTTGTTTTCCAAATTTTCAAAACTCAAAATTGTGCTCTGTTACTTTCCTAAAAGTTTTTAAAATATCTTTTTTTTGCTTTATAAACTTTAAATCGCTGGTTTATTTTCATAAAATTCCATAAAATCTTCAATTGCTTTTTCAAAATCCTAAAAATCATGCATCACCGAAACCCTAAATCCTAAAACACTAAACCCAAATTCAACTTCTAAACCTAAAATAGTAAACTCTAACTCCTTTAAAACCTTAAACCCTAACTTTTTCTAAACCTTAATCCTTTAAAACCTTAAAAATCATATAAACACAAATATCTTAACTTTACACAGTAGCTTAAAAACACAATGAATAACCGTAAACCACAAATCAAAAGTATTTCAAAGTGTTCAAACCCTAGTTTCATGATTTCACCATTCAAATATTAATTTAGTTAATAAAAAAACTTTATTAACCTTTTAAAACATAAAAACCTTAATATATTTTAATTCCTTAAAAAACTCACAGTAGACATAATTTAGACTTTTGTTTGCTTTATTTAATTCTATATTTGATTATGCTTTGATTGTAATATCCTAAAGTATACCCTAAAAGTGTTGGGATTACTGTTGTAATTGGATTCAATGTGTGTATTGAAGGAAAGAGAAAAGAAGAAGAAAGTCAAAAGGAATTGTGTGTGGTGGAGATTTAATGGTATAATTGTTATTATTGTTATTATTATTGTTATTGTTGTTATTATTATTATTATTGTTATTGTTATTATTATTATTATTATTATTATTATTATTATTATTATTATATATGAGATAAGAACGAAGGAAGGGAGGAGAACCTTCTTTCTTTCTTCTTCTTCAGTTCTTCTTCTTCGTGGACAAGAGAGCACGAGAGAGAGAGAGAGAGCACGAGAGAGAGAGAGAAATGTGATCTTCATCAAAATTTCTTAAGGATTTTAAGAGTATTGAAGATGAAAATGAAGATTTGGCAAGCTATACAAGTAAGTACATATTTCTTGAATGAATTTTATTGATTATATATATAGGTATATATCTTCTTGTTTTGATTTCTTTTGGATTGAGGTTATGTTTGGTATGATTGGTGGGTAAAAGGAGGATAACAAGAGATTTAAGTATGTAAATGTGTGGAATTGATATCTAAGTGATGATTAGTTGAGAAAATTGTGAGAAAAATGATGAAATGTTGATTTGGGGTTTGGTTTGGATGAATTTCGAGTGTTTGGTCTTTAAATTATTGTAGGACACGGCCAAGTTATGAGAGACACGGCCAAGTTAGGGCAAATTTGGCCGTGTTGGATGAGTTTTGGAGAGACACGGCCACTGGCTTGGCCGTGTCCCTTGCCTGTGTTTGTTACTGTCTGATTTATGTTGAGAGACACGGCCGTGTCCCTTGCCCGTGTCTGGTACTGGATTGTTGTGTTGAGAGACACGGCCACTGGCTTGGCCGTGTCCATTGCCCATGTTTGCTACTGCTTGAATTGGTGTTGAGTGACACGACCACAAGCTTGGCCGTGTCCCTTGGGCGTGTTTGCTACTGGATGATTGTATTGAGAGACACGGCCACAAGCTTGGCCGTGTCCCTTGAGGGTGTTTGTTATTGTGTTTGTTATTTGGTTTTCATACATTGTTGGATCTTCAAATGTCTTTTGTACCTAAACACACTTAAACCAATAATGATCCAACCAAATGTATATGGAAGATTCTAAGTTCTTGAATAAGGTAAATTGTTATGTATGAATATATCAATGATGATATAGGAAATGTGAAAGATATAGTGATCAATGAAAAAGTATGTGCAATGTCATTGATTATGTATACTTGAGTGATGAATTGAATTGATCAATTTGATTTGATGATAATGTTGATATTATATGAACCATGTGATGTTTTATGTATTGTAAATATTATGAATTGTATTGTGCTATATGTAGATTGATGATGCATATGAAGAATGATATGTTGGGTACAACGTGGAATATCATGAGATCATTGATGATGAATTACCTTAATGTTATGATTGAGGCTTGTTTGCCTAATTGATGATATAAATGTACATTTGAATATTGAAGATTGAAGTGTTATATTGTGAAATGAAATGTAAAGCCATTGTGATTGGCTATGATGATGCAATTGAAAGAAATAAGGCATGTTTGCCTAAATGATGATGAGAATTGAGAATGGAAATGATAATGAAATAATAAATGAATTGTGTGACTAATGTGTTATTCCATTTTCAGAGTTTGTTGTTGGTGGCATGCCTATTAGTAACAATCTCTTGAAGTTAGGTTGGATTTGATCCTTGAAGCCAAGTTGGGTTGAAGTTTAACATGTTTTACTCCCCTTGAAGCTTGGTTGGGTCTAATCCTTGAAGCCTAATTGAGATGTTACAACCCTTGAAGCTAGGTTGGGTTTGGTTCTTGAAGCCAAGTTGGGTTGATACTTAGCATGCTTTGTTCCCCTTGAAGCTTGGTTGAGCCTAATCCTTGAAGCCTAGTTGGGTCTATGATAATGATAAATGTGATGATTAAACCAAAGCATTACTCTGAAAATTGAATGGCATATTAGTGTGTCTTGGGCCCATGCTTGTTTTTGTGTAATGTGAGTCATGAAAGGTAACATGATTGATAAATAAGGTATATGGAAACAATGTTGAAACAAATGAATAATGAGATCTATGAATGCTTTTGATGGAAATGTGTTTTATGATTAATGAATTGTGAATAAAATGATGTTATGAAGTATGAGTTTGTAATATGTGTATTGATATGTTGAAAGTGAAGATGGCTTAAGGAGTTTTGTTAAGATATGAGGTTATGGAATTGTTGTATGATGTGTAACATGTTTGTGAATGTGGAATTTGTGAGAATTGTTCTTATAAAGGTTTGAATGATGTTTTGTTGTAATAATGTATACATATATATGTGTATATGAAATAGAAAGGGTAAGTATTGTGTTGTGAATATGCTATGTAATGATGTATTTAATTTATGAGATTAGTGGCAATATATGAAGAATCCATTGAGAAAGGAAAACGTGGTAAGAGAACAATAAAACATGATGCTAAAATTATAAGGTATGATTATTTTGTAATGTATACTTTATTATTTATTTGTACTACTAAGCTCTCGGGCTTAGCGCGGTTGTGTAATCGCGTAGGTATTTATGCGGATGATCTGGATGCCTAGCTGCTATGCCACGAGAAAGGTAAGAGTGTCTCGAGACCAACTAGAAGGTGATGCATACATGTATAATTTTATTTAGGTTTTATTTTTGATAACAATAATGATTCTTATAAATGTTTCTTAATTTAATATAATATTGCTTGACCTTGGATAAAGATTGTTAAATAAAAAGCTAAAAGTGACATTCTTATATTTTATATATGCATTGTATGTATACCAGGTATATGTATAGTGCTTATATGAAGTATAGGGGCGTTACATTGATTTATTTTATATGCTTTAATTTATTTAAGTTCAATGCTTGGTTCATTTAATTTATCATGGATGGATGTTTACTTTCTATTGATATTTAATATCTTTGATGAATGATTTATTTATTATGAATGGTTATTTACTTTTATCAATTTATTTAGATTTCCAAATGTTGTAAGAGGTATGTTTCCACTTGGTGAGTACATCATTAGTTAAAGTCATGTAATTTAAATTGCTTTTCTATTTTAGAACCAATGTAAAGGGCATGTTTCTACCTTTCGATGGGTGTCCTATTTAGGCATGTGATGTAAGGACATGTTTCCATCTTCGGATGGATGTCCATTTATTTATTTTGCTTGGACCTTGCTTTGATTTTAATATATTGATGCTTTCTTTTAATTATTGTGCATAATATGGACAATGTTGTTATATTTAAGAATTTTATAATATTAAGACCTGTAAAGGAGGCCGGTTCCAATGAACCGGGCGTTGTGGGGGTGCTGGGCCATTTCTCACCTTCCCCACACGTACCCAACTTTTTGAACCCATTAAGGGGTTGGGTATTCCTTAGGAATCAAGTCATCCACCCCTTTCTTTTTCCGCCCGTTCGGGTGGCGACTCCATTTTCTCCAGACTTAGGTCTGTGTTCTCTAAGGTCCCGAGCCTAAACAGTGCCAAAGTCGCAAGAACCATTCCACCGGGAGTGGGGGCAAAAATCCCGCTCACAGTGGTGACTCCACTGGAGATAAGAGAAGTTGATTCCGTTGGTCTTTATATTATTCTATTCTTTCTTATAATGATATTATCTATTGCATCGTGTGTGTGAGTTAGGACGCCCGTGTTACCCATGTTGTGTTATGTAAGGGATACCATAGTTTCACTCAAGGTATGGAGATCGAGCTTGCACACTAGTTACCCAATCTTGAGGTCAATTATGAAATACCAAAAATCAATTGTGGGCCTAGTTTATACTAAGAAATAATTAACCATTGGCTTGTTTTTAGCATGAATCATTAGTTACCTTTTTCAAGTAAGAAATCTGTCTGTAATAAACCTTCTAATTTCGTTTTAATCCAATATAGCATAAAAGCTACTATAGTTGGTTGAATGGATTAAAACCTAATTAATGGGAATTACTATGAATGGACTTCCATTTTTGAAAATGTAACTATTGGTTGAAACGTCCGAGGGAATTATTCGAAAGCAAGATACCCCATGTTGGTATTTTGTTAATCATATACCTAGGAAAAGAGACTCGCCATTCGTGTGTGGATGATATAAGGTTAGAAGGAACGTCCTATTTGTCCTTGTTTATTGATTGTTTGTGCATACATGCATACATTTATATATCATATCATTGATCCTCTCTAGCTCACAGCCCTGGATTACGAAAGTTCAAAAGCCTACAACAATTCGACCTACGCCGAAGACGAGGTATCTAGCAACGACTCAATCACTTACTCACCAAAAATAATGGATCCCGAACAAATTCAAAGAATGGTGGATGATGCCCTCAATGCCAAGATGGAAGAAATAAAAGAGGCCATGGCTGAGACCATAAAGAATCAACTAGCTGTAATTTTATGAAACAATGCCGAAGCATCTACTAGCACCAAGAAAGTCAAAGGGAAGGCTAAAGTTGATAAAGTAGCTTTTGATGATGATAAGGTGATCATTGATGATGATGATTGGGCTCAATACTACCAAGATCTTCAAGACAAAAAGGAGCCAAAGGTCATTGAGAAGGTAACTATTGAAAAGACCGAGACATCTGATGTTGAAAAGATGATTGCTGATTTAGAAAAGATATTTGAGAAGAAACTAAAAACTGAAGAGATGTCCGAGATCGACAAACTATTTGAACAAGATGAGGACGTCCCTTATTAGTTTAAGATGCCTTCCTTCGCTAGGTACAATGGAACCGGAAACCCTCATCTCCATGTGAAGCAGTATATCACTGCCATGCAGTCTGCCCGAGCTACTAAGGCTCAAACTCTAAGGTACTTCATGCTCTCATTGGATCATGCTGTCCAAAATTGGTTCAATACCTTAGATGATGGAACACAAAAGAGTTGGGATCTACTTTACAAAGCCTTCATCCAACAATATGAATATAATGTTAAGTTAGAAGTTACCTTAATGGAAGTAGAGTCCATTAGGCAAAGGCCGAATGAGAATTTTGTAGATTATGTTAAGAGATGGAGAAACAAGGCCGCTTTACTCAAGAAGAGGCCCGATGAATCTTATCAAATAAGGATGATCATGAGAGGTTTCCTGCCCAATCTCTGTGAAAGGATGTCTCACACCCTTATAAGCGATTTCAAAGATCTTCTCCAAGCTGGTCTGCAAATTGAAGAGTGGGAAAGAGAGAAGAATCACTTTTCAATTAAAAGGAATGAGAAAGGGAACTACCAGTCGGGCAATCAAAGCTCACAAAAAGAAGTTGATGTTAATGCCACAAGTCAAGGAGGAATGAGGCAGTTTTCAGAATTAGGGAAGCCACTGTCTTGGGTTCTCAATAAGCTACAAAAGAAGGGATTGTTACAACCCTTGACTCCTAGTCCTTTGCCTAATCCTCTTCCACCTAACTTTGATACTAATGCATTTTGCCAATTCCATCAAAGGCCTGGACACGAAACAGACAATTGTATGAAGTTGAGGCATGAGATCCAGAATTTAATTATGGAAAGTTGCCTGAGCCGGACAAGCCCAATACCAAAGGTAATCCATTTCCAAGGTTCAACAGAGTACCTCCATCAGAAACCTTCATGGTGGGAAAAGGATTGGAAGAAGATTTTGTTTTATCATCCTTTCAAGATGGAAATATTGAAGATGTGAAAGGAAAAGAAGCTTAAACTCAATGAACTTTCCTTAGCTTGAATGTTGCCTTTCAATCTTACTTTCTTTAATATTTTAGAACTATTGTGCTTTTCAAATTTAAAGTTGCTTGAATAAATTACTTTCATCAAAATTTTTATTGGTCCTTGTTCATTTTGGTGCTCAACCAATGAGGAATTTAGCTTGATGTTTATAAATTAATATGTCTAGGCATCATGACTTGAATGACTTTACTAGGTGAGGGAATTGCTCTATGGCATTGAGTTGTGTATGCTTACTTAGAGAGGGCTCCTGCATAATTACCTTTGTCTAGGTCCTAGTCAGTCTTAGAACATGCTTTGATAAACTTTCGAGATGAAATTGAACTCTGCTTATTTAAGAGAGAAATGATCTAGGCATTGTTTGGTTAGCCAACAACTAGTATCCACCCAATTAAATATCAATCCCTAGTTGTCCCTTTGAGCCTTCATAAAATTTTAGCTTTCTTTTCATTGGCATATAACCCCAACAACCTGCCCTGAGCTGTTGTGATACTTTTGGCAAGTCTTATGATCACTAAGATGAAGAGGCAAGAAGATCAAAGAAAACAATGATTAGTCCAGATCATGAGAATAGGTGAAGTTCTCAAGACCATAAAGATAGTTGAAGTTCTCAAAACCATAAGGGTGGTTAAAGTTCTCAATACCATAAGGGTAGTTAAAGTTTTCCTAATATCTCCAATATATCAACATCAACATCAGAGTAACAAATGATTTATCCCTATTAAAGAAGATTTATGTTACTTATCCATTATTGGAGGCCAAAGTTGGTACAAACAAGATAACTCTGTTTGAGCTAGAACCAAAAAAAGGAAAAAAAACAAAAAAAAAACAAAAAAGACAAAAGAAAAGAAAAAGAAAAGAAAAAAAAGAGAAAAAAGGAAAGGAAAAGAAAAAAAAGATAAAACCTAAAAAGGCGGTTCAGAAAGCCAACTGAGTTCTCTTTTACCTAAAGCAGCAAAATGCTTCCATAAGGACGGTTTGACTTGAATTGGTCCAACCCAACTAAAGATTCAATCAAAATTGGAGAAAAGGAGGAAGACCATCCAGTTCTTGAAAGTTCTATACTTGATAGTCCTACAACAAAGAAGGACAAAATGATAAAAGAAAGGGAAGAGTAAGGAAAGAGAAAAAAAGGGAAGAGTAAGAAAAATAAAGAAAAAAAAAAGAAAGGGAAAAGAAGAAAGGAAATAAATTTGGGTCTTAAACATTTTGCAAGGGCAAAAACTGTCCTAACCAAGATCTAGATTAATGCCAAGAAGATAAAAAGAATTTGGAGTCTAGAAAGATTGCTCCCAACTATCTAAAGTTCCAACAAGAAATTTGTAGTGTGAGGGTTTGTCCATTGTGTCACACCAGCTCCAATCTCAAAATGGCCTTCACTTAAACCTGTGTCCCTTATAGACCCCATTTCAAGCCTATCAAAGACCTGTTGATCTCTCTTGGTAGGTAGAGTCTATTAGTGGAGATAGTTTGGATAAGCATGCATATGAGATAGACGGTATTTAAACCAAATGAGACCTTTGGCCAAGTAATGTGTATGTACTTATCTGAAGTGCAACAGTTCTTGCTTAAATAGAAATGATTCCGAGTTTAGTACTGTAACTAGGGTTGTCATGTTGTAGATATGTTAATTTGGAAAATCAAGTCCTGAGGTACATTGACAGTAATTTGGCAAAGCCAACATTTGATTTCAAAATTAAAATTTAAAAATTCAAAAAATAAAAAAAAGTTTTGTCATACAAAGCCTTCCAGTTAAGGAAAGTATGTTGAACCTCCAAAGGACACATTGGGCAAAGGAAATGATTATTGGCAAGGTCATGAAGAAGCTATCAGCCGACATGCCGAGAAATAGTTCGAAATGGATGCATCCTTGACTTTGCTGCTTAGGGTCTCCACCACTCATGTTTTCAACATCTTGAAGATAAAAGCCACAAATGCAAAGCTTTCGATCATTCCAATGCAAGACTTGAACGAGCGTCAAAAAGGAACCAAGGAGAACACTTCTGCTGATCACCTCAGTCTGTGAGTCGATGGAACAACTGTAAGTATTATTCATGCATATCATGCATACATGAGCATATCACATCGCACTTTCTTGTCTTGTGTTGTCTATTCCTTGTCAAAATGAATAGCAAGCAATCAAAAGAAGATATCAAATCAGGGGGGCATAGAAAGCCCATTGCTTGAGAAAGCTCTAGTAATCTTGCAAAGAGAAGAAATACGTGCTTGTGCGAAGAACTAGACAACAACAACATCAATCAGAGTCCGCATAGAAAAATCATGGGTTTGAGCCTACACAGGGGGCAAAGTTTCTCCTTTTCAATTTTTGAGTTTATATGTAAAATATTTTCAAACTCACTTGCAAATATCTCGCCACGTAGGGGGAAAAGGAGAGGATACGAAGGCTAGATAAAAAGGGCTGAATTTTTTACAAAAGTGCAAAGGAAGAATGAAAAAGAATGGAATAAAACAAAAGAATGAAGAGGCAAAAGACAAAAGATCAATCCAGCTAGAAGAGCTGAAGCTAGGGTGAAGACCCGATCTCAAAGGATGAAGATCCATATTTTCAAGGGTGAAGACCTGATCTCAAAGGATGAAGATCCACTTACAAGGGTGAAGACCCGATCTCAAAGGATGAAGATCCATATTTTCAAGGGTGAAGACCTGATCTCAAAGGATGAAGATCCGATCTCCAAGGATGAAGATCCATTTGCAAGGGTAAAGACCCGATCTCAAAGGATGAAGATCCATTTGCAAGGGTGAAGACCTGATCTCAAAGGATGAAGATCCACTTTTCAAGGGTAAAGACCCAATATAAAAAGATGAAGATTCATTTTCAAGGATGAAGACCCGATCTCAAAGGATGAAGATCCATTTTGAGGGTGAAAAACCACAATGCATAGAATAACTGGAGCAGTCAGATTTTTCAAATGATAAAAGGTCAGTCAAACTCAATCTCGGGTCCAAGCACCCAAAATCAAATCATTTTTGGGTCCAAGTACCCAAATCAAATCTAATCTCGGGTCTAAGTACCCAACTCAAATCCAATCTTGGGTCCAAGTACCCAATCCCGGGTCCAAGTACCCAATCTTGGGTCCAAGTATCCAAATCAAATTAATCTCGGGTTCAAGTACCCAAATCAAATTAATCTCGGGTCCAAGTACCCAAATTCAATCAATCTTTGGTCCAAGTACCCAAATTAAATCATTCTCGGGTCCAAGTACCAAAATCAAATCAATCTCGGGTCTAAGTACCCAATCCCGAGCCCAAGTAACCAAATTCAATCAATCTCGGGTCCAAGTACCCAAATCAAATCAATCTCGGGTCCAAGTACCCAATCCTGGGTCCAAGTACCCAAATTCAATCCAATCTTGGGTCCAAGTACCAAAATCAAATTTAATCTCAGGTCCAAGTGCCCAATCTCGGGTCCAAGTACCCAAATCAAAATCAGTCTCGGGTCTAAGTACCCAGTCTAGGGTCCAAGTACCCAATCTCGGGTCTAAATACCCAAATCAAATCAATCTCGGGTCTAAGTACCCAATCCCGGGTTCAAGTACCCAAATTCATTCCAATCTCGGGTCCAAATACCCAAATCAAATCAATCTCGGGTCCAAGTACCCAATCCCGGGTCCAAGTACCCAAATTCAATCCAATCTTGGGTCCAAGTACCCAAATAAAATCAATCTCGGGTTCAAGTACCCAATCTCAGGTCCAAGTACTCAAATCAAATCAATCTCGGGTCCAAGTACCCAATCCCGGGTCCAAGTACCCAAAATCAATTCAAGCTTGGGTCCAAGTACCCAATCTCGGGTCCAAGTATCCAAATCAAATCAATCTCGGGTCCAAGTACCCAATCTCAGGTTCAAGTACCCAAAATCAATTCAACCTCGGGTCCAAGTACCCAATCTCGGGTCCAAGTACCTAAATCAAGTTCAGTCTCGAGTCCAAGTACCCAAAACAAATTTAATCACCATCTCAAAAATTAAGTCTTATTGCTTTTCACTCTTTTTCACTAAAGTTTCAGATCATCCAAGCAGGGGGCAAACTGTAGACTCTTAATTTTTGACCTGGTATGGTCCAATATATTTTAATTAGTTCAAAATAATTTTTGTGTTGTCCAATATATTTTAGTTAGTCCAAAATAATTTTTATGGTATCTTAATTAATTTTAATATTTATTTTAGTAAAAAATGGTAAAATGAATAAAAATTCAAAAATAATAAAAAATAAAAAATAACAAAAAAAAATTGGCGATGAAAAAATCGTCGCCGAAAGTCAACGCGGGCCCATGGGCATTTCGCCCGCAGTAATTTCCTGCGGGCGAAATGGCTGGTCTGCGGGCGAAATGGCCTATGGGCCCGTTCCGCGCGCGCTGTAGTAGCCAGCTGCGACAGATTTTTTTGTTAGCACAGTTTTTCCGTAGCAGTTTTTTTTTCGCCAGCGAAAATTTTCCGATGTAAATTTTTTGAAACCTAATGCAATTAGGTTTCGGTTTCCTTTTATTATTCAATAAAGATGCTGTGAATAATTAGGAATGAAGGATATAAAACTTCTATAAATATGGACTAAACAACACAAAAAAAAGGGGGAGGCCGAAAATAAAAAATTGGACAGTAGCTTGAAAAAGTGGATCCAAATCCGTGAAGGAAATTAACTTGAATCAAGTTGGTTTTTTTTAGGGAGCAGAAAAATGATTTAAGCAATTCAAAGGCAAAAAGACTTGTCTTTGACTTTGTTCATCCAAGAAGCAATTTTGGTGTAACTAACAAAATAAGGTTTGAATTCTTAATTCCTTTTATTTTTTGTTTTCACAGTAGCTTAATCATCATTTGGTTTCTTTTAGATTAAAAACTTTATAACCTCAATTCACCTTTTGCAAGGTTTGAAAATCTTAAATCGTGGCTTTATTTTTTAAAAGCTTAAAGTTATTAGATTTATTTCTTCAAAACTCCAAAACCAAAACTTGTTTTCCAAATTTTCAAAACTCAAAATTGTGTTCTGTTACTTTCCCAAAAGTTTTAAAAATATCTTTTTTTTTTTTGCTTTATAAACTTTAAATCTCTTGTTTATTTTCATAAAATTCCATAAAATCTTTAATTGCCTTTTCAAAATCCTAAAAATCATGCATCACCGAAACCCTAAATTCTAAAACACTAAACCCAAATTCAACTTCTAAACCTAAAATAGTAAACTCTAACTCCTTTAAAACCTTAAACCCTAACTTTTTCTAAACCTTAATCCTTTAAAACCTTAAAAATCATATAAACACAAATATCTTAACTTTACACAGTAGCTTAAAAACACAATGAATAACTGTAAACCACAAATCAAAAGTATTTCAAAGTGTTCAAACCCTAGTTTTATAATTTCACCATTCAAATATTAATTTAGTTAATAAAAAAACTTTATTAACCTTTTAAAACATAAAAACCTTAATCTATTTTAATTCCTTAAAAAACTCACAGTAGACATAATTTAGACTTTTGTTTGCTTTATTTAATTCTATATTTGATTATGCTTTGATTTATTTTATATGCTTTAATTTATTTAAGTTCAATGCTTGGTTCATTTAATTTATCATGGATGGATGTTTACTTTCTATTGATATTTAATATCTTTGATGAATAATTTATTTATTATGAATGGTTATTTACTTTTATCAATTTATTTAGATTTCCAAATGTTGTAAGAATTATGTTTCCACTTACTGGGTACCTCATTAGTTAAAGTCATGTAATTTAAATTGCTTTTCTATTTTAGAATCAATGTAAAGGGCATGTTTCTACCTTTCGGTGGGTGTCCTATTTAGGCATGTGATGTAAAGACATGTTTCTGTCTTCGGATGGATGTCCATTTATTTGTTTTGCTTGGACCTTGCTTTGATTTTAATATATTGATGCCTTCTTTTAATTATTGTGTGTAATATGGACAATGTTGTTATATTTAAGAATTTTATAATAATAAGACCTGTAAAGGAAGCCGGTTCCAATGAACCGGGCGTTGTGAGGGTGCTGGGCCATTTCTCACATTCCCCATACGTACCTAACTTTTCGAACCCATTAAGGGGTTGGGGATTCCTTAGGAATCGAGTCATCCACCCCTTTCTTTTTCCTGGCCCGTCCGGGTGGCGACTCCATTTTCTTCGGACTTAGGTCCGTGTTTTCTAAGGTCCCGAGCCTAAACAGTGCCGAAGTCGCAAGACCCATTCCACCGGGAGTGGGGGCAAAAATTTCCGTGCGCACTCCCATTTCAAATACATTGACCCAAACATTCTTTATAATATACAATAAAACATAATATATTATGCATAAAACTCAAAATGTACAATAACATAAAAATATATACATGCTGCAGGCAATGTTTCTGATCTCGATAGCAACTCTACAATCTCAACTACAAGTCTAGACCCGACTTGGTCTAGAAGAACTCTTTGGCTCAACTGGGTCTACCCTGTCACCTGCGCGATGGAAACAATCTCGCTAAGCCGAAGCCTAGTGGTACAAACTTTGATAATAACAAAATAACTCAATGCTTATAGATGTCACATATCCACTTTCTTATATTTTTCAAATATTTCATAAGCACAACTCATAACATTATATTACTCAATTATATCATAATTCATAATTCACATTAAAACAAAGACAAGCATGGGCCCAAAAAGGATCAAATATGCTATTCAAATTTCAGAGTTACTGCTTTGGTCCATAATGACACCATGTGTCTAGCCCCATAGGCAATATATATATATATCCATGGATAATGTAACAGCCTCAGTCTCTTGGACCTCAACCCGGCTAGACCCTTAGGCCCCAGTATCTTAGTCCTCAACCCGGCTAAACTGCTACAGTTTTTGAGGCTTACGACCCAGTCTTTTCACCCCAAAAACATCATATTTATCAGCTGGCCTGGCTTACGACTCAATCTTTTCACCATTCCAGCGTATAGCCCATAGGCAATCATAGGCATGCCGCCAAACCCAAAACTCTGAAAATTGAATAACATACTAGGCACACAATTTATTCATATTTCTCATTATTAATCTCTTTCTCATTTTTACATATTCAATCTAGGCACATTGCCTTATTTTCACATATTTTTTCTCACTTTTCTCATTTTTCACATCTTTCTCATTTTTCTCACTTTTCTCATTTTTATCAATATCAATTCATTTCATTATTACACGTATCTCATTTTTGCATTCACAACACATTACCCAATTACTTTGGATATTTTCACATAATATGCATATTTCACATGTTACTCAAATTAACCATTATCAATGGCTTTTCACAATGCATTTAACACATATATGACATTACAAATGTCATAGCATATTATTCATACACAATCAATGAACCAAGTAGCTTAACACATTTTCCAACCAAAATGTGTTAAGCCCAAATGTCATGCAAATATAAATAATATATTCAAAGTTTGTACATACCTCCACTAGCAACCCAAAGCAAGCTAAAAATAACATTCAATCCAATCTTTCCAACTTGCCCTTCACCACTTGGATGAAGCAAATCAACCTCCCTCAATGCCTAAACCAAATGTGATAACAAATAATCATTTAGTATCACATTTAATGGCATTTCCAACATTAAACCATAATTACACATCACTCCTACAAATTTTCAAAAATTTAGCCTTTCCTTACTTCAACATTAGAATTCCATTCTACTACAATTAAATTAGTGTTTTAAGTTTATTTATATATTAAAAACATATTTTAATACATTAAAATCATTTACATTGTAAAAATACACTATTATACATAAAATCTCAAAAATGGCATAACCTTTCCCCATTGAAGGTTTTCCATTCCAACACAATCCATTACTCATTCTAAGCTTATATTCATCACTTTTAACACTAAACAACATGCTTCAACAAATAAATCACACAATTCAACCACTTTGGAAAATCACTTTTCCAAAACCCTAAATCTCCACTTCCATTCTCAAACTCCAACCCAACACCACCAAATCCAATATTTGACTTTAAAATACTTGTTTATGAATCAAAACAACTCATTTGGAAATAATTTGCACAATTAAATTCATGTTTTCAAAACTCCAAAAATCCATAACCTTAAATTCTCTCTCTTCACCATTCTTTAACCAAACTCCATCATCTCTTCAATCTAACCTTAGAATTATTGTTAACTACCCAAAATAACATCATACACAGCAATTCCAACAATTATAACATACTACATCAATGTTAGTGTATGTGCCCTAGGCCATTTATTTGGATCTTTATGTTATACATTCATTATTAATAAATGAGGTTTTATTATCATTATTGTTTGTTTGCATGTTACACAATTTTGATATTTGTCCCTGGTTTATTATTATTATAGAGATAAAAAAAATAATTCTTAACCAGTATGAACATTGATTTAATAATCATCAGATGGTTATGTGTATAGTGATACAAATCAATTTCATAGATACTTGTTAGAGAACAATGTATTGGATAGACCCATCATGAGATTACTACATGGGTTAGTGTCATAAGTAAATCTCATGATAGTTATGTATTAATTCTTTGACTTGAGATTGTCATAGTTTCCAATATAAGGACTATTATATTTTGACATGATCAAACATTATCCGTAACTGGATAGTAATAAAGGTTATGATCATATATGATAGAAATTATGTAGAGGATAATGAACAATCAAGATAGAATTTGTCCCTGTCTTTGAGAGAGATATCTTTTGGGCCCCTCGATGAGTGAGACTGTGAAATGCATGGTCGTGCTCAAATGAATTGATAGTGTGATCAATTTCATTTGTTTTTATCAGTCTACTTGGAGATCGAGTAATCATAAGTTTGAACAATATAAGTATGACGTTGACCATGACTTATGTTCAAACTAGATATCGTGTGACAAAGGGATTAATGCATGTAATATTATTAGGCAAATTGGACATTCCTTATATTAATTGGGTAGTTGTAACGCCTTGCTAGAGACCAATTACGACTTGTTGGTTTAATAGAGATTAAATTAACTGCCAATTAATATGGGCCTATCGGGTCACACACAAGAATGCGCTTTGGGCTGGATATAATATTAATAATATTAATATTAGATAATAATATTTATTATTATTATTATTTTCATTTTTTATATTATTAGATAATATATTCAGAATCCTTATTAGATTTGGATTCTGAATTTGACTTACCTTATCCGATTTCGAATTGGATTCTGGAGTGAATATATTCACTCCAGACGTTAAGTCTTCTCATATAGGAACCCTAATACGTTTTAGAGAAAATATTTTTCAGTCTTCGCCGTTGTAGAGAGCTAGCACTCCAGACGGTAGCATTCATGTGGATACGCGATAGAGGGTGTTTCGCGATCGAGGCATCTCTTCCAAACTGTGATTTCGAATCATCAACAGGTTAGTTCTTTGAACACTTTTGTCGAATTAAACGAACAACATGGATCCTGTTGGGAAATCAAAGATCAAAATTTTTCCGCTGCGTGTTTTTGGTTTGCTGTGATCTCCTTGATTTTCTAACAATCAAAATGTCAAAACTCACATAATCTCATCTTCCATGGAATTCAAAGAAAAGAGATGGAAACTTACTAATTTTTGTAGAAATCACCAAAAATTCACTTGAAACTTGTTAATTCCTTCAATTTTTGGAGTATGGAAGAAGCAAAATCTTTGGTCTTCAAACTCCCATGAAGCCACGTCCTTGAAGAAGAAGAAGAAGAAGAAGAAGAAGAAGAAGACTTTTAATATTCTTTCCTTTTCATCTTTTTTTTAACCACATATATATATTAAAATAATTTAATATTTATTTATTTTTTTTAATAAATTAAAAAGACCTAATTTTCCTCTTCCATTCAAAATTAATTTGTTTTTGAATTATTTTATTAATTTTGAATTATAAGATTTAATTACCAAAATACCCTTTTCTTTTAAAAAGTGTTGACTTTTATATGTTATGTATATTTTGCATATATAATATATATATATATTCCACTTTTTCATTTAAAATCCCTTCATTTTTCATTTAAAACCATTAATTTAATTTATCCTTTTAAATTATAATTTATTTTATTAAATTTTCCAAAAATTAGAAATTGTCAAAAATTTTAGGATGTTACAGTATTCACTTACATTTTGAATAGGCATTAGGTGGAAGCAAGTTGCCCAACCTAAGTGTTGAAGGGCATTGTGGAATTAGAAGTTAAAACAATAATTTAGCTTGAATTTGAGTGTTAAGTTGAGGTACGTACATATTCTTGATAATTTAAATGCATTTGCATTTGATTCGGCTTAATACATTTTGGATAGAAAATGTGTTAAGCTACTTGACTATTTGAACATTCATACATATTATAATTTGACATGTGAAGTGATGAGTATATATTATATGCATTGTGAAAAGCCATTGTTATCGGCAAAAATGAGTAAAATGTGATTTAGGTGTATTATGTGTAAATGACAAAAAATATTTGGGTAATATAATTAAAATACTAACTGACATATATTGTGATAAAGTGATTTAGCATAGTTATGAATTAATGAGAAATTGACAAATGAAATGTGAGCATAAAGATGATATGTGAAAATGGGTTACTTGTGAATGTGGCCCATAATTGTATAAAGTGATTGGAAAGTATAAGAAAAGAGACAATGTGATAAATGGGAAAAAGAGGCAATGGGAAAAATGAGTAAAAGAAGCAATGTGATAAGAACATTGATTATGAAAAATATGCATTAATTGTATGCCTAGTATGTTATTTAATTTCTAGAGCTATATGTTTGGCGGCATACATATGAGGTTGTCCTCATTATTTGCCTTTGGGGCTAGACGCTAGGCTTTACTAATATATGATTTATCTTCAGGGCTAGACGCTAGGTATCACTGATATATGATTTGCCTTCAGAGCTAGACACTGGGTGTCAATATGGACCAAAACAGTAACTCTGAAATTTGAATAATATAATAGTTTGTTTGGACCCATGCTTATGTATGTGTTAATGGAAATTATAGAAAGATTAAAGATTATGTTTTAAAGTGGAATTGTATGCCACATTGTGAAATAACATACAAAAGCATTATGCATTATCATTGCATTAAAGTTTTATAATTACCAAAGTATATACCGCTAGGTTTTTAGTTTAGAGCGATTGTAATTTATCGTGCAGGTGGAAGAGTTATTCCAGTAGATCAAAAGAATTCATCTCTTGAGGTCGGTAGTATTTAAAGTGAGTTTTGCTGCCACAGGATCAGAGCCAGCTGCTGTCATGTATACATTTCATTTTATAAAACACAATATATATATATATATATATATTATGTTTATGTTTTGGGAGTATCGTAAAATATAAATAATTTTGAACTACTTTTATGATAATGGATTCTATATATGTTTTATAAATATATATGTACATACTTAAATATTTTGAGGAAAATATGGAGAAGTTGAGAAGTTGAGGTGAAATGTTGAATTATTTTTATTGGGAGTGTGTTTTTATGCAAGATGAGTAAATGTTAATTTTTGGGATGTCCAACTTACAGATAAAACTCTGGTGAGTTTTTTTTCAGAGATTTCTATATAAAACACTTATTTTGGGTACCTAAAATTAATTATGAACATTTTATTTACATAAAAAATGATACATTTTAATTGTTTGAAAATTTAAATTGAGAATAAAAAAAATTTTATTAAACCGATTTGTGATATTCTTATATTTTATATGCGTATTTTATATATGTAAAATGTATGTATTATATGTATATAGAATATAAGAATGCGACGGTGACAATTATTTGTAAACGAATGGAGTAATATAACACCTCATTTCTCTAATTTATTTAATATTTACATTTGCATTCATATATTGATTCTCCTTCTCTCTCTATACACACACACACACACACACATTATCAATATCATATTAGAGACAGGGGCAAAACTAAGGGGATCCTGAATGGTCCATAAACTCTCCTGGTTCCCAATAAGATAGATTATTAGCTATGTCTTAGATATTAGCTAGTCTTTTTTAAGGAGAATCTTCAATTATTCTTGCCACTTTGTAAAGTGAGTAAGCTGAATTTGACTGGCTATATTTCTAAGAACTATTCTAACTAATTACTTTGGAGAAATATTACAATTTAATAAAGACACAAACACTTATTACAATTAACTTTAAGTGATTGTTTGTTCAAAAAAAAAATTTAACCTTAAGCGATTAATTAATTTGTTCAATGGTAAATTTTAAAGCTAAAACTTAAAACTCCATCGATATGATCAAGTATTTAAATTTATTTTTTATTCAAAATAATGTCAAATGTATCTCTAATAATGTAATATATTTTTAAAATAATTCTGCGGTGAAAATATGCTAAATTGTATTCCATCAAAAATCTAAAAAATATATATTTTAAAATTATTAATTGATAAGTAAACGTTAGTCTATTAACATGTACAAGTCAAATATAACCAGTCTATAGAGGCTGACAATAATTAAACTATTATTAAAGAAAAACAAATACTCCCTTCATTTCAAATTAATTGATACATTTTATATTTTATAAGAATTTAAAAAGTAGATAATTTGATTAAAAATATAAATGTTTATATATTTTATTTAATATGTGATATTTATTAAATATTTTTTAATAAATAATATTAAATATAAATATAATAGAGATTTTATAATTTGAAATATAATTATATAATTACAAATACAATAGAGATTTTAAGTAAATTATAATTTGAAATAAATGAAAAAAGGTGTATCAATAAAAAATGCAAAAATTAATTTTTGCACTACTATAATATTAAAAGAATTATTTTTGTTCAATTTTTTTCTATTGAATTTGTTCACAATGATATTATATATTGAATACAATTTTTTCAGTTTCAAAATTTCGATCCCCTTCGATTGAATCATAGTTCTGCTGCTGATTAGAGAAGCATGATGAATTTTTGTGCCTAAGTTTCAATAACTGCGAATGTTGTTATTATTTGTTGGCATTTAGATATGATTAGAATGATATTGGACCACACATTATTGCAATATTAGTTTTGATATGATGATTAATATATAATAATGAGTTAGGAATAGTGTAACCATGAGAGCTTGCTCATTGCTTGGTGTTGCTTGCCGAATCAGGTTAGGACAACTTGGCATTAGTTGTGACGGTAATATTTTGGATCAAGAGAATGTAATTAGATTCAAAGGTCCAAGCATGGGGATTGACTCCCTAGATTGAGGATTAGTGTGGTTCCTGTCAACTAAATTTCTATTCTGTGATGATTATGTGATTATTTGTCTATTTGCATTATGAATGATCATATTTGATAATGGAATGTTGTATCGCATTGATAACTATATAGGTCATTGAGTTAAATGCTCACTTATGTTTATTTATTTTTTATTTTTTTAGAATGTAGGTTGAGCATGTGATGTAAATTCTAATAGAGTTAGTACTAACTTTCATTTTTTAGTTGTGAAATTTATTTTACCCATTCAACCATGTAATTAACATCATATTGTTTTGTATACTAAATATCAGAACTTTGAAATGTTATTCTTTGTAGTTTTCTTTAATTTTAATAATTAAAAGTTAATGTGATGTCCTAACAAGAATGATTTTGAGATGATTTTCAGTATTTTAGTGTAGGTTCATTTCAGCAAGTGAGTCTGCAGCCCGGGTTTTGTGGCATTTAAAGCACAATAGAGTTTTTATCGGTTAGTAGTTAATTAGATTGTTCGAGTTCTAGAAACCATGTGTTTTCTGACTTCTTAATCTCGATCGCTTACTTTCAAGTTTGGATGATGACAAACAATTATTGTAATTGCACCTAATAAATTTTATTGGATGGCTTATAAATAAAATTACAAAATATTGATATAAAAATATTAACAATTGAATGAGAAAAAAATAAAGAATTAAATAAATAGTTATAACGTTGAAATTATTCTTTAAAAGTTTAATTATAAAATTTTAAAAAGAACTGTAAATGCAATTGCAAAATAGAAAATTATTTTGTACCATAATAAAAAATAAAAACCGCACATATTATTTTTTTTAAAAAAAATCGCACATATTTTAATAAACAATAATAAAATATTAAAGTGAAATAAGACAATATCACAAAATATCTAGCATTAATTGCTCTTCAAGCAAGTAATTGTGATTGTTAGTTATTGCATTGTGGGACATCATTTCTTGACGGCAAAGCCAAGAAATGGAGTATTGTTCTACAACAGATTGAAGCTCCCAGCTTGAAAAATATCTTGTAATGATCTAAGCATTGGACTGCTATATGCGCATTAAATAGTATCTAACGACCACTAATCATATTTCAAAACTCTCACCAAAAGTAGGGGGTGGTAATTCGTGCTAGGTTATATTTAGTTAGTGTTCATCTATACCCGTGACACCATAAAGATTAGTATGAATAAAATATGATTATTTTGTTGTATAACAAAATTAAATATAAATATAAATTACTTAATTAGCAATAATACAACACGATATGAATAACACATTCAAAATTTTTAATTAATTAATTTTTTTATCATAAACTAAAATTTATTAAATTTACTCTTATTAATTTATATTATTACATAAACATAAATAGATCAAATTCATAAATATTGAAAACAATATTTATATATAGTATGTATAAGATATATTGGATAAATGTAGTATCGTAGCATGACAAGTGAATATCAAAGAACTAAACATGGCTTTTAAGTTAATAGGTTATCACAACATGACACTATTACTTTTGTGTCACAATTGAGTTGATATGAACGCAATATCACAAATCTGAATCTGTCACTTTTGTGTTTGTTTTGCGCTGTGTTTGATATTACCATCCCTAACCAACCCTATGGACCTTTTTGATTTAATGATTCTAATAGTTGGTAGTTATTGTTGAGAATTGAGAACTAATATTTTGGAGCAAATTACCTAACAAATATTAATCATTTGGTAAAAATTTAGTAGCTATTGGTCTAGAAATATAGAATTATTATAGGGAAAATTATAAAAATAACTTTCAAAAAATTAGTTTTCAAAAATACTGCAAAACTGCAAAAAAAGTACTATAAATATTTGACTAAAGAAAATTATTTTCAAAAATACTGCGAAAGAGTGGACACGGTAAACATCGGACCCTATATTTACTAAAATTAGTTATATGACAGTATATTGTCAAAAAATCTTGTTTTTTACAACGTACAAAATAAGGAATCAATCTATTAATAGAAAAAATTAAGAAGAAGAATAAGAGAATTAATCAAACAAGATACAAAAATTTGCATAGTTCAACAATTTATCTATGTCCATGGGAGGCTTCTCACTTTAATTCTTGGAGAGATAATACATCTGAGATTTTTTCTTTTCTCACAATGCATTGTGTTTACCACTTAGGGTGTTTTATACATAGTGTTTACTTTATCCTAGATATATAAAAAATCCTTTTTCCTATTGTAACCTCTTTTCCTTATTCATACTCTATTATACAATTGATAATTTTCCTTTTTATTGGAACTCTTAGTACAAAACTGATTTTGATTTTGAACCATCATATAACAATTTCGACCTTGGCGAATAATTATCTCCTTTAAAAAACTCGCTCAACCTTAAAAATTTGTACCTCCATCTAGAGTTCTAACATCTTCACAAATTCTCAGTTTATGACTTGAAGCAAGTCTAAATGATGTTTGAACTTCTCCAAAAGTAGTATCTTTGTCAACATATTTGCTGTATTTTTCTTTGTGTGTACCTTCATCAATGGAATCTCACCTGAAGAATTAACTCTTTAATTCTGTGATATTTTACATCAATATGTTTTGTTCTAACATGGTACACTTGTTTTTTGGACAACCCTATGGCACTTTGATTATCGTTATATATCTAAGAGCCTATTGCTTGAAGACTAAGTCTGAGAGAAACCCTTTCAACCACAATGCTTCCTTAGCTGCTTTTGATATTATCATATATTCTGCTTTTGTAGTAGATAAAGCAATCATACTTTGTAAGGTTAATCTCCACTTAATTAGACCATTTCAAGTGTAAAAATATAGCATGTATTAGGCTTCCTTTCATCCACATCTCCAATATAGTCTAAATCAATATATCCAATAACAGAGATCAAATCATTTATTGCACCATAGAAAATTTCATAATCAACAGTACCTATCAAGTATCAAAGAATCTACTTTACAACCTGCTAGTATTCCTTGCCTGAATAAGCCATTAACCTGCTAACCATATTACTTATGCTAAGTCTAATCTTGTATACACCATTGTATATATCAAACTCTCTACTGCACTAGCATATGAAATCTTTGTCATATACTACAGTTCTTCTTTTGTTTTAGAATATTGATGACTAGAAAATTTGAAGTGATTAGCCAAAGGAGTAGTAACTGGTTTTGTCTTGTCCATATCGAATCTCTTTAATACTCTTTTAATATAATTCTTTTGTGAGAGCCAAAGCTTCATATTTTTTTTTCTATCCCTGTTAATCTTTATGCCAATAATTTTCTTTGCAACACTTAAGTCCTTCATGTCAAACTCTTGACTTAACATGGATTTAAGGTCGCACACATCTTTTGTAACCCCCACATAAATTTTAAAATAAATAAAAATAAAATTTAATTTAAATTAAATTAATAAGTTGGAGGGTTAAATGAAGGGTTGAAAGTAAGAAATAAGTAATATATATGCAAAATATAAAGGAAATATTTATTATATATAAAGTCAAAAATAAGTTAGAAAAAGATAAAATTTGAAAGGTAAAAGGAGGGGTAAAATGGTCATTTATAAAAATAAAATTAAAAAAATAAAATAAAATTATTTTTGAATAGATGATGGAAATTAAATACTTAAAAATGACTAAATAATTAACTAAATAATTAATTAAAAATTAACATTTTATTAATTAATAATTTTGTAATTATGTAAATTGGTAAAGGGTAAAATTGAAATTTTAGTAATATAAAACTATCCATCTTCTTCTTCTTCTTCTTCTTCTCTACTCTCTCAAGCACGAAATTTTCACTATGTCCAAGGATTATTCTTGCTTCAAATACTAAATTTTAGAGGAATTTTCAAGATTGAAGTGATTTTTGAAGGTTTTCCATTAAGTAAGCTTTTCTTACTTATTTTCAAGTTTTATAGATATATATGATTATGTATGAATTGGGTTTTTGAAAGAGTGCATTATAATTGTTGAAATAGATATATAAGATGTTATTTTGATGAGTAAGTAAAGATTTTATGGTTTAATATTGTATTTGATTAGGTTTAGTTAGAGTTTGGCAGGGGTAGTATGGAAGTTAGGGTTTTAGTAAGGGTTTTGGTAAAAAGTGATGGTTCATTTAGTTTTATGATTTGAATTATATTATTTTATGTGGTTAATGATATAAATGAGCTCAAATTACCATTTAGAATTGGTTAGAATGAAAAACCAAAATCAAAGAGGCTTAGGGAAAAATTTTGGAATTTTAGTGAAAAAGTGGTACATTATATTTTAATGCTTTGGAATGTGTTAAAATATGATTTTTATGACATATTTAAACTTTAAAATCAAATTGGGATTGATTAGAGTGAAGTTTCAAAGTTGGAGTGTGTTAGGGAACATTTTGGTATTTTTGTAGCAATGTGCCTAAATTCATGTTCTATGCTTTAAACACCTAGAAATGTGATACTAATTGATTATTTACATTCACATTTTCAATAGGTGTTGAGTAGGTTGTAATTTCACCAACCTAGTAGTGAATGACATTAGGAGATTTTGGAAATATAGTGGAGTTTTTGCTCTATTTGTTGTTTAGTAAAGGTTAGTACGTACTTTGGTTTATAATGTGTTTAATTGCATTAATTTTTAGCATAACACGTTGTAAATGTTGAATGTGTTATGTAACTTGGTATTCATGAATGTGTGTGTAGCATTGTTTGGAGTAGCAATGCTTGATTTGTGATGATTATTGCATGATAAGCCATTGAGAATGATGTGTGTGCAAATGTGCGCTAACATGTGAAAATGAGCAACATTTGCATTGTGTATGATGATAATGTTAAAGATGCATTGAAAATATGAAAAAGAATGTCAAAAGTGGAAATTGTGAAAATATAATTGCATGTCACCTTCTATATGGTCTATTTCCAGAATGTTGTTGTTGGATATTATTATGCCTCTTAGGTAAGACATGCTGGTGTCACAGATATTGTTACACCCTGGGGTAAGACACATCGGTGTCATAGATATTATTATGCCTTTGGGTGAGATACGTTGGTATCACAGATTTTATACGCCTTCAGGTGAAACACGCTGGTGTCACAGATAATTGAGTTAGTCTAATACAATATTTTTGAAACTAGACTAATATATAAGGATTTTGGGCCCAATGTATGTGGATGATTTATGTATTGTTAGAATGTGTAAAAAGAAGTAAATTTTATGGCACTTTTATCATAATGCATTTTTTGGCATTGTATTTATTATACCATTTATTTATTTTGCCAAAATATGTACCACTAAGCATTATATTTATCGCGATTGAATTACATTGCACAGGTGATAAAGCTGATTTAGAGAGTGCTGCTAGACCACACCAGGTCTAGATTATAGGTGTTTACCTTTGGAGTTTGTCGAGCTACCACAGACCAGAGCCATTTGCATTTTATGTATATATTTTAAACTTTGACATATTTACTTAAGTATATATCTTATGTTTGTAAGCATATATATATATATATATGATGTAAATTATAAAAGGATTTTTAGTTTTAAATGTTGAAAATTTGAAAGATGGGTTGTATGTATGGTTATATATAAACACTTATGGATTTTGTATTTTTGTTGGAGATTTCAGAGAAATATTTTGGATGATTATTTGGGAGTGTTTTTTAAATGCAGGTTGAGTGTGTTGAAATTTAAAAATATCCGAGATACAAATACAATTTTGGCGAATTTTTCTCAAAGATTTTCCTTTAAAATGTGTCTTTTTATATTTACATTACTAAGGAATAATTTTCTTTATTTAGTAATATATATATAAAGTGTTCTAAATAATTAATTTGAAGTGATGGAAATTTAGAAAAGAAAAAAAAAAGTGACATTCTTATATTATGTATATGTATTTTATACGTACGAGGTGTGTATATTATAAGAGTATGGGATATAAGGGTGTTACAATTTATTTTGGTATTAGAGTCTAGGCTTCAGGTTCTTGACCTAGGTGGGTTTTTGGAGAGAGAAAATGGGATTTTAAATGTGAATGTGATTTACCATAACATACATGCATTTGCATTGGCATTTTATCCGGTACCTGATGTGGCGATTCTTTTTGTAATTACAAACATTGGCTGTTATGGCATCTCGAGAGCATGTTTCTGGTGAGGGGAGCGCCGAGAGTGTTGCTCCTAGTGAGGGAGATGTTAGATCTGCGGAGGTGACTAGAGAGGCATTAGTGTCAGTTGGACTAGCAGGACTGGGGATTCCACCAATTTGGGTGCAGCAGATGGTGGAGTTGCTCTGTCAGGCCCTAGTGCAGCAGTAGCAGCAACTGCCGCCATAGACTAGAAAGTATGACAAGTTGCAAAAGTATGGAACAATAGATTTCTTTGGCACCATTGATCAGAACAGTGGCTGGATAGAGCTCAGAGGTTTTTTATCCAGTTACAGACCACTGCAGAGGAGAAGTTTGATTATGCCTTATCTCTTCTGCAGGGGGATGCCTACGACTAGTGGATAACTATACCCTATGGGATGGGTGAACCTCCGGTGTTCACCTATGTTGATTTCTTACTGGAATTGGAGAAAAAGTACACCCCCAGAGAGTATAAAGATGCAAAGAAGAAGGAATTTATAAGTCTAAAGCAAGAAGGGAAGACAATTAAGGAATATGAGAAGGGCTTCATTTGGTTGAGCAAGTATAGAGGATTTATTGTCAGATGAGATAGGCAGGTGCAGGAGATTTGAGGAGGGTATGAGGCCATCCATAATGCGTCTTGTGGCAGCCTCTCATTATGAGAATTTTTACAAGATGGTTTTAGCTTTCAGGAATGTAGAGAAGGCACAGGGACTTGCAGCAGTTGTCTGAACAGAGAAGAGTAGAGGCAGGAGACCCTAGGCTGAGGTAGGGTCTTCATCTAGAAAGAGAGGTAGAGGGAGTTTTTCTCAAAGATTGAGTGGGAGTCAGGGACAGTTTGGCAAATCATTTCAGCAGCAGAGGCAGAGATAGGGACCTGCTGCTTTGGTGGCTAGTACTCCAACCCCAGTTATACAAAGATCTCCTTCACCTGTTTGTGCTCAGTATGGATGAACACATAGGGCTATCTGTTGGGGGGACCCATACACTAGTTTGTTTTAGGTGTAGCTCCACAGATAATTTTCTCAGAGATTGTCCAGTGCCACCTATAGATAGACAGACTGAGACAACAATTTCCAGACCCAGTGACAGATGGGGTCCTGGTGGCAGACCTGGATTTAGTTAGAGTGGGGGATCCAAGGGACTAGTGGGCCAGATCAGGCAGGATCATCATAGAGAGTATACATGATCCAAATACAGGCAGATGATTTGGATGTTGTGGCTGGTACATTTCTTTTATTTGTCATTCCTATACATGCATTGATTGATCCTGGATCAACACATTCATACATCAGTGCATCCATTTTGCCTGTGGGTGATATGCATTTTGAGTCATTAGGGTTTGATGTGTTGGTGACCAACCCTTTGGGGGTATAGTGTGGTAGTTAGCAGGGTACACCGAGACAGTCCCATCATTGTTCATGATGAGGAGTTTCTTGGTGACCTAATTGACATGTCCTTTAGGGAGTATGACTAGATTTTAGGTATGGATTGGTTATCTAGACATAGGGTTGTAGTAGACTATCCATAGAAATGTGTTACTCTGAAAACATGTGATGGGAGAGAAGTAGTGGCATCTAGTGAGCAGAGACACCTCGCATCTATGTTTGTTTCAACTATATCAGTTTGGAGGATGATTCGAAAGGGGTTGAGGCTTATTTCTATCATATAGTAGATACCAAAGTAGTAGGGTCCTAGTTGGACAGTATACCTACAATATCAGAGTTTCCAGATGTATTTCCTGAGGAGTTACCAGGGTTACCTCCAGAAAGAGAGGTGGAGTTTGGTATTGATGTGATGCCCAGTATCGCTCCCATCTCCATTACCCCTTACCTAATGGTACCTGCAGATTAAAAGAGTTGAAAGTGCAGTTGCAAGAGCTACTTGATGAAGAGTTTATTCACCCTAGTGTATCACCATGGGTAGCATTAGTACAGTTTGTGAAAAAGAAGGATGGCACGATATGATTGTGCATTGATTACCAGCAGTTGAATAAAGTGACCATTAAGAATAAATACCCATTGCCTTGCATCGATGATTTGTTTGATCAGTTGAAGGGGCAGCTATATTTTTCAAAATTGATTTGAGATCTGGGTACCATCAGTTGAGAGTTAGAAATGTAGATGTACCTAAGACTAACTTCTGAATGAGGTATGGGCGTTATGAGTTCTTAGTGATACCTTTTGGAATGACGAATGCACCAGCTACATTTATGGATTTGATGAATGTTATGGCCATACTTGGATCAGTTTGTGGTGGTGTTTATTGACAATATTTTGATATACTCTCACATTAAAGAAAAGCATAATAGACATCTACGGATTGTATTGCAGACATTGAGAGAGAAATAGTTATATGCTAAATTATCCAAGTGTGAATTCTAGTTAGATCAGGTGACTTTTCTTGGGCATGTGGTTTCAGTAGAGGGGATTAGAGTTGGTCCGAGTAAAGTCAAGGCAATCTTGAATTGGAGTCCACCAAAGAATGTGACAGAGATCATAATTTTTCTAGGATTGGCTGGTTATTACCATCGGTTTGTGAAAGGATTTTCCATGATAGCTTTGCCACTTACTAGATTTCTTTGGAAGGATGTGAAGTTTTTATGGATGGACTGATGTCAGGCAAGCTTTGAGCAATTGAGAGACATATTGACTCAAGCTCCGGCTCTTACCCTTCCTGTGGAAGGTGCACCATATGTGATATACAGTGATGTATCAGATCACGGTTTAGGTTGTGTTCTGATGTAGGAGGGTAGAGTAATTGCTTATGCCTCTAGATAGTTGAAATCTCATGAGTTAAATTATCCAACTCATGATTTGGAGTTTGCAGCCATTATCTTTGCATTAAAGATTTGGCGACATCATTTGTATGGAGAGAAGTGTTTCATCTACACGTACTATAAGAGTTTGAAGTATTTAGGTGTCTAGAAAGAATTGAATCTTCAATAAAGGCAGTGGTTGGAGTTGATAAAGGATTATGATTGTATGATTAATTATCATCCCAACAAGGCTAATGTAGTTATAGATGCCTTGAGTTGAAAGTCTATGGCAGGGTTGACTGCCAATACTCTCACATTGCTTATTGAGTTGAGAGCTTTATATACTAGATTTGAGACTTGTGATATGGTGCTCTAATGGCCTAGTTGCAGGTGAGGCCATTACTACTTGATCAGATTAAAGAAGAACAAAAGTCAAATAAAAAACTCCAGAAGATTATGGAGGACTGCAAAAAGGGAGAGAGCAAAGATTTTCATTTGAGGGATAATGACAACTTATGGTACAGAGACATATTGTGTATTCCTGGTGTTATGGAAGTGAAAAAGAGGATTTTGGAGGAAGCACATCAATCTTCATATGCTATGCACCCTGGAAGTATCAAGATGTATCGGGATTTAATGCAATATTATTGGTGGTCTGCTATGAAAAGCGACATAGCAGAGTTTGTATCGAGATGTCTTACATGTCAGAGGGTAAAGGCTAAACACCAAGTTCCTTCAGGGTTATTGCAGCCTTTAGCAGTACCTGAGTGGAAGTGGGAGCGAGTGACCATAGATTTTTGTGTCAGGGTGTAATATCCCTATGTATGCCCTAGAAGTTTTGTATGTTGTTGTTGTTGTTGTTGGTTTAAATTGGGAAAAGAATGTATATGTATATGTGTTTTGGGAAAAATTTAGGGTTTAGAGACAAGTTTATATGTTGTGTATATGGTGATATATATAACATATAAAATGGTCAAAGAGAGAGAGTCAATGCAAGAGGAGATTTTTATATGGCATGTGAAATTACTTAATTGGGTTTATTAGAGACAAAAGCTAAGTTAAGTGATGAGGGGTATATGAGTAATTGCTTGAAATGAAATGCATGGTGGAGATTAAAAGAAGAAAAGGTGTTTGACTTGTGCATTTTCTTCTTTCTTTCTTGAAGTGGCCGGCTCTCCAAATAGCAAAGAGAAAGGGAGGTGTTCTTGAGGCAAGAAGTAAATTGAAGAAGGAATCAAGGGTGTTGGTTAGAGATTTGTGGAAATTCTTCATTTAAAGTAAGTAATTTCTTGTTTTCTTTTATTAATTTTGAAGTTGTGGCTAAGGTGTATTGTGAATTGTTGAGTTGATGATTTGGTGTGTTTGATATGTGTTTACAAGTGTTAAAGTTGATTGTTAGTTAAAAGATTGAATTGAGGTTGGTTTGGTTGTGAAGGTTGTAAGTTTAAATGGATTTTGATAGTGGAAGTTCAAGGGTAAAGTTGGTTTTAGGGTTTGAGATGGTATGTGTTTAAATGTTTTGGTTGATGTGTTTTAATAAGGAATATTGTGTTAAACATGTAGAATTTGTGTTTAGAACATTGATTCCATTCATTTGAAACATGTTATATGGTGTTTGATGAGTTTGAGTGCAATTGGAGGAGAGTTGTGCATATTAGGGTTTGTGTTTTGGGAGACACGGCCAAAAGTAATGTGAGACACGGCCAAGCCAAGGGATTTTGGGCGTGTTGGATTAGTTTTTAGGTGACACGGCCGTGTTCCCAAGTCGTGTTAGCTACTGTGAGTTTTGGTTTAAGAGACACGGCCACAAGCTTGGCCGTGTCCCTTGCCCGTGTTGCTTACTGTCCAATTGGTTTGAGTGACACGGCCACAAGCTTGGCCGTGTCCCTCAAGTGGCTGCCCGTGTCCCTCAATTGTGTGGGTTAGGGTTTTAATTCTTTGTTCTTCTTGCATTGCTTTGGTTCTCCAAAGGTAGGTTGGTCCTTAAACCTAACCCTAAACACTTTAAACACACTTGAATCAATGAATGATATAATCAAATGCATGTGTAAGGTCCTAAAGCTATGAATCATATCAATTGTTCTTTGCCCTAATTGCATTGTTGAGATTGAACAATGTTATGTTATGCATTGTGAATGGTAATGTGTTTCATAAGTAATATACATTGAAATGTATATCAAAGATGCAATGATAATTCAAATAAGACATGATATGAGACAATGCCATTGTGTTTGGCTATGATGATGCAATTGAAAGAAATAAGGCATGTTTGCCTAAATGTTGTTGAGAATTGAGAATGAAAATGATAATTGAATAATAAATGAATTGTGTGGCTAATGTGTTATTCCATTTTCAGAGTTGGTTGTTGGTGGCATGCCTAATAAGTGTAACAATCTCTTGAAGTTAGGTTGGATTGAATCCTTGAAGCCTAATTGAGATGTTACCACCCTTGAAGCTAGGTTGGGTTAGTTCTTGAAGCCAAGTTGGGTAGAAGCTTAGCATGCTTTGCTCCCCTTGAAGCTTGGTTGAACTTAATCCTTGAAGCCTAGTTGGGTATATGATATTGATAAATGTGATAACAAAACCAAAGCATTAACTCTGAAAATTGAATGGCATATTAGTGTGTCTTGGGCCCATGCTTGTCTTTGTTTAGTGTTGATTATGAATGGTTAAATGAATACTAATGAGGTATATGAAAAGATATTGAAATGTGATATGTAATGTGAAAGTATGTTGTTAGTTTTGCATATATGATGTTACATGTATAATATGGATTGAGAAATGACATTGCATTGCACTAAGTCATATCATTAGCATGATTATCTTACTAAGCCGTTGGCTTAGCGCGATAGTGTTTAATCGCGCAGGTAATAGAGTTGATAGAGTTGAACCCGAGAGTTCATCAAGACCAAGTGAGAGTAGACCTTGAAGAATCCATTTTGGGAGCTTTAAGATCAGAGCAGACTTGCCAATCATGTATACTTCTTTATATTTTGTAAAGAAATGTTTAATATGTAAATATGTACATATTTTATAACTTCCGCTGTGTAATATTTAAATGTATATATATAACTAATATGTTTTGTTTTATAAGTAAATGATCTACTTTTCTATAATGTATAATGATAAGGGTATTGTATCAAGTTTAAAGTGTTTTGAATGTTAAAAGAACCGTAGCATCCCTATGTTTGGTGCACTTATGCTACATTGTTGTGGTTGTAGTGTGTGCGCATTGGATATGGGGGTGTTACACAGGGCTTCCTTTGATCCAGAAGAAACATGATGCAATCTAGGTGATTGTGGATAGGATGACTAAATCAACTCATTTTCTTCCAGTGCGGATGGACTATTCTCTTAACAGATTGGTTGAGATGTATATCGGTGAGATTGTGAGGTAGCATGGAGTCCCAGTTTTTTTGGTGTCATACTGAGATCCCAGATTCACATCTAGATTTTAGAGGAGTTTGCAGGATGGATTAGGTACTCGATTACACTTCAATACTGCTTTCTATCCGTAGACAGATGGGCAGTCTGAGAGAGTGATACAGGTATTAGAGGATATATTAAGGAGTTGTATCATTAAGTTTACAGGGAGCTGGGATAAATGTTTACCATTGATAGAATTTGCTCACAATAATAGTTTTCAGTCCAGCATTGGAATGGCACCATTTGAGGCCTTGTATGGTAGAAGATGGAGGACACCTTTATGTTGGAATGAAGTTGGAGAAGAAAAGTTAGTGGATCCTGATTTAATTAAGGAAACATAAGAAAGGTTAAAATAATTCAGGATAGATTGAAAGCAGCTTCAAATGACAAAAGTCTTATTCAGACCTAAAGAGGAAAGGCATTGAGTTTAATGTAGGGGACAAAGTGTTTCTAAGTGTGTCTCCTTGGAAGAGGATTCTAAGATTTAGTCAGAAAGGGAAATTGAGTCCTCGATTTATTGGGCCATATGAGATTCTGAAGAGAGTGGGACTCATGGCCTATAGATTGGTTGTGCCACCGGAGTTAGATTGGATACATAATATCAATCATGTCTCAATACTTCAAAGATACAAATCGAATCCATCTCATGTGTTATCTGTTGAATTTATCGAGATGAATCCCGATCTGACCTATGAAGAGCCAGTAGCAATCTTGGCACACGAAGTAAAAGAATTGAGAAATAAGAAGGTATCATTGGTAAAAGTTATTTGGAGGAATCATTCCACTAAAAAGGCGACATGGGAGAGTGAGCATATATGCGGGGCCAATACCCTCAACTTTTCAAAGCTGATATCAGGTAATTTCGAGGATGAAATTCTTTTAAGGGGGAGAGAGTTATAACACCCACATAATTGTTAAATAAATAAAAATAAAATTTAAATTAAATTAAATTAATAAGTTGAAGGGTTAAATGAAGTGTTGGAAGTGAGAAATAAGTAATATTTATGTAAAATATAAAGAAAATATATATTATATATAAAGTAAAAAACAAGTTAGAAAAAGATAAAATTTAAAAAGTAAAAGGAGGGGTAAATTGGTAATTTAAAAAAATAAAAAATAAAATAAAATTATTTTTGGATAGATGATGAAAATTAAATACTTAAAAATGACTAAATAAATAATTAGATATTAATATTTTATTAATTAATAATTTTGTAATTATGTAAATTGGTAAATGGTAAAATTGGAATTTTAGTAATATAAAATTATCCATCTTCTTCTTCTTATTCTCTACTCTCTCAAGCATGAAATTTCTATCTTGGCCAAGGATTATTCTTGCTTCAAATACTAAATTTTGGAGGGATATTCAAGATTGAAGTGATTTTTAAAGGTTTTTCATTAAGTAAGCTTTTCTTACTTATTTTCAAGTTTTATGGATATGTATGATTAAGTATGAATTGGGTTTTTGAAAGAGTATGTTATAATTATTGAAATGGATATGAAGATGCTATTTTGATGAGTAAATAAAGATTTTACGATTAAATATTAGATTTGATTAGGTTTAGTTAGAGTTTGGAAGGGGCAGTGTGGAAGTTAGGATTTTGGTAAAAAGTGATGGTTCATTTGGTTTTATGATTTGAATTGTATTATTTTATGTGGTTAATGATATAAATGAGCTCAAATTACCATTTGAAATTGGTTAGAATGAAAAACCAAAATCAAAGAGGCTTAGAGAAAAATTTTAGAATTTTGGTGGAAAAGTGGTACATTATATTTTAATACATGGAATTTGTTAAAATATGATTTTTATGACATATTTAAACTTTAAAATCAAATTGGGATTGATTAGAGTGAAGTTTCAAAGCTGGAGTGTGTTAGGGCACATTTTGGTATTTTTGAAGGAATGTGCCTAAATTCATGTTCTATGCTTTAAACACCTAGAAATGTGATACTAATTGATTATTTACATTTATTTTTTCAATAGGTGTTGAGTAGGTTGTAATTTCACAAACCTAGTAGTGAAGGGCATTAGGAGATTTTGGAAGTAGTGGAGTTTTAACTCCATTTGTTGCTTAATAATGGTTAGTACATACTTTAGGTTATAATGTGTTTAATTGCATTAATTTTTAGCATAACATGTTATAAATGTTGAATGTATTATGTAACTTGGTATTCATGAATGTGTTGGAGTAACAATGCTTGATTTGTGATGATTATTACATGATAAGCAATTGAGAATGGCTAAATGGGATGTGTGTGCAACATTTGAAAAGTGCAAATTGTGCACTAACATGTGAGAATTAGCAACATTTACATTGTATATGATGATAATGTTAAAGATGCATTAAAAATATGAAAGAGAATGTGAAAAGTAGAAATTGCAAAATATAATTGCATGTCACCTTCTAATGGTCTAGTTCCAGAATGTTATTGTTGGATATTATTATGCCCCTTGGGTGAGACACGCTAGTGTCACAGATATTGTTACACCATGAAGTGAGACACACAGGTGTCATAGACATTATTATGCCTTCGGGTGAGACACACTGGTGTTACAGATTTTATACACCTTCGGGTGAGGCACGCTGGTGTCACAGATAATTTAGTTAGCCCATGATAATATTTTTAAAACTAGACTAATATTTAAGGGTTTTGGGCCTAATGTATGTGGGTGATTGATGTGTTGTTAAAATGTGTAAAAATAAGTAAATTGTCTGGCACTTTTATCATAATGCATTTTATGGCATTGTATGTATTATACCATTTATTTATTTTACCAAACCATGTTTCTCTAAGCATGATTCTTAGCGTAATTAAATTACATCGTGCAGGTGATAGAGCTAATTCAGAGAGTGCTGCTAGACCACACAAAGTCTATATTGTAGTTGTTTACCTTTGGAGTTTATCGGCTGCCACAGACCAGAGCCATCTGTATTTCATGTATATATTTTAAACTCTGACATATTTACTTATGTATGTATCTTTTGTTTGTAAGCATATATATATATATATATGATGTAAATTACAAAAATATTTTTAGTTTTAAATTTTGAAAATTTGAGAGATGGGTTGTAAGTATAGTTATATATAAACACTTGTGAATTTTGTGTTTTTGTTGGAGATTTTGGAGATATGTCCTTATTGATAGTGCAACCTTTAGCATGCTGAACTCATTCATAGATGGATTTTCTGAATACAACCAAGTGTTAATGGCCCAAGAGGATAAAGCTAAAACTACCTTACTATGTGGGGTATACTTTGCTACAGGGTGATGTCGTTCGGGTTAAAGAATGTTGGAGCAACCTACCAATGGATGGCCATCATCTTGTTCTATGACAAGATGCATAAGGAAGTTGAGGTTTATGTTGATAATATGATGGTGAAGTCGAACACAAGAGAGCAACATTTTCAAAATTTAGAAATCTTCTTTGAAAGAGCAGTGAAGTATAAGCTGAGATTGAACCCAAAGAAGTGTGTGTTTGGGGTTACTTCAGGCAAGATACTAGGACACATGATTGATCCAAATGACATTAAGATTGACCCTGACAAGGTTAAGGCAATCAGGGATATGCCAGCCCCTAAGACGGAGAGGGAAGTTCTTGGTTCATCGGAAGGTTGCAGTACATTAGCAGGTTCATAGCAAAGCTCACCACAATTTATGAACCAATATTCAAATTGCTTAAAAAGAACCAGCCAGTCAACTGGAATAAAGAATGTCAAAGGGCCTTCAAGCGTATAAAAGAGTATTTACTAAATCCACCTATTTTGAAACCACCTAAACCCGATAGACCTTTGTTACTATACTTAACAATAGAAGAATCAATAGGAGCAATGCTAGCAAAAGCGGACGAATCAGGAGTTGAGTATGTAATTTAATATTTGAGTAGAAAGTTCCTACCTTATGAGATTAAGTATAATATCATTAAAAAGACTTGTATAGTTGTGGTTTGGTCATCTAGGAATTTGCGGCATTACTTTCAATCTTATAGTGTGCAAGCAATTTTCAGGATGGATCCAGTGAAGTATTTAAGGGAAACACCCTTGTTGATCAGGAAGTATGGAAGATGGTTGATAATTTTAAAAGAGTTTGAGATTTAGTAAATAACCAGAAAAACCATCAAAGGAAGAGCAGTAGCAAAATTCCAGGCTCAGCAACCATTGCCTGACGATGAAGAAGTGATTTTAGAATTTCCCGATAAACATTTAGAGGCCATAAAAGTCCAAGGATGAAAGATGTATTTTAATAGAGTAGTGAATAGAAAGGGAGCAAATCTGGGAGTGATATTGGAATTGCTTGAAGGAGAGCTCATCCCTCTGGCTGAAAAACTGAAATTTTGGGCAACCAACAACATGGTGGAGTGTGAAGCATGTATTTTTAGCTTGGAAACCTTCATGATTATGAAGGTGGATAACGTGCAAGTTTTTGGGGACTCATTATTAGTGGTTTCTCAAGTAAATGGAGAATGTTAGTTGAAGGAAGAAAAGTTGAAACCATATCATGATTATTTAACCATGATGAATGTAACACCCCTTCCCAACCTACATGTGTAAGCTGAGTAGAGGCGCCACACTAACCTAATGTTGCTACCAATTTTACTTAGTCAAATTTTAGTTCCGATTTTTTTTACAAAAATTTTGCCATAGTTTCGCCTAAAAATTGAGTCCCAAGTGTCGACAAAACCGGTTTTTTTCTTATTTTTAAAAACATTTTACACAAACCAATGCAAACAAAATCATTCTCAGTACACTCCCAATAAATCCCCCCTTGTAACCTCAACTACAACCTGCAAAAAGAATTTACACTTCTAGTGCAACATAAAATAAAGGTTTTCTGACAACCCCTATATTTAAATATTACACAGCGGAAGTTATAAAATATTTACATATTTACATACTAAACATTTCTTTACAAAATATAAAGAAATATACATGATTGGCAAGTCTGCTCTGATCTTTAAGCTCCAAAAATGGATTCAACAAGGTCTACTCTCACTTGGTCTTGATGAACTCTCGGGTTCAACTCTATCCACTCTATTACCTGCGCGATTAAACACTATCGCGCTAAGCCAACGACTTAGTAAGATAAAACATGTTAATGGTATGCTTAAATGTAATGCAATGCTACATATGTTATTGATAAGATCAACATCATAAATATAAAGTTAACACATAATTATGCATTTCACAAATCATAGTCATATGAGTATACCACATTTCAACATCTTTCCACATTCAACATTACTCAATCATACTCAATAACCAACATCTCATTTCATTAACTCATAACATTATTTAGGACATTCATATAACCTTGACACCTATGGGCCCAACAAGTATTTAATATGATATTCAGAGTTCAGAGTTACTGATTTGGTTCATAGTCACAATAATCACGCCCGTAGGCAATGTATATACATGTATCTCTATCCATGGATAGTGTAACAGACCCAGTCTCTTGGACCATCACTCAACACATATGAGGAGATCCTCAACCCGGCAAGACTGTTACAAATCATATATCTTATATTCACAATTCTCATAGTGTAACAGACCCAGTCTCTTGGACCATCAACTCAACACATATGAGGAGATCCTCAACCCGGCAAGACTGTTACCTTTCATCATTTCTTAGGCATGCCACCCAAATCCAGAACTCTGAAACTGAATAACATATTAAACAAACAATTCATTTATTATATAGTTACCATTTCCATTCTCAAATTCTCATCACATTTAGGCAAACATGCCTTCTTTCTTTCAATATCATCATCATAGCCAATCACAATGGCATTGTCTCATATCATGTCTTATTTGAATTATCATTTCAATTTCAATGTATATTATTCATGAAACACATAACCATTCACAATGCATAACATAACATTGTTCAATCTCAACAATGCAATTAGGGCAAAGAACAATTGATATGATTCATATGAATAATACATTCTGGTTTTAGACTCCATTTTATCCTTATTTTGAAAAATTGTATAAAATAATATACTTGATTAAAAATTCTAAAATTTTTACAGAATTTAGTTTTGTATCTTAAAATAATTCCTTTAAAATTTCAGATCAAACTGAACACAAAATCTTGGTCAAATAGTTCACCTAACCAGACTGCCCCAATTGCCCTGCATCCTGGCAGCAGTTCTGAACTTTGTGAATTCCATAAATCAAATTCAATCAACGTGGTTCCAAATTATTTTTCTCAAATACTAGACTCACTAAGAAACAACATATCCAAAATTCAATTGGATATGATTTTTCTACATTTTATTAAAAATCCCGAAATATAGCTGTCTCAGTTAAGGTACCTGCTGGAACAGTTCTACTAAAAATAATCTTTCTAAACTCATAACCATTCCAAAATCGAATCAACATATTTTTCAGTCATTCTAGATTCATAGAGGCACAACATATCAAAAATTCACTTCAAGAAAATTTTTCTATAATTAATTAAAAATCATACAAGTCACAGCCTTTACTAATTGTAAAACAGAAAAAGAATTTCACTAAACACAACTCATCTCATCATCAAACCAACAAACCCTAATTCCTTTCTCACAACACTTCAAAAGAATTGAAGAATTTAAAGAAAAGATCTTACCTTAGATGAAGAAATCCACAAATCTTTAACCAAAACCCTTGCTTCCTTCTTCAAATTGCTTCAAACCTCAAGATCACCTCTCTTTCTCTCTTGGTTTTTGGAGAGCCGGCACCTCTTGAAAGAAAGAAGGAAAATGATGAAGACACAAAGTCAAATTTGCTTTTAATCTCCACCAAGTGATCTTATCCAAGCAATTACCAAAATGCCCTCAATCATATAACTAACTTTTTGTCTCATATAAGCCCTTATATGTAATTGCACATTCCACAAAAATATCTTCTTGCATTGACTCTTCCTTTGACCCATTTATATGTTATATATATCATCATATACACAACATATACATTTGTCTCTAAACCCTAAATTTCTTCTCCAAAACACATACAAAAACATTCTCTTCCAATTTCTTATCAACTTATCATATATACATAATTCAAGTGCAACAACACTAACACCAAGGCTACTAGGGCATAATTAGGGATATTACAATTCTCCCCCTCTAGAAAGAAATTTCGTCCTCGAAATTACCTGAAATTAACTCTGAAATAACTGAGGATACTGGTCTCGCATGGTATGCTCACTTTCCCAAGTTGCTTCCTCTCTTGCATGATTCTTCCACAGAACTTTTACCAAAGGCACATTCTTATTTCTTAACTCTTTTACATCACGTGCCAAGATAGCAACTGGTTCCTCTTCAAATGTCAAGTCTGGGCTCACTTCAATAGATTCAAATGGCAACACATGAGATGGATCCGACCTATATCTCCTCAACATAGAAACATGGAATACATTATGAATACGATCCAACTCAGGTGGCAAAGCAAGTCGATACGCCACTGGCCCAACTCTTTCTAACACTTCATACGGCCCAATGAAACGAGGATTCAATTTTCCTTTCCGACCGAACCTCAAAATCTTCTTCCAAGGAGACACTTTCAGAAATACCTTATCTCCAACATCAAACTCTATATCTCTCCTTTTCAGATCTGCATAAGACTTCTGTCGGTCTGAAGCTGCTTTTAACCTGCCTCGAATCAACTTTACTTTATCTTCAGTTTCTTGAATCAAATCAGGACCAACCAACTTATTATCTCCAAGCTCATTCCAACAAAGAGGTGTCCTACACCGTCTGCCATACAATGCTTCAAACGGTGCCATACCAATGCTGGATTGGTGACTGTTGTTGTAAGCAAACTCCACAAGAGGTAAAAACCTATCCCAACTTCCAGAGAAATCGATGACACAGCTTCTCAACATGTCCTCAATAATCTGTATCACCCTCTCTGACTGTCCATCCGTCTGTGGATGAAAAGCAGTGCTGAAGTGCAGTCGAGAACCTAAAGCACTATGCAAACTCTTCCAAAATCTGGAAGTAAACCTAGGATCTCGATCAGACACTAAAGAAGTTGGAACACCATGCAGTTTCACAATCTCATGGATATACAGCTCAGCCAATCTCTCCAAAGAGTAATCCATTCGAACCGGAAGAAAATGAGCTGTCTTAGTCAATCTATCCACAATCACCCATATGACATCATGCTTCTTTTGTGTCAATGGCAAACCAGACACAAAATCCATTGTTACTCTTTCCCACTTCCATTCTGGCACTGACAATGGTTGAAGCAACCCGGTTGGAACTTGATGCTCTGCTTTAACCTTCTGACAGGTGAGACATTTCGATACAAACTCGGCAATGTCTCTCTTCAACCCCATCCACCAATAATGCTGTCTCAAATCATGATACATCTTCGTATTACCCGGATGCATAACAAACATTGACTGATGAGCTTCTTCCAAAATGACCCTTTTCAAATCAGTATCATCGGGTACACACAATCGGTTTTTAAACCATAGGCTCCCATCACTTTTCACAACAAAATCTCTAGTCTTCCCATTCTTGCAATCTGAAATAATCTTCTGAATCTTCATATCAATCAACTGAGCCTCTTTGATCTGATCTAACAAAACTGGTTTCAAAAGCAACTATGCCAACAATGCACCATCATCACAAGGTACAAAACTGGCATGCAATGCTCTCAACTCAACAAGCAACGAGAGCGAGTAAACTGTTAAACCAGCTAAAGACTTCCGACTCAAAGCATCAGCAACAACATTTGCTTTACCTGGATGATAGTCAATCAAGCAGTCATAGTCTTTAATCAATTCTAACCATCTCCTCTGACGAAGATTGAGTTCTTTCTGGACACCCAAATACTTCAAACTCTTGTGATCAGTGTAGATGAAACATTTCTCCCCAAACAGATAGTGGAGCCAAATTTTCAATGCAAACACAATGGCAGCCAATTCCAAATCATGGGTCGGATAGTTAAGCTCATGCGGTTTCAACTGTCGAGATGCATAAGCTATAACTTTACCTTCCTGCATCAACACACATCCCAAACCACTATGTGAAGCATCACTGTAAATCACATATGGTTTGCCTTCTACAGGTAAAGTAAGAACAGGCGCTTGAGTCAACATATCTCTCAACTGCTCAAAGCTCGCCTGACACTGATCTGTCCACAAAAACCTCACTCCCTTACGAAGCAATCTGGTGAGTGGAGTAGCTATCAAAGAAAATCCTTTCACAAACCGCCGGTAATAGCCTGCCAAACCTAGAAAACTTCTAATCTCTGTCACAGACTTAGGTGGACTCCAATTCAGAATAGCTTCAACTTTACTTGGATCAACTCTAATGCCTTCTGCTGAAACAATATGTCCGAGAAAAGCTACTTGATCCAACCAGAACTCACACTTCGACAATTTAGCAAACAACTGCTTCTCTCTCAAAATCTGCAACACAATCCGCAGATGCATATCATGTTCCTCCTCATTCCGCGAATACACCAGAATGTCATCGATGAAGACCACTACAAACTGATCCAGATAGGGCCTAAATACCCTATTCATCAAATCCATAAAAGCTGCAGGTGCATTCGTCAGACCAAAAGGCATAACTAAAAATTCATAATGCCCATATCTGGTCCGGAAAGCTGTCTTCGGAACATCTTCAGCTCTGACTCTCAACTGATGGTACCCTGATCTCAGATCAATTTTGGAAAACACAGCTGCACCCTTCAACTGATCAAATAGATCATCGATTCTAGGCAAAGGATATTTATTCTTAATGGTCACTTTGTTCAATTGCCTATAATCGATACATAATCTCATAGTACCATCTTTCTTCTTCACAAATAGCACAGGAGCTCCCCAAGGAGAAACACTGGGGCGAATGAATCCTTTGTCCAACAACTCCTGTAATTGCACTTTTAACTCCCTCAATTCTGCTGGTGCCATTCTGTAAGGAGTAATCGAAATAGGAGTGGTACCGGGCAACAATTCGATACCAAACTCCACTTCTCTCTCAGGAGGCAATCCTGGCAACTCCTCGGGAAAAACATCTGGGAACTCAGCAACTGTGGCAATGCTATCAATGGGAGAACCCTTTACTCTAGTATCTACCACATGAGCAAGATAGGCTTCACATCCCTTTCTAATCAACCTCCTAGTTGCAACAGCTGAAACAAATAAGGAGGCTAGCTGTTCCTGCTCATTAGATACTGTCACCTCTCTACCATCACCAGTTCTCAAAGAAACAATCTTCTTCTTACAATCTACCACAGCTCCATGTCAAGATAGCCAGTCCATGCCTAGAATCACATCATATTCCTTAAATGGCATCTCAATCAAATCTCCAAGGAACTCCTCACCTTGCACCCTCACTGCACTATCTTTATGCACTTTACTAACTATCACACTATGCCCTAGAGGATTTGTCACCAAAACATCAAATCCTAGGGACTTAGCATGCATATCAAACACAGGCAAAACAGATGCACTAATATAAGAATGGGTGGATCCGGGATCAATCAAAGCAAGTACTGCAGTATCAAATAAAGAAAAAGTACCAGCTATAACTGCCGATGCATCCGGCTGCCTTTGCATAACATACATCCTCTGGGAAGATCCAACCTCCTCTGGTCTACTCTCCCTGGATGTAGCACCTCCTCTAAAACTGAACCCTGGTCTACCTCCTCGGCTGGCACCTCTGCCTCCTCTGCCTCCCCTCACACTAGCTCGAGAAGCAGCAGAATCAACTGGCATCTGCTCCTGTCTCTCAGGACAGTCTCTCACAAAGTGGTCAGGTGATCCACACCTGAAGCATACCCCTGATCTACTATGCCTCCAACAAACGCCCCCATGTCTTCCACCACACTGGTTACACACAGGTAAGGTGGATCTCTGAACTCCAGGAGTAGGAGCACTCGCTACTGAAGCTGCAGGTCTAAATCTCTGCCTCTGGAACTGCACTGACCTACCAGCTGATCTTTGACTTCTACTGACCCGAGGAGCAAAGCTTCCCTTACCTCTTTTAGCAGAAGAAGACTCTGCCTCAAATTGGGGCCTTCTAATCCTAACCTCTTCCTCAGAAGCAGTTGCAATATTCTGAGCTTTCTCCACACTCCAAGCTGCTGCCACAAGCTGAGAAAAATCCTGATACCGAGAACCAGCCACATGGCACATAAGAGAGGGCCTCAACCCCTCCTCAAATCTCCGGCATCGATCTATCTCATCCGATATAATGCCCCCGGCATACTCACTCAACCGGATAAATTCAACCTCATACTCCGTCACAGTCCGGTTGTTTTGCTTCAAATCTAAAAACTCTCTCTTCTTCCCATCTTTATACTCCCTCGGAGTATACTTCAATTCGAACTCCCTCAGAAAATCTGCATAGGACAATGTTGGGGGATCTTCCATAGAATGGGGCACTGTCTTCCACCAACTATAAGCATCCTTCTGCAACAATGATCTTGCATAATCAAACTTTTACTCTGGAGTGGCTTGCAACTGCACAAATATTCTCTGAACTTTGTCTAACCATTGCTCAGCCACAACTGGATCAGTAGTACCTATAAAATCCTCTGCTCCAAACTTCCTTAGTTTATCATATTGCCTCACTGCTACCAAAGGCTGTGGGGGTGGTGGTGGTGGCTGTGGTTGCACTGGTGCTGGCCTCAAAGCCTCTATCACATGCCTAACCCAAGCTGGCGGAACCTCCTCCCCAGCTGATCTCCCTGACACCGAAGCAGGTGCCTCCTCAACACTAACAACCCTAGCTCCATCATCAGGGGCAATACTCTCGGCACTACCCTCAACCGACTGTCGTGAGTGAGAATCCATCACAACCTAACACTGCAAACATAGCAGATTATATCTTATTAAAGATCAGAGACTGCCAATCTCAAACGTATATGTTATTCAAAAACACTTTTTAAGTAAAAATAGTCTTTTTATTACATTTTACCTAGGTTGAGAATCTCAAACCTAGGCTCTGATACCAAAACAATTGTAACACCCCTTCCCAACCTACATGTGTAAGCTGAGTAGAGGCGCCACACTAACCTAATGTTGCTACCAATTTTACTTAGTCAAATTTTAGTTCCGATTTTTTTTACAAAAATTTTGCCATAGTTTCGCCTAAAAATTGAGTCCCAAGTGTCGACAAAACCGGTTTTTTTCTTATTTTTAAAAACATTTTACACAAACCAATGCAAACAAAATCATTCTCAGTACACTCCCAATAAATCCCCCCTTGTAACCTCAACTACAACCTGCAAAAAGAATTTACACTTCTAGTGCAACATAAAATAAAGGTTTTGTGACAACCCCTATATTTAAATATTACACAGCGGAAGTTATAAAATATTTACATATTTACATACTAAACATTTCTTTACAAAATATAAAGAAATATACATGATTGGCAAGTCTGCTCTGATCTTTAAGCTCCAAAAATGGATTCAACAAGGTCTACTCTCACTTGGTCTTGATGAACTCTCGGGTTCAACTCTATCCACTCTATTACCTGCGCGATTAAACACTATCGCGCTAAGCCAACGACTTAGTAAGATAAAACATGTTAATGGTATGCTTAAATGTAATGCAATGCCACATATGTTATTGATAAGATCAACATCATAAATATAAAGTTAACACATAATTATGCATTTCACAAATCATAGTCATATGAGTATACCACATTTCAACATCTTTCCACATTCAACATTACTCAATCATACTCAATAACCAACATCTCATTTCATTAACTCATAACATTATTTAGGACATTCATATAACCTTGACACCTATGGGCCCAACAAGTATTTAATATGATATTCAGAGTTCAGAGTTACTGATTTGGTTCATAGTCACAATAATCAAGCCCGTAGGCAATGTATATACATGTATCTCTATCCATGGATAGTGTAACAGACCCAGTCTCTTGGACCATCACTCAACACATATGAGGAGATCCTCAACCCGGCAAGACTGTTACAAATCATATATCTTATATTCACAATTCTCATAGTGTAACAAACCCAGTCTCTTGGACCATCAACTCAACACATATGAGGAGATCCTCAACCCGGCAAGACTGTTACCTTTCATCATTTCTTAGGCATGCCACCCAAATCCAGAACTCTGAAACTGAATAACATATTAAACAAACAATTCATTTATTATATAGTTACCATTTCCATTCTCAAATTCTCATCACATTTAGGCAAACATGCCTTCTTTCTTTCAATATCATCATCATAGCCAATCACAATGGCATTGTCTCATATCATGTCTTATTTGAATTATCATTTCAATTTCAATGTATATTATTCATGAAACACATAACCATTCACAATGCATAACATAACATTGTTCAATCTCAACAATGCAATTAGGGCAAAGAACAATTGATATGATTCATATGAATAATACATTCTGGTTTTAGACTCCATTTTATCCTTATTTTGAAAAATTGTATAAAATAATCTACTTGATTAAAAATTCTAAAATTTTTACAGAATTTATTTTTGTATCTTAAAATAATTCCTTTAAAATTTCAGATCAAACTGAACACAAAATCTTGGTCAAATAGTTCAACTAACCAGACTGCCCCAATTGCCCTGCATCCTGGCAGCAGTTCTGAACTTTGTGAATTCCATAAATCAAATTCAATCAACGTGGTTCCAAATTATTTTTCTCAAATACTAGACTCACTAAGCAACAACATATCCAAAATTCAATTGGATATGATTTTTCTACATTTTATTAAAAATCCCGAAATATAGCTGTCTCAGTTAAGGTACCTGCTGGAACAGTTCTACTAAAAATAATCTTTCTAAACTCATAACCATTCCAAAATCGAATCAACATATTTTTCAGTCATTCTAGATTCATAGAGGCACAACATATCAAAAATTCACTTCAAGAACATTTTTCTATAATTAATTAAAAATCATACAAGTCACAGCCTTTACTAATTGTAAAACAGAAAAAGAATTTCACTAAACACAACTCATCTCATCATCAAACCAACAAACCCTAATTCCTTTCTCATAACACTTCAAAAGAATTGAAGAATTTAAAGAAAAGATCTTACCTTAGATGAAGAAATCCACAAATCTTTAACCAAAACCCTTGCTTCCTTCTTCAAATTGCTTCAAACCTCAAGATCACCTCTCTTTCTCTCTTGGTTTTTGGAGAGCCGGCACCTCTTGAAAGAAAGAAGGAAAATGATGAAGACACAAAGTCAAATTTGCTTTTAATCTCCACCAAGTGATCTTATCCAAGCAATTACCAAAATGCCCTCAATCATATAACTAACTTTTTGTCTCATATAAGCCCTTATATGTAATTGCACATTCCACAAAAATATCTTCTTGCATTGACTCTTCCTTTGACCCATTTATATGTTATATATATCATCATATACACAACATATACATTTGTCTCTAAACCCTAAATTTCTTCTCCAAAACACATACAAAAACATTCTCTTCCAATTTCTTATCAACTTATCATATATACATAATTCAAGTGCAACAACACTAACACCAAGACTACTAGGGCATAATTAGGGATATTACAATGAAGAAGAATCTTAAGGAGTGCAAATTTGTACACCTGCCAAGAGAAGAAAATCAGATGGCTAATGCCCTAGCCACCCTAGCTTAGGTGTGGGAAAATCCTGTTAAGTTGTTTCTTAAAACTATGGTTTTGACCAGTTCATTGACTCCTAGTTATGAGTATGAGACAGTCATAGAAACTGATATGGACCATAATGTGTGGTATGACACTATAAGACGGTTCTTGGAAAATAGGGAATACATATTGGATGCAACAAAGGAAGAGAAAAGAGCTATAGGGCGATGATCCTTGCAATATATCACATTTTATGGGGAGTTGTATCGAAGATGGCCCGATGGAGTACACTTGAGGTGCTTAAGGAAGTCTGAGGATGAGCAGATCATGTATGAAATGCATGCCAGAAGTTGTGAACCCTATATGAACGGGTTGGCCATTGTTAAGAAGCGTCAGCAGTGCCATATGCATGGAAATTTAAATAACATGCCTCCCAAAGAATTATATTCTATGTCTTCACCCTGGACTTTTGTAACTTGGGGGATTAACATTAATGGGGAAATACATCTAATGGCTTCAAATTATCACCGATTTACTATAGTAGCAGTGGATTATTTTTCAAAGTGGGTTGTAGTTGAATCTTTTAACAAGTTAGGGTCAAAGCAGATGGCTCGATTTATTGAAAAGAACCTCATTTGCAGGTTTGGGGTCCCGTACAGTATAATATCAGACAACGGAGTATAGTTTCAAGGGGCCATTAAGGACTTATTCTCGAAGTACCAAATCCATCATCACTGGTCCGGCCCTTATAGACCAAAAGCTAATGGTACAATGGAAGCAATGAACAAGACAATTAAGTAGATTTTGTCCAAGATGACCAAGATGTATAGGGATTGGTTAGAAATTCTTCCTTTTACTTTATGGGGGTACAGGACAAGTGTGTGAACCCCAACTGGAATGACGCCGCTTTTCTTGGTTTATGGGATGGAAGTAGTGTTTCCAATTGAAATTGAGATCAGATCGCTAAGGGTGGTTCTGGAAGCTAAGTTGCCTGAGATGGATTGGGTAGCAAGTAGATATATGCAGCTGACCTTATTAGAAGAAAGAAGGTTGAAGGCATTATATCATCATCAGATGTATCACAGAAAGATAGCCCAGGCCTGCAATAGAAGGGTTAAGATCAGGAAGCTTAAAGTCGGCGACTTAGTATTGAAGCAGTGCAAGCCTAATGTCATCGATCCAAGCTAAAAGTTTAGACCAAGTTGGAAAGGGCCGTGCATTGTGAAACAAATTATGAACAAGGGTGCAATCAAGTTATCAGACATGGATGGGAATGAATTTAGTGAGCCTATGAATATTGATAGATTAAAGAGGTTTTATTTTTGAAATAAAAAAAGAAGCTCACTAGGTTGAAACTCGAAAGGGCGACCTAGGCAAAAGTTAGAACATTCCACTAGTTTCAAAAACTAGAAAGAGCAGGCTAGGTAGCTAGTAGGGCTAAATGAGAAAAAATTGTCAATTAGAAAACCCGAAAGGGCTGGTTAGTGATATGAGTGATCTTGTGTATGCTGGCTTTATGTTTTTTGTTGTTCCCCAATTTAATAAAAAAGAGTTAATGTTAAAATGTTCTATTTGCACTATTTCGAATAATCTGGCCATTAGGGTAAAATAAGTAACACAATAAAGAATTATTGTTCATCCTAACATCATTTTTCTAAAATAATTGACAAGTGTGAAATTTATGGCAGACGATAAGTGTAACGTGCAGGCCAGCTTTGCTTCAGTCTATCCAAGTAAGCTTCAGTCAAGCAGGGCATATCCAAATCAGGAGTAAACTCAGAATCTCGAGGCTCAACACCATACTGGCTGTCAAGTCAATAAGGATCATAGCAAGTACCTCGATGGAGAGCAGCAAGAGGAACATACATCAAATATGTCCAAATGGTCACATGGGTAATCTTCCACTAAGGTACTAGCTAACATATATTAATCACAGCTTGTGCGGATCCAATCAACCCATTTAGCATATAAAGTAGCAAGATGAAGTAGTTTCCTTGTAGAATGATGTTGGGGAAGATATTTGGCGAAGTTCACAGATGGGGTGTTGAGCAAGCAGAGTCGTTCCTGTAGCCAGATCTGTAAAAAGGATAGCAATGTATATATAAAAGGAGCCCGTTAGGTTGAAAACACAAAAGGGTAGCCTAAGCAAAAATTATGGTAGTTTGCTAGCTCCAAAAATTCATAAGGGCGGTCTAAGCAAAATTAGAATCAATAAAAAAAAAAGTCCGCTAGGTTGAAAACCCATGAGGGCAGCCTAGGCAAAAATTAGGACGGCTCGCTAGTTTTAAAAACTCTCAAGGTCTGAATAGGCCAAAATTAGAGCAATAAAAATAAAAAAAGGCCTAAATTGAAAACCCAAAAGGGTGGTTTAAGTAATTACCTGAAGCAGCAAGGGACTTCTAGCTAACCTCCTCGAAGAATTTATCTTGAATTGGTCCAATCTAGCTAGGGTTTTAGCCAAGATCACGCGTACTGGTGACAATGCTCCCTCCATTTTGTCCATGATGTCTAGTACTCTAAGATAGATGTCTCCATCGAGAGAAACAAGCAGAAATTGGCCAAGCAAGTGAAAACAAAACATGCATCCCCAAGCTTTTGTAGGAGCCAAATGGGAAGTGCAAAAATTGATCAATGGACCAAGCAAGATTTTCTCACCGATGGTTAATTGTAGAACATCAGGTTTTGAGAGTTGAAATAATATTTTCATCTTTTGATGAGCCCTTGTAGTCAGTATGGGTAATGTCATTGGTTGATAGCTTGGGTATCCAAGAATAGCTTCAAATTCTTCAATCATAGGACATATTTAAAAGTTTTTTTTATCTTGAAAGGTTTAGTATTCACATCCCAAAAGGAGGCCATGGCATGTAAGAAGGAATGGTCCAACTTGACATTTTGAAAGAACTTTAACACATTGAGTTGAGACCATGATATTTCTTCCAAATATGTAGCCTTGATGTTCTTGAATAAATTCTTTTATCTTTCTCAAATTGGCTTTTGTCATTATAGGAGCGTAGCAATCACAGTTAATTTGAATTTAGAATGAAGAATTGATGGAGTGTTGCAATTGAAGATTTGGAGTTATTTATGTTGCTGTGATGAAATTCATGGGGAATGAATTTGTTCAGAATTGTAACGAGCAGATTGCTAGGATTGGTGTGGATTAGAAACCACCACTGATTTAAATAGACAAAAGGCTTTAGACCAAGGCACATAAGGAAAAGGGGTGTGTGAATGGAATGTGTGTTGAATCCATTTTGGCTTTGTAAACCTAAATCCTAGTACATGACGAATTTAAATTTGGAATTCGTTATGGACATTCTGTGTTTATATATATACAAAAAAGAAGTCAACATTACAAGAAAGTTAAATTATTACCATTATTATTATTATTATTATTATTATTATTATTATTATTATTATTATTATTATTATTGCACATTAAATATAAGTTTTTTGTTGTTCAAGTTTATTACAAGTTGATTGCTAAGAAGAGGGAGGCAGTTTAAAGTCAAATAAAGCCCTAAAAAAATTATCGCCTGATGGAGGAGGAGGTATATCATCCGCCTGGAATCCACTCAAGGAAGAAGCACCTAAGTCTCTATCACCCTAAAAGTAGGGTCTATAATAGTTATCAACTGAAAAAGGAGGAGGCACATCGTGGTCATCAGTCCGGGGCCCCCTCGAAGAAGAAGCACTAGGATCCCTCATGCCTTGAAACTGAAAGTCCTAGAAATTTTGTTCCTCTTGATGGTATAATTCTTCAAAATGTGTAGTATGTTAACGAATGACATTTAATTCTTCCTATAGCTTTTTATTTTTTCCCTCAAGCATCCTTTGTGACCAGACAAGGAAAAGGGTCTATCAATGCAAGAACAAAAATACCAAATAAAGTAAAAATACCAGTTATGACAGCTGAAGCATCCGGCTACCTCTGCATCACATAGACCCACTGTGATGGCTTTGTCTCATCTGGTCCACTCCCAACAGTAGAACCTCCTCTCTGACCAAACCTTGATCAACCACCTCTACCAAAACCTCTGCCACCATGACCCCCTTTGACACTAGGTTGAGAAACTGTTGTGTCTATCTGTTTATCATCTGGTGGTTCTGGACAATCTCTGATAAAATGATATGGCGATCCACATCTGTAGCATATTGTTGGTGTACCTATCCTCCAGCAGACTGTAACACCCCTTCCCGACCTACATGTGTAAGCTGAGTAGAGGCGCCACACTAACCTAATGTTGCTACCAATTTTACTTAGTCAAATTTTAGTTCCGATTTTTTTACAAAAATTTTGCCATAGTTTCTCCTAAAAATTGAGTCCAAAGTGTCGACAAAACCAGTTTTTTTCTTATTTTTAAAAACATTTTACACAAACCAATGTAAACAAAATCATTCTCAGTACACTCCCAATAAATCCCCCTTGTAACCTCAACTACAACCTGCAAAAAGAATTTACACTTCTAGTGCAACATAAAATAAAGGTTTTGTGACAACCCCTATATTTAAATATTACACAGCGGAAGTTATAAAATATTTACATATTTACATACTAAACATTTCTTTACAAAATATAAAGAAATATACATGATTGGCAAGTCTGCTCTGATCTTTAAGCTCCAAAAATGGATTCAACAAGGTCTACTCTCACTTGGTCTTGATGAACTCTCGGGTTCAACTCTATCCACTCTATTACCTGCGCGATTAAACACTATCGCGCTAAGCCAACGACTTAGTAAGATAAAACATGTTAATGGTATGCTTAAATGTAATGCAATGCCACATATGTTATTGATAAGATCAACATCATAAATATAAAGTTAACACATAATTATGCATTTCACAAATCATAGTCATATGAGTATACCACATTTCAACATCTTTCCACATTCAACATTACTCAATCATACTCAATAACCAACATCTCATTTCATTAACTCATAACATTATTTAGGACATTCATATAACCTTGACACCTATGGGCCCAACAAGTATTTAATATGATATTCAGAGTTCAGAGTTACTGATTTGGTTCATAGTCACAATAATCACGCCCGTAGGCAATGTATATACATGTATCTCTATCCATGGATAGTGTAACAGACCCAGTCTCTTGGACCATCACTCAACACATATGAGGAGATCCTCAACCCGGCAAGACTGTTACAAATCATATATCTTATATTCACAATTCTCATAGTGTAACAGACCCAGTCTCTTGGACCATCAACTCAACACATATGAGGAGATCCTCAACCCGGCAAGACTGTTACCTTTCATCATTTCTTAGGCATGCCACCCAAATCCAGAACTCTGAAACTGAATAACATATTAAACAAACAATTCATTTATTATATAGTTACCATTTCCATTCTCAAATTCTCATCACATTTAGGCAAACATGCCTTCTTTCTTTCAATATCATCATCATAGCCAATCACAATGGCATTGTCTCATATCATGTCTTATTTGAATTATCATTTCAATTTCAATGTATATTATTCATGAAACACATAACCATTCACAATGCATAACATAACATTGTTCAATCTCAACAATGCAATTAGGGCAAAGAACAATTGATATGATTCATATGAATAATACATTCTGGTTTTAGACTCCATTTTATCCTTATTTTGAAAAATTGTATAAAATAATCTACTTGATTAAAAATTCTAAAATTTTTACAGAATTTAGTTTTGTATCTTAAAATAATTCCTTTAAAATTTCAGATCAAACTGAACACAAAATCTTGGTCAAATAGTTCACCTAACCAGACTGCCCCAATTGCCCTGCATCCTGGCAGCAGTTCTGAACTTTGTGAATTCCATAAATCAAATTCAATCAACGTGGTTCCAAATTATTTTTCTCAAATACTAGACTCACTAAGCAACAACATATCCAAAATTCAATTGGATATGATTTTTCTACATTTTATTAAAAATCCCGAAATATAGCTGTCTCAGTTAAGGTACCTGCTGGAACAGTTCTACTAAAAATAATCTTTCTAAACTCATAACCATTCCAAAATCGAATCAACATATTTTTCAGTCATTCTAGACTCATAGAGGCACAACATATCAAAAATTCACTTCAAGAACATTTTTCTATAATTAATTAAAAATCATACAAGTCACAGCCTTTACTAATTGTAAAACAGAAAAAGAATTTCACTAAACACAACTCATCTCATCATCAAACCAACAAACCCTAATTCCTTTCTCACACCACTTCAAAAGAATTGAAGAATTTAAAGAAAAGATCTTACCTTAGATGAAGAAATCCACAAATCTTTAACCAAAACCCTTGCTTCCTTCTTCAAATTGCTTCAAACCTCAAGATCACCTCTCTTTCTCTCTTGGTTTTTGGAGAGCCGGCACCTCTTGAAAGAAAGAAGGAAATGATGAAGACACAAAGTCAAATTTGCTTTTAATCTCCACCAAGTGATCTTATCCAAGCAATTACCAAAATGCCCTCAATCATATAACTAACTTTTTGTCTCATATAAGCCCTTATATGTAATTGCACATTCCACAAAAATATCTTCTTGCATTGACTCTTCCTTTGACCCATTTATATGTTATATATATCATCATATACACAACATATACATTTGTCTCTAAACCCTAAATTTCTTCTCCAAAACACATACAAAAACATTCTCTTCCAATTTCTTATCAACTTATCATATATACATAATTCAAGTGCAACAACACTAACACCAAGACTACTAGGGCATAATTAGGGATATTACACAGACACTCCCATATGCTCTACCATAATGAACACAGGTAGGTGAAGCTAGCCTCTAAGCCACTGGGGTCGGAACACTAGCCACTGAGGATATCTCTGCTGCAATGTTGACCTGTCAGACTGCCCCTAGCTCCTACTGAACCTTTGAGGATATCTCCTTCGGCCTCTCTTCACTGATGAAGACCTTGCCTCACCTTGGGGTCTCCTAGCTCTACTCTCCTTGGCTCTGACAGCTACTGTAAGATCCTATGCTCTCTCTACACTCCTGGCAGCTACAACCAACTGAAAAAAGTCATGATACTGAGAGCTTACTATAAGACACATGATAGAGGTCTCGGCCCTTGTTCAAACCTCCAACACCGGTCAATCTCATCAAAATAATCCCTTCAGCATACTAACTCAATCGGATGAACTCAATCTCATACTCTGTCACTGACCTGGTGTCCTACCACAAACTCAGAAACTCCATCTTCTTCTCATCCATATACTCCCTCAGAGTATACTTCTTCTCAAATTCCTGCAGTAAATCATCATAGATCAAAACTGGAGGATCAGTTGTAGCATGTGGAACCATTTTCCACCACTCATAGGCATGCCTCTACAAAAGAGATCTAGCATAATCAAACTTCTCTTCTGGAGTAGCCAGCAGCTGGATGAAAATTCTCTACACCCTGTCCAGCCACTGCTCTACTACTGCAGGGTCTGTAGTGTCAACAAAATCATCGATTCCAAACTTCCTCAACTTATCATATTTTTGTGTCGGCAACTGTGACTGCGGCTATGGTGATTGCTGTGGCTACTGAACCGGAGTCTGTCTCAACAACTCCACCATATGTCATACCCAGCCCGGTGAAATCTCCTCAGCTGCTGGTCTTACTGGTACAGAAGCATTTGCCTCACTAGCAGTCTCAGCTCTAGCTCCATCTTTACCCTCACCAGGAGCTACACTCTCTGCACTACTCTCTACAGACTGATACGTCTGAGATGCTGTAACTACCTATATCTGTAAACACAGCAGAAATTGTCACATTAGAGATCAAAAACTGCTAGTGCTAATGCATGTATCACAATTGAAAACCATAATTAAAATCCTCATTTTCTCTGTAATATCCTAATTTTTTAAAAAATTTAAATTTTTAGAAATTAAATAAAATAAATTATAATTTAATTGGATAAATTAAATAAATGGTTTTACATGAAAAATGGGAGGATTTTAAATGAAAAAATGAAATATATATGTGATATATATGCAAAATATACATAACATATACAAAGTCAACAAAAGTCAATTTTTAAAAGTTAAAAGTCAAAGACCAATGACATTTTTATAAATAAACTTTGGAAATTTAAAATTATTTAAATTATTCAAAAATAAATAATTTTTGAATGAAAGATGTATTTTGGGATTTTAATTAATTAAAGAAAAAATTAAATAATTAATTAAAAATATATTATAATATTATATAAGGTGGAAAATGAAAGTGGAAAGAGAGAGAAAACATTTTAATCTTCATCTTATTCTTCTTCCATTCAAGGGCAAACTCCATGGGTATTCAAAGGCAAGGTTTTGCTTCTTCCAAACTCATGTAATTGAAGGATTTCACAAGTTTCAAGTGGATTTTTGGTGATTTCCACTAAAATTAGTAAATTTCCAACTTCTTTTCTTGAAATTTCATGGAAGAATGAATATGTGTGTTTTGGGTTGTTGAAGTGGTATGATTTAATTATCTATTTTGGTATGAATGAAGTTGTTTTAAGTGGTTAACAATGATTTTAAGGTTGGATTGAAGAAATGGTTGAGTTTGAGTAAAGATTGGTGAAGAGAGAGAATTTAAGGTTATAGAATTTTTGGGTTTGTGAAATCATGTGATTTAATTATGCAATTTGATTCTAATTGGATTTTTTGATGCATAAAAAAGTATTTTAAAGTCAAATGTTGAATTTGGTTAAGTTTCATTAGAGTTTGGGAATGGAAGAGTTGATTTAGGGTTTTAGAAAAGGGCATTTTCAAAGTTGTTGAATTGTTTGATTTTATTGGTTAAAGCATGTTCTTTAGTGATAAAAATGATGAATATAAGCCTGAAATGATAATTGGATTGAGTTGGAAGGGAAAACCTTCAATGGTGAAGGTTATGTCATTTTAGGATTTTGGACATAAGTGTGTGTTTATGTAATGTAATTGGTTTAAACATGTTAAAATATATTTTTTAATAATGTAAATAAACTTAAAACACGAAATTGAATGGCTTAATATGGTTTTCCAAAGTTAAAGTGAGGTTAGCCTTAACTTTGGAATTTTAGTTTGAATGATGTTTAATTATGATTTAAGATTGAAAATGGAATTAAATGTGATACTAAATGATTATTTATGATCACATTTGGTATAGGTATTGACGAGAATTGATTTGCCCAATTCAAGTGTTGAAGGGCAAGTTGGAAGAGAAGGTTGGAGGTGGTGTTTGAGCTTGCTTTTGGTTGCTTTTAGAGGTAAGTACAAACTTTGGATAAATTGGGTATGTTTGCATGGCATTTGGGCTTAACATATTTTGGTTGAAAAATGTGTTAAGTTACTTGATACATTAAATACGTATGAATATTATGCTATGTTATGTGATTTGTCAAGAATGCATTATATACATTGTGAAAGGCCATTGATAATGGCTAAAATGAGTAAAAAGTGAAATATGTGCAATATGTAAAAATGACCCAAAGTGTTTAGGTAATGTGGTTTGTTGTATATGCATTAAAGATATTGTAAAAAGCCATTGATAATGGCTAGATTGTATAAAATGTGATTTATATGGAAATTATGTGAAAATATCCAAAATAATTGGGTAATGTATTGTAAATGTAAAATGTGATACATTATGATTATATGTAGATATATGATGATATGAAATGAGATGACATTAATATAAATGAGAAAAATGAGGCAATGTGCCTAGTTGATAATGAGAAATGAGGCAATGTGTCTAGCTTGATTATAGGAAAATGAGAAAGAAATTGATGATGGAAAACATGAAATAAGTATGTGTCTAGTATGTTCTTCAATTTTCAGAGTTTTGTGTTTGGCGGTACACTTCTGAGGTTATCCTCATTATTTGCCTTCGAGCCTTTCTTTTGAGTAATTATTTGATTTGCCTTCGGGGCTAGACTCTTGGCGTCACTGTGATATGATCTGCCTTCGGGACTAGCTTTTGAGCAATTACTTGATTTGCCTTTGGGGCTAGACATATGGTGCTAACTTGAATCAAAATAGTAACTCTGGAATTTAAATAGTGTATTAGATCCTTTGGGCCCATGCTTGTGTTTATTTTTATGTGAATGGTAAAATGATTGAAAAATATGTTTAAAATGAAATGGTATGTCACATGGTAACATGGTATACATAAGCATTGTGCATTGGAATTGCATATAAGTTTTAATGTTATCAAAATTTGTACCGCTAGGCTTTTGGCTTAGTGCCATTGTAACTCATCGCGCAGGTAACAGGAGAGATTTGGTAGAGCCAGAGAGTTCTTCTAGAACGGGTCGGGTCTAGATTTGAGATCTTGATTGTAGAGTGAATTTTTGGACATCTAGATCAGAGACACTGCCAGCATGTATATATTTTATATTATCGTAAATTTTGACATTATGGATATTATATTATGTTTTGATGTATATATATTGCAAATTATAAAGAATGGGTTAAAAAATTTTATAATGTGGGCTTATATGAGTTTTGATAAATATATAAATGTATATGTATAAATATTTTGAGAAATTTGGAAAAATTGAGGAGTATGGGTAAGAATGATTTTCATTGGGAGTGTTTTTTAATGCAGATTGTGTTTTGTTGATAATTTAGAAATGTCCAAATTATAGACAAAACTCTGGCGAATTTTTTTCAGAGATTTTTTTTTATGGAAAATGTTTATTTTAGAACCTATGATTTCTAATACATATTTGATTGGTTATTTAAAATTATATTTTTAAGTATTTAAGATTTTAAATTGGAAAAGTAAAATTTTTTTATTAAACCAGATTGTGACATTTTATACCGTATATGCATATTTTATATATACTGGGTGTATGAATTGTAAGTATGTAGGGTATAAGAGTATTACATTCTCTCTCTAACAATCCACTTATGTCGAGAACCTCAAACCAAGGCTCTGATACTAAAATAAATATAACACCCTTATACTCTATATATGTATAATACATACACCCCATATATGTAAAATATACATATACGGTATAAGAATGCCACAATCCGGTAAAATAAAAAATTTCACTTCACTAATTTAAACTTTCAAATACTTTAATATATATATATATATAAATAGTAATAAATTATTCTTTATTATTATAGTTTTCAAAATAACCATTTTACATAAAAAAAATCTCTAGAAAAAATTTGCCAGAGTTTTGTTTGCTATTTGGACATTCCCAAATTACAACCAAACGCAACTTGCAAAAAGGAAAACACTTCCAATAAACCAATCATACATTTCACTCATACTCCTCAATTTCTCCACATTTCTCAAAACATCTATACATATGCATATACATATATATTTATTAAAAACTCATATAAAACCCACATTACAATATTTATCCAAAACATTCTTTTTATTTTACAATATATATACCAAAACATAATATAATATACATAATATTAAAATACAATATAAAACATATACATGCTGGCAGCGTCTCTAATCTTAATGCCCAAAATCAACGCTACTAGCAAAGTCTCAAATCTAGACCCGACCCAGCCCAGAAGAACTCCCTGGCTCAACCGAATCGCCCATGTCACCTACGCAATGAATTACAATCGTGCTAATCTAAAAGCCTAGTGGTACAAACTTTGATAACAATAAAATTTATACGCAACGCCAATGCACAATGCTTATGTATATCATGTCACCATGTGACATACCATTTTATTTTAAACATATTTTTCAATCATTTTACAATTCACATAAAAACAAACACAAGCATGGGCCCAAAGGATCTGATACGCTAGTCAAATTCCAGAGTTACTGTTTTAGTCCAAATTTACACAATGTGTTTAGCCCCAAAGGCAAATCATAATAATTGCTCAAAAGCTAGCCCCGAAGGCAAATCATATCACAATGACGCCAAGCGTCTAGCCCCGAAGGCAAATCAAATAATTGCTCAAAAACTAGCCCCGAAGGTAAATAATGAGGATAACCTCATAGGCATGCCGTCAAACACGGAACTCTGAAAAATGAAAAACATAATAGGCATACAATTATTTCATATTTTTCATCATCAATTTCTTTCTCATTTTTTCATAATCAATTAGGCACATTACCTCTTTTCTCATTATCAATTAGGCACATTGCCTCATTTTTCTAATTTTTTTTTTCATTTTTATCAATGTCAATTCATTTCATTTTATCATATCTCAACATATCATCACAATGTATCACATTTTATATTAAAACACATTATCCAAATATTTTGGATAATTTCACATAATTCACATATAAATCACATTTTATGCACTTTAGCCATTAACAATAGCTTTTCACAATGTCTTTAATGCATACATAACAAATCACATTACCCAAATACTTTGGGGTATTTTCACATATTGCTCATATTTTACTTTTTATTCAATTTAGCCATTATCAATGGCTTTTCATAATGCATATAATGCATACATAACATTGCACATGTCATAGCACATTGTTCATGCATGTCTAATATATCAAGTAACTTAACACATTCCAACTAAAATGTGTTAAGCCCAAATTATTGTCAACACATCTAATTTATCAAAAGTTTGTACTTACCTCTAAAACCTCCCAAATGCAAGCTTAAAAACAAGCTCCAACCTTCTCTTCTAAGTTACCCTTCTACACTTGGGTTTGCCAAACTACTTCCTCTCAATGCCTATACCAAATATGATTATAAATAATTATTTATTACCACATTTAAAGGCATTTCTAATCTTAAACTATAATTAAATGTTTTTCAATCCAAAGCCCCAAAGTTATGCCTAACCTCACTTTAACTTAGCAAATACATATCAACCCATTTAAATTAGTGTTTTAAGTTTATTAATATCATTAAAAACATATTTTAACATGTTTAAACTATTCACATTAATTAAACACATGCTTATGTACAAAACCCTAAAAAGGCATAACCTTCCCCATTGAAGGTTTTCTATTCCAACTCAATCCAATTATCATTTTAATCTTATTTTCATCGTTAATATCATCAAACAACATGCTTTAAACAATAAAATCAAACAATTCACCATACTTTGAAAAATCCCTTTTCCAAAACCCTAAATCACCACTACCATTTATAAACTCTATCCAAACTCTACCAAATCTATCATTTGACTTTAAAATATTTGTTTATGCATCAAAACAACTCATTTATAATCAAATTGCACAATTAAAACCCATGAATTCAAAAGTCCAAACCTCCTACAACCCTAAATTCTCTCTTTTCACCAATCTTCACTCAAACTTAACTATTTCTTCAATCCAACCTTAAAATCATTATTAACTACTTAAAAAAATTTCATTCATACCTAAATAGACAATTAAAGCATATTACCACAACAAGGCTAACATCACATACTCACATCTTTAAGAAAATTTAAGGAAACAAGTTGAAAACTTACCATTAATGATGGAAAACCCTAAAAATTCACTTGAAACTTGTTAAATCCATCAATTCATGGAGGTAAGAAGAAGAAAAATCCTTGGCTTTGGACAACCATGGTGGCTGGCCTTCAAGGAAAGAAGAAGAAGATGAAGATTAAATTTTTTCTCTTTCTTTCCACTCACATTTTAACCAAATATATAATATTATTTAATTATATTTTTAATTTATTTATTTAATTAAAACCCCAAAATATCATCTTCCAATAAAAATAATTTATTTTTAAATTATTTAAATAATTTTAAAATTTTAAAGTTTAATTATAAAAATACCCTTTGACCTTTGACTTTTCTTTTAAAAGAGTTGACTTTTTTGACTTTTATATATTATGTATGTTTTGTATATATATCCCATATACATCCCATTTTTCACTTAAAATTCTTTCATTTTCCATTTAAATCATTTATTTAATTTATCCAATTTAATTTTAATTTATTTTATTTAATTTTTAAAATTTAAGGATTTTCAAAAATTAGGGATATTACACTTTCACCCTCCTTATCATCCTCCTCATCATCTTCACCTCCCTCTTCTCCCTCTTCTTCTTCTTATTCTTCCTCATTAAATTCTTCCTCATTCAGTTCTTCAATACCTTGAACCCCAACGGAAAAACTTCAAGATTCAGAAGTTGATCTTGAATAAACTGAGCATATGATACATCTGGCAGAAGCAACAGGGGATCAATATGGTATCCATTTCGAGCATGCCTCCAAGAATTATTTGGCATGGTAGTAATGTCTACAGTATGTTTCAAAATATTCACAGGAACTCTCGACTGATCTGGACCAAGGAACCAATTCTACACTAGCTCACCGAAGAACCAGCCATTGGAAATTGGCCTCGTAATGACTTGGTGAGAATTTTATAAAGGCAGTGCAGCACTCATAATCGGAATCCATTCAATCCTCTCATCATCTCTCCACCAAGCGATGTCCACATGCATATTTATCAAAGAGGTAAGTTATCCTTTCCATAAAATTTCACATACTAATTCCATCTTTTACCTTGTCCCAGGTTAGACGGCTCAGGTGATACTGTTGGGTATGCACATGGTGACTGCCCGGCACCTCCCTGTAGTCTGATAGCAAAAAATTCAGCCTTGGATATTTGACTCACGGTCCATCAAGTAAAAGTACCTTCACAAGTTTATGCTCGTATGCCCAAACCTGCAGAAGCAATGAAAAGTCAAGTTCATATACACAAGCATATTATTTGAACCATTGGTTGTGGAAATTTATACCTCAACAATGACCATGAAGCAATTAAAAGATATCTTTCTTCTGCAAATTTTATCAAGGCCGTGATATAGGCATGCAATATCGGCTTCTCGCCAGTTATAAAATGGCATGCGCTCTAGGCTTGAATGGGCTTACAACACTGACAGATGGATAGCAGCCTCGGTACTGTATAGAATTGTCGATGCCAATAGATACAGTAAGAACCCTCGGGTACATTGCTCAGCTCATCCACCTTCTACTGGTCTGGTGTAGTTCATTAAGTACTCTCGAATTGGTTCGTATTTGATCATATCCCCCTTAAACTTAGGCTTCACGCTAATCAACTATCGAATTTTAGCCTATGTTAAAATGCTATCAGTCAAAGGCACTAGAGTTTCATGGCACCTCAGGTCCATTATATTAGCAAAATCGACCGGATCAATAGTCATTTCTCCAATACCAAGATGAAAAGAATGACTAATGTCCATCCACCGCTCTGCAAGTGCTTGGACCACACACCTGTCTATTTGAAAATCTCTTGTCAGCAATTGCAAGATGAAATCCTCAAAGCCACATTCCCCAATCATTATTTTCATGGGAGGTGGTACCCATTTGTACCACTGGTGGGCTTTATAGACACACCCTCCACCTCGAATGATATAGGGGTTGTACTGCCATCAGACTTGTAAGTTAGACAAGGTAAGTAAATTCTATTAATTTTCACGTCTAATGTCTTATTTAAATTAATTTTTAATTTATGCATAAATATTAGTCTAATTTATCTTTTTCTTTTTTTATGTATTTTTGGTAAATCACTCCCGTCAAACCATTTTCATGCATTTGTTACATAAATTTTATAGATTTACTTTCATATATTATAAAAAAAATCTATAAATACATTTATCTATATATTATGTAAATTTATGCATATTTACCTTTCTTCTATTCAAAATTTAAATTTATGCATATTTCTTATTATAATTGATCAATAAAACATTTTAATCAATTTTATGCAAATAAGTAATTAGATTACATTAGCATAGTGCCTACCTCATACTCTTCAACAATACTGTGATGGAGATCCATCCCAGCTAAGAGGGCAACTTTTTCATTTTCCTACGTTTGGATATGGTCTAGTAGTTCAGCATCAGACCGAGGCCTGGTCCTTGAAGCGTGTTGTACGCTCTCCATTTGTAAGCAAGTTTTGATTAATGAGTATTGAAAGTTTAAGATGAAGAAGAAAGAATCTTAGAGAAAACATTTAAATACTCATTAATCAGAAAAAAAAAAAAAGATGAAGCTTGAATGAATAAATTGCAAGTGTGTATATACTCATTAATTAAAGAAAACATTACAATGCAAAAAGATGAAGCTTGAATGAATAAATTGCAAAGCAAATAGGCTTCTGAACATTTAAATAGCAAAATGATGTAAAGGGCGAGAAGTAAAGTAAAAGAAAAGGAAAGAATAATGCATGTACTTTGGATTTTAATTGATAGATCTGAACAAGAAGCATAACACTGATACTTTGCATAATTTCCAAAAGGTAATATGCATGTGTACAATAATTGCATGTTACATATTTGTTGCTTTAAAGATAAGTTTACTATTTATGAAAGGTAAGTCATATGCTTTATTCAATAATTGAAAAAGTAAGTTGAATGATTTTACAATAATCGAATATTTGTAATTGATTTTTTTAATGCATGCCAAATTTTAAATAGTAAAAGATATTTATGCGTGTCTAAAAATATATTTTTAGTAATAAAATATATTTTTCCACGAAGGGGGTAAGAATATGTAATATCCCATATAGTACCCTAAAATTTTTTGAAATATTAATTTTTGAAAATTAATTATATGATTTTAAGTGTATTTATGATTAAGTGAGAAGATAAGAGGAAGGAGTGTGTATATGTTATGTATATGGAGATATACACATTATATACAAGTCAACAAGTTGAGTTGGTCAAACGAGATTTTTTTTGAATTAATTTTATATTATTATATTAAGTTAGTGGAAGATAACATAAGTGGGTTATATTATATTAATATAATACTTGGTGGAGGGTGATTTGGGGAAGATGTTTAGTTAAAAGAGGTTGACTTTCTTCTTCTTCTTCTTTCTTTTTTGGATAGTCATCACCACCATCTTCAAGAGGGAGAGATTTTGTTGCTTCCAAACTCAAGGAATTGAAGGATTTCAAGAGATCAAGTTGGAGTTTTAAGGATTTTCTTCACTTTTGGTAAGTTTCCAACTTGTTTCTTTGTTTTCTTTTGAGTTTGAGTTTTTAGGCTTGTTGGATTGGTTGTTATAGGTGTGTTTATGGTTGATTTGGTATGGTTGAGGTTGTTTTGTTTTGTTAACTTTGATTGTGGGGTTGGATTGAAGAGAAAAGGGTTAAGTTTGATGAAAGAGACAAGAGTTGTGGGTGTTGTGACTTTGAGTTGTGATATATGGTTGTGATTGTGTTGTGATGTTTGTAATTGAGTTGTTTTGATGTTTATTCAAGTTCATATGGTATGTTGATAGTTTTGGTTGAGTTTGTGCGGTGTTGATAAGGTTAAAGTAAGATGTTTGTTGGATGTGGCGTTTTGGTGTCAATTTCAGGGTTTTGGCCTGACATGCCCATTAGCACTGCCATGTCTTTGGGCATGTCGTTGGTTCTGTTTTCTAGGTTGGTGACATGTCCAGTGACACGCCCATGTCACTGAGCGTGTCACAGCTTATGTGTTGTTGGAAGATTGACACGTCCAATGACACGCCTATGTCACTGAGCGTGTCACAGCTTCTATGTAGTGGTAGTATTGACACGTCCAGTGACACGCCCATGTCACTGAGCGTGTCATAGCTTCTGTGTTGGGGGGAGAATTGACACGTGCAGCTGTAAACCCTTAATTTTTGACCCAGTCCTGTACAATATATTTTATATGGTCTAAAATAATTTTTGTATTATCTTAATAATATTTGTTTTAGTATTTATTTTTTATAATTTTTAAAAATTATTATAATAATAAATAATAATAATAATAATAAAAAAATAAATAAAAATAAAAATCAGCAACGAAAAAATCGGAGACAAAAAAATTCATCGCTGAAAACAGTGGACGAAATGGCCCGCAGCCTGCCCCTCGCAATTTTTCGACGCGGTTCCACGCAGCAGCCCGCAGTAGTTTTTTTGCCAGCGAAATTTTTTCAACGCAATTTTTTCCGAAACCAAATTCTATTTGGTTTCGGTTTCCTTTTCCTAATTAATGATAAATTCCTTAAACAATTGGAATTAAGCTTCCAAAATTTCCTATAAATAACACTAAAAGACACAAAAAAAGGGAGGGAAAAGATCGGGAGATCGAACTTTAAAAATTGAAGGGACTTGGCAGTAAAACGATCGGACTTTTTAGAGGAGAATAAGCAAGCAATCAATCCATCAAAGGCAGCCATCTTGCCTTTTTCTTTGTTCATCCAGAAAACAACTTTTTGGTGAAACCAACGTACGAAAGTTTGAATCTCTGATTTCTTTTTATTTTCTTATAGTAGTTTCATTTTTTTGATTCATAAGATTATATACACAAAACTTTGATCTTTGAAGATGTAATAACTTGATCTTCGTTTCCAAAAACCTTAAATGATTTTCTCTGTTTCTAAATACCTTAAAAACCTTAATTTGTTTCTTTGTTTTCCAAAAATCTTAAAACATTCCTTCTGTTTCTTTTAAAAACTCAAGAACCCTAATTCTATTTCTTCTAAAATTTAAGAACCCTAGTTCTGTCTTTTCTAAACCTTAAGAACCCTAAAAAATACTCTTTTGTTTCCAAAAACCTTAAAACATTTTTCCTATTTCCAAAAGCTTTTAAAAAACCCTAAACTGTTTTCCTTTCACTTTTTTCCAAAATTCCCAAATGTTTTTGTTAAATGTCCAAACCCTAAATTTATCTTACAATTTCTAAAAAATCACATAAAGCTTTATAAGACTATAAATTTTTTTCTCAAATCCTAAAATCAAACATAATTTCCGAAACACCAAAAACCCTAATTCTCTCAAAATCAAAACAGTAAACTCTAAATTTTCCCAAACCCTAATTCATTGAATTTAAAACCCCAAACTAGTTAATTTAAACCCTAAAATCTTAATTTTCCACACCAAAACCTACAACCCTAAAAACCAATTTCCAAAATTTTCTAGGGCACTAACCCCTTGACCCCCACCCGCTAACCGGCTAGCGGGACCGCCGTATGGGCTCGTCGAAGGGGTCAATATTCATTTGTGTATTACGAGTCCGCATATTTAATTTTTCTTTTTCCAAAGCCTTAATTTAGTAACTAAAATTCTAAAATCCTATTTTAAGATGCGAACCCTAAATTATATATTTATTGTTTTATTTAATTTTAGATTTGATTATGTAGTTTATTATATGCTTTGATTTATTTAATTTTAATGCTTGGTTTATTTAAATTATCATGGATGAATATTTATATTTTGATTGATGTTTAATATCTTTAATGAATGATTTATTTATGATGAGTGATTATTTACTTTTATCGATTTATTTTGGGTTTCCAAATGTTTTAAGAGGTATGTTTCCACTTTGTGGGTACCTCATTAATTAAGTTCTATGCAATTTAAATTACTTTTATATTTTAGACCAATGTAAAAGACATGTTTCTACCTCATGGTGGGAGTCCTATTTAGCTTAGACATGGATGATGTAAGGGCATATTTTCATCTTCGGATGGGTGTCATTTATTTGTTTTGCTTGGACATTATTTTGATTTTAATATATCGATGCTTTATTTCAATTGTTGCTTGTAATATGGATAATATTATTATATTTAACAATTTTATAATATTAAGACCTGTAAAGGAGGCCAGTTCCAATGAACCTGGCATTGTGGGGTGCTGGGCCATTTCTCACCTTTCCCACATGTACCCAACTTTCCGAACCCATTAGGGGGCTTGGGATTCCTTAGAAATCAAGTCATCCACCCCTTTCTTTTTCCCGGCCCATATGGGTGGCGACTCCATTTTCTCCGGACTTAGGTCCGTGTTCTCTAAGGCCCCGAGCCTAAACAGTGCTGAAGTCACAAGAACCATTCTACCGGGAGTGGGGGCAAAAATCTCCGCTCACACCAGTGACACGCCTATGACATTTAGAGTGTCAAAGCTTTTGTGTTGTGGGTTTAGGGCACGGTCAGGGACATGCCCGTGTTGTTGAGCGTGTCAAGTGTAGAGATTGTCCTAGATAGTTCTTATCCTTATTTTCTTATGTGTATCACTAAGTGAGTATTTATAATCACCTTTGGATTAGGTTTTGAAGAGAATTGAGTTACCCTAGCCAAGGTTTGAGGGATATTTTGGAAGAGGAAGTTGATAGAGTGGTGTTGTTGCTTTAAGAGGTAAGTACAAACTTTGAATGATTGCATACATGTACATGACAATGGGACTTAACACGTTTAGTTGAGAAATGTTTTAAGTTAGTTGATACATTATTGATGAATGAGTAATATGTTATGATATGCATGATGTGAATTATGTTGATGTATCAAAGTAATTGAGTAATGTGTTGTAAATGAAAAGAAATGTTGAATAATGTGATGAGATATGTGAAAACATAATGGAACAAATTGATATTGATATAAAAGAGAAGAATGAGAAAAGATGAGAAAATGATGATATAATAAGGCAATGTGCCTAGTTTGATTATGAGAAATGAAAAGAGAATGGAATTATGAAAGTATTTGATAATGAGATAAATGAATAAATTGTGTGCCTAATATGTTATTCAATTTTCAGAGTTCTGGGTTTGGCGGCATGCCTATGAATTGCTGGGCAGGTGAAAAGATTGGGTCGTATGCCGAGCCCAACTGATAAATGTGATGTTTTTGGGGTGAAAAAAGACCAGGTCGTAAGCCTCAAAAACTGTAACAGTCTAGCCAGATTGAGGACCAAGATACTGGGGCCTAAGGGTCTAGCCAGGTTGAGGTCCAAGAGACTGGGGTTGTTGCATTATCCATGGATATATATATATATTGCCTACAGGGCTAGACATAAGGTGTCATTATGTACCAAAGCAGTAACTCTGAACTTTGAATAGCATATTAGATCCTTTTGGGCCATGTTTGTCTTTGCTTAAATGTGAATTATGAAATGCGATCCAAATGGTTAATATGTTGAGTTATAATGTAATGAGTTGATATATTCATATGTATTGTGCATTAGCATCGTATTGATCTATATTGAATCAAAGTTTGTACCACTAAGCTTTCTGCTTAGCGCGATTATGGTTCATCGCTCAGGTGACAGGGCAGATCCGATTGTGCCGGAGAGCTCATCTAGACCGAGTTGAGTCTAGGCTTGAGTTTGTGAGAGCAGTGTTAAGTTGTGGACATCAAGATCAGAGACGAACTGCCAGCATGTATAAACTCTATAATTTTGTAAACATCAATTTTGATATATGCATATGTATTTTTCGCTGCTTATTAAACTAATATTTTGGATAAACTTTTGGGGTAATGAAGTTATATGAATATTTATTTTAGTAAGGATTGTTTTATCTATTATTTTCTATAATATACGATTAAAATATTTTAAGTTTACTTAGATTGATTTACAATGATTGATGATAAAGTTTTAAAGATTGTTTTGTTTAAAATGGACTATGACACCCTTATATCCTCTATACATATATTACATATGGGGGTGTATGTGGTGTACGTATATGGGCTATGGGGGTGTTACAACTGTTTTGGTATCAGAGTCTAGGTTTGAGGTTTTCAACCTAGGTGAATTGTAAGGAAAAAGAAAATTTTGATTTTTAAAATATGGTTTTTAAATATGATACATGCATTGGCACTGGCAGTTTTTGATCTTTGATGAGGTAATTTCTGCTGTGTTTGCAAATATAGGTAGTGATGGCATCTCAGTCATGTCAGTCTGTAGAAGGTAGTGTTGAGAGTGTAGCTCTTGTTGAGGTTAGAGATGGAGCTAGGGTTGAGTTAACTAGTGAGGCACCTGCTCCTGTGCCAGAGAGACCAGCTCCTGATGAGATTTCGCTGGTTTGGTTAAGGCATATGGTAGATTTGTTGAGGCAGGCTCCAGTGCAGCAGCTGCCACTGCAACCACAGCCGCAAGTACCGGTCAGGCAGTATGATAAATTGAGGAATTTTGTCGCTAAGGACTTCTTTGGTGCTACAGATCCTACAGTCGCTGAGCAGTGGTTAGATAGAGTTCAGAAGGTATTCATCCAGGTGCAGGCTACTCCTAAAGAGAAATTTGATTGTGCTAGATCTCTTCTGCAAAGAGATGCATATGATTGGTGGAAGACGATTCCAAATGCCATGGATGATCCACCGACTTTATCTTATGATGATTTTCTGCAGGAGTTCAACCAGAAGTATACTCCGAGGGAGTATAAGGATGTTAAGAAGATGGAGTTTCTGAATCTGAGGTAGGATAATCGGACTATGACAGAGTATGAGATAGAGTTCATCCGGTTGAGTCATTATGCATGTGGGTTATTTCAGATGAGATAGACCGGTGCAGGAGTTTTGAGGAGGGGTTGAGACCCTCTATTATGTGTATCGTTGTTGGTTCCTGGTATCTGGATCTTTCCCAGCTAGTTGCAGTGGCCTAGAGTGTTGCCAGAGCACAGGGTATTGCAGCAGCTACTACTGAGGAGGAGACCAGAGTTAGGAGACCCCAATTTGAGGCAGGGTCTTCATCTGCAAAGAGAGGCTGAGGAGGTCATTTTCAGAGGTTCAGTAGGGGCCAGACGCAGACTGGTAGGTCAGTACCACATCAGAGGCAGAGATCGAGACCTATAGTTTCTATGGCTAGTGCACCGACCCCAGTGGCTCAAAGATCTACTCCACCTACATGTGTCCATTGTGGTAGGATACATGGGGGTGTTTGTTGGAAGATAGGTGGACCAGCTGTGTGTTTTGGTCGCCTGACCATTTCATCAGAGATTGTCCTGAGCTACAGGAGGATAGGCAGGCAGATTCTGCAGTTTCTCGACCTAGTGTCAGAGGAGGTCATAGTGGCAAAGGTTTTAATAGAGGTGGGCGACTTGGGTTTAGTCAGAGAGGAGGCTCTACATCCGGAGACAACAGGATAGATGAGGCTGGGCCATATCATCGAGTGTATGTGATGCAGAGGTAGCCGGATGCTTCAGCCGTCATTGTGGGTACATTCTCTTTATTTGGCATTTCAGTTCTTACTCTGATAGATCCTAAATCTACGTATTCATATATAAGTGCATCCATCTTGCCTGTGTCTGAATTGCATTCTGAGTCCCTAGGATTTGATATTTTGGTGACAAATCCTTTAGGGCATATTGTTGTGGTGAGTAAGGTGCACCGAGATAGTCCAGTTGTTGTTCAGGATGAGGAGTTTTTCGGTGATTTGATTGAGATGCCTTTTAAAGAGTATGATCTGATTCTAGTCATGGATTGGTTGTCTAAGCATGGGGCTATGGTAGACTGTCAGAATAAGTGTGTTACTTTGAGAACCGATGATGGTAGAAGTGTTATGGTATCTAGTGAGCAGAGACAACTTGCATCCATGTTTGTTTCAGCTGTTGCAACTAGGAGGATGATTCAAAAAGGGTGTGATACTTATCTTGCTCATGTTGTAGATACCATAGTAGTGGGTTGTCAACTTGATAGTATACCCACAGTTACTGAATTCCCAGATATTTTTCCTAAGGAGTTGCCAGGGATACCCCCTGAGAGAGAGGTTGAGTTTGGTATCGATTTGTTGCCCGGTACCACTCACATCTCTATTACTCCCTATCGAATGGCACCTGCTGAGTTGAGAGAGTTGAAGGTGCAGTTACAGGAGTTGTTGGATAAAGGGTTTGTTCGCCCTAGTGTTTCTCCTTGGAGAGTTCCTGTATTGTTTGTGAAGAAGAAGGATGGTACCTTAAGATTGTGTATTGATTACTGGCAGTTGAATAAAGTGACCATCAAGAAAAAGTATCCTTTGCTTAGGATTGATGATCTCTTTAATCAGTTGAAAGAAGCAACAGTTTTCTCTAAGATTGATTTAAGATCAGGGTACCATCAATTAAGAATTAAAGAGGAAGATGTTCTCAAGACAGCTTTCTGCACAAGGTATGGGCATTATGAGTTTTTAGTGATGCCTTTTGGGTTGACGAATGCACCAGTAGCTTTCATGGATTTGATGAACAGGGTGTTTAGACCCTATTTAGATCAGTTTGTGGTGGTCTTTATCGATGATATTTTGGTGTATTCGCATAATGAGGAGGATCATGATAAACACTTGCGGATTGTATTGCAGACTTTGAGAGAGAAGCAGTTGTATGATAAGCTGGCTAAGTGTGAGTTTTGGCTTGATCAAGTGACTTTCTAGGTCATGTGATTTCAGCAGATGGTATGAGAGTTGATCCGAGTAAAGTTGAGGCCATTTTGAATTGGAGTCCACTGAAAACTATAACAGAAGTTAGAAGTTTTCTGGGTTTGGCAGGCTATTATAGACGGTTTGTGAAAGATTTTTCTTTGATAGCTATTCCACTCACCAGATTACTTCAAAAGGGAGTTAGATTCGTGTGGACAGAGTGGTGTCAGGTGAGTTTTGAGCAGTTGAAGGAGATGTTGACTCAAGCTCCTGTTCTTACCTTGCCTATGGAAGATAAACCATATGTGATTTAAAGTGATGCTTCACATAGTGGTTTAGGTTGTGTTTTGATGCAAGAGGGTAGAGTCATAGCTTATGCTTCTCAACAGTTGAAGTCGCATGAGTTGAATTACCCGATGCATGATTTGAAATTGGCAGTCATAGTGTTTGCTTTGAAGATTTGGTGACATTACCTTTATGGGGAGAAGTGTTTCATTTATACGGATCATAAGAGTTTGAAATACTTGGGTGTTCAGAGAGAGCTGAATCTTCGGCAGAGACGGTGGTCGGAGTTGATTAATGACTATGACTGTTTAATTGATTATCACCCTGATAAAGAAAATGTTGTTGCTAATGCCTTGAGTTGGAAGTCTTTAGTGGGTTTGACTACTTATTCGCTCTTGTTACTTTTTGAGTTTAGAGTGTTGCATGCTAGTTTCCAGCCTTGTAGTGATGGTGTTTTGTTGCCTCAATTGCATTTGAGGCCGTGTTGTTGAATCAGATTAGAGAGGCTCAGTTGGCAGATGAGAAAATTTAGAAAGTTGTATCGGAATGCCAAAAAGGAGAGAGTAGAGATTTTCATGTGAGAAGTGATGGCAGCCTTTGGTATAAAGATAGATTGTGTGTTTCTGATGATGCAAGATTGAAAAAGATTATTTTGGAGGAAGCACATCAGTCGACGTTTGCTATGCACCCTGGGAGTACTAAGATGTATCATGATTTGAAGCAACATAATTGGTTGTTAGGTATGAAGAGGGACATAGCGGAGTTTGTATCCAAATGTCTCATTTGTCAGAGAGTGAAGGCCGAGCACCAAGTTCCTTCTGGGTTGCTCCAACCTTTAACAGTGCCTGAATGGAAATGGGAGAGAGTGACGATGGATTTTGTGACTGGTTTGCCCTTAACTCAGAGGAAGCATGATATAATTTGGGTGATTGTTGATCAATTGACGAAGACAGCTTATTTTCTTCCAGTTAGAATGGATTATTCTCTTAAGAAGTTGGCTGAGCTGTATTTCCATGAGATAGTGAGATTACATGGAGTCCCAATTTCTTTGGTGTCTGATCGAGATCCTCGGTTTACTTCAAGGTTTTGGAAGAGTTTGCATAATGCTTTGGGTTCTCGGTTACATTTTAGCATTGCTTTTCATCCGCAGATAGATGGGCAGTCAGAGAGAGTGATACAGATTTTAGAGGACATGTTGAGAAGCTATGTCATTGATTTCTCTAGGAGTTGGGACAGATTCTTGCCATTGATGAAATTTGCTTATAACAACAGTCATCAGTCCAGTATTAGAATGGCACCTTTTGAGGCATTGTATGGTAGAAGATGCAGAACGCCTCTATGTTGGGATGAAGTTGGAGAAGGTAAGTTGACTGGTCCCGATTTAATAAAGGAAACGAAAGAGAAAGCAAAAATAATTCGGGATCGATTGAAAGCAGCATCAGACCGACAGAAATCCTATTCAGATATGAAGAGGAGAGACATAGAGTTCAATATTGGAGATAAAGTTTTTCTGAAAGTGTCTCCTTGGAAGAGAATTTTGAGATTTGGCCGCAAAGGAAAGCTAAGTCCTCGTTTCATTGGACCTTATGAGGTACTAGAGAGAGTTGGACCAGTGGCTTATCGACTCAATTTTCTGCCTGAGTTGGATAGAATTCACAATGTCTTTCATGTTTCTACGCTACGGAGGTACATATCAGACCCATCTCACGTTCTGTCAATAGAATCCATTGAGGTGAATTCGGATCTAACTTTTAAAGAAGAACCAGTGGCTATTTTGGCACATGAAGTGAAAGAGTTAAGAAATAAGAAAATACCACTTGTGAAGGTTCTTTGGAAGAATCATGCTAAGGAAGAGGCAACTTGGGAGAGTGAGCAAGTTATGCGAGATCAGTATCCCCAGTTGTTTCAGACTTGAAAACAGGTAATTTCGAGGACGAAATTTATTTATAGAGGGGGAGAATTGTAATATCTCATATAGTACCCTAAAATTTTTGGAAATATTAATTATTGAGAATTAATTATATGATTTTAAGTGTATTTATAATTAAGTGAGAAGATAAGAGGAAGGAGTGTAGAGGAAGGAGTGTGTATATGTTATGTATATGGAGATATATACATTATATACAAGTCAACAAGTTGAGTTAGTCAAATGACATTTTTTTAATTAATTTTTTATTATTATATTAAGTTAGTGGAAGATGACATAAGTGGGTTATATTATATTAATATAATACTTGGTGGAGAGTGATTTGGGAAAGATGTTTGGTTAAAAGAGGTTTACTTTCTTCTTCTTCTTCTTCTTTCTTCTTTAGCCGGTCATCACCATAATCTTCAAGAGGGAGAGATTTTGTTGCTTCCAAACTCAAGGAATTGAAGGATTTCAAGAGATCAAGTTGGAGTTTTAAGGATTTTCTTCACTTTTGGTAAGTTTCCAACTTGTTTCTTTGTTTTCTTTTGAGTTTGAGTTTTTGGGTTTGTTGGATTGGTTGTTGTAGATGTGTTTATGGTTGATTTGGTATGGTTGAGGTTATTTTGTTTTGTTAACTTTGATTGTAGGTTTGGATTGAAGAGAAAAGGGTTAAGTTTGATGAAAGAGACAAGAGTTGTGGGTGTTGTGACTTTGAGTTGTGATATATGGTTGTAATTGTGTTGTGATGTTTGTAATTGAGTTATTTTGATGTTTATTCAAGTTCATATGGTATTGTAGACCCTTAATTTTTGACCCAATCCGGTCCAATATGTTTTATTTAGTCCAAAATGATTTTTATTGTCTAATTGGTCCAAAATAATTTTTATTAAATAATTTTTTCTTGAGTATCTAATTTTTTTTAATAAAAAATAGAAATAAACAAATAAAAATTAAAAAATAAAAATAAAAATAAAAATCGGAGTCTGAAAAATCAGAGACGAAAAAATCGTCGCGCGGGCCCGTGTGAAAGCAAAAATTTTTTGCCTGCGAAATAGCTTACGGGCCCGCTCCGCGTGCGCTGCCACAGATTTCTGCAGCAGAATTTTTTTCGGCAGCGCAAATTTTTCGACGCAAATTTTTCGAAACCTAATCCAATTAGGTTTTGGTTTCTTTTTTTTTATTAGTATTACTTACCTTAACTAATTAAGAAAAAGCAACCTCAAACCACTATAAATAAGGACCAAAGGCAATTAATTTGGGAGGAAAAAAAATCCAAGAGTAGTTTGGAAAATTTGAAACCAAATCAAGGAAGGAAAAGAAGAAATTCAATTCAACTCTTTTCTGGAACAGCAGCAGCACGATTTAGAGGATTCAAAGGCAAAAAAAGGCTTGTCTTTGGAGCTAGTTCATCCAAGAAGAATTATTTTAGGAGAAATCATCAAAAGAAGGTATGTGTTAATTAATTTTCTTTAATTGTTTTCTTTACATAGTAGCAAATTTATGAAATCAAAATTAAAAACCTTTGAACTTTAATTTAGTTTTTCTAAAGCCAAAAAACCTTATTTTGTTACTTTATTTTCCAAAAAGACTTAAAATTGTTATTTTTTCTTCTTAAAAACCTTAAAACTCTAATTGAACATATTTTTCAACAAAACTAAGATGTAAATTTTGCTTCTTTTAAAATTTTAAAGTAGATTCTATTTCATTCAAAAAGCCTTAAAAAACATCTTTTCTACTTATAAAAACTTTAATTTATTTGTTTAAATTCATAAAACTTCATGAAATTATCAAATTGATTTCTAAAACCCTAAAAATTATTCACCACCCGTGACCCTACTTCTAAATCTTAAAATCCAAAATTCAACTTTTAAACCCAAAATAATGAACACTAACCCTTTTAAAACCTTAAACCCTAATTTTTATGAACCCTAATCCTTTTAAAACATTAAAAAACATAAAAACATAAAAACCTAAATTTTACACAGTAGCTTAGGAACCCAATAACCAAAAATCACAAATTAATTTGGTTTTAAATTTTCAAGTCTACTGCCAATTTTCGGTCCCCCTAAATTGATTGCCTTTAGTCCTTATTTATAGTGGTTTGATGTGGTTTATTCCTAATTAGTCAAGGCAAGTAACATTAATAAAAAAAGAAACCGAAACCTAATTGAATTAGGTTTTAAAAAATTTGAGTCGGAAAAATTGCGCTGCCGAAAAAAATTGCCGCAGGAAAAAATGCCCCGGCGAAAAAATTTTGCCGTAGGAAATTGTCATCAAACACTTCATAGTTTTTACGGAAATTGCCACAAAAATTCTGCCGCAGGAAATTGTCATCAAACTGGAAATTGTCATTAAAATTGAACTCCTAAAAATATAGTTTTTACAAATCCAATAATTTTTCCAATTATCATCAAACACTTCATCCCAAAATCACATTTTCATTAATTACATTCATAAGTTTCTTAATATAACAATGCACAACATGAACACATATACATACATAATACCCTAAAACATGCACATATACTGAGATTTTATTGTACAAATAAAAAATGTATATATATAATTTTCAAAACTATACATGTATACAGCACCATCAGTGTTGGTCACATGGCAAAACTCAACTTCAAATCTCAGAATCTAACTGGTCCACTCTAATCCACATATCTTTCACTTGTGTGATACATTCCAAACGCACAAAGCAATTTGCTTAGTAGTATATATTTTAAATAACAATAAAAAATTAAAGTAAAATGCTCAATTATATACTATAACATGTATTATTTTAACCTAACCTTCATTAACTCACTCTACTAACCAATAAGTCATAATCACTTACATACACACACACTGACACATATACATATATAATTGGCCTAACCTACCATTTATAATACATCGACCAGTTACGACCCAAAAGGGTCTGACACCAGGGATGCAATATCACAAATCACCCTTAGGCCATTTCTTATTAACCCTTAAGGCAAGTTTCAAATATCACCCGAAGGCCACTTCCTCTCGACACCTAGGGCAAAGTGTCTAATATATTACCTGAAGGCTGCCCTCTATCGACACTGAAGGCAAAGTGTCTATCATTGCCCGAAGGTTGTCTCCTCAACACCAATGTGCTCGACATTAGTGTGTCTCGGCCGAAGGCACAACAATCCACATGACATACTATTGGCAACCTGACTCGACTAAGTCAACACCAACCTTTCCTAACTATTTTCATAATTCCATTACCATTTTATAATCACATTACATCTCTATGAGTCACATCTACAATGTGACTCATTCCACACATTTTATCACACCTTACAACTTACCCATAATGTATACCATACCACATAACATTATTATACTTCATGCATGTCATGAACAAACATCAATTTGCATTGGACAAATGCACAATGTAACACTCATCATATAACTATATAACATTGTATAAGTTACGTAAATTCCCACATTCCAAAATAACCATATACATATTATGCCAAATCACTTTTTATGAAATACAACTTATTAAGATATGTACTAACAATAAAAAAATTATTCAATTAATATCACTTTCATGCTTAATTTATATCAAACAACCATTAATTACACAATTTCCATCAAAAATCTCAATAAAACTTTAATTTCACCATTTACTACTTTATTCAGACTTCATTTTACCCAACTTATTTCCAATATTTAACCATAAAATCATTACTTATATATCAAAATAACATCAAAACAATTCAATTCAATAATTATAGACATCTCTTTCAAAAACCTTAATTTCATATATTCTTGCCACAAACCCTAACCTCACCAAAACTCAACTATTTCCACTAAACAACCTTAAAATCATTGCATATACATTAAAACAACACTAAATCAACCTATTTTCATAATTATAAATATCCCTACTAGAAACCCTAAGTATACATATTCAACTACAAAACCCTAATTTTATACAAACTCACCTAATTCAATTTTCAACCATAAAATCACTATATATATATATATATATTAAAATAACATTAAATCATCTCAATTAAATAATTCTAGAAAACCATATTAAAACTCTAATCTTCACTTAATCATCCCATAACCCTAAATTCACTAATTATGTCTATTTCAACTAATCAACCAACAAATCATCATGTATTCATCGTTTAACTTTATTACTACCAATTTTAACAATTTAAACTACTTTTTTTCACTAATTTAATCATACATAATCTTAAAATCCAACAAAATAAAGCTTTAAAGAGAGGAAACTTACTTCAAACCTTAATCTTTCTTCAAAACCGACTTGATTCCTTAAGAATTTTGGTGAAATTTGAAGTTGTTGAAGAAGCCAAATCTTCTCCCTCTCTTCCCTCAAAATTTTAGCCAAAAATGGTGAGGAAGAAGATGAAGATAGTTATATATATATATATATATATTAACTTTCCATTTTGCCCCTCACTTTTACATGTAATTACCACATATTAATTATTTAATTATTTTCTCTTTAATTTCTATCCACACATTTTTTTCTTCTTTTGACTTTTTTTAATTTATTAATTTATCATCCACCACCCATAATTATGTATATGTGTATATCATTTATATTTAATGTATATGTTATTTATATCTTTATGTATATATATATGTAATGTGTATTTTATGTATACATCAAGTATACATTAGGTGTACATCTTGATATATTAAGTATACAACATGCATCCAACATTTATAATAAGTATATGTTATGCATATACCATATATATACTATGTATATCTTGTGTATATATTAGGTATATACTATATATATACCTCTCCTAATACTTTAATCAATTTCTATATACTTATTTAATTTATCTAAAACCATAGATATTACAGACGTCCCCTTTAACTTACTTAAAGGTGACATGTTTACAATGAAATAAGTAGCATTCATTACCTCTACCCAAAATTGTTTAGGTAACCCTGCTTGTAATCTCATTACCCTAGATCTTTTTAATAATATCATGTTCATCCTTTCTAATATCTGTGAGCGGGGATTTTTGCCCCCACTCCCGGTGGAATGGTTCTTGCGACTTCGGCACTGTTTAGGCTCGGGGCCTTAGAGAACACGGACCTAAGTCCAGAGAAAATGGAGTCACCACCCGGATGGGCCGAGAAAAATAAAGGGGTGGATGACTCCATTCCTAAGGAATCCCCAACCCCTAATGGGTTCGAAAAGTTGGGTAAGTGTGGGGAAGGTGAGAAATGGCCCAGCACCCCCACAACGCCCGGTTCATTGGAACCGACCTCCTTTATAGGTCTTAATATTATAAAATTCTTAAATATAACAACATTATCCATGTTACACACAATAATTAAAAGAAAGCATCAATATATTAAAATTAAAGCAAGGTCCAAGCAAAACAAATAAATGGACACCCATCCAAAGATGGAAACATGTCCTTACATCACATGCCTAAATAGGACACTCACCGAAAGGTTGAAACATGTCCTTTACATAGGTTCTAAAATAGAAAAGCAAATTAAATTACATGATTTAACTAATGAGGTATGCAACAAGTGGAAACATACCTCTTACAACATTTGGAAATCTAAATAAATTGATAAAAGTAAATAACTATTCAAAATAAATAAATCATTCATCAAAGGTATTAAATATCAATAGAAAGTAAACATCCATCCATGATAAATAAAATAAACCAAGCATTGAACTTAAATAAATTAAAGCATATAAAATAAATCAAAGCATATCAAATATAGAATTGAATAAGACAAATAAAATTTCAATTATAGCTACTGTGAATTTTTTAAGGAATTAAAATAGATTAAGATTTTATGTTTTAAAAGATTGGTAAAGTTCTTTGATTAACCAAATTAAGGTTTGAATGGTAAAATCATGAAACTTAGGTTTGGACACTTTAAAATATTAAGTTTTGTGGTTTGCGGCTATTCATTGAATTATGGTTTCAAACTTACTGTGCAAAATTGTAAAATTTGTGTTTGTATGGTTTTTAAAGTTTTAGAGGATTATGGTTTAGAAAAAATTAGGGTAAAAGGTTTTAAAGGGGTTAGGGTTTACTATTTTGAGTTTTGGAATTGAATTAGAGTTTTAAGACTTTTGAATTAGGGTTTCGGGTAATGAGTTATTTTTAGGATTTGGAAAAAACAATTGATAATTTTATGAAGTTTTATGAATTTAAACAAAACAATTTAAAGTTTATAAAAAATAAAAAAGATATTTTTAAGGCTTTTGGAAGGAAACATAACACAAATTGAAGTTTTGATACTTTGGAAAGCAAATCTTAGTTTTGGGGTTTTGAAGAAATAAAACTAATATCTTTAAACTTTTAAAAAATAAAGCCACGATTTAAGATTTTTAAGCCTTAGAAAAAGTGAATTGAGGTCCTAAAATTTTTGAATTAAAAGAAACAAAGTGATGATTAAGCTACTGTGAAAAAAAAATAAAAGAAATTAAGAATTCAAACCTTATTTTGTAAGTTTCACCAAAAATTGCTTCTTGGATGAACAAGGTCAAAGACAAGCCTTTTTGTCTTTGAATTGCTTGAATTGTTTTTCGGCTCTCTCAAAAAAACTGCTTGATTCCCGTTTTTTCTTCATAGTTTCGGTTTCCACTTCTTGATCCAAGTTCCTGTCCAATTTTCTTTTTTTTTTACGCCTCCCCTTTTTTTGTGTTGTTTAGTCCATATTTATACAAGTTTTATATCCTTCATTCCTAATTATTTACGACATCTTTATTGAATAAGAAAAGGAAATCGAAACATAATTGTATTAGGTTTCGGAAAATTTGCGTCGAAAAAATTTCGTTGGCGAAAAAAAATTGCTGCGTAAAAACTGAGCTGGCAAAAAAGCTACCGCAGCTGGCTGCGGCAGCGTGCGCGGAACGGGCCTGTAGGCCATTTCGCCCGCAGGAAATTCCTGCGGGCGAAATGCCCACTGGCCCGCACTGACTTTCGGCAACGATTTTTTCATTGCCGATTTTTTTTTATTTTTATTATTTTTGAATTTTTATTCATTTCACCATTTTTTACTAAAATAAATATTAAAATTAATTAAGATACCATAAAAATTATTTTGGACTAACTAAAATATATCGGACAACACAAAAATTATTTTGGACTAATTAAAATATATTGGACCGGACCGGATCAAAAATTAAGGGTCTACTGTTTGCCCCCCGCTTAAATGATCTGAAACTTTAGTGAAAGAGAGTGAAAAGCAATAAGACTTCATTTTTTATGAGATGATTATTTGAATTTGTTTTGGGTTCTGGACCCAGTTCGAGTTTTAGACTTGATTTGGGTACTTGTACCAGAGATTGGGTACTTGAACCCGATCTTGAATTTGATTTGGGTACTTAGACCTGAGACTAATTTGATTTGGGTACTTGGACCCGAGATTGGATTGAATTTGGGTACTTGGACCGGGGATTGGGTACTTGGACCCCAAATTAAATTTGATTTGGGTATTTTGACCCGAGATTAGATTTGATTTGGGTATTTGGACCCAAAAATTGATTTGATTTGGGTACTTGGACTCGAGATTGATTGAATTTGGGTACTTGGACATAAGATTGGGTACTTGGACCCAAAATTGATTTGATTTGGGTACTTGGACCCGAGATTGGGCACTTGGACCCAAGATTGGATTTGATTTGGGTACTTGGACCCGAGATTGGGTACCTAGACCCGAGCTTGAATTGATTTGGGTACTTGGACTAGAGAATGGGTGCTTAGACCCGAGATTGGGTACTTGGACCCGAGCTTGAATTGATTTGGGTACTTGGACCCGAGATTGGGTACTTAGACCCGAGATTGATTTGATTTGGGTACTTGGATCTGAAATTTATTTGATTTGGGTACTTGGACCCGAGAATGGGTGCTTGGACCCAAGAATGGGTACTTGGACCCGAGACTGAATTGAATTGGGGTGCTTGGACCCAATGTTGAATTGGAATTGGGTACTTGGATCCGAGATTGAATTGAATTTGGGTGCTTAGACCCAAGATTGAATTGGATTTGAGTACTTGAACCCGAAATTAGGTACTTAGACCTGAGATTGTGTACTTGGACCCGAGCTTGGATTGAATTTGGGTTCTGGACCCAACTAAGTTCTGGACTTAGAAGAGATTCTAGGTTCTGGACTTAATCAAAATTTGGGTTCTGGACCCGAGCTAAGTTCTGGACTTAGAAAAGATTCCAGGTTCTGAACCTAAGGGTATTTTTGGTTCTAGACCCGATATTGAATTTAATTTGGGTGCTTGGACCCGAGACCGAGTTTGACTGACCTTTTATCATTTGAGAAGTATGACTGGTCCGGTTATTCTATGCATTGTGGTTTTTCACCCTCAAAATGGATCTTCATCCTTTGAGATCGGGTCTTCATTCTTGAAAATGGATCTTCATCTTTTGACATCTTTTGACATCGGGTCTTTACCCTTGAAACATGGATCTTCATCCTTTGGGATCGGGTCTTCACCCTTGTAAATGGATCTTCATCCTTGGAGATTGGGTCTTCACCCTTGAAAATGGATCTTCATCCTTTGAGATTGGGTCTTCACCCTTGCAACATGGATCTTTATCCATTGGAGGTCGGTTCTTTACCCTGGCTTCAGCTCTTTTAGCTGAACTGATCTTTTGTCTTTTGCATCTTCATTCTTTTGAGAGTTCTAATGTTTCATTCTTTTGTTCTTCCCTTTTACAAAAATTTAGCTATTTTTAATTAGCCTTCATATCCTCTCCTTTTCCCCCCATGATTTTTCTATGCGGACTCTGATTGATGTTGTTGTTGTCTAGTTCTTCGTACAAGCATGTATTTCTTCTCTTTGCAAGATTACTGGAGCTTTCTCAAGCAATGGGCTTTTTATGCCCCCCTGATTTGATATCTTCTTTTGATTATTTACTTCATAGGGTGTTTGCTGTTCATTTTGCCAAGGAATAGACAACACAAGACAAGAAAGTGCGATGTGATATGTTCATGTATGCATGATATGCATGAATAATACTTACAGTTGTTCCATCGACTCACAGGCCAAGGTGATCAGCAGAAGTGTTCTCATTGGTTCTGTTTTGACGCTTTTTCAAGTCTTGCATTGGAATGATCAAAAGCTTTTGCATTTATGGATTTTATCTTCAAGATGTTGAAAATATGAATAATGGAGACCCTAAGCAGCAGAGTCGGGGATTCATCTATTTCAAACTATGTCTCAGCATGTCAGTTGATAGCTTCTTCATGACCTTTCCAATAATCATTTTCTTTGCCCAATGTATCCTTTGGAGGCTCAACATACTTCCCTTAACTTGAAGGCTTTGTACGACAAAACATTTTTTTTTTGAATTTTGATTTTGAAATCAAATGTTGGCTTTGCCAAATTAATGTCAATGCACCTCAGGACTTGATTTTTCCAAATTAACATATCTATAACATGACAACCCTAGTTACCGTACTAAACTAGGGAATCATTTCTATTTAAGCAAGAATTGTTTCACTTCAGATAGGCACATACACATTACTTGGCCAAAGGTCTCATTGAGTCTAAATACTATTTATCTCATATGCATGCTTATCCAAACTATCTCCACTACCTGCCAAGAGAGATCAACAAGTCTTTGATAGGCTTGAAATGGGGTCTATGAGGGACATGGGTTAAAGTGAAGGCCATTTTGATATTGGAGCTGATGTGACACGATGGACAAACCTTCACACTACAAATTTCTTGTTGGAATTTTAGACAGTTGGGAGCAATCCTTCTAGACTCCAAATTCCTTATGTCTTCTTAGCATTAATCTAGATCTTGATTGGGACAGTCTTTGCCCTTGCAAAAAGTTTAAGACCAAGATCTTTTCCCTTTTCTTTCCTCTTTATTTTTCTTACTCTTCCCTTTTCTTTCTCTTTCCTTACTCTTCCCTTTCTTTTATCATTTTTTCCTTCTTTCTTGTAGGGCTATCAAGTACAGAACTTTCAAGAACTTAATGGTCTTTCTCCTTTTCTTTGATTTTGATTGAATCTTTGGTTGGGTTGGACCAATTCAAGTAAAAAATGTCTTTATGAACCAAATGGAAGCTTTTTGCTGCTTTAGGTAAAAGAGAACTCAGTTGGGTTTCAGAACCGCCTTTCTAGGTTTTATTTTTATTTTTCCTTTTTGTTTTCTTCTTTTGTTTTTTTTCTTCTATTTTTTTTCTTTTCCTTTCTTTTTTTTTTGGTCCTAGCTCAAACAGAGTTGTCTTGTTTGTACCGACTTGGGCTTCCAATAATAGATGAGTGGAGTAACATAAATCTCCTTTAACAGGGATGAATCATTTGTTACTCTGATGTTGTCTTGATATATTGGAGATATTAGGGAAACTTCAACTACCCTTATGGTCTTGAAAGCATCAACTACCCTCATGGTCTTGAGAACTTCAACTATCTTTATGGTCTTGAGAACTTCAACTATCCTCATGATCTTGACTAATAATTGTTTTCTTTGATCTTCTTTCTTCTTCATCTTAGTGATCATAAGACTTGTCAAAAGTATCACAACAGCTTAGGGTAGGTTGTTGGGGTTATATGCCAATCAAAAGAAAGCTAAAATTTTATGAAGGCTCAAAGGGACAACTAGGGATTGATATAATTGAGTGGATACTAGTTGTTGGCTAACCAAATAATGCCTGGATCATTTCTCTCTTAAATAAGCAGAGTTCAATTTTGCCTCGAAAGTTTGTCAAAGCATGTTCTAAGACTGACTAGGACCTAGACAAAGGTAATTATGTAGGAGCTCTCTCTAAGTAAGCATACACAACTCAATGCTATAGAGCAATTCTCTCACCTAGTAAAGTCATTCAAGTCATGATGCCTAGATACATTAATTTATCAATATCAAGCTAGATTCCTCATTGGTTGAGCACCAAAATGAACAAAGACCAACAAAATTTTGATGAAAATAATTTATTCAAACTAACTTGAAAAACATAATTGTTCAAATTAAATATTAAAGAAAGTAAAATAGAAAAGCAACATTCAAGCTAAGGAAAGTTCGTTGAGTTGGAGTCGAAGATGCTTCACTTATTTAGACATCTCAAGGGTAAGGATTTTTTCCATCATCAAGGATCATTGCTTCATCATCCACAGTTAGTCCAAGCTTGCTTAGTAGCATATCATCTTTAGCAGCTTCTCTATCCATATCATGACAAGGTGACAAGATAAAACTCTTCATGAAGGTTGTAAGCGATGATGCCCTTCCAAGTTTAGGCTGAGGATTATTCTTAGTGTTGGGCTTATCAAGCTCAGGAAGCTTTCCACTGTCAATCAAATCTTGGATTTCATGCCTTAATCGAACACATTTATCTGTCTCATGCCCTTGCATTTGATGAAATTGACAAAAGACCTTGGCATCAAAATTTGGCGGTAGAGGCTTATGTAGAGTTCGAGGTGCCAATGGTTGTAGCAAATCCATTTTCATTGGATTTTCTAACATCTTTGACAAAGGCTCACTTAAGGTTGAAAATTTACGCTTCTTTGTAGGCTCAGTCATTGCATTTTTCTCAACACCTCCTTTTCCCTTTGACTTTGCCCACTAGGGTGATAGCCGCTCTTATTGCTCCACTAAGATAGCACATGGTTCGGTTGGTCTTGTAGAATAGGGATTGATCTTTCATTTTTCATTCGATCTCTATCAGTAGACATGTTCCTTGTTAATGCCGCCTTTTCCTTCTTTCTTATGTCAATGGGAGATGCCTCATTAGCATTGTTGATGATCTCTAGAATTTGAATCAACTGGGTCATCATAATTTCAACCAATTGATCTGGTAGCTCGGCCATCCTAGCTTTGACAACTTCATCAATTATGTCCCTTAGCTGGTTCGCATCCATCCTTCCAATGAAGTGCTTGAATCAAAATCAATGTTGTATGTGGTATCGTTGTATGCTCTTGAATTGTTGTACTTTAGGTCTATGAGCCAGGAAGGATCAATGATATGAGATGCAAATGTATGCATGTACGCATGTATGCACAAACAATAGACAAACTATGTAACACACCTTCCCAACCTACATATGTAAGCTGAGTAGAGGCGCCACACTAACCTAATGTTGCTACCAATTTTACTTAGTCAAATTTTAGTTCCGATTTTTACAAAATTTTTGCCATAGTTTCGCCTAAAAATTGAGTCCCAAGTGTCGACAAAACCGGTTTTTTTCTTATTTTTAAAAATATTTTACACAAACCAATACAAACAAAATCATTCTCAGTACACTCCCAATAAATCCCCCTTGTAACCTCAACTACAACCTGCAAAAAGGATTTACACTTCTAGTACAACATAAAATAAAGGTTTTGTGACAACCCCCATATTTAAATATTACACAGCGGAAGTTATAAAATATTTACATATTTACAAATTCATATACATCAAAACTCAAGTTTTACAACACATAAAATTTATACATGATTGGCAAGTCTGCTCTGATCTTTAAGCTCCCAAAATGGATTCTTCAAGGTCTACTCTCACTAGGTCTTGATGAACTCTCGGGTTCAACTCTATCCACTCTACTACCTGCGCGATTAAACACTATCGCGCTAAGCCAACGGCTTAGTAAGATAAAACATGCTAACGGTATGCTTTAATGAAATGCAATGCCACATATGTTATTGATAAGATCAACATCATAAATATAAAGTTAACCACACAATTATGCATTTCACAAATCATAGTCATATGAGCATACCACATTTCAACATCTTTTCACATTCAACATTAATCAATCATACTCCATAACCAACATCTCATTTCATTAAACTCATAACATTATTTAGGACATTCATATAACCTTGACACCTATGGGCCCAACAAGTATTTAATACGATATTCAGAGTTCAGAGTTACTGCTTTGGTTCATAGTCACAATAATCACGCCCGTAGGCAATGTATATACATGTATCTCTATCCATGGATAGTGTAACAGACCCAGTCTCTTGGATCATCAACTCAACACATATGAGGAGATCCTCAACCCGGCAAGACTGTTACAAATCATATATCTCATAGTGTAACAGACCCAGTCTCTTGGACCATCAACTCAACACCTATGAGGAGGTCCTCAACCCGGCAAGACTGTTACCTTTCATCATTTCTTAGGCATGCCACCCAAATCCAGAACTCTGAAACTGAATAACATATTAAACAAACAATTCATTTCCATTCTCAATTCTCATCACATTTAGGCAAACATGCCTTCTTTCTTTCAATTACATCATCTTAGCCAATAACAATGGCTTCACATTTCATTTCACAATATAACATCTCATTATTCAAGTATATATATATATCTCATCCATGATCACTTTATATCTCACATAGCATCATTCATAAATATCAACATTTCATTCCACATTACTCATGAAACACATTACCATTCACAATGCACAACATAACATTGTTCAATCTCAACAATGCAATTAGGGCAAAGAACAATTGATTATAACATTCATTGATTCAAGTGTGTTTAAAGTGTTTAGGGTTAGGTTTAAGGACCAACCTACCTTTGGAAAACCAAAGCAATGCAAGAAGAACAAAGAATTAAAACCCTAACCATAAATAGTACATTCTGGTTTTAAACTCCATTTTATCCTTATTTTGAAAAATTGTATAAAATAATCTACTTGACTAAAAATTCTAAAATTTTTACAGAATTTAGTTTTGTATCTTAAAATCATCCCTTTAAAATTTCAGATCAAACTGAATACAAAATCTTGGTCAAATAGTTCACCTAACCAGACTGCCCCAATTGCCCTGCATCCTGGCAGCAGTTCTGAACTTTGTGAATTCCATAAATCAAATTCAATCAACGTGGTTCTAAATTATTTTTCTCAAATACTAGACTCACTAAGAAACAACATATCCAAAATTCAATTGGATATGATTTTTCTACATTTTATTAAAAATCCCGAAATATAGCTGTCTCAGTTAAGGTACCTGCTGGAATAGTTCTACTAAAAATAATCTTTCTAAACTCATAACCATTCCAAAATCGAATCAACATATTTTTCAGTCATTCTAGACTCATAGAGGCACAACATATCAAAAATTCACTTTAAGAACATTTTTCTAAAATTAATTAAAAATCATACAAGTCACAGCCTTTACTAATCCTAAAACAGAAACAATTTCACTAAACACCAATCTTACTCTTCCATCACCAACACCAACCCAACTTCTCATCTATCAAGAAAAATCAATACTTACAATCATACCATAAGCAACTTAATCATACCACTTCAAAAGAATTGAAGAAATTAGAGAAAAGATCTTACCTTAGTTAAAAACTTCTTAAATCAACACTTGAACACTTAATCTTTCTTCAATTTAAGCTTGAAATCATCAAAACCATCACTTGTCTCTTTCTTTCTCTTTGGCTATGGAGGGCCGGCCATCAACAAGAAGAAGAAGAAGAAATGATGAAGAAAACACAAGTCAAACCTTCTTTAAATATCCATCATATGATTTTATCCAAGCAATTACCAAAGTGCCCTTATTCACATAATTATCTTTTTGTCTTATATGTGCCCAATTAAGTAATTTACCAATCTCAAATAAATATCTTCTCTTGCATTGACCAAGCCTTTTGACCACTTTATATGTCATATATATTAACATATACACAACATATAAATTTGTCTCTAAACCCTATTTCTTCCCAAAATACATATACATATACTTTCTCTTCTCAATTTCTTTTCTCTTACAATTTAACACATATATTCAATCCAATATATAACAATAACAGCAACAACAATATGCAAAACTTCTAGGGCATAAATGAGGATATTACAAACTAGGATAAATAGGATGCTCCTTCCAACCTTATAACATCCATACATGAATGGCGAGTCTCTTTTCCTAGGTATATGGTTAACAAAATACCAACATGGGGTACCTTGCTTTCGGATATTTCCCTCAGACGTTTCAACCAATAGTTATATTTTTAAAAATGGAAATCAGTTTATAATAATTCCCATTAATTAGGTTTTAATCCATTTATCCAACCAAAATAGCTTTTATGCTATATTGGATTAAAACTAAATTAAGAGGTTTATTATAGATATATTTCTCACTTGAAAAAGTAACTAACGATTCATGCCAAAAACAAGCCCATGGTTAATTTATTCTTAGTATAAACTGGGCTCACAATTGATTTTTGGTATTTTTCATAATTGACCTAAATAACTTGCAAGCTCTTTGTAAGAAAAGGTTAGGTGAAAATAGTTTTGTTTCTAAGCCCATTCTAAAAGATTTTAGAAAAATAGATTTTGGGCTTAGTATTTGGGCCATGAGCAAAAGAATTTTTGATTTATTTTTAGAAAAAGTCTTATGTCCAAAGATCATCTTGAAAAATTTTGAAAATAGCTTTGGACTTTTGGATTTTAAAGAAAAATTTATTTTAAGCTTACAATATGCTTAGGTCATATTAGAAAAAAGAACAAACCAAATAAGCCATGATTTAAGCCAAGATAAGTTAACCATAGTCAAACAACATGCATTTGGAGTAAAAATCTAAGGAAAGTAACTAGGCCAAATACATGAGCTTTAGTCTTTGGGTTAAAAGGCTTAGGTTCCCATAGAAAGTATATACCAAATGGTACGAGGCTATGAGTGGTTATGCCATGCACAATCTCCATACCTTGAGTGAAAGTATGGTATCCCTTACATAACACAACACGGCTAACACGGGCGTCCTAACTCACGCACACGATGCAAACTAATATGATCCAATGGATAATATCATTATAAGAAAGAAATAGAATAATATAAAGACCAACGGAATCAACTTCTCTTATCCCCAGTGGAGTCGCCACTGTGAGCGGGGATTTTTATCCCCACTCCCAGTGGAATGGTTCTTGAGACTTCGGCACTGTTTAGGCTAGAGAACACGGACCTAAGTCCAGAGAAAATGGAGTCGCCACCCGGACGGGCTGTGAAAAAGAAAGCGGTGGATGACTCGATTCCTAAGGAATCCCCAACTCCCTAATGGGTTCAAAAAATTGGGTACGTGTGGGGAAGGTGAGAAATGGCCCAGCACCCCCACAACGCTCGGTTCATTGGAACCGGCCTCCTTTACAAGTCTTAATATTATAAAATCCTTAAATATAACAACATTATCCATATTACACACAATAATTAAAAGAAGGCATCAATATATTAAAATTAAAGCAAGGTCCAAGCAAAATAAATAAATGGACACCCATCCGAAGATGGAAACATGTCCTTACATCACATGCCTAAATAGGACACCCACTGAAAGGTAGAAACATGTCCTTTACATAGGTTCTAAAATATAAAAGCAAATTAAATTACATGATTTAACTAATGAGGTATGCAACAAGTGGAAACATACCTCTTACAACATTTGGAAATCTAAATAAATTGATAAAAGTAAATAACTATTCAAAATAAATAAATCATTCATCAAAGGTATTAAATATCAATAGAAAGTAAACATCCATCCATGATAAATAAAATAAACCAAGCATTGAACTTAAATAAATCAAAGCATATCAAATAAATCAAAGCATATCAAATATAGAATTGAATAAGACAAATAAAATTCCAATTATAGCTACTGTGAATTTTTTTAAGGAATTAAAATAGATTAAGATTTTATGTTTTAAAAGATTGTAAAGTTCTTTGATTAACCAAATTAAGGTTTGAATGGTGAAATCATGAAACTTAGGTTTGGACACTTTAAAATATTAAGTTTTGTGGTTTGCGACTATTCATTGAATTATGGTTTCAAACTTATTGTGCAAAATTGTAAAATTTGTGTTTGTATGGTTTTTAAAGTTTTAAAGGATTAGGATTTAGAAAAAATTAGGGTTTAAGGTTTTAAAGGGGTTAGGGTTTACTATTTTGAGCTTTGGATTTGAATTAGGGTTTTAAGACTTTTGAATTAGGGTTTCGGGTAATGAGTTATTTTTAGTATTTGGAAAAAAACAATTGATAATTTTATGAAGTTTTATGAATTTAAACAAAACGATTTAAAGTTTATAAAAAACAAAAAAGATATTTTTAAGGCTTTTGTAAGGAAACATAACACAAATTGAAGTTTTGATAATTTGGAAAGCAAATCTTAGTTTTGGTGTTTTGAAGAAATAAAACTAATATCTTTAAACTTTTAGAAAATAAATCCACGATTTAAGATTTTTAAGCCTTAGAAAAAGTGAATTAAGGTCCTAAAATTTTTGAATTAAAAGAAACAAAGTGATGATTAAGCTACTGTGAAAAAAAAATTAAAAAAATTAAGAATTCAAACCTTATTTTGTAAGTTTCACCAAAAATTGATTCTTGGATGAACAAGGTCAAAGGCAAGCCTTTTTGTCTTTGAATTGCTTGAATTGTTTTTCGGCTCTCTCAAAAAAACTGCTTGTAGACCCTTAATTTTTGACCCAATCCGGTCCAATCTGTTTTATTTAGTCCAAAATAATTTTTGTTGTCTAATTGGTCCAAAATAATTTAAATTAAATAGTTTTTGCTTTATTATCTAATTTTTATTAATAAAAAATAAAAATAAACAAATAAAAGTCAAAAAATAAAAATAAAAATTGGAGTCGGAGTCGAAAAAATCGGCAACGAAAAAATCATCGCGTGGGCCCTTGGGCATTTCGCCTGCTAGAATTTCCTGTGAGCGAAACAGCCCAAGCTATTTCGCCTGCAGGAAATTCCTGCGGGCGAAATAGCTTTTCCATTTCGCCCGCAGGATTTTTCTGTGGGCGAGTCACCCGCAGGCCCACAGAGATCCCACTGCCGCAGTTTCCTGCGGCAGAATTTTTTTTGCCAGCGCATTTTTCCTGCGGCAATTTTTTTCAGCAGCGTAATTTTTTCCGACGCAAAATTTTTGAAACCTAATTTAATTAGGTTTTGGTTTCCTTTTCTTATTTATATTACTTGCCGTGAATAATAAGGAATATACATAGAAAGACCTCTATAAATAAGGACCAAAGGCAACCAAATTTGGGGAGGAAAAATTTCACAGTAGCTTTGAGAATTTGAATCCGAAAGTGAAGTGGAAAAGCAATAATTGAATTCAATTGATTTTTAAGGAGCAGAAACATGATTTAAGCAATTCAAAGGCAAAAAGGCTTGTCTTTGGAGCTTGTTCATCCAAGAAGAATTATTTTTGGAGGAATCATCAAAAAAAAAGGTATGTATTAAATTCTTTGTTTTTTTTATACAGTAGCTAAATTTTCCTTTATTCTTTTAACTCAAAAATCCCAGAACCTAATCCCTTTTGTTCAAAGTTAAAAACATTAATCCGTTGCTTTATTTCTCAAAGAATTTAAAGTTATTAATTTTATTTCTTCAAAACCCCAAAATTCCAATTTATTTTCCACTCCAAATTATGTAAACTCTTAAAACATATTCTGTTTCTTATAAAAAAAAACCTAAAATACTTTTTCCAATTATATAAATCTTTTTTATTTATAAAAACTTTAATTTGTTTGGTTTAAACTTATAAAATCTCATGAAATCATCAAATTGTTTTTCTAAACTCTAATTCAAATTCATCACCCAAGACCCAAATTCTAAAATACTAAAACCCTAATTCAATTTCTAAACCTAAAATAATATACTCTAACTCCTTTAAAACCTTAAATCTTAATTTTTTCTAAGCCCTAATCCTTTAAAACATTAAAAAAACCACAAAAATATAAATACTTTAAATTTACGCAGTAGCTTGAAATCACCATTTAAAACCACAAATCAAAAGTATTTTAAAGTGTCTAAAACCCTAGTTTCATGATTTCACCATTCAAATATTAATTTAGTTAATCAAAGAGTCTTACCAACCTTTTAAAACATAAAACCCTAACCTATTTTAATTCCATAAAAAGTTCACAGTGCTATAATTGGACTTTTATTTGCTTTATTTAATTCTATACTTGATTGTGCTTTGATTTATCTCTTATGCTTTAATTTATTTAATTTCAATACTTGATTTATTTAATTTATCATGGATGGATGTTTATTTTATAGCTTTGATAAATGATTTATTTATGATGAATGATTATTTACTTTTATCAAGCAATTTAGATTTCCAAAAGTTGTAAGAGGTATGTTTCCACTTGGTGGGTACCTCATTAGTTAAACATCATGTAATTTAATTTGCTTTTCTATTTTAGAACCTATGTAAAGGGCATCTTTCTACCTTTTGGTGGCTGTCCTATCTAGGCATGTGATGTAAGGACATGTTTCCATCCTTGGATGGGTGTCCGTTTATTTGCTTTGTTTGGACATTGCTTTGATTTTAATATAATGATGCTTTCTTTTAATTATTATGTGTAATATGGATAATGTTGTTATATTTAAGAATTTTATAATATTAAGACCTGTAAAGGAGGCCGGTTCCAATGAACCGGGCATTGTGGGGGTGCTGGGCCATTTCTCACCTTCCCCACACGTACCCAACTTTTCGAACCCATTAGGAGGTTGGAGATTCCTTAGGAATTGAGTCATCCACCCCTTTCTTTTTTCCTGACCCATCCGAGTGGCGACTTCATTTTCTCCGAACTTAGATCCGTGTTCTCTAAAGCCCCGAGCCTAAACAGTGCCGAAGTCGCAAGAACCATTTCACCGGGAGTGGGGGCGAAAATCCCCGCTCACAGTGGCGACTCCACTGGGGATAAGAGAAGTTGATTCCGTTGGTCTTTGTATTATTCTATTCTTTCTTATAATGATATTATCCTTTGCATCATCTTAGATTGCATCGTGTGCGTGAGTTAGGACGCCCGTGTTACCCGTGTTGTGTTATGTGAGGGATACCATACTTTCACTCAAGGTATGGAGATCGAGCATGGCATAACCACTCATAGCCTCGTACCATTTGGTATATACTTGCTATGGGAACCTAAGCCTTTTTACCCAAAGACTAAAGCTCATGTAATTGGCCTAGTTACTTTCCTTAGGTTTTACCCCAAATGCATGTTGTTTGACTATGGTTGGTTTATCTTAGTCTAAATCATGGCTTATTTGGTTTGTTCTTTTTCTAATATGACCTTGGTCTATTGTAAGCTCAAAATAAATTTTTCTTTAAAATTCAAAAGACTAAAACTATTTTCAAAATTTTTCAAGATGGTCTTTGGACATAAGACTTTTCTAAAAATAAATCAAAAATTCTTTGGCCCGTGGCCCAAATACTAAGCTCAAAATCCATTTTTCTAAAATCATTTACAATGGGCTTAGAAAAAAAGCTATTTTCACCCAACCTTTTCTTACAAAGAGCTTGCAAAATATTTAGGTCAATTATGAAATACCAAAAATCAATTGTGGGCCTAGTTTACACTAAAAATTAATTAACCATGGGCTTGTTTTTGGCATGAACCATTAGTTACCTCTTTTCAAGTGAGAAATCTATTTATAATAAACCTCTTAATTTCGTCTTAATCCAATATAGCATAAAAGCTACTATAGTTGGTTGAATGGATTAAAACCTAATTAATAGGAATTATCATGAATTGATTTCCATTTTCGAAAATATAACTATTGGTTGAAACGTCCGAGGGAATTATTCGAAAGCAAGATATCCCATGTTGGTATTTTGTCAACCATATACCTAGGAAAAGAGACTCGCCATTCATGTGTGGATGTTATAAGGTTGGAAGGAACGTCCTATTTATCCTTATTTGTTGATTGTTTGTGCATACATGCACACATTTGCATCTCATTGATCCTCTCTGGCTCACAGCCCTGGATTATGATAGTTCTAAAGCTTACAACAATCTGAGCTACGTCGGAGATGAAGTATCTAGCAACGACTCAATCACTTGCTCACCTAAAACAATGGAGCCCGAACAAATTCAAAGAATGGTGGATGAAGCCCTCAATGCCAAGATGGAAGAAATCAAAGAGGCCCTTGCTAAGACCATGAAGAACCAATTGACTGCAATCTTAGAGAACCATGCCGAGGCTTCTGTTAGCACTAAGAAACCAAAGGACAAAGGGAAGACTAAAGTTAGTGAAATGGTTTTTGATGATGAAAAGGTGATCATTGATGATGATTGGCCTCAATACTACCAAGAGGTTCAAGAGAAAAAGAAAGAACTGAAGGCTGTTGAGAAGGCAACTATTAAAAAGACCGAGACATCCGATGTTGAAAAGATGATTGCTGATTTAGAAAAGAAATTTGAGAAGAAGCTTAAAACCGAAGAGATGTCTGAGATCGACAAACTATTTGAACAAGATGAAGAAGTTCCATACAAGTTCAAGATGCCATCCTTTGCAAAGTACAATGGCATCGAAAATCCTCATCTTCACGTGAAGCAATACATCACTGCCATGCAGTCTGCCCGAGCTACTAAGGCTCAAACCCTAAGGTACTTTATGCTCTCATTGGACCTTGTTGTTCAAAATTGGTTTAATACCTTAGATGATGGAACACAAAAGAGTTGGGATCTACTTTACAAAGCCTTCATCCAACAATATGGATATAATATTGAGTTGGAAGTTACCTTGATGGAAGTGGAGTCCATTAGGCAAAGGCCGAATGAGAATTTTGTAGATTATGTCAAGAGATGGAGAAACAAAGCCACTTCACTCAAGAAGAGGCCCGATGAATCCGATCAAATAAGGATGATTGTGAGAGGGGTGTTGCCTAATCTTCGTGAGAGAATGTCTCATACACTCATCCGTGATTTCAAAGACCTTCTTCAAGCTGGTTTGCAAATTAAAGAATGGGAAAGGGAGAAGAGCCGCTTTGCAACAAAAAGGAACGAAAAAGGGAGCTATCAACCTGGTAGCCAAAGCATGCAAAAGACCGTCGGTATTAATGCTACTAACCAAGGAACAAGGAGACAATTTTTGGAATTAGGAAAACCGATGTCTTGGGTTCTCAACAAGCTTCAAAGAAAAGGATTGCTACAACCCTTAAATCCTCGTCCTTTGCCTAATCCTCTCCCACCTAACTTTGACACCAAAGCATTTTGTCAATTCCACCAAACGCAAGGGCATGACACGGATAGATGTGTAAGGTTGAGACATGAGGTCCAAAACCTAATTGATAATGGGAAGCTACCCGAGCCCAATAAGCCAAACACCAAAGACAACCCATTACCAAAATTCAATAGGGTACCACCACCGGCAACCTTCATGATTGGAGGAGGTTTGCATGAGGACTTTGTCATGTCTTCCTTTCAATATGTGGGTGGAGAAGCAACCAAAGAAGAAGAGGCATTTGAACAAGCTATGATGGGTGGAGAAGTAGCAATTTGTGTTGTCAATGGGTTTTGGGATACAAGTGACAGTGATGATGATATTATACCCAAGAAGGAGGAGTGGACTTGGTCCGAGCCCGAAGAAGATGAGGTGATGAATACTAGATCCGGTAAGCCTTACGCAAGGCCACCACCAAAGGAGATAGAAACTAATAAGGGTAAGGAAGTTGAAGTGGAAAAAGATGATGTTGTGCTCAAGCAATTGAAAAGAACCCAAGCAAGTGTTAGCATTTGGGACTTGTTAGCTACTTCCAAAAAGCACCGAGAAACTATGGCCAAAGCCTTGGCTAGCATTTCTACCTCCACAACACCGGAGGAGTTGATCAACTTTATAAAAATGGGGGAAGTAATGAAATGTGAAGAGGTCCAAGAAAAGAGTGAAGTTAATATGGGAGCAGTTTCTTTTTCAGATGCGGACTTACCGGAGGAAGGAAGAGACCTCATCCGCCCTCTCTTTATCAAAATAGAAGTCAAGGGGAAGAGAACTCCATGTGTCATGGTTGATGATGGGTCCACCATAAATGTTTGTCCACTTAAGATTTTGCCAAAGCTAGCCATGTTAACAAGAGATCTAAGCCCAACCGAGGTAACGATTCGTGCTTATGACAACACTAAGAGGCATGCCAAAGGGACTTTCAAAGAGGCCGTCAAGGTTGGTCCAATTGACTCTATTGTTGAATTTGTTGTTTTAGACATACCAGTTACCTTTGCCTTACTCTTGGGGCGACTATGGTTTCATCCTCTTGGTGGAGTTCCTTCCACCCTTCATCAAAAGATCAAATTCCCCAACGGAAATGAGACAGTGGTCATTGAAGCTGAAGATAATGAGATTGTTAATGCTCTAATGGTTGAGAGGACTCTCAATGGTTTTCAAGTGGCTACAATTTTCTGATGATGAAGTAGTGGACTCCAAAGTTTTGACTATGATGAAGAACATGAACTACCTTTCCGGAGCTGGTCTTGGAAAGGGTAAGGCTGGTTTGACAAAGTTGCCAGATTTTAGGACTCAAACTTCCAAGAAGGGGTTAGGATATGATGAAGCCAATGATGTCCAGCCAAAGAAGAGTGAGAAGATGAGCTTCCCACCACTTGAAGATATCTTTGTCAAAGCTCCAGATATGGGACCACTCCAAGGAAAGCCCGAGCCAATCATGTTCATGGGTAAGTTAATTCCAGGTTTTGAAATTTTTGCAGATGTTGCTGAGCTAGTGGAGCAAGCGAAGAAAGAGCTCACCTTGTCAACCAACAATGAATCCAATCCAAAAGAGAAGAATGAAGCTGCCCTGAAAGCTGAGAAGACTCCGGAAGAGATTGCTGCCCTCGTTGAAGAGAAGTTTGAAGACATCCTGCTTTATGATTCTGAGAACAATGACTTTGATTTTGATTTTAATTTTTCTGCTTTGTATGAGGATGATGATGTTTTCTTTTCCAAAATGAATGCAATAAAGTCTGATTTTGCTTACTTGTGTGATGTTTCTCCTGATGGTTGCATACATTCAAATAGCAGTTACATGAGCATCTTTAATATTAATTCTGTTAACACACAATCATTAAATTTAGGAAAAACTTAAAATCCTAAAAACATTAGCATAGCATCCGACCTTACTCCTGATGAGAGAGAGAGATTTGAAAAAATATTCAAAAAATATGAAGAGGTGTTTGCTTGGTCTTATAAGGATATGCCGGGGATAGATCGAGACATAGCCGAGCATCATATTCCTACTTACACTCACATTAAACCTGTTAAACAAAAAGCTTAGGCGATTAAGACCTGAGTGGGCTGAATTGGTTAAAGAAGAGGTCACTAAGTAAATACAAGTGAAGTTCCTTGAAGTAATAGAATATCCAGATTGGTTAGCCAACATAGTACCCGTGCCAAAGAAAGATGGAAGGATAAGGGTCTACGTGGACTATAGGGATTTAAACAAAGCTTCCCCTAAGGATGATTTTCCTTTACCTCATATAGATGTTCTCATTGATAGTGCAGCCTCTAACGTGCTACACTCATTAGTAGATGGATTTTCCGAATACAATCAAGTGTTAATGGCCCAAGAGGATAAAGTCAAAACTGCCTTCATTACTACATGGGGTATATTTTGTTATAGGGTGATGCCTTTTGGCTTAAAGAATGTTGGAGCAACCTACCAAAGGATGGCCACCACACTATTTTATGACATGATGCACAAAGAAGTTGAAGTATATGTTGATGATATGATGGTGAAGTCAGATACAAGGGAGCAACACTTCTAGAATTTGGAATTATTCTTCGATAGAGCTTTGAAATATAAGCTAAGATTAAACCCGAAGAAGTGTGTATTCGGTGTTACTTCAGGCAAATTATTGGGACATGTAATTGGTCCGAATGGCATTGAGATTGATCCTGAAAAAGTCAAAGCAATCATGGATATGCCAGCCCCAAAGATGGAGAGAGAAGTACGGGGATTCATTGGTAAACTACAGTACATTAGCAGATTTATAGCAAAGCTCACAACGATCTGTGAGCCTATCTTCAAGTTGCTTAGGAAGAATCAGCCGGTCGTATGGAATGAAGAATGTCAAAAGGCCTTTGACCGAATAAAAGAGTATTTGTTGAATCCACCTGTTTTGAAACCACCTAAACCCGGCAAACCTCTATTACTATACTTAGCAGTAGAAGAAGAATCGATAGGAGCCATGCTAGCCCAAGCAGATGAGTCGGGGATTGAGCATGATGTTTACTATTTGAGCAGAAAGCTCCTACCTTATAAAATTAAGTATAGTATCATCGAAAAGACTTGTATAGCTGTGGTTTGGTCTTCTAAGAAGTTGCAGCATTACTTTCAATCATATAGTGTGCAACCAATTTCCAGGTTGGATCCAATGAAGTACTTAAGGGAGACACCCTCTTTAATTGGGAAATATGGTTGATAGTTGATCATATTAGAGGAATTTGAGATTGAGTATGTAACTAGGAAAACAATCAAAGGTAGAGCGGTGGCAGAATTCCTGGCTCAACAACCATTACCAGAAAGTGAAGAGGTAATCTTGGAATTTCCAGATGAACATTTAGAAGCAATTGAAGTACAAGGGTGGAAAATGTATTTTGATGGAGCAGCAAACAAGAAAGGAGCAGGTTTAGTAGTTATACTAGAATCGCCCGAAGGGGAACTCATCCCTTTAGCCAAAAAGTTGAAATTTAGGGCAACCAATAATATGGTGGAGTACGAAGCTTGTATTTTCGGTTTGAAAACCCTAATGATTATGAAGGTGGATAAGGTAGAAGTTTATGGTGATTCGTTGCTAGTAGTATCCTAAGTAAATGGAGAGTGGGAGTTGAAAGAAGAAAAATTGAAACCATACCACCATTACCTGACCATGATGAAGAAGAATTTTAAGGAGTGTAGGTTTATACACCTATAAAGAGAAGAAAATCAGATGGCTGATGCCCTAGCCACATTGGCTTCGGTATGGGAAAATCCTGCCAGCCTATTCCTTAAACCTCTGATCTTGACCAGTTCATCAACTCCTTGCTATGAATATGAGACAATTATGGAAGTTGATACAGACCATGATGCATGATATGATACTATAAGGTGATTTTTGGAGGAAAGAGAGTACCCACCGGGGGCAACAAAGAAAGAGAGAAGAGCCATAAGGAGGTGGTCATTGCAATACATCACCTTCCATGGAGAATTATATCAAAGATAGCCTGATGGAGTGCATTTGAGATGTTTAAGAAAGCCTGAAGTGGAGCGCATCATGTTAGAAATACATGTGGGAAGTTGCGATCCACACATAAGTGGTTTGGCCCTAGTTAAGAAGATTATTCGACAAGGTTACTATTGGTTGACCATGAAGAGAGACTGTATTGAGTTTGTCAAGAAGTGCCAGCAATGTCAGATGTATGGTAACTTGAATCACATGCCTCCTGAAGAACTGCATTCAATGTCTTCACCCTGGCCATTTACCACCTGGGGTATCGACATTATAGGAGAAATACATCCGACAGCCTCAAACGGTCACTATTTCACTGTAGTAGCAGTTGATTATTTTTCAAAATGGGTCAAAGCCGAATCCTTCAACAAGCTGGGTGCAAGTCAAATGGCTAGGTTTATCGAAAAGAATTTCATCTACATATATGGGGTCCCGCACAGTGTAATATCAGACAATGGGGTACAGTTTCAAGGAGCAGTTAAGGATTTATTCTCGAAGTATCAAATTCATCATCATCGATCCTCTCCTTATAGACCAAAGGCTAATGGTGCCGTGAAAGCAACAAATAAGACAATTAAGCAAATTTTGTCCAAGATGACCAAGACTTACAGGGACTGGTCGGAAATGCTTCCCTTTGCTTTATGGGGATATAGGATAAGTGTGTGAACACCTACTGGGATGACACCGTTCTCTTTGGTTTATGGGATGGAAGCAGTATTGCCAATTGAAATTGAGATCAAGTCACTAAGAGTAGTCTTAGAAGCTAAACTTCCTGAAACAGAATGGGTAGCAAGCAGATACACACAATTAGCCCTACTAGAAGAGAGAAGGTTAAAAGCACTGTATCATCACCAATTGTATCAAAAGAAGATAGCTCGGGCCTACAATAGAAGGGTTAAGGTTAGAAAATTCAGAGTTGGAGATTTGGTGTTGAAGCAATGTAAGCCTAATGTATCTGATCCAAGAGGGAAGTTCAGACCTAGCTGGGAAGGGCCATATGTCGTGAAACAAGTCATGAGCAAAGGTGCGGTGAAGTTATCAGACATGGATGGGAATGAATTTAGTGAGCTAGTAAATATTGACAGGTTGAAGGGGTTTTATGTATGATAGAAAAAAAAGAAGAAAAAAGGAGCTCGTTAGGTTGAAAACCCAAAAAGGGCAACCTAGGCAAAAGTTAGAGTGGTCCGCTAGTTTTGAAAACCCGAAAGGGCGGGCTAGGCAACAATTAGGGCTAAATGAGAGAAAATTGTCAATTATAAAACCCGAAAGGGCTAATTGGCAACAAGAGCGATCTTGAGTATGCCGGCTTTATGTTTGGTTGTTCCTTAATTTAATAAAACAGAATTAATGTTAAAATTGTTTTATGTGCACTGTTATAAGTATTTGACCAGATATGGATGAAATAAATTATCATAATTGCAAAAGGTGATGACAAATTATAAATGGAAAAGAAGCATCTTTTATTACTTTAGTTATTTTTCATCCTAACAAAACACTTTCTGAATTGACAAATGTAAAATCTATGGTAGTCGATAAGTGTAACGTGCAGGCTAGCTTTGCCTTAACCGATCCAAGTAGGCTTCAGTCAAGCAAGGCATGTCTAAGTCGGGAACAAGTCAGAATCACAAGGCTTAACTCCATACTGACGCCCAAGACGGCGAGGATCATAGCATGTACCTTGACGAAGAGCAGCAAGGGGAACGTACATCAAGTATGTCCGCATGGTGATACGAGAAATCTTCCACCAAGGTACCAACCAACGGATATTGACTTCAGAGCATGAGTGGATCCAGTCAACCCAGTCAGCATATGAAGAAGCAGGATGGAGTAGCTTCCTAGCAGAATGATGACGTGGCAGGTATCTGGCAAAGTCCATGGAGGGAGTATCAAGCAAACAAAGACGCTCTTGAAGCCAAATCTGTGAAGAAAGAATTAAATTTTAAAAAAAAAGAGTCCGCTAAGTTGAAAACCCGCAAGGGCAGCTTAGGCAAAAATTAGGACAGCTCGCTAGTTCCGAAAACCTGCATGGGCAGACTAGGCAAAAGTTAGAGCAATAAAAAAAAGAAGAAAACCTAAATTGAAAACCCGAAAGGGCAGTTTAGGTAATTACCTGAAGCAGCAACGGACTCCCAGTCGGTCTCTTTGACAATCTCGATTTAAATCGATCTAATCCAACTAAGGTCTCGACTAAGATCACAGGTACTTGCGACAAGCCTCCTTCCATTTGGTCCATAATATCTAATACTCGTGGATCAATATCGCCGTCAGAAGAAACAAACAAGAATTGGCCGAGCAAGCAAAGACAAAGCATGCATCCCCATGCCTTAGTAGGAGCCAAATGAGAGAAACAAATGTCAATCAAAGGAGCAAGTAGAATTTTTTTCACCTCTCATCAACCGAAGAACTTCGGGTTTTGGAATTTGAAATAACATCTGCATCCTCTGTTGAGTCTTGGAAATCAATGTGGGTAACGCCATTTGTTGATTATTTGGATGTCCAAGAATGGACTCAAATTCTTCAATCAAGGGGCATATTTCAAAGCCATTAATTCTAAATACCCTAGAATCCATATCCCACAGGGAAGCCATGGCATGTAAGAAGGACTGGTCCAATTTGACATTTTGAAAACATTTTAAAACATCAAGCTTTGACCATGAAATTTTCTTCCAATGGATGGCATCCATATTCTTAAATAGAATTTTTATTTTCTTTAAATAGTGCTCGGTCATGGTTGATGAATAAAGGAGAACCAAAATTGCTAAAGGGAGTCTTCATGTTGAAAGAGAGAGATTTTTGGTTTATGAATTAAAATATGGCATGAAGGGTTATTTATATAGAGGAAACAAACCTTTTCCAAAAGTGAAATGGAAAAGATGATGGGAAAGGATAAGACCATATAGCATAAGGAAAGGAAGTGGCAATGAATTTCCTTTACCACATTGGATTTGGTTTAGTAAATAAGGTGGATATTAATTATGATGTACTATAAAAAAAAAGAAAAAAAAGAAGAAAAAAGTGGCAGTAACGGAAAAAATATGCAAAAAAAAAAGAGAGAGGATTATAGTAAAGAGGAAAATTGTATATTTTTCATTATTGTACAATGTTTTACAATTGCCACAATATTTACATATCACTAAGAGGGTGGTGGTAGGTCACCAAATAAAGACTTGAAAAATCGTCGCCTGTTGGAGGAGGGGGCAAATTACTCATTCCGGGATCATCCGAAGCAGAAGCACTAAAATTCCTATTGCCTTGGAGTTCCGATTTGTCATGGTCTTTATCAGAAGCAGACGAAAAAATCTCATGTTCATCAGTCTGGGGGCCTCTTGATGAAGAAGCATCGGGATCCCTCATTCCCTGAAATCGGATGTCTCGAAAATTTTGTTCGGATTGATGATATAAACTTTCAAAATGAGAAGCCTGTTGATGACTTGCAGCCAACTCTTCTTGAAGTTTCTTATTTTGTTCTTCAAGCATCCACTGTGAGCCAAGAGAGAAAAAGGTAAGAGCATACATAATCATGCATACATATAGCATAAACTATTATGAAATAAGGAACGTACCAGATAGTTCATATCAATACCCTGCGGATGAGATGACATATCCAGCGGGCTAGAATGAGCAAATGAAGGGACAGTGAAAGAAGGTCCAGCCTCATGATCAAACAAGCCAACAGCCTGCAACAATCATTAAAGAATCAAAGAAAGGAAAAGCAGTTGCAAGGGGAAAAGTATTTTAAAAAAACTCCCTTGAAAGATTAAAACAAGGAAAGAAGAGCATGGATCAAGCCAAATCAAGCTTGGCCGTGTCACCTCAAAAGAAATTTTGGCAGAACATGACACAGGCAGGTGACACTGCCAAGCCACTGGCCATGTCTCACCTAAAGGGCAAAGGAAAGAAAGACCAAGCAAAGAGAGAAAAGAAACAGTAGGTGACACTGGCTGTGTCCCATCCTAAGCCAAGAACAAAGAAGAACCAAAGAAAAAATGCAGAAGCTGACACACCCAGAAGACACGGCCAAGCCACTGGCCGTGTCACTCCCATCTTCAAAGAACAAAGAAGACTCAATTTCCAAGGATGAAGATCCATTTACAAAAGTGAAGACCCCGATTTTCAAGGATGAAGATTCATTATGAGGGTGAAGAATCACAATGTATAAACAGCCGAAGCAGTCAAACTTCTCAACTGATAAAAGGTTAGTCAAATTTATTCTTGGGTCCAAGTACCCACTCTCGGGTCCAAGTACCCAATCTCGGGTCCAAGTATCCAAATCAAGTTAGTATCCCAATCCAATTAGGATCGAGTATCCCAATCAAGTTAGGATCGAGTATCCCAATCTAGTTTAGGATCGAGTCTCCAAATCTAATTTAGAGTCGAGTATCCCAATCCAGTTTAGGATCAAGCATCCAAATCAAGTTAGGATCGAGTATCCCAATCCAAGTTAGGATCGAGTATCCCAATCCAGTTTAGGATCGAGTATCCAAATCCAATTTGGGATCGAGTATCTGAATCCAGTTTAGGATCGGGTGTCCAAATCCAGATAGGATCGAGTATCCGAGTCTCCAAATCTCCCGGGTCCAGAACCCAAATTTTCCTTAGGTCCAGAACCTAGAATCATCCTCGAGTCCAGAACTCGAACCGGGTTCAGAACCTAAATTTTCCTAAGGTCCAGAACCTAGAATCATCCTCGAGTCCAGAACTCCAATCGGGTCCAGAATCCAAATTTTTCTTAGGTCCAGAACCTAGAATCATCCTCGAGTCCAAAACTCCAATCGGGTCCAGAACCCAAATTTTCCTTAGGTTCAGAACCTAGAATCATCCTCGAGTCTAGAACTCGAATTTGGTCCAGAAACCAAATTTTTCTTAAGTCCAGAACCTAGAATTATCCTTGAGTCCAGAACTCGAATTGGGTCCAGAACCCAAATTTTCCTTAGGTCCAGAACCTAGAATTAACCTTGAGTTCAGAATTCAAATCGGGTCCAGAACCCAAAACCTCAACAATCTCAAAAATTAAATCTTATTGCTTTTCACTCTCTTTCACTAAGGTTTCAGATCATTCAAGCAGGGGGCAAACTGTAGACCCTTAATTTTTGACCCAATCCGGTCCAATATATTTTATTTAGTCCAAAATGATTTTTATTGTCTAATTGATCTAAAATAATTTTAATTAAATATTTTTACTTTATTATCTAATTTTTATTAATAAAAATAAATAAATAAAAGTCAAAAAATAAAAATAAAATAAAAATAGGAGTAGGAAAAATCAGCGATAAAAAAATCGTCGCGCAGGCCCATGGGCATTTCGCCCGCAGGAATTTCCTGCGGGCAAAATAGCTTTTCTATTTCGCTCGTAGGATTTTCCTGCGAGCGAGAGCGAAATAGATAAATCTATTTCACCCACAGGATTTTTCTGTGGCCGAGTCGCCCGCAAGCCCACCAAGATCCCACTGCATCAGTTTCCTGCGGCAGAATTTTTTTGCCAGCGCATTTTTTCCTGCGGCAATTTTTTTTGGCAGCACAATTTTTTTCGACGCAAAATTTCCAAAACCTAATTTAATTAGGTTTTGGTTTCCTTTTCTTATTTATATTACTTGCCGTGAATAATAAGGAATATGCATAGAAAGACCTCTATAAATAAGGACCAAAGGCAACCAAATTGGGGGAGGAAAAATTTCACAGTAGCTTTGAGAATTTGAATCCGAAAGTGAAGTGGAAAAGCAATAATTGAATTCAATTGATTTTTAAGGAGAAGAAACACGATTTAAGCAATTCAAAGGCAAAAAAGGCTTGTCTTTGGAGCTTGTTCATCCAAGAAGAATTATTTTTGGAGGAATCATCAAAAAAAAAAAGGTATGTATTAAATTCTTTATTTTTTTTATACAGTAGCTAAATTTTCCTTTGTTCTTTTAACTCAAAAATCCCAGAACCTAATCCCTTTTGTTCAAAGTTAAAAACATTAATCCGTTGCTTTATTTCCCAAAAAATTTAAAGTTATTAATTTTATTTCTTCAAAACCCCAAAATTCCAATTTACTTTCCAAATTATGAAAACTCTTAAAACATATTCTGTTTCTTATAAAAAAAAAACCCTAAAATACTTTTTCCAATTATATAAATCTTTTTTATTTATAAAACTTTAATTTGTTTGGTTTAAACTTATAAAATCTCATGAAATCATCAAATTGTTTTTCTAAACCCTAATTCAAATTCATCACCCGAGACCCAAATTCTAAAATACTAAAACCCTAATTCAATTTCTAAACCTAAAATAATATACTCTAACTCCTTTAAAACCTTAAATCTTAATTTTTTTCTAAGCCCTAATTCTTTAAAACATTAAAAAATCATAAAAATATAAATACTTTAAATTTACACAGTAGCTTGAAATCACCATTTAAAACCACAAATCAAAAGTATTTTAAAGTGTCTAAAACCCTAGTTTCATGATTTCACCATTCAAATATTAATTTAGTTAATCAAAGAGTCTTACCAACCTATTAAAACATAAAATCCTAACCTATTTTAATTCCATTAAAAGTCACAGTAGCTATAATTGGACTTTTATTTTCTTTATTTAATTCTATAATTGATTATGCATTGATTTATCTCTTATGCTTTAATTTATTTAATTTCAATACTTGATTTATTTAATTTATCATGGATGGATATTTATTTTATAGCTTTGATGAATAATTTATTTATGATGAATGATTATTTACTTTTATCAAGTAATTTAGATTTCCCAAAGTTGTAAGAGGTATGTTTCCACTTGGTGGGTACCTCATTAGTTAAACATCATGTAATTTAATTTACTTTTCTATTTTAGAACCTATGTAAAGGGCATGTTTCTACCTTTTGGTGGGTGTCCTATCTAGGCATGTGATGTAAGGACATGTTTCTATCCTTGGATGGGTGTCCATTTATTGGCTTTGTTTGGACATTGCTTTGATTTTAATATAATGATGCTTTCTTTTAATTATTGTGTGTAATATGGATAATGTTGTTATATTTAATAATTTTATAATATTAAGACCTGTAAAGGAGGCCGGTTCCAATGAACTGGGCGTTGTGGGGGTGTTGGGCTATTTCTCACCTTCCCCACACGTACCCAGCTTTTCGAACCCATTAGGGGGTTGGGGATTCCTTAGAAATCGAGTCATCCACCCCTTTCTTTTTTCTCGGCCCGTCTGGGTGGCGACTCCATTTTCTCCGAACTTAGGTCCGTGTTCTCTAAGGCCCCGAGCCTAAACAATGCCGAAGTTGCAAGAACCATTCCACCGGGAGTGGGGGCGAAAATCCCCGCTCACACTGCTTGATTCCCGTTTTTCCTTCACACTTTCGATTTCCACTTCTTGATCGAAGTTCCTATCCAATTTTCTTTTTTTTTCGGCCTCCCATTTTTTTTGTGTTATTTAGTCCATATTTATAGAAGTTTTATATCCTTCATTCCTAATTATTCACGGCATCTTTATTGAATAAGAAAAGGAAACCGAAACTTAATTGTATTAGGTTTTAGAAAATTTGCGTCGGAAAAATTTTGCTGGCGAAAAAAAACTGCTGTGGAAAAACTGTGCTGGCAAAAAAGCTACTATAGTGCGCTCGGAACCGGCCCTTAGGCCATTTCGCCTGCCAAAAATTCCTGCGGGCAAAATGCCCACGGGCCTGCGCTGACTTTCGGCGACGATTTTTTCATCGCCGATTTTTCCTTCGCCGATTTTTTTTTTGTTATTTTTTATTTTTTATTATTTTTGAATTTTTATTCATTTCATCATTTTTTACTAAAATAAATATTAAAATTAATTAAGATACCATAAAAATTATTTTGGACTAACTAAAATATATCGGACAACACAAAAATTATTTTGGACTAATTAAATTATATTGGACTGGACCGGGTAAAAAATTAAGGTTCTACACTATCCTGTTCTGCTAAGGTGTCTTAGGAATTATAAAGTGTCACTCAATTTCTTTTTTCTTGCACATATTTATGAACTCCTTAGATGTGTACTCACCTCCATTACCAGACCTTAAGTACTTCACACTTTTTCTTATTTGTTTCTTAACATTAGATTTCTACTCCTTGAACCTTAAAAATACTTCACTTTTCCCCTTCATGAAAATACATCCAAACTTTTCAGGAGAAGTTATCAATGAATATTACAAAATACCTAGCTCCTACTTTTACTGCAGCTTGTGTTGGACCCTAAATATCTGAGTGAATATACTCTAATACTTGCTCACTTTTCTTTGAGAAAATCTTAAATTGTACTCTATTTTGTTTTCTATATATACAAAACTCACAGAATCCAACTTGACATCATGTTATCCCATTTAGCAATTTTCTTTTATGAAATTTTTGTAAACTTTGCTCACTTATATGACTTAATCACATATGTCAAAGCGTTAATGCATCCAAACTATCTTCTATTAATGAACATGTACAATTATTATTTACAACTGTACTGCCTTTTAGCCTTTACAAATTATTTCCCCTTCAACATATTCATAGCTCCTATGGATACCTTAAGAACTCAACTACCTAGAGCTGCTAAAAATCCACACAATTTATTCTCCAATAGACCTAAAGAAATCATAGTCTTTTTCAATTTAGGAATATGTTTGACATTCTCTAATGTTCTGATTATGCCAATTTAACATTTTGATTTTAATAGTTTCAATCCCCATTGCATTACAAGTATAATTATCACCCAAAGTTACATTGCTAGCATCACATGCTTTGTAACTATGGAACCAATCTTTGTGAGCGTTATAATGTGATGAGCACGCTGAATCTAAAGTCCATATGTCTAATTGTCAATCATTGCTTATCATCGAGGCTACTAAGAGATCTTCCCCTTCTAAAGTATCAGTAGCTACAGTAGTCAAACTTGAAGCTGCTTCATTCTTTTTATTTCCATGGTTCTTCAATAATGGAAAATCTTTCTTCTAGTGGCCCTCTGACAACATTTGAAACATTCTTCCTTTGACACTCTTGCCTTTGACTTTCCTCTTAATTTTCCTCCCCTATATTACTTGTTCCTTCCCCTGCCCCTTCTACATTCTGAACTGACTAATGAACCCTCAACTTACAAATTTCCCATATCTAACTTTTGTATTGAAATATAAGACCTTATAGCTGCCAACACTTCCTCATAGTCTAACGTCTCCTTCCCATATAATAATTTTGTGTTGAATTGATTGAAAGATGGTGGCAATGAATATAAGAGCATCAAGGCCTCGTCCTCATCATCCAATTTAACATCCACACATAATAAATCACTAACCTTTTGATTGAACTAGGCTATGTGATTTCCTAGGTTCCACCTTCTTCCATTCTAAACCAGAATGAATTGCACTTCATGAATAATTTATTGGTGACATTCTAAGACATGAACAAACTCTCCAACTTTGTCCATAAACCTTTGGCTATCTTCTTGTCGATTACATCGTATACTACTAAATTCCTCAAACATATCTAGATTGTACTAAAGGCGATTAACTCAATATCTTGTCAAATCACTAAAAGAAAAAATACAATCAGCAACGAAAGTTAGCGACAGATTTTTTTGTCACTAAATAGTGACAAATTTGATTTGAAAAATTATTTGCTATAGATTAGTGATGAATTTAGTGACAAATAATTTTCGTAGCTAAATCCGAAGCTAAAATTTGGCACTGACAATTAGGAGACCCTCTTGGCCCCACCTTAGACACTCTAAGATCCTTTTTCAAACCTACTTCCATTTCGAGTCAAGAGACAGATAAATAGACACAACACATTGCACTAATCGGGGCGTTCATAGTGATTAAGGGAGTTGAAGGCCAAGAAGTGAGTTATTTATCAGTCAAGCATTCTTCTTACTGCTAGATCCAATCTCCTAGTCCCTATGGAAAGGAAAAAGAATTTCACATTCTTCCTCTCAGGAAGGGAGGGTTAGGAAAATCCTATTGATTACAGTTTTCACCAGACCTTCAGGAAAAGTATAAAAAAAATGCTTGAATTGTACGGTCCCTACATCACCTAAAAATTTTGCCACGAATTACAATTTTCGTCGCTGAATCAATAGTTAAATATAGTGCCAATTGTTGGCGCCAAAATTTTAGCGATGGAAGTAAAATATCCATCGCTAAAAGTTAATTCTAAAAATTTAGCGACAAATAATAATCGTGGCTAATTAGTGACGAATAACTTATGTCGCTAATTAATAAAATTTTTAATTTTAAAATAGAAAAATAATTAGCAATGGAAAAAAACGGTCGCTAATGATAATTTTCATTTAAAATAGAAAAAGTTTTTTGGATAAATTATTAATTTTAAAAAAGAAAAATGATTTGCGACAGAATTAATCATTTAATTTATGTCGCTAAAAATAGGGTGAAATTTTAGCGATGGATTAAATTTAGTGAAAAAACAAATGGGAAAAAGCTTGTTCTTAGCGACAAATTATAATCTGTCGCTAAAATTAAATTTAGTGAAAAAAGAAGAGGGAATAAGTCTAGTCTTTTAGCGACAGATATATCTTTTAATTATAACTTAAAATCTTCTTTTTTTTTCTACTCCATTTCTTTCTTCTTTCTGTTTTCTTCCTTTCTTTCTACTTCTCCTTCTTTCTACTTCTCATTCTTTCTCATTTTTCTTTCTTTCTCCTTCATCTTTCTTCTTCTTTCTACTTAATCTTTTTCTTTTCTTTTTTTTTTCTTTTTCTTTCTCCTTCCTCTTTCTTTCTCCACTCTCTCTCTCTCTCTCTCTCTCTCTCTCTCTCTCTCTCTCTCTCTCTTCCCTTTTCTTCTTCTTCCTCTTACTTTTTTTTCTCTTACCGCCGGTTGAAATTCTCAACGATTGTCAATTCACGATTTAAGGTATGTATAAATTTTTTCAACTAATTTATTTTATTTTTTAAAATAGTTTTTAGAATAAATAGGATATTTTGTTGAATAAAGAATATCTAAAATAAATAATTTTAAAAATATTTGTTTGAGTAATTTGTTTTTAGATTAAATGAATTATTTGGTAGAATATAATTTTTAAAATAAATAAATTAATTGATTGAATAAATAATTTTAGAATAATTTTTTTGAAATTATTTGATAAAATAATTTATTTTTAGAAAAAATGTTAGAATAAATAATTTTTGGAAATAATTTGATGGCATAATTTATTTTTTTAGAATGATTAAGTTATTTGGTAAAATAAAAAATTTATTGAATATGTAATTTTTTGAATAAATAATTTATAAAAATTATATGGTAGAATAGTTTATTTTAAGAAAATTATTAAGGAAATTATTTTTGAGAAATTGTTTGGCAAAGAGTTTATTTTTTATGTGAATAAATTATTTAATAGAAAATTAATTTTTAGAATATATTATTTTAGAAAAAATAAAATTAATTATTTTTTAAAAAATAAAATTAATTTTTTTAGAAATAAAATAATTTATTTTATTTCTTTAAAAATAATTAATTTTATTTTTTAAAAAATAATTTACTTTTTAAAAATTTAAAAATTTAACGACGAACCGTTGCTGAATGCATCTTTAAATTGAAGACGACAATAAGTTTAGCAAAGAAAATTATATAATTAGAGACGAATTTTTTCGTCGCTAATTACTGACGGCATAGAAAGTCCGTAGCTAAAATTTTAGGGACTATAATTATAGCGACATATGTAATTCCATCGCTAATAGAGATAGCGACAGATTTTTTAGAATTAATGACAGATTTTTCATCACTAATTCTCATTTTCTTGCAGTGAATCCTCTTCTTCCATGTTTGCTAGCTTTGCTCCCCGTAACATCTTGTGAGCTTTTGTTTGTATCAATAGATCATTTACTCTTATCTTTCAGAGAGAGAAATTCTTCTTCCATCAAACTTGTCAAACTTAGTATGTGTTTAAATCATACTCATCGTAACTAGAAGCTCCAATATTAATTATTAGAAACTCTTGTGTTTTAATATGTATAAAATAAGAAATCAATCTATAAATAGAAAAAATTAAGAAGACGAATAAGAGAAGTAACCACACAAGATATAAAAATTTATGTAGTTCGGCAATTCACCTACTCCGAGGGAAGCTTCTCACTTTATTTCTTAGAGAGAAAATATAATCGATATTTTTCTTTTCTCATAATGCATTGTGTTTATCACCTAGGTTGCTCTATATAAAATGTTTACTTTACCCTAGATATACAATGAAATTATTCGATTCTAACCTCTTTTTCTTATTTAAACTCTATTAAAAACTGATAATCCCTCTCTTTATTGGAACTTTTAATACAAAACTGATTTTGATTATGAGCCATTATTTAACATATATGTCCTTATATATTACATGTAACAAAATATATATATATGACACTAGAAAGAAATAATTACTTATATGACATATATGTTTACTTATATTATACTAATATGATTTTTGAAATATTTTAAAATATAATTTACAGATATATAAATAATAAAATATAATATACTATAAATATTCATGTAATTACTTATATTATTATTCACTAATATTATAAAAATGAAAAAAGGAGAAGAAATGAAACAATTAAATAATAATAATGATAATAAAGAAAATAAGATGGGGAGTTTGGTTTGGAAAAATTAAAAGTTGAGAAAATTTTAAAAGTTTAAAAATAAAATAATATATATATATAAAGAAAAAGAAATAAAGAAAGAAAAGAAGGAAGAGAGAGAGAGAGAGAGAGAGAGAGAGAGAGAGAAAATGAGCAATCTATGATTTTTATATCATAACTTCGTCAGAGGACCTCCGATTAATGCACTACTGGTGGCATTGGAAAGTTAATATCCAAACAAAGCTAATGGTATTAAAATCACTCTTATTAGATATCAAACAGCACCAAAATACATTTCTTAAATTTGCTATAGTGAATTCCAGCGAACTCTGGTGATTGAAACTTCAAATGGTCATATCTCCCTCATTTGCACTCCGATTTAGGTGATTCAAAATGCATTGGAATAATCTCTTCACAAGTTTTCATTTGAGTACTCTTGAACTATGAGTAGATCACTGTATCAAGAGAAAATTCTAGCAAATATAGAAATTTTCTAACAAGATTTTGGTAATTTTCTGACGAGTTAGTTAGCACCTCCAGTGTATTTGGGCTCTTGATTTCATTATCTTTCCAATGACACCAACCATGTTCCATTTGGTACTAGAAATCCCTTGAATGGAGATGTGAACAATAACTAGCAAAAATTCAGGTAATACTCCAGTGATGTTTTGGTGTTTTTCCATATTCAATGAAATGTTTCAAGGAGAGTCGTTGGTTTCATCTATCAATGAGTTATATAGATTAATATAGTACCCACTCAACTAATTTATATTATTAGCTACATTTGAATACATGTATTTTTATTGTTGTGTGATACATATGCAATTATTAGTTGTGTGGCACATATGCAATTATTATTATCAACATTAGATTATAGAAATATAATGTATGTCAGTGCATAAGCTGATGGTTTTTGATGCATATAATAAGTGTTTGCCGGATAGGGTTAGGATGATATGAAACTACACAAGATCGGGGATACGAGTTATGATATGATGATGGGATTAGGACTAATGTGATGGCGAGGGCATTCTCATGCCCAGTGCTGCTTGTCAGGCAGGTAGCATTGCTTAGCTACGGATGTGACAGCTGGCCCTATGTCATACTGCTAGTGCTTTAAGGTTATGACAGTGAGCTCTATGCATTAGATTCTAAAAGAAACATGTGGACTAAGAGAGCCAGATAGGGTGATCAGCTCTCCAATTTGGGTTTAGTGTGGCCCTATTGACTTACTCTTATCCTTGTATGATTATGTGATTTATTCGTCTGGTTGACATTTACATGAGCATTATTTTGTATGTGATCGATTTATTATATTAATTGTTATATAGCTCATTGAGTCAAACATTCATTCATGTTCACTATTTTTTCTCTAAGTTGCAGGTTGAGCATGGGAGAAATATTTTATTGAGTCATCATGTCTTTCATTTCTAAGCAGGAGTGTCATTTGTATATTTTATTGTATAATTATGTTATCTTTGTATTTTAGAACTCTGCATGGTATTATTCTTCTTATTTATCTCTCTGTTTGATTCCACTATTTAATTATTTATATTTGTTAATCAACATTTGATGATGATAACAAGGTGGTGCTTTAATTGTGCATTCTTAGTATGCTCGTGGGCCTGGTATGAGATAGTGACTACTGTCACAATCTATTTTCCTTGAGAAATGGGTTGTTAGGGTTTCTATAGGCTCTGAAAGCCACATGTTTTCTCATTTCTTAGTACCAGTCATATACCCTTAGGTTTGGGTCATGACATATATGATATATATGTTTAGTTTTATTACATATATCTGCTTATATGTAACATATAATTACATAGAAACAAACAAATATATAATAGTTATGTAATGTTATTCTTTTACAATTCAATAAATTTATATACTTATATACATGGATGGAGCTACATTATAAGTGGGGGTGTGCAGGGTGTGGGGGCTCCCTTTTTTTTAATTTTATCTCTCTCTCTCTCTCTCTCTCTATATATATATATATAATATAATTTTAAAAATGGGGCCTTTCCATTGAATAAACTCTTTTTGTATAAATTTGTTCCGAGTCTGAAATATAACCTAAATATATTTATTTGGCCCCAAAATAAATATATATTAGCCTAAAATCAAAATTTTATTTTATAAAGAGAAAAAAGAGAAAGCTTGTAGGATAAATTTAACATTTTCTCACTCTACTACCTACCCTTATAAATTAAAAATTGAGCAATTCCATCAACCATGGCTGGGACTTGAGACCATGATTCCATAACATATGTGAGTTTTTTTTAAGGTTTTTTTTTATTTTCTTTACTTTTTTGTAACTTGGTTTTTCTTTACTCAAGGCTTGATATTAATTTCAGATTGACTATGATTTAGGTTTTTTTTTTCTATTTTTCTATAATTGTTTAAAATTCTTATCTTTAGTTCTCAATCACTCAAATTGAAACACTATATATTATCTATAATTTTCCTAAAATTAGAGTTTAGGATTAATTAATTTTTTTATGACTACTTTTCTTGACTGGTTAGCTCCCCCTAATACTTTATCTTAGCTCTATCCCTGCTTATATGTAACATATAATTATATATAATTAAATATATAACATTTATATACTATTATTCTTTTGTAATTCAACACATATATCTACTTATATATTATATATATGTACATATAAGTAAACATATAATAATTATATATTGTTATATGTAACATATAACTGCATATAAGTAAATATATAACAGTTATATATTGCTATTCTTTTGTAATTCAATACATATATCAACTTATATGTAACATATAAGTACATATAAGTAAAAATATAATAGTTATATATTGTTATATGTGAGACATACGTACATATAACTAATATATAACAATTATGTGCTATTATTCTTTTTTTAATTCAACTCATATATCTACTTATAAGTAACATATAAGTACATGTAAATAAATATATAACAATTATATACTATTATATATAATATATAACTATATTTAACTAAACATATAACAATTATACACTATTATTCTTTTGTAATTCAACACATATGTCTACTAATATATAACATATAAGTTTATATAATTAAACATATAATAATTATATATGATTATTATTTTGTAATTCAATATATATTTCTACTTATATGTAGCATATATATCACATAATTAAACATTTAACAATCAATAATACATGTTTAAAATGTTCATTTAAATTGTATGTATGTATAAAATGTTTTATTTAATTATTTTGGTGTATTTCTATAATTTTTTTTGTTTAAGTTTTCTAATGTTTTATGTTTACTTTTATGACATATATGTTACATAAAACATAATATAATATGTTAAAATTGATGAAAAGCTAAAAAATTGAAAAACTCTTTATTTAAAATATTTTATCGAACATGTGGAGTGCATGGAAGTAAAGAATTAGAAAATGCCTAATCAATATAGTTGAACCCCCAAAATGCAATCAAAACAAAAAAAAAATGGAAACCAATTATATCACAAGTAAAAAATAAAAATAAAAAAAAACAAAAACAAAATATATTCAATTTGCAAAAACTAGTACAACTATACAAATCATTGTTATCCCTTGCAACAACATCAAAAGATTATTCCCAAAATCCCAATCATAACAAGTTTAACAAATGTTCAATCAATGGCTTCCTATCGAACTTCCCTAAGTTAGTCATCAAAATGATCCTTCCATGCTCTCAAAGAAGAATATTGTTGAGTCATTTTTTTTTTTTTGCTTTGTGCAACCAAAGTTGCAAATTCATACTCATCTCCACAATAATAAAACACAAGGTTGGCAACTGATTTGTCTAAGACAATTGGCATTTTTTGATAGAAAAATTTATATTTTCCATGTCAAGGAGAATTGTCGAATTCATTGCTTCATTACTGTGTCAAATACCCCAAATATTACTGCAATAAAGGATAAGAAAAAAGTAGCAGTAGAGAAGAGGAAATAATGGGAATTTGGTGAAGAAGAGGAAGAGAAATGAATATTACAAAAAAAGAGGATAAATACCATATATTTGAAAAAAAAAAGATAAAAGTTTACCTAAACTGAAAAAAGAAAAAGTTAAAAATAAAAAAAAGAAATAAGAGTAGTAAAAATGAAAAAAAAAACTTAAAAAATAGTAAATGATGTAATTTTCTCATTATTATATGAATATCAATATCATAGGCTAGCCCATTGTATTTAAGGCCTAAGATTGATTCAAATCTACAAGTTGGGACAAGCAACTCAAAACCCATTCAAGAGCTAAGCATACAAGATCATAACCATAATCTCACACCTTAAAAGTAGTTGTAATTGCCAAGATTATTAGTGGTGCGCGCGAGCTGCACTATAGCAATACCGCAAGTGCACGGGTCGCCCAAGTAATATAGTAGTGAGTGAGTTATCCTTCCACTGAGGACAAGGTCAAGTACTAGTGCAAACCTTAACCGTTGTTTAGCAAATTAATCGTTGTGTGATGCTTTGTAATTAAAAACAACTAATTTAATAACTGAAAGTAAAGGGAAATTAAATGTTGTGCAAGTAGGATTGATGATAATAGTACTATCCAGATATTGAATCCCCCTGGCCTCAATTACATCATATGATAGAGTTGAATTGGCATTCCTCTAACTTAGAATAAAACCTCTCTCGAGTGAATTAATCCCTAATCACTAAGTAGAGTGCCGGAATCTCTTCTCAAATACAATTAAATAGATCTTGCATTAAGAACAAGGAACTATAAACCAAAGTATCTTGTAGGTCTATCTCTAGCACCCCAATCAATCTTCAACCCTTATGAGTAATCAATTCATATCAAGCTTTCTCAAGTCAATAATATGAAAATGGCAACCAATCAATAAGCATGCTATCATCAATTGGCAATAATCATTAAGCATCATAAGAATAAAACAACTCCATCAATTAAAATTATTCAATCATATAAATAAGCTAGGGTTCATCAATATCTAGATAGAGAATGATTTAGTACATGTTCAATACACTTAATACAACAACAACAACAATAACATTAAAATGAATTAAAAGGAGAAAACAGAAAAACCCCTTTCAATGTAGCTTCTTCAATCTCTAGGAGCTGCCAATGGAAGATGGAGATGATGGAGAGGATGGAAATGGAGGATGAAGATGAAGAGTTAAGGAAAGTGTCACTCCCTCCTTGCCCAAAATGTGTATGCCCAGCCTCCTCCTCTCAAACCTCTCTTCTTTGTCTCTGTTCTCTCTCTCCTGCAAAAACCTCCCAGAACTCTCTAAAAACTGAACTCCTCTCTTCTTCCTCCTCTTCTCTTTTTATTTCCCTCCAAAGTTCAAGCCCATGCTTCCAACTCACACCACTCTCCATTGTCTGCCACATTCTCCTAGTTTAATATTTCTTTCCATCACTTGGGCAAGCTTTTCTTTTCTTTAATCTTTCTTTTGGCAAAAGCAAAGTCCTTGTCCCCCACTTGTTCCTCAATCCGTGCAAAGAATTCAACTTTTCCATAGGTGACATGCCCAGTGACACGCCCATGTTACTGGGTGTGTCGCAGCTACTGTGAAATGTTGCAAAAGGCATGCTTGGTGACACGCCCATGTCACTGGGCGTGTCAATGCTTCTGTATGCAGCATCAAGGGCACGTCCATTGACACGCCCATGTCCATGGGCATGTCAATTGATGAATTTTGCTCTTTTTTTCTACTTTCATCCGTAATTCCTCTGAAATGACCATCCAAGGGAGTTTTTCCACTTTAACCTAAAACAAACACTTTAAACAAACTTTAAACAAAAATCAAATGAAACATTAACTAAAAAACATTAAAATCATACTAAAAACAAGTATAAAAATGCTCTTATCAATTAGATTTCCTTATGATCTCATATCTACGAGAATCCTAGCAAAATAGGGATTTCTCCCACTTTTAATACCGATATAAATATATCCCATTCATGATTCAATAAGGTATCTAATTGTGTGAGAGGAATCTCAAATTGAAAAGAGATGGAATTAGTGAGGGATATATAAATAAAAAGACCCATAAATATAATGCTTTAAGGTTTTAGGTTAGAGTATAGTGTAGTGTCAAGTCCACAATTGTATTCCCACAATAAATTCCATCAAACAAATCTTTTAGGTAATTGGGCTTCCCGGTGCCAACACGTGATATCAAAGCTAATAGTTTGGCAGGGATGAGTATAGAGAAGATGGTCAAATCCTATGGTTATCCGTATCCCTCCATGTAGAAAGGTTATTGCTAATGGGTTCTAGACTGATGGAAGTATAAAAGGCTCTAGGTGATGTCATATACTCAAGTCTAGGTTCAGAAAGAATTCTGCTTAAGAGGGAGCCCAAGTATAGGTAATTGGGCTTCCCGGTGCCAACACGTGATATCAAAGCTAATAGTTTGGCAAGGATGAGTATAGAGAAGATGGTCAAATCCTGTGTTTATCCGTATCCCTCCATGTAGAAAGGTTATTGCTAATGGGTTCTAGACTGATGGAAGTATAAAAGGCTCTAGGTGATATCATATACTCAAGTCTAGGTTCAGAAAGAATTCTGCTTAAGAGGGAGCCCAAGTCTGATGTGAGAGCTCAAACTTGAGAGTTAGATTGTTGAAATATATAAAGTGTGAGACAAATCACAAATTAAAAAAATATGAGATTAATGAGAGATATATAAATAGAAAGGACCAATAAATACAATGTTTTAAGATATTAGGTGGAATATAATGCCAAGTTTAAGTGTATTCCCTCATTAAGGTCCATCAAATAGATCTCCCAATAAGCGGGTTTCCCTGTGTCAACACGACTATCTCATTTCATATTTCTAATAGTGAAATAGATTGAACGGCTATAGGGTTTACAATGGATTATGCATAGTAATTTATGTAAGTGGTGTGCAAATATAAATGGTAAATTTATAAATATTATAATTTAATATATCTTTTAATGTAATTTTAATTGAAGATTAATACTTTAAGAAAAAATAAATTAAAAGTATACTTGGCCTTTGTTTGTATTGAGGGAAATGGATGGAAAAGAGGAGAATGAAAATTATATTTCTCTCGCATCAATTCATATCGAACTCATATCTACTAATATCAAACTCATATCAATATTAAAATTACTCATATCAATATCAAAACTACTTATATCAACTTTAAAATAACTCACATCAACTCAAAACAACTCATATCAACTTAGAACCAACTCATATCAAACTCATAGCAAACTGATATCAACTAATATCAACATTAAGTGCCCATATCAACACCAAAACTACTCATATCAACTTCAAAACAACTTAAAACAACTCATATTAATATTAAAATTACACATATTAATATCAAAATTACTCATATCAGTATCAAAATTACTCAAATCAACTCATATCAACTTAATATTAACTCATATCAACGTTAAAATAAAGAAAAAAAAGGAGGAATGAAGAAAGATAAGGAAAAGATTTGCAATAATATCATAAAATATACACAAAATTAATTAAGTACTATTCAAGTATAAAACAATGTTATTTTCAAAACCCAAAACATACATGCGTTGTTCACTTTTTCTCATATTAGCTCAAATTAAATTTTCTCAAGGAAAAAAAAACTAAATTGACTTACCTTAACTTAGGTGAGACTAAGTAAATCTACTTCTAATAAATAGTCTGTAAGCGGGGATTTTTGCCCCCACTCCCGGTGGAATGGTTCTTGCGACTTTGGCACTGCTTAGGCTCGGGGCCTTAGAGAACATGGACCTAAGTCCAGAGAAAATGGAGTTGCCACCCGGATGGGCCGGGAAAAAGAAAGGGGTGGATGACTCGATTCCCAAGGAATCCCCAACTCCTAATGGGTTCGAAAAGTTGGGTACGTATGGGAAATGTGAGAAATGGCCCAACACCCCCACAACGTCCGGTTCATTAGAACCGGCCTCCTTTACAGGTCTTAATATTATAAAATTCTTAAATATAACAATATTATTCATATTACATGCAACAATTGAAATAAAGCATCGTTATATTAAAATCAAAGTAATGTCCAAGCAAAGCAAATAAATGGACACCCATCCAAAGATGGAAACATGCCCTTACATCGTTCATGTCTAAACTAAATAGGACACCCACCAAAAGGTAGAGACATGTCCTTTACATTGGTCCAAAATATAAAAGTAATTTAAATTACATGATATTTAACTAATGAGGTACCCACAAAGTGGAAACATATCTCTTATACTTTTGGAAATCAAAATAAATCGATAGAAATAAATAACTATTCATCATAAATAAATCATTATCAAAGATATTAAACATCAATCAAAATATATAATAAGCATTCATCTATGATAAATTAAAAAAATCAAGCATTGCAATTAAATAAATCAAAACATATAATAAACTACATAATCAAAACTAAAATTAAATAAAGCAATAAATATATAATTTAGGGTTTTAAAGAATTATCAATTGAATTTAGGGTTTCAAAACTTAGGGTTTTAGAAATTAAAGTTTTATAATTAGAGTTTTAAAATTAGGATTTTTAGGGTTTTGGAAACTAGGGTTTTGGAAACTAGGGTTTTTAAAACTAGGGTTTTGGATAATTAGGGTTTTTGAAATTGACTTACTGCCTAAAAAAACACAATTTTAGATTTGAAAAAATAAATTAAGGTTTTGGAAAAATAATCAATATTTTGGAGTTTAATAATGAAATGGTTTAGGCTTTTGGATAAGAATAGTTTGAGGTTTTGAGTTTTAATGAAATAACATACGGTTCTTGAAGTTAAAGTAAACAAGATAGATTTTAATAATTAATTGTTGACTACTGGATAGTTTTATGTTTTAGGAAATATGCCTGTGGGATTACGAATACCAATTGATCAATGTGATAATTAAAGCAAACGATTAAAGTTATTAAAACAAAAACCAAAGCAAACGATTAAAGTTATTAAAACAAAAACCAATTTACTACATGTTCAAAGATCAAGATACTGTGTGTTCAAAGATCAAGTTATTGCATGCATGCTTATTTTTATTAATTAAAGAAACGAAACTACTGTAAACATAAATAATTCATGATTAAAGATCAAACCTCCGCTCGTTGGTTCCTCCACAATTAACTTCTGGATGAACAATTAACAAAGACAGCGTTGTTGTCTTTGATGGATTGATTACTGATGAATGTTTGCTGCTAATCTTTTCTGTTTGTTGTTGTCTCTCTTTAATGTTCCTTGCTATCTTGTTAATGTTTTCTCCCCCTCCTCTGAATTTTGAAACCTTAATATTTATAGCCGAACCTCACTCAGAATCCTTAAACTAATATAAATCAGTCCCTAAAATAAATTCTAGTTGAATTAGGAAACGTATTGAACCCATGTCGACCTGGTTGCCCTAGGTCGACATGAGACCAACCTCATGTCGACCTTGGGCTGCCTAAGTCGACATGAGGCATGCTCATGTCGATCTTGGGCTGCCAAGGTCGACATGAAGCATGCTCATGTCGACCTAGCCTCCCAAGATCGACATGAAGCATGCTCATGTCGACCTAGCTTGCCCAAGTCGACATGAGGCATGCTCATGTCGATCTTGGGCTGCCAAGGTCGACATGAAGCATGCTAATGTCTCCCAGGCTGACCTCACTTAAATTATTCTGGCCTTTTTTAACTTATGGACCGAAAAATTTTAATTTGGGCAAATTTCACTTGATTTTAGGGTTTTACAATCAAATATATGTCTCTTTAATCCAAACCGACTCTTTTAAAAATTATAAACTAGGTTTAAATATTTAAAGTCGGATCAAATTTATTTTAGTATCCTTTAATTAGAACCATATCGAATTGGGGTCAAAATTAAGGGTCTACATAGTTACAAAAGAAGAAGAAGATCGGCAAAGATAAATAAAAAAAATAAACAAAGAGAACGTGAGAGAAAAGATTAAAAAAGAGAAAGAAGAAGAAGAAATTGAAAAAGAGAAAGAAGAAGAGATTAAGAAAGAGAAAGAAAAAGATGAGATCGAAAAGAAAAAGAAAGAAAAAGATGAAATAGAAGAGAAAGAAAAAAAATGGGAAAAGAGAAAGAGACACGAGTATAAGATTTTTAATAAAAAGTGGTTGATGGATATTTTTATTTTTCGGAGTCCAATTAAGATTATTAGGGTCTAAAATTTATTAATGTGCTAAGCATAGGTATTTTTGTGGTTAATTTCCTTAAAAAATTCAAATAATTATTTATTTAAATAAAAATATAACAAATTAATTAAATTGACATGCTATTTTATAGTTCTGAGAATTATTTTAATTAATATTTTCATCTACTCACATTGAGAGTTAAATCATTTTTCACATTTATTTTTATTAACAAGTTAGATTTTTTACTGTTAATCAACTAAAAAAACAATAAAAGTGATACCTTAATTATAAGAAAAGTATAAAATTTATTGAATTAGTATTTTTTTATATTTTATATTAGATCCCAAATTAACTTTATAACAAAATTACTAATTTTTATATTGTTCGGTTACTGGAATTCAATTTCTGTTTTAGTTTTTTTTTTCTATATTTTATTAATAAAAATAAATTTATTTTTTACAAAAATGATATATAATTCAAATTAATTAAAATAAAATGTTATATAATTTTTCATAGTCTAAAATATTTTTATTATTTGTCATAGAAATATATTTTTATTATTTGCATATACAGTATAATTTTTTATTTACTTAAAGAGTTAGGTGAAAACTAAAAAAAATATGTCCAATTTGATTTTTTATAAAAAACGAAAAGAAAAGAAAATGTATAATATAAAATATATTTTTATTATTTGAATAAATAGTATAAATTTTATTTTGTTAAGTGAAACAAAATATTATTTTTAATATTAAAAAATAATATGCATAACATTCCACCTGATATTCACTTTTAAAATAGTCTTTTTTTAGCATGACATTTAAAATAGTCTTATTAAACATTAAATACCCTTTAGCTAGTTTGCAGTCTCACTTTATTACATTATACATTAAATAGTCTGCCCTGAATTAGTTCACTATTAATAAAACATATGTGCTTCAATCCTTTATTTCACTTATATAATTTATTGATTAAATTATAATAATATTCTCAAGATTTTTAATTATATTTTTAAAATTAGCATTTTTCTAAATAATTTAAAAAAATTAAATTTTAAGTAGTAAAGGTTCAATATTATAACAATTAATAAAAAAATATTAAATATTATGTAGTTAAAGTTTCAATATTATAATAATTAAAAACTAAATATATTATATTATAAAATTTTAAAAATAAAATTATTTTATAAATTAAAATATAGTAAAAGTTTAACAATTTTATAAAATAAAAATCAAAATATCATCTATCGGATAAATTGTAAGAATAAAAATATCAATTTCAAAAATATCCACATCAAACCTCCGAAATAATAAAGTAATTTACACAAATTGTCTGCCAAAAGTAAAGTGGTGGGTGAGGCTGGCAAGGTTTGTCTATAGGGCTACTAAAAAAATTAATTTCAAAAATATCCACGTCAACCCTCCGAAATAATAAAGTAAGTTGCCCAAATTGTCTGCCAAAGTAAAATGATGGGTGAGGCTGGCTAGGTTTGTCTAGAGTGCTATGTATGGATCGGTTCATTCAAAAATTTAAAAATTTTTAAAACCGAACTGAAATTTAAAGATTATAAAATAACTAGAATCGAAATCAAAATCGAAATATAAAATATTTGATATTATATTATTTTGAAAAATTAATTCGGTCCGGTTTAGAAATTGATTTCTACCAGAGATTCGGAGATTTAAAATTATTTTTTTTCAAATTTAAGTAATAAAATAATATTTTATTTTTTTAGCCATAAAAATAGAAAGTTAAATAAAATTTCAATATTCACATTACAAATTATTCATAAAATTAAAATTTTACAACATCTAGTACCAAATAAAATTATCTAAACTCCAATATCTACATTACAAATAATTTATAAAATTAAAATGTCCAACATCTAGTATCAAATAATTTGATCTAAACTCCAAATAATTACAAATTTCAAATAAAAATATATAAGTAATTCACTATCATTACTCATTAGTATTAATTATTATTAATATTCACACTCATTATTGTTATTAAAAACTACTAATATTATTACTTCGAGTTACTTTATTAAGTACATATTATTATATTTAGTATGAATTACTATCACTAGTACTAGTGGTAGCAATTATTCATATAAACATGTTAATAAATAATATCCAACACTAAATTATTAAAAATTAAAAATAAGTAACTTAAATGTATAAAAATAAGTAAGATAGATAAATCAAACACAATAATACAATAATACACATTTCATACACACATATATGTAATTTAATAACAACACTACTAATATTGAGTTTTAAATATCCACATTAGTCTTTGACACAATATTTTCTAAAATTTTAAATCTGCTGGAGCTGTAGGACCACCATGTGTTGCTTTGTTGATGTTAAGAATGACTATAGTAATCATATCCTTGACTGGTCTATTGATTCGTAGAGGTATTAGACTGTTCTCAGTTAGAGGAGTATCCAGCAGAAGATGATTAGGGATGGTATCTAGCATAAGGTAGCTCAGATATGTTATATTAGGGCGATGGACCGAGATAAGCTCCAGGCTGCATGTAACCATAACCAAGTTGTTGCATTGGAGGAGTTCCAGTTGCAGGAGTACTCATGGTTTGGTTAACAGAACCTCTAACTATAGTCTGATGAGAAGAAATTACAAATTGTGGTTCTATTACACCACAAAAGTCACGAAATTCTAGATATTCTACATGTCTAAATGATAACTCATTTATTTTGATCATCCTACTAAGTGAAAAGACAGTATTCTTGTCCGCTAAATCTTGTTGGGGCTTAAAGGCTAAGGTGCTTTGACTACTGTTTAAATTATATGGATATAACAAACACTTAGATAAATGATTGTTTAAATTACTAATACCACTAGTAGATAGACATGCAAGGAATTTAGTACAATATTTATATTTAGTTTTTTTTTGTTGAGAATTTTCATCATTGTTTGACTCAAAATGCTACCAAATTCAAGATTTTTTTCTTTTGCTACTCACTTTGGGTGATTTTGTAGCATTTTAAAAAACACTTACCTTCATATGCTTGTTAAATTCTATATGCTTAAACTTTATTCCTTACAGTTTAATAAAAAAAAAATGATAATTGGCTCAAATGTTTCAAAATAATCTATAATGAACTCAAATTTGGAAACATCTAAATTAATAAATATATATATATTTTTTTATAATTTGTTTATCATTTCTTATAAATATTTAATAAATATATTACATGCTTATAAAAATATAATAAAAATATTATATATATGAATTTATTTTATTCAAATTAGATGTGCATTATTCTTTAATTAAAAAAATAGTATTCAATAATTATTTTATTTAACCAACTTCTAATTATTTTTCATTCCAATTAGTTTACTAATTTTATACACATATATATATATTTAAATATATTTAATTTATTTAATAAATTACTAATAAACATTATAATTCAAATATTTAATTAATTTTAACTGTATTCCAATAAAATAATATTCAAATATTTTTTATCCTAAATTTTCTTTTATAACAATTAATTAATTAATTAGTTATATTATTATTCATAAATTCAAATAAAATTCATAAATTTTTATTAATTAAAATTAATTAATATAATTAAAATTATTATTATACTTAAATTTTTAATATTTACATATTTATAAGTATTTTTTTTTAAAACTCATCAATAATTCAAAAATTATATATTAAATTGAAACTCATGAAAAAAGGATCTAGAAAATATTAAAATTGCCAAAAAAAGATATCAAAAAATAGTCAGAAAAGCAGTCGAAATTATTCAAGTGGTCGTCGACTCATCGTCGGAGATTCTCCTTATATGACTCATGTCACGAGGGAACGGGTAATCAGCGGTAGATCGGATATATGGGAGGCAACGCAACAGGGCAACGAATGAATGATTCTTTCTCTCTACTCTCCCTTCTCTTTCTTTGACACTCTCTCTCCTCTTTTCTCTCTTCTCTTTCCCATTTTTCTTTCTTTCTTTCTTTTATTTCCTTATATATATATATTATATGTTATATATTATTATTATTTATATATATTTTTTATAAACTAATATATATGTATTATGTATATATACTATAATATTGTATATCACTGTAATATAGTATTGTGTATTATATAGATTTGTATAATAATATTGTTATGTATATATATATATTGTGTATACATATATATGTATATATATGTATATATTTTAAAATAGTTTATAATATTATACATATATATATATATATTAAGCATATGGTAGATATTTATATTAGAAATTTATAATAAATATATATTTTTAATTATGTTAATATTTTATTAATTCAATCATCTCATAAAAATATATAAATCAATATTAATTAAGTGATAAATTAAAAATTATGTATGGTCATTCATTATTTTTTTTATATTCATATTTATTTTATTTTGCAGTTAAATTATGAAATCATTTAAATTATTTATATAATATTAAATATTAAGTAATAAATTAATATGATAAATTATATATTATATTAATAATAATAAATTAATTATTATTTTGATTATTTAGTATAGTATAATACAGTTCATTGCATTTTTAATATGAATATTACCTAAAATCTATTATCGTTTTATATTATAAAAATTTATATGATTTGGTTTGAAAAAAATAAAAAAGGTTAATAATTTTTTTTTATTCCGAATATTTGGTTAGGTTAAAAAATGTGCAGATAGCGCTGATATCAACGCGTCCTCTGTCTTGGACTCCTAGGTCTTAGCAATAAATGCGGTAAAGCTAAACTACACTTCAAAAACACTGCTGCTACTACTACAGGCTTCACACTCCATGAAATATGAAGAAATCATCAATATTTTTCTTCTTCTTCCTCTTCACATTGTGTAGAGGAGGGAATGTTACATATGATGCTCGCTCTCTAATCATCAATGGCCAGCGAAAGCTTCTCATTTCTGCTGCCATTCATTATCCCCGCAGCGTCCCTGCGGTCAGTACAATTTGCATTTGAGAAATTGCATTACATTTAGTTTTCGCATTTTTTAATGAATTAAATGGTTTTGTTTTTAATTTTTCATTATCTTGTGTGGCAGATGTGGCCAGACCTGGTACAAACAGCCAAGGAAGGAGGGGTAGATGTGATCGAAACATATGTATTTTGGAATGGTCATGAACCATCTGTTTCCAATGTGAGTGTAAATCTTTAATAAAAGCCATTCCAATTGTTTTTTTCACTGACTTTTTACTGACTCTGTCTTCAATTTGATAGTATTATTTCGAGAAACGATACGATCTGGTAAAATTCGTGAAGATTATCCAGCAGGCTGGGATGTATTTAATTCTTCGCATTGGCCCATTTGTTGCAGCTGAATGGAATTTTGGGTACTGATTTTTTATTGGCTTTGTTATATTTTAGTTTATACAAATTGTAATTTTCATATTTAAAATTTTAATTATATGAATGTAGGGGAGTACCAATTTGGTTGCATTATGTTCCTGGAACTGTCTTTCGGACTGATAATTATAACTTCAAGGTATTAATATTTAGGACATAATAAAATGCAATGTAATATATTGAAATATATTTTTAGTACTACGTATTCAAATATATTATTAAGGCCTACCTAACATATCCTTAGATCTCGCTTCTTTTTAAAAGCAAACAATAATTTTATGTATGAAACAGAGTTGAATCTTGCATCTGATGATTTTGTTGGGTGTTTTTTTTTGTTTGTTTCTTTCAGTATCACATGCAGAAATTCATGACATACATAGTAAACCTAATGAAGCATGAGAAGCTTTTTGCTTGGCAAGGAGGGCCTATTATCTTGGCTCAGGCAAGTATAACATTCTAGTTTGCTATATGGATGGTTATAGCTCTTAAGGCTTGAAGATTTTACAAATTTCATTATTATTTTTTACATAATTGCATTGCTACTGCAAATTCTTCTGACTGCACCGCAGCTATTTCTTCAAATGATGAAAGCATCTTGAATGTTTTATCTTGGAAGTGCCTTAAACGTCTAGCATCTATTTACTTATGCAAAATGGAACAATTTTCTGTAAAAAAATTCCACATAAAAGGAGAATATGAGTTCTCTATTCAAATCAAAATAGTAGCCCATTTTTTCAGAAAAACGAAAACAAGTTCATTTATTATCCAAGTTTACAACGATGAATATATTTTCTAGTTTGGAAACGAATAACAGAAACTGGAAACTGATTTCTTCAATTAAACAAGACCCTGAATTTTCTAAACTACTTTGTACTATGTCTAATTGTATGAATCAATAGAATGAATGGTGATCCACTCATGTTGGTAGTTCTCCTTTTCCAATTCTTGTCTTCATTTTCTCGTTTGATCCCTATAACATTGCTTTTACTTCGCATTAGTCATCGAACCTGGTTTTTCCATAAGCTTATTTATTTCTATTATTATATAAATTCTTTTAATATATTATGAGGTATCCCAGATATTTCATTAAGAAAGTCCTACTTATCATTGCTTTAATATCAACATTCCCTAAGAAAGAGAAGTCAGGAAGTGAGATACATATGCCAACCTATGTCAATCTGTGATATTTTTACTATGGCGTTTAGGTTTTATACTAACTTTCAGTTCTTATGATAATGCATTCTATGATCATGCATTGGACAAAAAGCCATTTATATTTGTTCCTATCAGCTACAAATGAGTTGAGATTGCAAATGTACAGTTTTCTTCTAATTGCAGGTTGAAAATGAATATGGATTCTATGAAAGTGCTTATGGAGAAGGGGGAAAGCGATATGCCATGTGGGCTGCTAAAATGGCTGTTTCTCAAAATGCTGGTGTACCTTGGATAATGTGCCAGCAGTTTGATGCTCCTGATATTGTGGTGAGAGTTCATCAATTCCGTATCTTGTAATCTTATAGAATAACTGATAATGAAATATCCTAAATTTTGCATAAATGAGAGTGGTGTCATGTGGATTAGCAAGACTATTTAACAAAGAAGCAATTTCATTGATTTGATGCATTTGCCTATGAGAGTTGGCATCTCTTATGACATGGCTGCAAGGGGCAACAATTTAGCTCGCTCCTGGGATTTTCATTTGAGTTTTGAGTTAAACATACCCGTTTGCATTTGTGATGCATTTGATTGTCATACAAATGTTATATTGTACTTAATTCTGACAACTATTTACTTGTAAGGGTGATGTAACCCTCAATATTCCAAATTTGTATTTTTGGTTTTTATTTGGCATAAATTTTTATGATTATTAAATAAAAATTGGGCCTGGCCTTTTCTTTTCTGTTTTAGTGGAATTTATAGTTTTCCAAATACTGCAAACAAGAGCCCAAAAGAAAATGCATAAGAATTTGAACACTTAGTTTAATGCATGAGCTCCATATTTTTGTTTTTATTTTTTAACTTTTTCTTTGTTTCCTTATTGGTGCAGATAAATACTTGTAATTCCTTTTACTGTGATCGATTTAAACCTATTTATCCAAACAAGCCTAATATGTGGACTGAGAATTGGCTTTATTTTTAACTTTTTCTTTGTTTCCTTATTGGGCAGATAAATACTTGTAATTCCTTTTACTGTGATCAATTTAAACCTATTTATCCAGACAAGCCTAAAATGTGGACTGAGAATTGGCCTGGATGGTAATGTTTTATTTCATTTTCTGCATATATATATATATATAATTTGAGATTGCTCTACTTATATGTTCTATGCTTTCTGAAGTTGCGTTTGAAAGTTTATATTTCGTGCTTCAGCATTCTTATGATTTAGCTCAAATGAGACTTGTGGTAGAGTTTAACCTTTGTCTAATACCTTATAGGATTTTGTCATGTCTTCCTTACTTCTTAAATTGACTTGCCTTACTAATGATAGATTTGAACAGGTAGGAAATCATAGTAGCGGCAACTTCAATATAAGATGGCAAATTTTAATTTACAGATTATATATTTTTGCTATATACTAGTACACCTCTTCTTAACCTGAAATTCTTTCGTCTTTTGCTTTAATTCTTTCATGATAATATGAGGCAATTTTTTTTTAATTTTTTATCTCAAGGTCTAAAACAAGAGGGAAAGATACAGTTGAGAGGAAAATTTCTTTGTTGAGAGGAAAAAAGCTTTTATTTCAATGTGTCTAAACATTTGTAAAGAAGGTGTATATATGCACAAAAAAAATATTCACGGAGGAAAGAATATACATGAGGAAAGAATCTAAATAGGAAGAAATCTCTCCTAGAATCCTCTAAATAGGAAGCTATTAGTGCAACTTGCAAGCTAGAGTATAGAATAATTTGTTGCTTAGGCCTTTAGTGAATAATCTGCCAATTACTCCTTTGAAGATGCACGAGAAATACTCATAGATCTATCCACTATTTATTTTTGGTCTTTTACGAAGTATTGGTCAATCTTTATATGCTTGGTTTGATATTGTTGAATTGGTTTGTGCATTATACTAATAACATCTTTACTGTCGCAGCACAAGCAAACTGCTTGTGTCTGGCAACTTCAACTCTTTCATTAATTTTCATTAGTTCCTTGTGCCATGGCTCTATTCTCTACTTTTGTATTGGATCTCGCTACTAAATTTTGCTTCTAACTTCAAGTCACTAGATTTCCACCAATAAAGGTGTAGTAGCCTGATGTTGATCTCCCATCATCAAGAAATATAGCCCATTCTGCATCTGTAAAGGCTTTTATATGGAAATGACCATATTTTGAAAACTTAGTCCTTTCTAGTTGTAGATTTCGAATACCTCAAGATATGGAAAATAGCCTGTAGGTGAGATTTCTAGTATCATGCATGTATTGGCACACATATAAATAATATGGTCTACCTAACTGAGATATAGCCCTTGTGTTGTGATACATATTTTATCATGTCGATAATTTCTTGTTAGATAAATATTACATGATCAACTTGCTAGGCTTATTGCTATGTTTGGTCTTGTATGTGAGAGATCAGTCACTCTTTCAACCAGCCTCTGATATCTCTCCAAGTCAATAGATCCTCCAATTCCTACATGCAGTCTGTAAGTAGTTTCAATAGGGAAATCAACATGTTTACAACATGACATGCCAATTTCTTCTAGGAAATCTAATATGTACTTCCTTTGAGAAATGAAGATTTCTCTCTCTGATTTGGCCACCTCTATTCCAAGGAAGTATCTTAATTGACCCAAGTCTTTAATCTCAAATTCCTTTAGATGGACAATCTCTTCCTTGTCGTCTCCCATTACAGCATTATTATCAATATAGGCAATTAGCCATGTTATCATACCTTTACAGTGTTTTATGAATAGAGTGTGATTAACTTGCTTTGTTAGTATCCAAAGGAAGTCATGCTCTTACTAAGCTTGTCAAACCATGCTCTTGGTGATTGGTGGGCTCCTATATCCAGGTTTCAAACATTTGGGGAACCTAATCCTCACAGGCCACCTGAAGACATTGCCTTTTCTGTTGCTCGTTTCTTCCAGAAAGGTGGCAGTTTACAGAACTATTATATGGTAATTCAGTTGATCTTCTATCTACTGATTTTTATTTTATTTTTATTACATTTTCACTTTCGCACTTATAATGGGTTTGATTGTTACTGAAGTTCTATGTTTTATACTATTATCACTTGCTACTATTATCACTTGCTACTTTCTTATAGTATCATGGTGGGACAAATTTTGGTCGCACTTCAGGAGGGCCATTCATTACAACAAGTTATGACTATGAGGCACCAATTGATGAATATGGTTAGTGCTCTATGTTTTTCCTGTTCTGGTCACTGTGTATGCTGATTATGGAAATCTGGTGTATGTTCTATGGAACACATGGTGCATAATGTAAACTTAATGAGTTATCATGTGCTTGACAGGGTTAGCTAGACTTCCAAAATGGGCACATCTTGGGGAACTCCATAGGGCTATAAAGTTATGTGAATATGCATTGCTGAACAGCGACCCAGTTAATTTGTCACTTGGCCCTTCTCAAGAGGTGAAGTTTTTCTCTTATTTGATTTTGACCCGTACAAATGCAAAATAATAGATTTTTCTTATTCTCCTTTCTACCTTGGGAAGGTGTTCTTGCCTGCTAGAGGCAGTCATTAAAACCCAAAATGATTTAATGCATTCATGTGATTTCTGGTTGATACTTTTTATGCATGCACAGCCATGCAGATATACACTCACATATGTAAACTTGGATACACAAGATCTTCATTAGCTCAAAGTGCTTAGTATTGTATTGTTTCCATATCCTCCATTTCCAGTCTTCATATTCAATTATGTTGGAGGAATCATTTTCCAGTTAGGTCAACAATGTATTCATCACATATATGTAGTTTTTTTGACCATCAGTTTAAACAACAGCAGGAGCAGAAGCAGGATTGACTTGGGAGGCCATAGAAAACATAACCATTTGCCACCTCTGAGCATGCCTAACCTGACTCAGAACTGTTAGTTATTTTTGTTGATGTGGAGATACCAATCATTTAAGCATCTCTAATTTTAAAGATTGCAAATAAGCTATCTTCTGGACTATGCAAATTAATGAAGGATATTCAGAATGCATTTAATAGAACTAGAGGGGTTTCACTAACTTGCATGTTAAAGGACAGAGGATAGTTATATGGTGATACTGGTAGATAGGTTAGCCCAAGGCAAATAATAAGTGAGAGAGAGAGAGGAGAGAGAGAGTGAGGAAGGGAGGAAGAGAGGGAGAGAGAGAGAGAGGTAATAGCCTGGTTAGAAGGTCTTTTGAAAATTTCCTCGCCAACAATTAAATATTTAGATGGACTTTTGGGCTTTCTTTGTTAATACTTGACCAACTCGTGGAACGAAAAAGGAAATTGGAGGGCATTTGCTGAGACTATGAATATGCATCAAAACCACTTTTCTAATTTGGTTATAACCATTTGCTCTGGTTAATTTTGGTGTTTCTTATAGTTTATGTAACTAGCCTGAGAAAAATGTATTTGCACCCTATAACTTTGCATTCAGAACAATGACGTCTGTTGATGAGGTACTCTTTTCTATTTCAGCCTGTCTATCAATTTCCTATTGTATTCTTTCAAAGATACAAAAAGGTTTCTGCTGTAATACTTTCTAATGTGATAGTTCTGCAATTCCATTTTTTTTAAATATTTTTAATGTAAATATTCAGCTTGAAGCTTGACACCGTCTGCTGATGTCCATTTGTCTTAGGCTGATGTCTATGCTGATGCTTCAGGAGCATGCGCTGCCTTTCTTGCTAACACAGATGAAAAAAATGACAAGATTGTTGAATTCAGGAACATGTCATATCACCTGCCTGCTTGGTCAGTGAGCATTCTGCATGATTGCAAGAATGTAGTGTTCAACACTGCAAAGGTAACTTTTCATATTAAAGAATGCCAACACCTGATGAACATCCTAGCATTGAAACCATTACCATGAACAGGCGCATTTTTTCAACATTTAACAGTACCATGAACGAGTTATTTTTTTTCTTTCCATATTTACTTCTAAGTGGAGCAATATTATTGCTGCATATTGCACAATAGGCTACTGATTAGAAGGTGTTAAGATATACTTGATTTTAGGCTTAATTTTAGTTGTAATATACTGATTGATTCTAGCTGTGAATATTGTAGAATAAATAGCAGATTTGTTTCCTTTTCTAATCATACTATTTTCTTCTTGTTTTGTAATTGATCTCAATATAAAATCCCCATCAAGCTTGAGGGAATAATCAAGCTGAAACATTCAGACTTCACCTACTTTTCCTTCCCCTCTTCCCCTTTTCTTGTCCAAATTCACAGAAGGAAACAAAAAAAAAAAACCTTTAAAAGATAGTTCCATCTCTGGAACTTGAATAAAAAACTCTGGAAATTTTTTTATTGCATAATGAAGGCATAAAGCAAGTGGTATATCAGGCATACGCCCAAGCCTGAGGATAGTAGAAATCTCAAATTGTCAAGAAAATCATCAAATTTCATAAAGCAAAATGAAACTGCAGAAACAGTGTGAGCTCATAATGGATGAAAACTATAGATACTGAACAGAAAACATCCTCAAATGTGGGAACATTAATTTTTTACCTAAACGATGACTTCAACCAGGACAATTCCTATTTAAGAGGACATGGAGCTAAAAAAAAACTTCCTTGGATATCTTACAGGCCTCATAATTCCATCTGAATTGGAAGTTGCGGTTGTTTAAAGATAAGGTACCTTTTTACATTTAAGGCCCTTGCTTGTTTGCTTCTAGCAACCAGCCTGATTGGAGACCTATTACCCAATGTCTGATGTCATAAATGGTGTTTTCTCATGAGTAAAAGGCCTTAGAATAGTTTTATTCTGAATTTCAGCATATGAACTTATTATCAACATTGACTCAAATAAAATATGATTATATGTGTGTACATTAAGTGCCACTTTATAGTGTGTTCAACCCTCCTTTTCTCATGCCCACTTCCACTTTGTCTTTAATTCTACATCAGTACTGACGATGCACATATGATGTTTCTACAAAAGCTGATATAAGATACAACTGTCAGTGCAAATCTATCATGTGACAAGCTTATATGACAGGAGTTAACATCTATAAGAACTTTTATATAGAAGTTATGCCTCATCTTTTCAGAACACAGACCTCCAATGCAAAAGAAAGTGAAAACATCATCAAATTAGAAGATCAGTATATTTCCTATCATCAACCCACAGAACATCAGCCACAATTTCATAGATTGGACCACTTTTCCTTTGTGTTACTCATTTTCTGAATTTGGCTTTGTAACTCTCCCATGAAAATGTCAACAGGTAAATTCCCAGACATCTGTAGTGGAGATGGTACCTGAGGACTTGCGCCCATCAGATAAAGGCTTGAAAGCTCCTAAATGGGAAGTATTTGTAGAGAATGCTGGTATTTGGGGAAATTATGACTTTGTTAAAAATGGCCTTGTGGATCACATCAATACCACCCAAGATGCTACTGACTACCTCTGGTATACAACAAGGTTGGTCTTGCTCCATGAAAAGTAATAGCACACATTTATTATTATATTCTGGCATGTGTTTTTGTAATTCATATATAATTTTGAGCGGAAAAGAGAGGGACATAAAATAGGTTGTGATTTGCCTGATTATATTGCTAGTAGCTGTATTTCATATCAATCTGATTACAATTCAGAATAATGCCTCAGGGGAATATGCCCTTTATTTTGTGAGAGGTCCCGTCCACATTAATATAATTTCCTGTGTCAATGTAATTAACATATAAAATAAATATGAATGTTTCATATATAAGAGGTGCTTTGTAATCTCAAGTTAATTTGATAGATACCCTTTATTGACAGTATTATTGTCGGTGAAAGTGAAGAGTTCTTGGAAAAGGGAAGCCAACCTGTTCTTCTTATCGAGTCAATGGGCCATGCTCTCCATGCCTTTGTGAATCAGGAACTTCAAGGTCATTAACTTGTTCTTTCCTTATTATTTCGTCAGCAATTTTTTTATTGCAATCCAGTTCTATAAGTAACAGATCAAAGTGGAAATCTGCGAAATCTGTCACAAGTTATGGCTTTTATTTTATTTTTATGTTTAGCATTAGATCACTGTGATTCAGCCTGATAAGTAGTCTTAGGGTTGTTGATGGTATTACATAGCTATTATCTATGCCTATAGTTTAATCTAGAGTTGCTATTTGAAAAGGACATATTTGAGAATGTTATTGATTGACTATTATAGTTCTGAAAGTCTGCAGTATTCTTTGATATTTGAGAGTATTCATTGCCCTCCACTCTCAGCTGCTAAATCTGAGATGTTGATTGGTGAACTTGCAGGTTTGTCTTCTTAGTAACAAAGGAGACAGTAGGACATTCTAGTGAAACTATTACCTGACTAAACTCTTATTTACTCGGTTGAAATGATGCATCAACAAATTACAAAGGATAATGAACTGTAAGAATGGTTGATGAATCAACTTCTTTGGCTGATAAGGAGAAATAAAGTAGCAATTAGCAATAGCATGAGACCCAGATGGCTTCACAATCTTGGAGATATATTTCTAATAACCAATTATTGTTCAAAGGATATCAGAGGAAGAATAAAAGGGATTTTCAGGCTTAAGATAACTAAGGTAGGCGTGAGGGCAGATCCTAGGATTACCAAACTGAACCAAATAACCGAACTGAAAGTCTTCTTGGTTGTTTGACTGTCTACGAATTGAATTGTACCTAAAGTTTTGAATTTCCGAACCAAACTATCCAGAATTTTAGGGACAAGAAAATATTGAAATCTTTATATGTGGGATGGTTCTGGATTTTGATTGTTAAAATTCCTAACTTTTGGAATGGTTTTAGAGATTTTCAAATTTTTGGATTGTACTAAACTGTGCCCTCCCCTAATATAAGGATTTATTATGAATTTTATAATTCTGCATCATTACTTAAGTTTTTAGATGCTCCTTTAGTTTTTAGATGGTTGAGATTTTTGTTTAGAAATCTAAGCTAGAATAATAGTGTTTCTGGAGGGAAATTTGTGTTGTTGGTTTATGTATAGATGCTTACTTTTCCAGCAAGTCTTTTAGTGGGGTTAGGTAGCAAGTATGGGTTAGTTTCCATGTTAAAGGTAACTAAGAATGGCTTTTATGGTCTAAGTCTAAGCATGGTTAGGCATGGCTGTAATCTACCTTTTTGTACTATTTCTTGTAATTAGAGCTATATATAATCCTATTGGAATCAATTTCGATAAAATTGGCTGCGTACTGAGGTTCACTTCCAGAACCTGTGCTGTGTAATGTGGCCTGCCCCTGTCAGGTTCAGTTTACAGAACCTGTTTTCTCTGTGCTTCTGTTTTTGACTGCCCTCTTCTTTTCCATTTCTTAACAATTACTTCACATTTTATTCATGATTTAGTGACCTTCAAGTGTGCTTTTTATTAATTATGTATAACCAAGCTAATGTGAATAATTTTTTTTTTTGGTGTTCATACAAAATTTTCAGGAAGTTCAACTGGAAATGGCACACATTCATCATTCAAATTTAAGAAGCCTATATCTCTCAGGTCAGGGAAGAATGATATTGCTCTTCTGAGCATGACAGTTGGCTTACAAGTGAGCATTGTTCAATTGTTTACCTTCTTAGTTAGTGATATATTTACTGGATGATTTTATGTATATATATAATATTATTTATTTATTTATTTTTCTCAATTTTGTATAATCTTGCATGGTGCCATGACCAACACTTTCTTACCATTGATCTTGAGCAACATCCCTTGGATACCACTATCAATATTAAAATGATCTATAGATTTTATGTTTCTAATCATTCCCTACACTTAATTTCTTCCAAAAATCGAGAAACATTTTGACCCATTTTGCTAGAATATCCTGATATGGGGTTATTAGCTTTTCCCTTTTGGGTTTATTCTCAACCATTCCTTTACAATGATGTACCATCACATGCTTAAGTTTCACCTTGCCTGTAGCATAGTTTAACAGATGGCTGAATTGCAATGAGAAAGTGAACATGGTGCTTTTGTTTGTCTCTTTGCATTATTCCTCATTTAGAAATGACATTTAGGATGCATAAGAAACTGGAAGATTTGTATATATATATATTTTTACTTTCTTCCTTGACCATTGCCTTCCCTCATATTGTGCAAATAAATACTTGTGCTAGTTTTTCCTACTAATGTGAACTTAGGTAGGATGTGGGGAATACCTATGTAGCCACTGATCTCTGACTGTTCGATAATTATGCTTCATTTCCATGTTATGTTGCACACAAAATCCTATACATTTAGAGGGTTTAAAGCTCAAACCATTTTGCTTATAAATTATGATATTCTTTTGTATCTATTTTCTTAGGTGGATAGTTCTAGAGCAGGCTTGACAAAAATGAGAATCCAGTCATACGAGTGCCCATTCTTGTTAAGAATTAGGGTTTTGGGGGAAGCCATCTGTGCAGCCTTCTTCCTCATTTTAAATTTCTGCCTATTTCATGTTACTGTAGGCTGCATATGTTTGCTCTTCATTTGTCTTGCCATTGAACACTAAAGTTAAATGTTTCTAACAACTGGAATTCGATATTGCTAATTTGTGAAGTACTTCACACTGCCAGATATAATCATGATGAGCTCCTGCTTGATACCTATATTAGTTGCTTACTTCAACAGCATGTTTTATCTTCATCTGCATTTGTTTCCAGAAAAGGATACAATATTAAAACTCTCAGTACTCCTTTTCTGCTGCTTTCAGAATGCTGGCTCATATTATGAGTGGGTGGGAGCTGGATTAACAAGTGTCAAGATTAATGGGTTCAACAACGGGACAATAGACTTGTCTAAGTTTAATTGGACTTATAAGGTACTTGTTCATGCTCATTTTGTATATCTTTTTGCATTCACTTATAATTGAAGGGGGAACCTAAACTCACAACCTCTTCTGTTAGACAATGCCTCACCCATCCTTTTTGATTTTGTATCTTACACCTTTAAAGTTCTGAAAGTAGTTTATATCATAGGTTTTCTAGAAAAAAGAATGAAATCATAGTAATTTGCATCTGAATTGGTTGCTTATTCATCCCAAAAAATGGAGGCTACCATGTATTAGACTCTTGAGTGGAAAATGTTTAAAGCATTACTCTATTGTTCACAACTCACAAGTTCCAGCTTTTAGGATCAGTAGAAATTGCATTGGAATATATGATGGCACCTCTCTGTTTGAATTAAAATCTCTCAAGGAAAAGTTTTTGATGCTATGTGCTTAATGAAAAGCCATTAAATGGAGAATGATAGCTAAAGTTGCTTTGATATTATATCCCAATGTAAAGCCCTTATTGTAGAATGTGCAAGGAGGAAGAATGGAAGATTGTTGCACAAAAATTTGAGACTTGCAATTCAACGATCATAGCTTTTTCTGTTTTCTGAACTTTGGCTGGTTAAGAGCATTGAAGAGGATAATCACCTTTAGAAAAGAGAAAAGAAAAATAAAAGTGGAGAGTCACAGTTAGCAGATGTTGTCTTTGTGTATATGCAACACAATTAGTTGAATACCTTATATTTGGATGCTTCTCAGTTAGAAGATTATATGAGATTGCTGCATGGTGAAATATTCATGGATCATATGCAATACTTTTCTTACTTTTTTCTCTCTTCCTACTTTCTCTAGATTGGATTGCAAGGAGAAAAACTTGGTATATACAAACCTGATGTCGTTGATGGTGTAAATTGGGTTGCAACCTCAAAACCACCAAAGCATCAGCCATTGACATGGTATAAGGTAAATCTTTTGGTGAAGATCGCCTCTTCAGATGCTAAAATTTCCAAATTTTTTTCATTTTGAAATGAACTTGGCATGCGTTTCAGTGTTAAATGCTAAGGCTTTCTCAGGTTGTTGTAGACCCACCAGCAGGGGATGAACCTATTGGACTGGACATGCTTCATATGGGGAAAGGTCTAGCTTGGTTGAATGGAGAAGAAATTGGAAGATACTGGCCCAGGAAAAGTTCTATACATGATAAGTGTGTTCAAGAATGTGACTACAGGGGCAAATTTTTGCCTGGAAAATGCAGAACTGGATGTGGAAAACCGACACAAAGATGGTAAACCAAAAATTAATATATAGTGCAAAAAAGGAATTAGGAGTTCACATTTGTTACCTTTTAAATGTCAGAAGAGGTTCCATGATCAACCACCAGTATTAGCACTAAGTTTTCCTTAAATTACAACAAAGGAAGTTTTAAATTACAACAAAGGAAGTTTTTTATTAGCTATTCACATGTTCATGAAATATTAATTATTTTATTGCTAGTTTCCGGAAGTTGATGAATTTTCTTATTTGCAAAGTTCTAATAAATATTGCTCTCTTTATATGTTTTCAGTTATTTATCAACATTACTCAATTTAGTGAGCCTCAGAGGCCCATGTGCACATTTGAAGTAAATATTGAATTTCTGTAAACTACAAGAGCTGTAATTCTTATGGAATACTGTGCTCTACTCCTGAGGATAGGATTTCAAGCACTATAACATGGTGGAGCTTTCAATATTGTGTTGTTATTATTGGATAGTATATTTTTCCCAAGCATCTTTCTTCATGGAAGTTTATTAATTCATTTGATTTACCTATCTTTTTCTAGGAGAAAATAGCTATTATTAGAAGTAAAATGTGACAAAATTCTTCTGGACCAGGTATCATGTTCCGCGGTCTTGGTTCAAGCCATCTGGAAACATTCTGGTGATCTTTGAGGAGAAAGGGGGAGATCCAACAAAAATAACATTCTCAAGACGGAAAATTTCTGGTGTGTGTGCTCTTGTTGCTGAGGACTATCCCATGGCTAACCTTGAATTATTCCAGAAAGCTGGGAATGGAAATTTCAATTACAAGGCCTCTGTCCATCTCAAGTGCCCCAAGAATAGTCATATATCCACTGTAAAATTTGCTAGTTTTGGATCTCCTACAGGAACTTGTGGATCCTATGCTGAGGGAGTATGCCATGATCCTAAATCTATTTCTGTGGTTGAAAAGGTAAATTCCAAGGTTTTTTCTCTTACTTGGATCGCTCTAGGTTCTGTTATGATTTTTCATAGTTTTTGCGCAACAGGTTTCAGTTGTATATTTTATGTTAATGGAATAGTTTCCAGCATTCATTGAAACAAAGTTATTCTTATTATTATTTGTTATACTTCTGTGCGTCAATGCACTGAACTTTTCTGCTTGAGGATATATCACGGATTAAAGAAGAAAATTTAGAAGGAATCTACTTGAGAATGTTCTGACTTTCCAAATATGTTTTTTAGTAATGTTCTCCTAAATTTGCATTTAAACATTTCAGGTCTGCCTAAACAAAAATGAGTGTACAGTGGAGGTAACGGAAGACAACTTCACCAAGGGATTGTGCCGTAGTACAACCAAGAAGCTCGCAGTGGAAGCAGTGTGTAGCTGAAATTCTCAAATCCAGAAGTTTCAACTGTGCATCATTTCATTTCCCCCACAATGAAAATGGAAAGGGAACGAGGAAGAGAACCATTTTTCTACAATACAAAAGTGTCTTTGTTTTCTTAGTTCATATTTTTATGTAGCAGAAAAAACTGCAGTTATTCATTCTTAATTGAGGTACTGTGTATGGAAGTAGCTATTGAGGCGATCATGCCAATTAAAGATATTTGATATGTTTACACCCCAATTCCAAAATTTTTTAGTCATATTTAAATACCTCATTACACAATTAATGTGAAAGTACATATTGAAAATTATATAAAGATTTCAATTTTAAAATTATTAATAATAATTACAGCCTAAAAAGTTTACTCTTTTAGTTTATATTCATTAATTTGAATATGAAATTGTGTAAATAGGAAATTATATATTTAAATAAGACAACAATGTAAATGAATTTCAGAAAAAAAGTTGTTATATACAATAACAATGTTTGAACAAAATTATAATATGGATTTAATTTATAAGTTAGACCTTAAATGATTGCTTGCATTATCGATGGTTAAAATTTTGATTTTCTAATGTACGTGTATGAGTCGAGACATGGCGTTGGAGACCTTAGATAGGAAAATCTATAAAAATAATTTAAAAATTAAAGTTATTTACAAAAATATGGCAGCTTTTAAAGTTTTCAAAACCACGAAAATGCAATAAAAATAAGTAAATATTAATTATAAAATGGCCCTTCATCCTTTAAGTTTGTACGTCGTGTATGTTTCATACAGAATTTACAAACAACATATAAGACATATAAAATAATATATAAGACATAACTAATATATAAAACTTATATTGAACATGTAAATTTTTATATGTCATTGGATTCCATATGAAAAAACATATTAAAACTTTTATATGTTGTCTATATATTATATATATTGCATATAATTTAAAAATATGATGGATTCCACATGAAAAAGTATATACAAACTCTTATATGTCATTTATATGTTATATGTATTATATATAATTTGATTAATGTGATGAATTCTAAATTAAGAAATATATGCAAACTTTTATATGTCTTTTACATGTAATATATGTTGTATATAATTTGATAAATATAATGGATTCTAAATAAAAAAAATATATACAAATTTTTATGTCATTTTACGTTATATGTATTGCATATACCTTAGTAAATGTAATGAATTTGAGATTAAGAAGCATGAGAAGATGGAGAAGAAATTTTCAAGAGAAAGTATGAAAGCTAAAAGATTAGAAAAATTCTTCTTTGAAGTATTTATTAAACATATGAAGTGTGTTACAATTGAAGACCCAAAAATCCTCAATCATTGTAGTTGAAGAACAAAATATAAAAAAATTCAAAACATTTGCAAACACAAATTAAATCTCTAAATAAATCAAATAAAAAAAATATCTAAATAAAGTATAAAATCACATAGAAAAGAAGCAAATAATGCCCATTGAGTTAAATCCATAAATGGAAAAACAAAAAGATTGAGAAATGCCCAATGAAAAGAAAAAATAAAAAACCAACGATGAATTTTACGCCCACAATGGTGATGAATCCGATGGTGGACGAGGTTGTATATTGAAAATAGAGGAGAAAACGATAACGTTACAAAATAGAATGGAAATGGAGGAAGAAGAAATCATCAAATTGAAAAAAAAAAAAAGATAAAATGAAAAAATGAAAAAAAAAAAGTTGAAAATTAAAAAATAAGAATAGTAAAAATGAAAAAAAAAAGTTAGTAAATTGTGTAATTTTCTCTATTAAATATGAGCAACTGGGATTTGGGTAATTCCATCATTGAAAAAAAAAAGAGAACAAGCATTAGAGTAATGGAATATGTGTGTTATTATAAGAAAAATACAAATTGGTGATGAAAATTGGCGATAAAAATAGGGATAGATTAGCAATGGAAAGTTATTAGTAACGGATAAGCAACAAATTAGCAACGAATTTAACGATACAAAAAAATTCATTGCTAAAAACATCACTAAATCTAGCGCTAATGATTGGCGTATTACATTTGGTGACGATATTACATATTCGTCGCTAAAAATCTTCGCTAATAAATAAAAATAGCGATAAAATTTATTTTCATCGCTAATTAGCAACAGAATCTACATTTGTAGCTATTTCATCTGAATTAATAATAGAATTTTTCTGTCACTAATTTTTAAATATTTTAAAATATGGGAGTCATTTCATATGAGCTACTAATTTTAAATATTTTAAAATAGAGGCAATTTTTTTTTTTGCAAATTTTTAGTGACGAAATATAATTACGTCATTAATTTCATCACAAATTAGCGATGGAACACAATTTTGTCGCTAATTTTAAATATATAAAAAATTTGGGTTGGATTTTGTGAAGGCTTTTAGTATTCCGTCGTTAATAATAAATTTTGGAATGTAAGCTACGTCTTTTTAGGAACGAAACTTAATTCCATCGCTAAATCCAGCCCCAACGATTAGCGCATTGCATTAGCAATGGTATTACATATCCATCGCTAAAATTATTGCCAATAAAATAAAAATAGCGACATAATTTATTTTTTTGCTAATTAGCAACAAAATTTATTTTTATCACTAATTTTTAAATATTTTAAAATATGGACGCCATTTCATGCGGGCTAATTAGTGACGAAACTTAATTTTAAATATTTAAAATAGAGATGAATTTTTTTGTGCGGGCTTTTAGCGACAGAACATAATTACGTCGTTAATTTTCTTGCTAATTAGCGATGAAATTATCGTCGCTAATTTTAAATATTTTAAAATTTTGGGAGGGGTTTTGTGCGGACTTTTAGTATTCCTCGCTAATTTCATCGCTAATAATAAATTTTTGAGTATAAGGCACGTCTTTCTAGCTAAAACTTAGTATTTATTCTTCTCAACTTTTTTCCCTTCATTTCTTTCTTCTCCTTTCTTTCTCTCTTTCTTCTTTCTTTCTTTCTCCTTCTTCTTTCTTCCTTCTTTTTTCTTCTCTTTTCTTTCTTCTTTCTTCTTTTTTCTCTTTTATTTCTTCTTTCTCGTCTCTCTTTTTCTTCTTCCTCTTCCTTCTCTTTCTCTTTTCTTCTCTTGCATTTAGATTGGAGGTATGCATATTTTCTCATTTATTTATTTATTTATATTTTTATAATTAGTAATAATTTTTAGAATAAATATTATATTTTATTGAATAAATAATATTTAGAAAAAGAATTTTTAGAAATTATTTGGTAGAATAATGTTTAGAAATTATTAGGTTGAATAATTTATTTTTAGATTGAATAAATTATTTGATTGAATAAATAATTTTTTTAGATTGAATTAATTATTTGATTGAATAAATAATTTTTAGAATAAAGTTTTTGAAATTATTTGATAGATTGATTTATATTTTAGATAAATATTAGAATAAATATTTTTTAGAAATTATTTATTGGAATAATTTATTTTTATATTGAATAAATTTTTTGATAGAATAATACTTTTTAGAATAAATAAATTATTTGATTAAATATTTATTTTATTGATTACATAAGTTTTAGAATAAATTATTTCTTAGAGAAATTAGTTGAAAAAATTAAATTATTTTTTAGAAAATATTTGATAAATAATTTAATTTTTATTTAAATAAATTATTTATTAGAATAAATATTTTTTACAATAAATTATTTAATAGAATAAATAATTTGTGGGAATAAATTATTTTAGAAATTGAAAATAAAATAAATTATTTTTATCAAAATAAAATAGATTTTTTAAAAAATAAAATAATTTTTTTAAAATAAAATAATTTATTTTAAAAATAATTTATTTTTTAAATAAATTAATAAAATCTGTTGCTAAATTTGTCTTCACTAAAAAATAATAAGATTAAATAGCAATGAAACATATATAATTAGCGATGGAAAATCCATAGCTAAATATAAACAAACTCAAAATTCCGTTGCTAATTTTTCAGAGACAACATGGATAGCTACAAATGCTATTTTATTACTAATCCATCTCCAATGACTATTAGCGATTGATTTTTGAGAATTATCGATAGATTTGTTTGTCATTAATTCTCATTTTTCTTGTAGTGTGTATTGATTCCTTGTAAAAATTTTGTAATTGTTATATAATTCCTTCATAATTGCTATAATAGTTAAGTATAAATTTATTGAGACCATTTTGTAATTAAACTTCGAAAATCTTGTTGATGCCTAAAGGGGGTCATTTGAACCTAGAATTGAAAATGTTGAAATGGTCATTTGGACCAATATAGAACCATTAATCAAATTTGAGGTTGAAGTTCTAAATGTATTACTTAGTCCATACCTAACCTAAACCTACAAAAGGATATAAAACTTTTTCGAATGAAGATATATTTGTTAGCCTAATTACACATATGAATTCAGTTGGTTGGATAAATGGCCAAGGATACGTCTAGATAGGGTGAAGCAGCTCTAAATATGTGTTTTTAGTCGAACAAATTTATTATGAAAAGGAAAAAGTTATAGCCTGAAATGAAATGAATGAAAAAAATTGAAATGCTATAAAGTATTTGAGATATAATTTATGTCATTTGAATGAGAATTTGCTGCCATTGCTTCTGGACGTTTATAAAACCACTTTACTGTATCTAAATGTTTGAATGAACCCTTGACATCTTTGTTCCATCTTGCCAATTCTCTTCATCCATATTTGCTGACTTCGTTCCCCTTAACGCCTCGTGAACCTTCATCTGTGTCAACATATCATTCACTCTCATCTGCCATAGAGAGAAATTATCCTTTCCATCAAACTTGTCAAACTTGGCATGTGTTCCAAAACCACTCATCCTAACTAGGCTTTGATACCAATTGTTAGAAAAATCATATATTTTTAGAACATGCAAAATAAGGAATTAATCTATGAACAGAAAAAATTATGAAGAAGAATAACAAAAGTAATCATACAAGACATAAAAGATTTATGTGGTTCAAAAATTTGCCAATATCTATGGAGGTTTCTCACTTTATTTCTTAGAGAGAGAATACAACCGAGGGCTTTTTTTTTTCTCACAATGTATTATGTTTACCACATAGGGTGCTCTATCTATAGTGTTTACTTTACCCTAGATATATAAAAAATTATAGACCCTTAATTTGGCCCATATTAAAATTAGACTCAATTAAAAGAGCCAAATTTGATTCAAGAAGCTTAAACCTAGTCTTGTTAAATTTTTAAAAGCTTGAATTGAGTACAGTTTAATTTTAAAAGCCTAAAACAAAGATGGAGTGATTTGATTTAACCTAAACCAACTTGGTTTGACCCAAAAGCCAAAGACCATGTTGAATTGGAGAGCCAATTCGACATGGACAAGGCACCAGGTCAAATTGGCATGGCCTTCTGCCCCGATTTCAAGCAATTTTATTTGTAATAGGACTGAATTGTCTTTTCCAATGCGGTTTAGGACTTTAGAATGTTGCCCTAATTTTTCTTATAAATATCCAATTAAACAAAGAAAAAAGGGGAGGAGCTACATTAAATAAGCATACAGTGATGATCGGCAGTCACTTGGAACAAACAAAAGAGACAGAAAGCAATCACAAATTATTCACAGTGGTGCTAATAACATGTTTTGCCCAAAGCTTTATAAATCTAAAGACCCTAATAAGATCACATATTCATTTTAATTTGTCTATTTCTCATTTAATTTCATAAGGAAAACCCTAATTTGTATTTTCAAAAACCTAATTATCTATTAAACCCTAATTTATATTTTTAAAATCCTAAACTCTATATTAAACTCTAAATTAGTATTTTTTAAAACCATATTAAATCTTAGTTTTATTTAAAACCATAATTTTCATATATTAAAACCCTAATCTCATCGTTGAACCTTAATTTGATGATGAAACCCTAATTGTAATTGTTGATTTGTTGTTATTGATGGATGATTTACTTTTATTTTTTGAATGGTTGAATGATTTAATTATACTTGGTTGATTACTTTGATTTCAAGGATGTAAAAGGCATGTTTCCACCTTGTGGGTGCCTTGTTTTATTTGATTTGTTATTTTATCTAATTTGAGTTTTGGATCATTGTAAAGGACATATTTCCACCAATTGGTGGGTATCCTATTTTATTTAGTTTTAGACATTGGATGTTATTGTAAGGGCATATTTTCATCTTGTATGGGTGCCTATTTTTATTTGTGCATTTGAATCTTCTTTGATTTTAAAACAATGCAAGTTTATTTTACATTAAATTGTATATAGTATGGATGATATTTTAATAAGTTAAGAATTTAATAATATTTAAACCCAAAAAGGAGGCCGATTTCAATGAACCGGGTACTATGGGAGTGCTGGGTCATTCTCACCTTTCCCATGCATATCCAACTTTTCGAACCCAATAGGGGTTTGGGGATTCCTTAGGAATCGAGTGATCTACCCCTTTCTTTCTTTCCCAGCCAGTCTTGGCGGTGACTCCTATTCTTTTAGTTTAGGCCTATGTTCTCTTAGGTCCTGGGCCAAATAGTGCCAAAGTCGCAAGAATCATTCCTCCAGAAGTGGGGGCAAAAATCTCAGCTCATAGTGGCGACTCCACTGGGAATAAGAGAAGTTGATTCCATTGGCCTTTATATTATTTTATTCTTTCTTATTATGATATTATCCATTGCATTACTTAGATTGCATTGTGTGCGTGAGTTAAGATGCCCTGTGTAACCTGTGTTATGTTATGTAAGTGATACCATACTTTCATTCAAGGTATGAAGATTGAGTATTGCATAACCACTCATAGCCTTGTACCTTTTGGTATATACTTGTTATGGGGACCTAAGCCTTTTTCAACCCAAGACTAAAGCCCATGTAGTTAACCTAGTAATTTTCCTTAGATTTAATCTAATTGCTTGTTATTTTACTATGATTAAATTGTTTTGGTTTGAGTTACGACCCATTTGGTTTGCCTTCATTTCCTAAAATGACATAATTATGGTGTGAGCCCAAAATAGTCCTTTTAAGGCCCAAAGGACCAAAATTATTTTCAATTTTTTTTTTCAAAATGGTCTTTTGACATAAAATCTTTTAAGATGGGTTAAAATTTTTTTTTTCTCATGGCCCAAGTTCAAAGCCTGAAAATCATTTAAAAAAAAACTTCTTCAATGGGCTTTTAAGCATTTATTAAACCTTTTCTTAAAATGGGCTTCCAATTAGTTGGGTCGATTATGGAATAGTAAAATTGATTGTGGGCCTAATTTATAATAATATTTGTTAGTCATGGGCTTGTTTGTGGCATGGATCATTAGTTATTTTTTCCAAATGAGAAATCTATTTATAATAATCCCTTTAATTTAGTTTTAATATATAATATAGCATAAAAGCTATCTTTCAGTTGACCCAATGGATTAAGGCTTAATTAGTGGAAATTATCATGGACTGATTTTTTTTTTGAAAATACAACTATTAGTTAATCCGTCTGAGTACATCTTTTGAAAAACAAGATATCCTCTTTGTTGACCATAATACCTAAGAAAAGAGACTCGCCACTCATGTGTGGAAGGTATAAGGTTGGAAGGGACCTTCTGACTTTACTTGTTTGTTTGTTTGCTACATGTGCACACATGCATACATGCATTGCATCACATAAGCATTAATCCTTTCTGGCTCATAGACCTAGAGTATAATAGTTCATGAGCTTACGACTGCCCCACCTATGATTCAGAATCCAGTGAGAATTTAGTCAATTTCACGTCAAAAGCATTGGAGTCTGAGCAAGTTTAGAAGATGGTGAGTGATGCTCTCAATTACAAGATGGAAGAATTAAAGGGGGTCCTCACTGAGACTGTGAGAAGTCAACTACTTTCACTATTGGAGGACATCAATGTTGAAGTATCTGCTAGTAACAAGAAGCAAAAGGACAAAGGAAAGGCCAAGGTAGCAGAGGTGGCCTCTTACAAAGACAAGGTAGTAATGGATGATGCTGATTGGGATGCATACTTCCAAGACTAACAAGAAAATCTAAAAGAAAAGAAGGTTGTGGAGAAAACTTAAAATGCTAATGTAGAAAAATTAATTGCTGATTTGGAGAAGAAGTTTGAGAAAAAGCTTAAAGCTGAGGAGGTGTCAGAGGTAGAAAACTTATTTGAGCAAGATGAAGAGGTTCCTTATAAGTTCAAGCTGCCTTCCTTTGCTAAGTTTGATGGAACCAACAATCCACAACAGCATGTCAAGCAGTATATCACTGCTATGTAGTCTGCCAGAGCTACTAAGACTCAAACTTTGAGGTACTTCATACTCTCATTTGACCCTATTATGAAAATTGGTTCAATACCTTAGAGGAGAACACTTAAAACGACTGAGATTTGCTATACAAAGCCTTCATCCAACAGTATGGGTACAATGTTGAATTGGAAGTGACTCTAATGGAGGTAGAATCAATAAGGCAAAAGCAGAATGAAAATTTTATTGATTATATGAAGAGATGGAGGAATAAGGTTGCACTGCTTAAGAAGAGGCCAGATGAGATTGATCATATTAGGATGATAGTAAGAAGTATCGTACCTAATCTTTGTGAACTGATATCCCATGCTCTTATTAAAGACTTCAAAGACCTTCTCCAAGCTAGCTTGCAAATAGAAGAGTGGGAAAGGGAGAAGAATCATTTTTCTTGAAGAAGGAATGAGAAAGGAAGTTACAAATATGATGGTCAGAGTACGCAAAAAGCAGTGGATGTCAATGCAACAACTGGTCAAACAAATAGATGATAATTTTTAGAGTTGGGAAACCTCTATCTCGGGTTTTCAACAAGTTATAGAAAAAGGAATTATTACAGCTGTTAGCTCCTCACCGCTATATGAACCTTTGTCATGAAACTTTGATGCCAAGGCCTTCTGTCAATTCCATCAAATGCAAGGGCATGAGATAGATAAATATGCTTGATTAAGGTACGAGATCCAAGATTTGATTGATAATAAAAAGTTGCCCGAGCCCAATAAGCCCAACACAAAGAGCAATCCTTTGCCTAAATTTAAAAGAGTACCACCACCAACAAACTTCACATTAGGAGAAGGACTGAAGGAAGATTTTATTTTATCCTCTTTTCAGAATATGAAGAATAGGGACTCAATTGATAGTGATGATGAAGGAAGATGTGCCTCTGCACCGAAAGTAGAAGAGGCACATAATGATGAGATCCTCACCACTGACTTGTCCAAGTAGAAAAAAGTTTTTTTGACTCCAACTCAACAACCTCCCTTGGCTTGAATGTTGTTCATTTTATTTTGCTGTCTTTGGTATTTTATTGGAACAATTATATTTTTCAAATTAAAATTGTTTGAATAAATTACTTTTATTGAATTTATAATTTTTTTAGCTTTTGACATTATAGTGTTCAACCAATAATGAATCTAGCTTGATGTTCATAAATTAATATATCTATACATTATGATTTGAATGACTTTACTAGATGAGAGAATTGCTCTATAGTATTGAGCTGTATATGCTTACTTAGAGAGGGCTCCTGCATAATTATCTGTGTCTAGATTCTAGTTGACCTTAGAAAATGCTTTGATGAACTTTCAAGGCGAAATTGAACTTTGCTTATTTAAGAGAGAGATAATCTAGGCATTGTTTCATGAGCCAACAACTAGTATCCACCCTGTTAATATCAAACCCTAGTTTGTCCCTTTGAATTTTTATGAGATTTTAGCTTTCTTTTCATTTGCTTATAAACCCCCGATAACCTATCCTGAGCTATTATGACACTTACAGTAAGTCTAATGATCACTGAGTTACCAAGAGGGTAAGATCAAAGAAAGAGATGCTTAATCAAGACTATGAAGAAAACTTAAAGTTTACCTGAATTCAGGTCTGATGACATTAAGATTACAAAGGATTCATCCTCATTGAAGTCCCTCCATAGTTAGAAGCATAAGACAGTATGGACAAGAAGACTCTCTTAGAGCTAAAGAAAGAAAGAGAAAAAAGGAAAAGAAGAAAGAAAAAAAGAAAAAAAAGAGAAAAGAAGAAAAAGAGAAAAAAAGGGAGAAAGAAGAAGAAGAAGAAAGAAGAAAGAGGAAAAGAAAAAAAATGAAAAAACTAACAAAAGTTTGAAATAGTAGTTTAGAAAGCCAACATAGATCTTTCTACCTGAAACAATATAATGCTTCTACTCAGCCTACGAGAAGAAGTTTGACTTAAATTGGTCCAACTCAACTAGAGATTTAGCCAAAATCAGAGAAATAGGAGAAAGACCATGTAGTGCATGATACCTATCACAACTCCAAGTCTGTAATCTTGAAAGTCCTGCACTTGACAGTCCTACAGAGAAAAAAAGGACAAAATGATGAAATGTCAAAAGTGAGAAAAGAAAAAAAAAAGAAAAAAAAAGAAAAGGGAAAGAATGAGGGTCTCAAGCTTTTTGCAAAGGCAAAGACTGTCCTAATCAAGATCCAGATTCATGATAAGAAGGTGGAAGAACATTCAAGCTCTATTTTTTTTTATGAAGTAAGATAACAATATGCCTAAAAGGTGGAAACAATGCCTAGAGTTTAATGTTTCTAACCGTCTATGATTCCAGCAAGAAGTTTATAATGCAAAGGTTTGTCCATAGTGTCACATTAGCTCCAATCTAAGAATGGCCTTTGCTGAACCCATGTTCCTTATAGACCCCATTTTAGGCCTGTTAAAGACTTGTTGATTTCTTTTGATAGGTAGAGTCTATTAGTAGAGATTATTTGAAAAAACATGCATATGAGATAGATAATATCTAAACTCAATCAAACCTTTGGCCAAGTAATGTGTATGTGCCTATTTAAAGTACAACAACTCTTGCTCAAATGGAAATGATTTCCAAATTTAGTACGGTAACTAGGGTTATGACGTTATAAGTGTGCTAATTTGTAAGACCAAGTCTTGAGGTATATTGACACTGATTTGACAAAATCAACATTTGATTTCAAAATTAAATAAAAAAATGTGTTTTGTTATCACATGAGCCTTCAAGCTTAGGGAAGTTCGTCGCATTGTCGAACCTTAAAAGATACATCAGGTAAAAGTGGGCTGATCATTTTCAAGGTCATGGGAAGTTACCAATCAAAGTCTTGAATCATGGATAGAAATGGGTATCACCTACATCTCTGACTACCTTGATTGGCCCCCCACTACTCATATTTTCCATATCTTGAAGATGAAGCTATGGACGTGACATCTGTTGATGATCCAGTGAGACCTCTATGAACATCTTAAAAGATACCAATGGGAGTGCTTTGACCTGCCATCTTAGTCTGTGAGTCAATTACCGTAAGTATCCTTCATGTATATCATGCACACATGCATACATGAGTATATCACACTGTATTTTTTGTTGTCTGCATGTCTCTGTCAAAGTAAACAGGTGACACTCTATGATGTAAATAACCAAGAAGCAGATATGAAATCAGGGGGCATAAAAGGGCCATTACAAAAGAAGAAAAAGATGCATGCTTGTGCAAAAATTAAGACAAAATACAAACATCAATTGTTTTGATCCTAAACAGGGGGTAGAAACTTCTCCTTTCAATTTTTGAGTTTATGCATGTACAAAATATTTTCATACTTTCTTTTAATATTCTGCCATGCAAGGGGCAAGAGAGGATGCGAGGGCTAAGCTAAAAATAGCCAAATTTTTTTGTAAATAACAAATCAGTCAATAGAACAAGTGGCTAGAAGAAAGCCAAAATTCACAAATGATGGAAGATCAGTCAAGATAGAAGAGCTGAAGTCGATACAGGATTAAGGTCCATCCTCAAGAGTGAAGAATCAAGATGAAGATCCATTTTTGCAAAGGCATATGGTATTCGAGCATATTCTATCAACATCAGGCAGCCGGAGGATGAGCATGTCCGAATAAAATTATATTGAAAAATGATCACCCAACCTACATTGGAGTTGTTAAAGTATCATGATGGTGTAACATCCACCATCTAGCCTATATTGGATTTGTTGAAGTATACTGACGATGCAGTTTTATGGGTCCAGAACCCAAACCAAGTCACAGGTCCAGAACCCAAATTAAATGATGGCCAAAACCCAAATCGAATCACGGATCTAGAACTCAAATTAAGTCACGGGTCTAGAAGCCAAACCAAATCACGAGTCCAGAACCTAAGTTTAGTATTGGGTTGAGAACCCAAATCCAGTCTCTGGTCGAGAACCAAAATCCAGCCTCTAATTCAGAATTCAAAATTCAGTCTCGGGTCCAGAACCCAAATCTAATCTCGGGTAAAGAACCCATATCCAGTCTTAGGTTAAGAACCCAAATATAGTCTCGAGTCCAAACCTAAATTCAATTTTGGGTCCAGAATCTATATTCAGTCTCGGGTCTATAACTCAAAATTCAGTCTCAGATTTAGAATCCAAATCCAATCTCGGGTCCAAAACACAAATCCAGTCTTGGGTCAAGAACCCAAATTTGGTCTTGAGTCTAGAACCCAAATCCAATCTCGGGTCGAAAATCCAAATTCAATCTTGGGTCATGTACCCAAATTCAATCTCGGATCATGAACCCAAATCTAGTCTCAGGTAGAGAACCCAGATCCAATATGGGCCAAGAACCCAAATTCAATCTCAAGTTGTGAACCCAAATTCAATTTTAGGTTGAGAACCCATATCTAGTTTTCGGTCGAGAACTCAAATCCAATCTCAGGTCGAGAACCCACAATCTAGTCTCGGGTCCAAAACCCATCTTCATCTCAGATTGGCTCAAAGTTGTATTACTTTAGACTCTCTTATTCTGAAGTCTCAGATCATTTAAGCATGAGGCAAAACTGTAGACCCTTAATTTTGGCTCAAATTAAAATTAGACTCAATTAAAAGAGCGAAATTAGATTCAAGAATCTTAAACCCAGTCTTGTTAAATTTTTAAAAGCTTGAATTGAGTATAGTTTGATTTTAAAAACTCAAATCAAAGATGGATTGGCCTGATTTGATCCAAACTAACTTGGTTTGACCCAAAAGCCAAAGATCATGTCAAATTAGAGAGCTAATTAGACATGGGCCAAAGCTAATGTCAAATTGGCACTTGCCAATTCGACATGGACAAGGCTCCATATTGAATTGGCATGGCCTTTTACCCCGATTTTAAGTAATTTTAATTGTAATAAGACTGAATTGGCTTTTCCAATGCGGTTTTGGACTATAGAACATTGCCCTAATTTTGCTTATAAATAGCCAATTAAACAAAGCGAAAAGGGGAGGAGCCACATTGAATAAGCATACAGTGATGATCGGCAGTCACTTAGAACAAAAAAAGAGATAGAAAGTAATTAAAAACACACAGTAGCTAGGCAATTGCCAAATTGCCAAAGCTCAACCAAAGAAACTGAAAGATCCAGACTATAGCAACTTAAAGCTTGGTTCAATGCATTAAATTGGTGGAGCCGACAAACGCAGGTTCCATTTTCTTTAGTTAATTCAATTTAATTGTTTACTCTTACTAATTAATTCATTGCATTAACCCATTAATAAAAACAACACAAATTATTCATAGTGACGCCAATAACATGTTTTGCCCGCAGCTTTATAAATCTAAAAATCCTAATAACATCACAAATTCATTTTAGTTTGTCTATTTCTCATTTGATTTCATAAGGAAAACCCTAATATGTATTTTCAAAACCCTAATTCTATATTAAATCCTAATTTATATTTACAAAACCGTAAACTCTACATTAAACTCTAAATTAGTATTTTTAAAGCCCTAATTCCATATTAAACCCTAGTTCTCTTTAAAACCCTAATTTTCAAAGATTAAAACCCTAATCTCATGGTTGAACCTTAATTTAATGATGGAACCCTAATTTTAATTGTTGATTTATTGTTAATGATGGATGATTTACTTTTATTTTATGAACAGTAGAATGATTTAATTATACTTGGTTGATTACTTTGATTTTAAGGATGTAAACGGCATGTTTTCCACCTTATGGGTGACTTGTTTTATTTGATTTATCATTTTATCTAATTTGAATTTTGGATCATTGTAAAGGACATGTTTCCACCACTTGGTGGGTGTCCTATTTTATTTAGTTTTAGACATTGGACGTTATTGTACGGGCATATTTCCATCATGTATGGGTGCCCATTTTTATTTGTTTATTTGAATCTTCTTTGATTTTAAAATAATGAATGTTTATTTTACTTTAAATTATATGTAGTATGGATTGTATTTTAATAATTTAAGAATTTAATAATATTTAGACCTGAAAAGAAGGTCGGTTCCAATGAACTGGGCACTATAGGGGTGTTGGGTCATTCTCACCTTTCCTATGCATACCCAACTTTTCAAAACCAATAGGGGGTTGGAGATTCCTTAGAAATCGAGTCATCTATCCATTTCTTTCTTTCCTAGCCCATTCAGGTGGAGACTTCTATTCTCTAAGTTTATACATGTATTCTTTAAGGCCCTGAGCCTAACAGTGCTGAGAAATCCCTTTCCTATTATAACCTCTTTTTCCTATTCAAACTCTATTATAAAACTGATGATCCTCCTCTTTGTTGGAACTCCTAATACAAAACTGATTTTGGTTATGAGCAATTATTTAACAATCCCCACCTTGGCGAATAATCATCTCCTTTAGAAGACTCGCTCAACCTTGAAAATTTGTACCTCCACCTGGAGTTCCAATATCTTCATAAATTCTTAGTTTGTGACTTGGACCAAGTCCAAAAAATGTTTGAACTTCTCCAAAGATAGCATCTTTATTAACGTATCTACTGCATTTTCCTTTGTGTGTACCTTTATCAACAAAATCTCACCTAAAGAAATTAACTCTCTAATTTTTTGATATCTTACATCAATATGCTTTGTTCTAGCACGGTATACTTGATTCTTGGATAACTCTATGACACTTTGACTATTGCAGTATATACCAAGAGCCTGCTGCTTAAAGCCTAATTATGAGACAAGCCCTTTCAACCATAATGCTTCTTTAGTTGCTTTCATTATTGCCATGTATTCTGCCTCTATAGTAGATTAAGCAATCACACATCTTTCATGTCTCTTGCAATGATTAACATATCATCAACATAAATCAACAAGTAGATGAAAGTTCCATTCTTCAAAAGCTTAAGGTATAGACAACAATCATACTCACAACGGGTAAAGCCAATACTTATCATGTAAGAATCGAATCACTCGTACCATTGCCTTAGGGATTGCTTCAACCCATAAAGGGATTTCTTAATCTTGTATACTAGATGCTCATTATCTTGCTTTTCAAACTCTTCTAGCTGTTCCATGTAAATCTACTCCTCCAATTCTCCATGAAGGAAAGTTGTTTTAACATTTAATTGCTCTAACTCTAAGTTCAACTAAGCTATTAATGTCAATAATATTCTGATAGTTGTATGTCTAACTTTTGATGAGAACCCTTTATTGTAGTTAATCCCTTATTTTGTGAGTATCCCTCTGCAACTAATCATGCCTTGTATCTTAAATCTTCTTTCTCTGAAGCTTGTGGCATATTTCTGTAGACCCACATACATCCAATTGCCTTCTTTCCCTTAGGAAGTTTTTCTAACTCTCAAGTTTGATTCTTGTGCAGTGACTCCATTACTTTAGCCATAACTTCTAACCATCTTTCCTTTTTTCGAATTGACATTGCTTCCTAAAAAAGAACTTGGTTCTCCTTCACTTATTAGTAAAGGAAAGGAAGCTAAATCATCATCTTCACGATATCTGGCTGGAGGTCTAATTATATGTCTGGGTCTATGTATGACAA